>CM056376.1:50059379-51259379 GCA_029718625.1 Synaphobranchus kaupii | reverse complement strand
CGGAAACAGTGTGTTATACTGTGCACTCTTTATGTATTCCTGACAAATAGTCACTCAGTTACTCAGATCTACTGAAAGGTCAGGATTCAATGTTTTGATATATGTTCATAAAAGAGAACATAGGATAGTATCACAAATCGATACCATTGTGTAGTGTTCAGTGATATTCAGGGTCTTTTTTTAGCGTAAAAGCCTATGAGTGTGTCTGTATGTTAAAACCAGACTGGCAGTATTGTTACATGTTACTTGGCTGCCACAAAAGCTGTTCACCACATGCTAATAAATAAAACCAAAATTGGTTACTTTTTATTAGACCCACTTTATGGTTTTCTTTTAATTTTTAATGTTTATTTACTTCTTTATTCCCCTATTTGGAACAAGTAGTTGTAGCTGTAAGCCCAACCCTTTAGCACAACATCCTCCACCAATGGAGGAGAGAGGACATACTCTAGCATGCACTTCCTCCAAAATCCACGCAGCTGGCTGCCACTTCCTCTCACCCTGCAATCCACCAGCTGAGCTGCGCAGCCAGTGTGCTGAAGGACTGCACAGCTGACACGAGCTGGAGCAGACTGCAGAAGCCCCATTGACCAGAAGAGTTTTTATTGGGTGGCAGTGTAGCGTAACGGTTAGGGAAGTGGACTTGCAACCTAAAGCTCGCAGGTTCCCAGGTAGAACATTGCCGTTGTGCCCTTGTGCAAGGTACTTTACCTGAATCGCTTCAGTATTTATCCAGCTGTATAAATGGATGCTTATGTAAACAATGAAACGGCTGTGTAAGTTGCTCTGGATAAGAGCATCTGCTAAATGCCTGTAACATAATGTAATGTAGTGTAATGTAGCGTAATATGATTATTAACAGCCAGGGAATATCATGCGGACTGAAAGCCTCCCTTACCGGGCGATGCTGTGGTCAGAGTCGCCACTGGCACATCTAACGTAGCACATTAATGTTCTGTATTTTGGTTTTCCTTGATAGCCTCACTCAAGCTGAATTTTTACATAGGTTCACTGCATGCCTTTAAAGACTATAGATATAACATTTTTATGTAGACAAATTTAAACAAAATAATACATCTACAGAGCTTGCTGAAAGGTGCATAATAAAAGTATTGCGTTTCCCTAAAAAAAATATTTATTATGAAATTATCATTACAAAACTGTTTTACAGGCCATAGTAGAGTGTGTTGTTTATCTCTGTCTAAGATTTCAGAGTTTGGTTCCTGCCTCTAACAAAGCTCCTGAGCCAGTAGTATTACGACGTTGGTACCACACCCATCTCTGTATCAGGATTCTCAGTTGGTTGCCAGTTAGCTTGTCCAACAGTGATGGCTGAATTTGATGGCAAGCACCTGGCTCCACCGCCGGAGCCCTCAACCAGCAGTAGACCCAAGAAACCCCAGTACCTGTCCCAAGTCCTTAATGACAAGAACCGAAGTAAGACAAGGGTCAACATTGGTTCAGCATTTGGTCGTTGGAGGGAGCTGAAAAAATTGCAATGCTTGAGAAGCAACGCAGAGATGGCCACTTTTCTTCTCGACCGGTTAGCTATTTTCTTCCTTGTTAAGCTGGAGTTCAGACCGTAATTTATTACAGCATGACAGAACAGAGTATTTCGATGGCATTTTGCTTTTCTCTTACCATCTCACACTGTTGCTAATGTTAGCTAAGTTAGGTAGCTAGCTAGCTAGTTTGCTAGAGAGAAACCTGACAGGCAAATGACAGCCAAACAAGGCCAAATCAATGGCCGTCAAACTTGTCCAACTACCTAGGGCAGCCTTTCGGACCAGTTGGTGGTGGGTTGAAAAGTCCGATAGTTAGCCTGTAGCGTAGTGGGTTGTAGATTACTGTGGGAGAAACACAGCGAAAGATATTGGCATTTGTCGAATGTTTAGAAATCGAATCATGAGAAGTTCAAAACAGGTGAGAAAGTTAGCCTCCTTCCTCAGTATTGAATAGCTTCTAGCTACTAACATGCTTTTTATTTTATCATGACAATGTTAGTTATGAGTCAACCTGGCAACTAGTTGAGGGGGAAACAGCAGTTAGGGATGTGTTGTTATGAAATGCAATCTCCATATGAGACACTAGATGGGGTATCTAACGTTATAGCCTTTAAGTTAAATAAAAAACTTTTAAAAAAAACGTTTCGAACGATATCGGGGAATGATCATGCTTAGTTGGTAGCAATCATAGAAAGTACTGCTGTGTGGGAAATCCAGCACCATACACTGTGCCTCAAATTCTGCATTCTAAAACCAGGGATTTGGCCCAAATTCTTGTTTTCAAAACAAAGTGGTTCACAAAGTGGCTCACAATGTGAACCAATCAAAGAGTTAGGCCAGTTCATGAACCAATCAACAATGAGATTGACCTTGCGTGTTTACATAATAGTACAGCTAGATTGTTGAGGGCGTTTCACCTGCTCCTGTATTGCCGAATGGGACTAGAGCATGGCTTAAATTTGGCTAACTATACACAATTCAGCTAGCCATCACTGTTAATTAGTGTTTTAGTAAAACTGGCTTGCTGAAATATTAGCTCCTTTATTTTCTCTATTTATCAATTATGAAAACCAGAAAAAGGTCATATTGAAAAACTTCCAGGAGAGTACAAAATTGGGGCTAGGTGTATTGGGTAACTGTAAGTCTGGGATAGTAGCCTTGTTCAACAATTTACATGTATAAAAAATATTTTGCTAACGTAGCTATCGCAAACCATCAGTTAGATAGCTAACTTTATACTAGTGAACTTACAAAAACCATAATTTCTTTAGCTACCAAACTCGGTGACTAAATGGAAAATGTTTTATTGCATTTTTGTTAAACTGCAACTCTTACCTAGACTCTTTTTTAGTTTCTAGAGCTGACATTTTTAGTGTAGCTATGCCAGTCTGCAATCCAGCAATCGTAGCTAGAAACTGTGATGTGCGTTCATGATAAGGTGTGTGGAAAAACAGTGGGGTGAGGGATGTGTCTTTTCCTCTGTGGGCAGGGCCAATGGGTGTTATGACTTTCAAAATGATTTCACAACATTGCGACCGTTGAGAAAGTTGCCTACTGCAGCTTTAAGGGCATATTCTTCTGTGTACATGTATGTGTTCTGTAATGGTTAATTATTTAATATTAATGAACTCAATTGAATACTGTAAATAGTCATATAATGTAATGATGTGAATAGTAATGAGTGGATCATATGGTATGTGACAGTGTTTTGAAAAATGTACTTGTCACACACAGTACGACTCCCCTGAGAGGGACAGAATAGCTGGACATGAAAATTCCAGTTTTCACCGGTATTTTATTAGAGAGACTGCGAGTTCTTAAATAAACAAACAAATGAAAATCGTCACCACTCACCCTCATGGGATCCTGGCAAAAATAATAAACTAAAATAACAAAGAAAAAATAAACCAACCAACATGAAAGCTTTCAGCCTGCTCTCTCTCTCTCTCTACTGTGAAAAGAAGAGCACTTTTAAAGCTTGGGCTAACAAGCCTGGTGCGTGTGCCCACTTAACCAGTAGGTGTGATCCCAGGTTGCCTTGATTCCCTCTCCCAAACTGAGCCCTGCCACAGTACTGTTGTTAATATCTTCAGCTAGTGGCCGTCGGGCTAAAGGCCCACCATATGTGTACTCTTGGGCCTTTGATTATTCAGAAGAAGAAAAAATATTGTGCCCATGTGCAGATCTGCACTATATCAGCACCTCCCATTAGTGATAGATAAAATATATTGTATAGATATATTTTAAGTTACTCATACATTGTTAAAAACAGTATGTGGGAAATGTGGCCCATATGCACCAGTTTTCAAAAGTTTCTGGCTTCTTAGAAGTACTTGAGGGACTTTGATCTACCATATATGCATATTAAGTGCCACTGGGTAATGTTACACTCGAGCATGAATGAAGCGAAGAGGCCATATAAATTATTTTTTTAGGGTGACATCATCAAAAACACAAAACTTTATTTTGTGGGTGAGTTTGGAAAAGCCTCTCTTTTTGTCATTGGTGACCACGTCCTCCTCGATTGTTCTACAATTAACTACAGTAACAGTAGAAATGTAACTATGTTGAATATGGGACTATGCTGAATATATAGTTTATATTCAACATCATCCCATAGTTAAATTACAGCCACTATAACTGAAGACAGGATGAAGATAGTCTTAGAAATGCTCTAATATAGACACTGAAATAAACTTTTCTGTTTTCAATCAATTCCTGAGATTTCTCGGCCAGATCATCACTACAAGATTCTTTGAAACGCACCAGACAGCCTCTTATTCGAAACAGACATAGATATGTTTTTAATACAATTTTTATGCAAAAATAGTATTGAAAACATTCCATTGTCATTGAATACATCTTTCTTTGCCCGTAGAACAATTGCAACAACAAAGTGTTTATTGTAACAGCAAACAGTACGCAATGCTATTCAATGGTCTTTTAGAAAACTCAGTATGTTTGTTTTTTATTACAGTGCAAATTTGGGTTATTTTTCCACGAAAGAGCATGCAGAAGACTGTTCTTTTGAAAATGTCTCATTTCTTATTTACGTATTCCCATGACTGGTCGCAGTTTTAAGAGTTTTTGAGAAAGAAATGTAGTTGACTGTAGTATCTGGGCCAAATATTCTGCCCTATCAGAGATGGCAGTAAAACACTTTTCCTTGATCAATTAATTAGGAAACTGGGATTTCTTATCAGGGTTCAAATTTGGGTCGGTATACATGTACACATTGTACATATTTGCAATTTGTATATATTTTATTCATTTGAAAGTGAAAGTTAAGGACCTTAAACATTGGTTCAACCCAGGCTGGAGGGAGATCAAGGACGAGAGCCTTTTCAATTTGTGGTGCTTCGACAGTGGCCTGTCATGGTAGTCTGAGACGTTCTGTAACATTTATTTATGCATCATGTTGATTGGTCTTGGCACTGTCATTGATAATATCAGAAAGTCTTGTTTTGCGTGAAAACACCTGAATATCATTAAGAGAAATTATCAAATGGAGTTTGATATGACCAGCAGTAGTACAAAAACATAAGGGAAGCACGGCCGTTTTTTATTTTTTGAATGAAAACCATTTGTAAAATTTTATTTTGTCCTTTATTGAAGACAAGTTGAACTCTGACACAATGTCTCCTTGTACTGTAATTATCAGTGTTTATGCATAAGAACTTAAGTATGACCCATTGAAAGTATAGCAAACAGTGGCACTCTTAAGTTATACTGTAAATATTTTAATGATTTATTGGGGCAAAAGTACTTCACCTTCATGAGACAAGCATCTGTTTCAAAGCGAAGTCAGAGTATGAAATAGTAAGGGTAAATTCAATCAGCTATGAATGACTGTTTTCAGAACCAACCAGTGTTTTGCGCCACACTGTTTCGTCTGGCTTCTTTGAAACTTATTGGCTAGTGGAGGTCCTGGATCCCTGACAGTGTCTGATGGAATTGTGTTTACATGTTAAACATTTATTACCTATGTCTGGTCAAAGTTATGTTTAGGCCACTGGCTTTTTTCTGTAAACCTTAATTCCCGAACTGTACAGTACTATTTCATAAATACGGCACAGTAACAACCCCCCCCCAACCCTTGACTAGTAGCCACCTCCAACACCCCCCCCCCCCAGCAAAAAGCAGTAAACAATGAAGAAAGTAGTGTGTAGTCATCAGACATCAGCAAATTCAGCTTAAATCAATAGTCCCATGCATGGCCTCCTTTAAGGAGAACAGCCTGCAATTTTGATTTACAGTATGCATCATCGTCACACGGCAGAGGGCACCACAGGCAGTTTTGCTTAAAAAATGAACAACGTGGCTTACCATGGTTTTTGGCTCTATTACATTTCCTTTAACCATTCAGAAACACGATAAAATTTCCAGGCTTGCTCAGACCAAAATGCAGCCGTCTCCATATCTGTTGCTCTGCAAAGCTGTAGCAAGCTGGCATTCTCTGACACTGTATTCTACCTAGTTGTCTAAAGCTGTCAGCAAAACGCGTTAGCCTGGTTGAAGCCATTTTTTTTCCCCCACCTGATGAAAACAATACTTTTCTGTGACTAAAAAGACTTGACGGGCTGCCGCTGATGGATGGCTTATTCGGCTAAGGCACCACGCTGTGGTGCCTGGATGAGCGTCACGGCTTCAGATCAAATTCTGACTGTGCCAGTGGCGACTGTGACCGGTAGCTCCACAGGGTGACGCGCAATTGCCGCCTGTATTGCCCAGGGGTATGGGAGGATTCAGTTGAACCACCACTGGCTGATAGGGGCACTCGCAGAGGTGGAAATCCAGGGGACATAAAGTATAAGTCCTACCATGTGTTTCTTCCACCCATAGACTCAGCCAGCTGATTTCACTAATTAGTTCTACCTCCTCGCTGAAGAATTATGTTAATTAGCAAATCCAGGTGATTGGAGCAAAATCCTGGGGAGGACTTTTACTTTATGTCCCCTGATTTCCACCTCTGGCTGCACTCATAAGGCTGCATGTCAAAGCGGCATATGAAAGGTCTTCCTATGACGGCGCTCTGTGCTGTATAGTTGGACAGCACGTGCTTCGGAGGAGAATCGTGGATGTTCCAGCTCTCCCGAAGTAGCAGGCTGGTTCGCGCATGGAACACGGCTGCGGTTGCAGACAGTTGGACATTCCAGATTGGGGTGGGAATTGGATATATACAGCCCCGGGTTGGGTGGGAAATTAAAAAATAGATACTTTTTTTTAAAAACTATTGCTTGACTATCCTTTGTAACTGAATGGGATGTGGTTCACGATGAGTACACTGCTTTGTTAAGGGGGGTCTCACATTCAAATTTGCATATTTGGTAAGACAATTATTTGGCAAATTACAGTAGGTTAGCACACATGCAATTGCCCTAATCTTGCAACTATCAGAGCTGCCAAAGTTTTCATGAAATTGGAAGATATGAGAGAATGCTGGTAATGCAAATGTCAGCAAAATGTGTGTGAAATGTTTAACTGGGTTTTGCTCAGTATGTTCTGCTAGTGGTAACATTTTCTCCCTGAAGCTCCAGGAGAGGTGATGATACAAGGCCTCTCTCAGCATGGAGCTGGTGGGTCAGGGAACCACCAGATGTTAAACCAGCTATTTGATGGGACCGTTTCACACAGAGACAAGATTCCAATTTTTTACAGAATTCCACATTCTTGGATGGTATTCAAAAATTGTGTGCTGTCAAACATGTCGGTCTTTAAAAAATAATGAAGCAATTAGTACAAATAATTGGAAATTAAAATGGCCCGTACCCCTCCGATGGATATATTTCTCTAAAATATCGTACATGCATTTACTTTTTTTACACAATGCATATTTGTGTTGCACAATGAACATTTGTAGATCCAGTGTGTCTAGTTTACTCTTACAAATGGCAGAATGAGGACATTACCAAGAAGTACTTGTTTGTGCATGATCTTAACACGCTTAACTTAACACTTAAGTTCAACACGCGTCCAAGACAGAAGCAGTCAGCTGAGGTTACCTGGAGAATAGCCTAGAAGCTCAGTCATGACATTTGGCCAATTTGTGGCCGGACAGTAAATGAACCTGATCAAATCTCTTTAATTTGTTCAAATCCCTTAAAGATTGCGTAATGTACAAACCGTGTCATTCAATTTTGATATTCTATTAACTAATAAATTCCAGTGTTTAATGCCAAAAATTATATTCATTTCATTGGAACAGTCATGCATGCAGTGAAACAAATTTGGTAGTGGAAGTAGCAAGTTCACTGTACATGGGCCTATATATGCCTGCATCTAAATACTTCAGAATGAAGCTATACCAGAAAGACAATACCAGTAAATACAATGGATGCTTGAATCACGAGGTTTGCCATTTGCTTCATTGAATAATAATGGGAGATAATGGTGAGCACCATGACAGCTGGACACGTCTCACCCTTGGCTCACAGACCTCAATCGGTCAACTCGTACTTGGCAGCTCTGGCAGTGACTGGAATGTTACACAGATCCACATTGTTCAACATGACAGATGTAAGCATGGAATTAGAAGGAAATTTTCATGTTTTTTTCCCCCCTCTTCAGTTGTAAGCATATTTTGATGGATATCGCAGCGCTATCGTGCTTGCTCTCTTTCATTGTTGAGAGATGCCCTGGATCCTGCCATCTGGCCATGTGCTGTATAAATAATGTTGAATGTTGTGTTGATAGGACTGTACACGCACCAGTATTTGAGCGTTCGGACATGGCTGTGGTGTGTGCGCCCTGCAGAAATACAGCGACGTTAAACGTAAAATTGTCTTTTAACAAGCATAGCAAACGCCGCAATCCCTGAATGTGTGAGCGTGTGCGTGTGCGAGTGTGTGTGTGACGGGGCAGTGAGATGTGGATCTGGTTCAATTTGTAGCAATAAGATGGGGATCTAGTTCAATATGTTGCGACAAGATAGGGGAACTTGTTAAATGTGTTGCAGTAAGATGGGCATTCTGGTTCCATGCTGTAATATGTAATGTAATATTTACGTTCAATAAAAAATATTAGGGTGGGTGGGATGTAATGGAAACACGCCATACATTTTCCTTAGAATAAATAATAGTATATAATGTAAGATGGCCAATGCATAGGGCAGAGCTAAAGTATAAGAGTTGTTGCAGGCAAAGAAATTATCTATAAATAGACAAAGAACTCAAAAGATAAATTTGTTATAGTGGTAATGTCCAATTGTGGTTAACGTTCAAAGACCCTTATCCACAACAAAGCATTAAATCAAATCTGAGTACATTTTGCACTGACAGATTATATTTTATTCCTTTTATACTCATATAAACTCTGTCAAAGTTGAAAAAAACACCGCTCATCCAGAAAAAGTTAATATTAAAAGGAGTCGTGCGTTAAGGGGTATTCACAAAATTGCATCTCTTGTATAATCAATGCTGCTGTTACACTTGAGGATGTCCACAGCATGTTCTGGAGAACATGTTATTTCAACATGTAGTATCTATGGCATAACCTCCTTTGAAAAAGGCTCAAAATACTTCTGCATCTATGCTGGGATCAAATCTGCCATACGTTCGGTTGTAATAACATTTTTGGTCACTTTAAACCTTGTTAGCATGAGGGTGAAGTCCCAATCCAGATGGTAAATTATGTTATTTACAGTGGATACTAAACAGTTGTGGCCGAATTGCTAAATTAATTGTGGCTTAATGAGTCAAACATAGGAGTTTAAGTGTGCTCTGTACTAGACCCAACGTTTAAAGTGATGCCTCCTTCCTTTGAATTTTCCTAATCCTTTTTGTATGTGCATTTATATGCACTTTTTTCAGGAGTGAACTTTAATCTGATTCCTTTAGTGTCCAAATACGTAACATCAATATTATGCACAGAGAGGTAGAATTTACGTTTTATTACATTAGATAAATTAACTTTATTAAATAAGAGTGCCCTACTCCATGTCCCACAGGTATCGTATTTCAGTTTTGTAAATTTGTGTTTCTGTACACAGCATGTTGCAATACAAAGAATGTGGGATGTGGTTTGTCCACAGTTGAATTATTATGGCTTTGACTTCTTAATATAGTCAAAGTTCAATGTGAAACAACATTGGGGAATCTTCATGTGTTTCTTATAAGAGCATTGAAATAAAATGTTCCCCTCTTTGCAGCTGGTTATGCTTAAAGCACATCAAGCATAATTCTAAGTGATCCAGTAGCTAGCAGTGGATAATGTGGTACTGTAGAATCTTGCTTTATCATGGCCTGACACCACCTCCATGGCACTCAGCTTCAAGTCATGCAATACTCCGATTGATTTACATGGTGGAGGGACTATATGGTTTCTTAGAGGGATTTGGAAACCAAGAAGATACAGATATACTGCATCAGGAACAGCAGTAGGACAAAAGCCATAAAACGTGCTCACTCAATCTCAAAGCTCAGAATTAGTACACACTGATCTGTTTACCATTTTCTCTTCACCAGACAAATGGCAAACAGATTTTTGCTTATGGTGTGTGTAGCAAAATTAATTGAAAATATGCAAGAAGTTTAATGCAAATGTCAATAACAGCCATGGGCAACTTACAAATGACATAATTATCCATCTCCACATAATATCAGTATAAGATCAATTTAGCATGTTTGCATGCCAAGGGAGACGAACGATGCAAGAATGGGGTAGTTCTATTTGTCAGCAGATGGTACACATGCAAGGGTTAAGATAAAACCATAAAAAGGAAAAAAGCTAAATCTGCACTGTATTAAGTAATGTAATGTACTGTATAATGAATGCAACATTTTGAAAACAGTTTTTGTAAATTCCAGGACAGCATCAGGAATAATGTTGCAATGATTTACCACGCGTCCATTTCTTACCAATAGAATTATAGCATAGGCCTGCAAAGAAAGTCAAATAATCCCAATATTTATTTGGCCCACCATAAAACACAGTTTAAAATTGCCTGTGATATTAGAAGTATGTTGTTATTTGTATTTCTTCATATTTAATAAACCATAGGAAGTAAGAAAGTGCCTTATCACAGAGGTGGCCAACATAGCAGGTTTATCTAAGATCAGGTCTGCCTGGAAAATGTCTGAAACACTGAAATTCAAAACATGGAAACCATTGAGCTTTTGTAAGATACACAGTATCACATTCACATTTTCATCATGCTTTACCATTCATGCTAAGCTGAATGTGTCTTGGTTATTTGTTGGTCAAATGGCTAATATTTGCTAACCAAGCTACTGGGGGTAACTATAAATCGTGATAGAAAAGTGATAGGATATCTATCACCCTTTATTGGGACTAGCTAGATACGGAACTACATTTAGATTTTCCAGAAATATCAGCTAATGATTACCCATTGCACAATTAATTAAATTTCCTCAGCTAAATATTTGTTCTTAACTTTGCCTTACAAATACATTTAATTTTTTTTTCTTCAGTGGGGAAATAACTAATATTTTCCTTTATTCGTAGATAAAATTTAATGACAATTGCCTATTTGAATCCAAGCTGATTTGACCACAAAATTAAGCTGTACAGACGTTGATGAAACACCAGAGATTTAAAAACAGTTTTTTTGTTTCTTACCACAGTAAATGTCCCCCACCACGGTCATGGAAGCCATGTCTAGGCAAGAGACCCTGCAGCCGTTCAGTAAGACGGGCAAACCCCCGTCGGCGGTGCTCCTCCGCTCCATGGTGTTCCCCCACGCCCCTTGCGCCAGGAGCTTCTCCATGATGGACAAGCCGGGCCACACGGAGTCCGGGTTCAACCAGATGAACGCCAAGAACCAGCGCGTGCTCGCCAGCCCCACCTCCACCAGCCAGCTGAGCACCGAGTTCAGCGACTGGCACCTGTGGAAATGCGGCCAGTGCTTCAAAACCTTCACCCAGCGCATCCTGCTGCAGATGCACGTGTGCACACAGAACCCCGACAGGTAACAGGCGCGCCTCCCCCACGCTACGAGCACGCTTTCACAGTAGCAGAGCTACAGCCAGACCGTGTTCTGAGATCTATCTGTGTGTTAAGATTCAGCTACATGGTGTGGAGTTTTCTTTCAACACCCACTTATTAGGTGCATGTAGTGTGGACATGTTAGTATGTTATTTGTAGTAGTAGGATCGCTGTTGTCTTAAAGTCATTCAGGAAAGATACAATTTTTCTGGGCCACTTACAGCATGTAATGTTCATGTTTGAATACAGACTCATGATCTTTAGGTCCTTAAAGATTAGGGAGTTGTGTTGTTCAAACCATTCGATGAAGACGCAATCTCAGATTCAATCATTTTTTCAGTCACCTTGGCTGTGTCCGAATATGACCCCTGTTCCCTGTCCACTGTCCACTCAGACCCGTTTACTATGTGCCCTGTCCCCTCACATTGCAAGCAGTGTGCGAAAGAAATCCCGCAAAACTCTTTCCAAACTAGTAGGAAGTAGTTTGTAATATCTTTTTTATTTTTTTTATTTTTATTGAGAATATCAATCAGTTAATATATATGACAATTGTTACAAAGTGTAGACTATTAATGAAGATAGAATTAACAAAAATTTAAAAGAGTATTTCGTAATATGACCCACTCTTGTACCATAGATATGCATATACGCTCTACGTCTTTTACGTTTTTACTTCCGAGTTACTTACTGAAATTGTCGGGTGAGTGCACAGTTCTGCAGATGAGTGTGCTCCTGAATTCCCTCAACAAAACCCTGGAAATAAGGAGTTCATCCTGGTATTTTAAGTGCCCCCATTTGTGAGAAAAAGTCGCCCACTCAAAAGCTTTTTGACGAAGTGGACTCAAATATGCGTATTCAAAAGGGTGTAGGGGTCGTATTCGGACACAGCCCTTGTTAAGTGATTTTGGTAACCATTTATCGGGTGTTTGGAACTAGAGGACTATGGGAAAACGTAGATTTAAATGGAATCATGCATGAATTTTTAGCAAGGTGAAGGTTTTTAGCAATGTGATCCAAAATGACATAAGATGAAGATGCCATATACAGTATCTGTACTGTAGTATGCATTCAGGGTATCCTAGGCCATCGTCTTTTGAACTGTTGGCCTGATGTGGTCGATATGGTTGTCATATTTTACACAGATGGTGATTAGAAGTATAATAGCATCATCAAGTGACAAATAATGACAGCTGTGTTCATTATTTATTACCATAATACATCCTAATTATGGGTCCATTACGAAACCATATAAACAAGTTTGCACTTTCAGCAATGTCAGACATGCAGAAAAGAAAGAAAAAATCCATAAAATGGAGTTGTCAGCCCCAAATATCTGTTGGTAATTAAACCATCTTGATAGATAGTATTGGACATATGACTTTGTGTATTGGCTTAATTTTCCTAAACCGACACACTGGTAATTAGAAAATACGGATCCATAGATTGCGGTCGTGTGTTAAAGTTTATTAAGTAGATTTCATAACTTCATTACTTTGGCATAGGATTATTACTGCAAGTCTTTTGGTTTTGGTGTTTGCATAGGAATTAAAGTTTACACTAAAACAGTGATGTGTATTTATATTGCATCCTTGCAACAAAGGTTGGATGAGACAGAGCCGCCATAAGGGCTGTTCCAACCTTTGGAAAAGTTTGCAGGTTACCAGTGTAATTTCATTTGACACTTCGATGCACCTTTTACAAAACGTGGATCAATATATTGTGATGTGATCATTTGTAATGTGCTGTTTCATTGGAGCCAATGTTTAGACATTGGTCTTTGGTACACAAGGTATTTGCCACTGTATTTTTCTAGTGGTGTGAGTGTGAATGGTTCTCCGCTACATAATATGCAACCTCCATGTGTTCATTTTTAAACTCCATACTTAGGAGTATTTTGGCTTTCCACATCTCACGTAATCCGTAAAAGGGTAGTTCCTCATAAGAATATAAATGGTTACTTTCACTGGAAATCCATATTAGTCATTTTAATTTGATCTGGATGTCGTTCAACCTATTTTTTGCCCATGTACTTACCCACAAGTACAGTCCCAGTGCACATAAAGTTCCCCTTTAAACAGTCTGCATTGCTATCAGTGTGGTCTTGTGCTGTCAGGCTGCTTTCAGGGTTCAAATACAGTGTGTAACATCTCTGAACTTAATTAAATACGGCGGGGGGATGTATTGGAAATTTTTGCTTAGCACTATTTTTCTTCAGAGCATTCAAACCTATAAATCAGCTGCAGCTGTCACAAAGAAATACCTACCCTAACTGTGATGCGGAGGAAAACAGATGCCACTTATTCAATAAACTAATATTCATACAGAAGAAAAATGTTGCCTGGATACCTAGGAGTTGAAGTCAATGTGAGTGTTTGTCAATATCCAACTTTATAGCCCTTGGTCGCAGATAAAATTTAGCTGAACAAGGGAATTGAGATCCGGTGATATTTGGAAGCACAGCCTTTTGCACACAGTAAATGATCCAATACATCTATTTAAAAATGTTCCATACTGTTGTTTATGGCTTTTTGGCTTATACATATTTATTGATATGTACTTTATATGTAAGTTCATCCGAAGATAAATTCCTATTGTATATTACAACTTCAAAAAATACTTGTGCTGACTGGTTGCTTGGATTTACTTCAAAGAAGCTGCTTTAAAATGTTTTTAATATTTATTTCCAATATGACTTTCGTGTAGTTAAATTTGGCCTTGACAACAAAATCACATTTTAAAAATGGGACTTGACTGACACACAGCCATTTGCGTAACTGTGGCAAATGCAGTCCTACAGACAAGCATAAGTAAATGCAGTCCAGGTGCACTTCTGGTTTCATTAAGTTCAGGATGTAGAGGCTTAAAGGGAGAAGATGGTCTTTGCTATTGACCTGCGACAGGTCGGACTTAGGCAAATTGCCACTCAGCCTTGGGGGTTTGAGGGTTCCCGGCTAACGTCAGAAACCTGGATCAGTGGTACATCGGGTTGAAAGTACTGACCAGGGCAGCAAAGAACTACAAAAGCTCATGGGGCAACATAAGCGGCTTGTTGAAAACTGAGTTGCATTGCATTATGAAAATGGTGAAAAAGACACGAACGTTAAAAACCTATTTAGTTGGAAATCGAAATGGAACTGTTTGCGAATGGCAGCGGAGAATGGAATTTATTTAAAACAATAGGCCTCATTCCACTTGCTTTCTTTTTTTGTTCCATGCCCAATGTTTATTGCCCAGAAGGCTCAACCTCCCACTAATGCTAGTATTGATGTTAGTCACATGTGGAACCAGCCGTGCGTGAGCGCTGTGTCGCTGTGGAATGAATCATCATACTGTTTTTAATCAGGTAGGGGGCGCGGACCATGAACTGGGTACGAATCTTTATTTCCGTCTTCCTTCGCAGCGGCAAATGTTCGTCTCTCTCTCTGATCAAAAGCGACACGTGAACCGTACATTTTTACTGCGTGCGCTTTTCCTTGGGTTTGGCTGCCGTGTTCCCATGAGCAGTTTGGGCCAATTTCAGTGGGTGAAAATGACATGAGAGTCCACGTATACCAAGTCCTGTAGTGTAGACTCAACTGATTTAGAAGCCCTCGTTGTGGACCACCCGGGTTTAAAAA
This sequence comes from Synaphobranchus kaupii, assembly GCA_029718625.1. Lineage (NCBI taxonomy): Eukaryota > Metazoa > Chordata > Actinopteri > Anguilliformes > Synaphobranchidae > Synaphobranchus > Synaphobranchus kaupii. The sequence continues at coordinate 51,244,315 of CM056376.1, read as the reverse complement.
GGATTTATTTGTAAGACGTTTACACTGGATCCGGTCTGCACGCAGATTTGTTGGCATTTTGCTTATATATAAGAGCTGTGTGTTTAAGTTGATTGTTAAGTGTCCCGGGCTCGATTTCGGAGGGCATGAGCCAGGAATCACCACTGGAGTTCAGATTGGAAAGAGATGGTGTGTAGCAGTGAGGGGACTCAGTAATGAATATTTCAATACTCTTAATCAGTGGTGAGCGACCATGATCCTCAAGGGTGGTGTGGCTTTATTGCTGCCCTTCAGAAAAAGAAAAAAAAACAGCTGATTAAGACCAGGAATAACGGCGGGCTGGACAGTGAATTCAATTATATAATTAAAACGTGAGTCAAAAGAGATGCCTGAAACATTTCTGGCACTTCCATGACCGGAGTTAGTTCTACCGAGGAACATATGGAATATGAAGACGGCATAGTCATATTCTTTGCTGCTATTGGCCAGACATGTGAGAGGCCTCTCGGACGTTTGCATTGTGAAACTGTTACAATGATACAGCGTTATGAAAAGAAAAATAAAGGTGACTGCTAGGAAGAACAGTAATGGTTTACCGTCTCAAACCTGATAATGACCAAAAGAGTGCCTTAATGGGCGTTAGGGTCTGCTGTGTAGGTTTGAAATATTGTTATTTTATTAAGTGTTCAACTGAATTGTATGCTCTGCAACAGAAGTGTTTTGATAAATAGCTGGCGCATGAATAGGCTTTGAAAATGAATAGGGTATTAGGAAACCTGATTAGGATTAAGAAACACCTTTAAAGCTTTGCCAAGTCATGACATACAGTATGGCAAGCGTTTCATTCTTTTCACTTGGTGGTGGCCGGAGTTGTGTTCCGTGAGTGATCAGCAGAAAGCAATACTGGATTAAATCAGTCACTCGGAGATAAAGACTGGGCAAATTATGGTTAAACTGAATCTGGGACACAGCCAATACAGATTACACTAGTCTGCATGTTTATTCTCCACCGGGAAAGACTGATGTGGAAAATGTTAATCTGCTCTGTGTCTTTTGTTTGGGTTCAGGTTCATAGAACTCAAGAGTCAAGAATAAGGTGTATGCACATCCATACAAAGTAAATGATAAGGAGAAACTCTCACACTGTTGTTGCTCTTGATTGTAAATGTAGTGAGGTCATCAGGTCATACAACTGACTGCGGTAAGTCTTCAGAAATTAAATAATGCTTGTTTAACGGGACAAACTAAAAGTGTGGGATGATTTACATTAAAAGATTTCAGGGCATACTTTAAATACAACTGCTGCTGTAATTATAGACATTAAACATGTTTTACACAAAGCCCACTACACAAAAGGTTTACTAAAGGTTTGCCTGTACAAAAACACATGTAAAACCACTCGCAAAAAAATTGTCTGAGGTGATCAACTAACGAGGTGTAAATAGGATTGCGTGCGCTAAAATTGAAAGATACATTAATCCAGGGTTAGCCTGGATGAATATGCAAAAATGAGCATCCCTATGTTATTTCACAAAATAGTGGGAGGAGGTCATGCAAATATATTATTTTAGCATGTGTAATGTGATTTACTAAACCCGGAAAGGAAGTTTGAGAAATGTATTTGCGGGTGCATTTTAGTACAAATGGAAAGCAGGTATTACAAGACAAGGAAATCGATAAAATGACGGCTGTCATTGTAGCAAGACAGTACGGGTGTGTTTGGAATATCCATAACTGGACATTCTGAATGATTGCGTAATAATGGGGGGCTAATTATTAATTGTGCCGCGGGTCACAATCGAATGCTTTCACTTTTACCATTAGATTGAACAAGTAACGTTAGAAGTCAAGTTTATTATGGGTTAGTGCTATTGGTTTCTGCGAGCTTCATCGTTCTAGCCTCATACGGCGATCAATAAAGGCTAATTGAAGTAAAAAAATGTTTTCTGTCAGAAATGTATTGTCAAGCTCACATGCATTCACTGCTGTCTAAGTTCTAAAGCTTCGGTTTGCCCAAGATAATTTGTGGATAGCTTGCATAGATGAACAGTAAGAATATAGCCTATATTTTTTAAATCATGAAGCAAATCATGTTGCAGAATACAATAGTAACTAGTATTTTAATCAAACAAACAATACAACGTCTATCATAACAAACAGTGAATAAGAAGCAAATCAAAACTTTATAAAAAATAAAACCCAAATGGAATAAAATTTCCAAATGGAAATGTGACTTTATGGGACACTTACGACAAGGCTTAGTGCCATTAAGCATAGTTATGATCATTTCAGTCCTGACAAACATCTGTAACTCCCGGCAGAAACGAACAGACATCCAGTGAAACAGGTTGTAATAAACCGCCAGCTCCTTCAGTGTAACAGTAGCCCATCCCTTATGGAAAAGTAATATACTGCAGTATATTTTAAATATATTGTGAAGATAATTTTGATATATTTACAATATACTGCAGTATATTCTTTTTCCATAAGGGATACCTACATTGTAAAAAAATGCCATAAAAACTGGAACATTGCTGCCAGTGTTTTCGCCGTTTTCTTACAGTATAACCATTCCAAACACGCAAAATCTCTCATTTAAATATGGCTGTTTGCAGCTGGAGTAATTTACATAATGACTCTAGTTGATCACCCACAAAGTGTGAAATGATAACGCGTGAAAATACTTTGGCTGCATCCGCAAAATAACACCCCTTATTTGAGATCTTAGTAAATCAACCCCATAGCTGCAGCCACAATTCTAACCAATTGAAATGGAAATTAAGTTTTTAGATGCAATCACAATTCTGTATTACAGCAACGTATTTTTAGGTTTAAAATGTTGTAATAACAAATAGGAGTCCAGCTCTGCCTAAATGTACTACTCGCTTTGGTTTAGATCTATATATTGAATGTTTTCCTTGATATGAATCTCCCTACTGCAGTAAACTGTAACTGATAGGCACTTAGGTCTGAATTTCCAGTTATGGCTTTTTCTAGTGTTTTGTGTCTCTCGTCTTTCTTTAATTACTGTAATTTCTAAATGAGTGCCAGTATTTTACCACCAGCATTTAATAGTTCAGTCAATACCAAGAAACCAAGACCTTTCAATATGCTGTGTACATATTTTCAGTAGAGTAATTTTGTAAATCATTGATCACATATTGACATGTTCAGCGTAATGATTTATGACCACAATGTTCAAGGGTCATCCTTTTATAACTTAATTTCTCATCTATCATTGCACTTAAATAACCAAAGGCAGAAACCAAGGCATGCTTGTCCCTTCTTACACATAAGATTAATGTATAAATTTTAACAAATTGTCATGTGAAATTATATATTTAAAAAGTTTTGAATGATTGCATGTTGCTACTTAATGTGGCAGTAGTAGTTGAATATGCATATCGCAGCCTCCCACAACCACTTAGGGGTGGAGAAATTGCACAGCTCACCAAAAGTCTTTAAGCTAACAGGGGAAAGGTTTGTACATGGCCCAATTAAGGTAACATCTCTGGAAAATATCTGAAGAAAACAGTTGCTGGTGGTCTCATTGTGACATTGATTCTTTAATAGTTCCCACAGCAGCAGCCGATTACCGATATTTGAGTAAATACCATGAGGTAGATGGTTGAAATAAATCTTGTGGAAACTATTTACTGGTTTAAGATAAATATACCTCAGGAACCAAGCTTCGTGACCATTTCTCTTAGTATCTCAGTATGAGTTTTACTATCATATTGTTACTGTATATTTTTTTACCACTGACTACATAAAAGGTGGTCTACGGTGTATAAACGGCAGTGGAGTCATACTGCATATTCACAGCATTGTACACCTTTGCAAATTGGTTTGGATTTGGTCAGGTGTCCTGTATTGTTATAGCACCTCATAATAGAAAGATTTACTAAAGATGATGTCATTCCACTCAGTACGTTACTGTATTTCACATGGCCAATGCAGTTAATTTCAGTGAACATTTTGTATCCTTCCAGTACTGAGCATACATTGTTGGATAAAAATTATTTATGGAATGAACTATAATCAGATTATCATTCTACCTACTTTTCTACCTAGCCCCCGGATTACAGTACATCAGCACTTGTCCCTTCTTACACATAAGATTAGCACCGTTCACAGTTCCTTTTTTTGTAAACAAGATTTGGTCGGTTCAGTAATCACCAGAACCACTGAAAAGTGTTTGGTTTGGAAAAGAAAAAATACTTTTGTCAGTTATATTTGAGGGCAAATGTTGAATCAATCTAGGGGTATGATAATTAAATTGTTACCATACCTCGGGTATGTGATGGTGCACATATTCTCTTTGATTCATCAGCTGAATATCGAAACATGTATGGCATACAAACACAATTACAAATAACAGCAACAAAAGTCTCTGAGCAGTCAATTCAAACTGAACTCCTCATTCTGTTTTCTTTTTACTCAATCTTTTCCACTTTTTTTCAAAAATGCCTGACCATATTCGTAGGGTCATGTTATGACTATGATGTTCTTCATTAATTCAAGGGGACACATACAAGTGCTCATCTCCTCAGAGCATGTGCTACCAGCCTCAGTCCACCAGCTGAGTTCCCCCAACCCCCCTGAGTGTTTTCTCAAAACTCACTCAGTCCACTTTGACCAATTTTGAGAAAATCAACATATTTGTTTATTTTATTAATATTTATTTTAAATTTTATTCGCTTATCTGGTCATGTTTTTTTGCATGAAAAATCAAATTTTAATACTGAAATCCCTAAGAATAATAGAGTTAAAATAGTGTAAACATAAAAATCGCAAATATCTAAGCATTTATCAGAAAAATGGTTTATCAAAACTGGACTGAGTGAGTTTTGGAAAAACGCTCTTCAATTGCATTGGAGGAGTTAGTCTAACGTGCAGCCGGGCCACTTACTGACAGCAGGTGCTGATCAACAAGAGGAGATACCCTTACACAGTAAGAGTAAGACAGGCCTGCCAGCTGAAACCCTTCCTCTCTGTGCGTTACCCCGTGGGGCCGCCACAGTCAAATCCTGGCTTCATTTTTAATGATACATTAGCACGTACTTACTCAGTATGCTAACCCCCACAAGGAATCACTGCAACATTTCTAAACCGTTTGTAAAAAAGTAAACTTCATAATAAAAAACACATTACATTAGTCAAAAGTTTTTTGTGTGTGTGTATGCATGTTGAATGAATAAAGTGCTCTAAATTACAGAGAACAAAAAGAAATGATCAGAGAAATATAATAGATTTTGGAAAGCATATACATCTGACATCATGGGCCAGATTATTCATGTGCATTTAGTCTTATTTGTTTGTGGCCTTATTTTTGGAAAGGTCCCAGCAAATGTCCAATTTGCCATCCACCATGGAGAAATGTCTGCTTGCATGATGAGTTTATGCCTTCTGTTGCACATGTGCAGTGCATTGACAGTACATGTATTCTCTTTTAGCTGAAGAAGCATGCCTTGCTTATGAGGGTACTAATCGTGACATTATGTTACATTCATTTAATACTGTATATGCTGTTATCCAGAGTGATGCAGGAGAAACAAAAGCGCATTCAACTGATTAATATAAACAATAGTACCAGACCACCAAGCACAGGTGCAACATCACAACAACGTCTATGAAGCATCTGTTTTTTCACTGCTACTGGACTTTCATATTTCCAACATAAACTTGGCCAAGAGTACAGTGCAGTATTATTTGATTTCAGAATATTTTTTAAAAGGCAGTGATCCATTTGTGATTCGTCCCTACAATGTTATAATGTTTGAGTACCCAGTACATTTTGAAATACCTTAATGTTCAGTCATATAACAATGGAATTTGTATACAGCATGTGTCAGACTGTTATTCATTCAGCTGTTAACCATACCACACCATGTTTTACAAATCCTCTAAATTTTCCACAATCCATGCTCAAAACACTGATCTTTATTTTATATTGTGGGAGTTATCTATTGTTGTAAACATAGGAAATTAACTTGTAGTTCCAAATTGTGTCAATTTGTAGTTTTTGAACAAAAAGTATAAACAATTGTACATGCAAAACAAAATGAGGTTAGGATATTAAGCAAGTGAATATTACCTCTGCAGTTCATTGTATTATCATCGGAGTCATGGATTCTTAATTACAGTACACAACTTTATATGAATATATGAATATTAGAATTTTCACAATCAGTGCCGTCCTGTCCTATACGCAAGATATACACTGCACGTAGGGCCCCCGCCTCCCGAGAAAGGGCCTCGTCTTAGCTTAGCTTAAAACCTATAACCACTGTTTGAAATACCAAATAGCCCCGCAACCACCACCACCCCCTGGTTCACAACCACAATCTAAGTCACAACCGCCACTCCACCCAACCCGCCCCCCCCCCCCCCCCCCCCCCCCACGCTAGTCCACTATCTGACAGAAGGAAAAGGGGTAAAATAAAATTCTGCTTTGGGCAAGAGTGCATGTGTGTGTTTGTTTATGTGTGTTTGTGCTAGCGTATGTGTTTGGACGTACGTGTATGCACGTGTTTGTCCGGGTGTGTATGTGTGAGTGTGTGTGCATCCTTTTCTGTGCATGTGCAGGTATGACTTGTTGCGTATGTATGTGCTGTATATATGTACATCTGTGTGTGTCTTTATAAGTGTCTGCATGCATGCTTGACTGCGTGTGTGTGTGTGTGTGTGTGTGTGTGTGTGTATGACTGCAGGTGCTTTAGCTGTAAAGGACTTTATCTATAGGGTTCTCCCAGGCTGTGTAATAAACAATAAACTCGCATTAATCATGAAATGTGAGTGTAATAAACAATATCCGCACATTAATCATGTAAAAGCATCCATAATCAATGCCCCGCTTCATAGAAAAACTCCTAATAAATTGTGTTCTTAGTCACTAAGGCAGAGGCATATACTTTAAAAAAAGGATTTGACAAATGAGCAGTACTCTCCATGGTATAGTCCTCTCTGTGCTGTTTTGCGTGTTTGATTTTTTGTGCAGGACATGAACACCAGTAAAAAAAAAAATGTAAAGCTTTATTCTTCCAGTTGTAAATTGCTCTTCAATAGCCAAATGATCATTTTACGTGTCAGGTTTCCTGAGTCCGAAAAGCATTAATATTCCCCGCAGATGTATAATTAAGCATGTGTTCACTGTTCCCTTTCTCGACCCGTTCAACTTAAAATATAAACGGGAAAGATGTTATATGGACTAAATACAGTTGGATTGTCTTAATCGTGTGAATGCTGCCTTCCCTGAAATGAGAAAACTTCAAAATCGTTAACATTCAGCAGTCAATGTATCATGCAAGCAATATAAACTTTTGAAGTCCTAATCATGGTTTATATTAAAATCTGTCATTTTAATTTTGTGTATATCATTGCTATCCAGTTATTTTTAAATCCAGAGAATGGACTCCCAACCCCCCTGATTCATTATATTGTATAAAAGGCACCTTAAGAAAGAAAGGCTTTGAAATCTCTAATAAGGAATAAAACTTTTAAGGGCAATGACATTACTCCAAATGTGCAGAATGAGACTGAACCCTGCTTAGGTCTGCAACTTTGAGATCTCGTTTTGTGCGATGACTTTTTGTGTGATGTCTTGTGTTTATACCTATTGGAATACCAATGCACTCCCTCTTCTTTTTAGTGGATGTTTGAACTTTCACCTCAAGTTCAAAGTTCAAGACTATATACACAAGGTTCTCGTAATAGCATAAAAAGCAGTCTTGTGGAAATATATGTATTGTTGTACTACCACCACCACACTTTGACAAAACTATACTGGAACATATAAAAAAACCATAGTATTACCTTTACTTATCTAATGGATAAACTGAATGTTTTTTAGCTTGCAGTTGCAATGGCTCTTAATGATGAAATGTTAAGTTAAATAATGTTATAGAAGCCTAGAAGTGAACGGGAATTCATTCCCTTATCTAATAAATAATTTAAGACAAGATAAGATATGATAATTCATGATTGCCTTTTCTACACAAATTCTTGCCTTTCATCTTGTCTTTTCAGGTTTCTGTTAAATTCAAAAGGATTGACAAGCTTTTGTTTGTGTTTGAAGTGAGTGTTTAACTGTAAAATAATGTGATTGATGTCACTCAATTAAATTGTCAATTGCTCTAATTACTCCTGTACACCGTTCCTTTTTAGCCTCTGAATATCAATAAGTCATCTGCTTTTCATGAATAACTGGGAAGAGTGTGACGATTAACACAGATCATTAAGAGCTCTACATGCAGACGGGGGGCGACACAAACGAGCATTAGAGCCCCACCACACTCGCCGCCACCGCCGGTGCGCGCGTGCACATTGATAGATGGGCCGAGTCAGTGGCCGCGCCACATTGTTGATGAGGTTTGTGCTGCCATGGTAACCCCTGTGCTCCCCCCGCCCCCGTGTGTGTTCCCGGCAGGCCTTACCAGTGCGGCCACTGCTCCCAGTCCTTCTCCCAGCCCTCCGAGCTACGCAACCACGTGGTCACCCACTCCAGCGACCGTCCCTTTAAGTGCGGCTACTGCGGCCGCCGCGTTCGCCGGGGCCACAACGCTCAACAACCACATCCGCACACACACCGGGGAGAAGCCATTCAAGTAAGTAACAGTGAGTACCACCGATTCCTAGACCCCAATACAGAAAACTCAGCTAGTGTTGCATTGTGTTGTCCACCATGCTCCAGAAATATACAATTGCAAGTGACCAATGAGCATGTACAGTACTGAGCCCTCACTGATGTCATGAACTGTCAGCAAATCAGTAAAAGGCATTTGTCTGCCATTGCCTAGTCTATTTTAAATGGCAGCCCTACAGATACCACCTTTCAGTCTGGCTTGGTTAGAACCGCCAATGAAAACCAGGTTTCTACAGAAGGACCTGCAAGTGGCAGCTTCAGATCCCTTCCCCATTGTACTGTTTGAGCCACGGTGCTGGTGGCGGTGGTATCCTTTTGACTAAGAACTAGACTTAACTATTGCCAGTGAGGATCCCATGGCACTTATCAAATAGAGTAAGGATGTTAACCTTTGACACGTTAGTAAGGATATTACATTGCCAGAGTGCCACTGCCCAGCAGAAAAGGGCTTTGGGTCAGTACCCGTAGCTATCGTTTAGTGAAATGGATTTCCTGAATTGATCCCATGCTCATCTCAAATTATTACAATTAAGGGCTGAAAATGAAAAAAAAGTTAGCTGCTCAAAATCACACGATGACAGTAATAATTGTAAGACTATTTAGACCAATCAGAGCCTGAACCATTTGTATTATATAAAAAAAAAAATTTATACGAATGGATGACCTAGCTGTGTTTTATCATGAACCATTTACACCCACAACCCCTATACATTGTCAGTGAGCGGACAAAACATTAGTTTTACTTTTTGTTTATTTCTGAGACATCACAGTGAGAACCGAATGAGCACACAAGCCGCAATGAAGAGATTGAGAGAACGATAGCTTCTGGGACAGTCTTCGGCCATACCTCATTACAGATTTATACTTTGTCAGTCTCAATAGACCATGGAACGGCTGCTGGGGAGAGTCGTAGTGCCGCCTGTGCTTTGTGACAAAATCATGACAGCCCCAAATTGAAAAAGAGCTCATCCTCGCTCTCAGATGTGGCTACATAGGTCCTGTAAGAGCTATTGTTTGGGGAATATGATAACTAGTAGCTGTACAAAAACTCAGACAAAAAATAATCGAACACAGCAGTGAGAAATTGCTTTGCATATATATATAAACATATATACATATACACAGTGAGCACCATAATTCATTGGACAGTGACACATTTTTTGTTATTTTGGTTCTGTACTCTAGCACTTTGAGTTTGAAAGGATACAATGACAGTGAGGCTGAAGTGCAGACTGTCAGCTTTAATTTGAGGGTATTTTCATATTGGATGAACCGTTTAGAAATTATAGAATCTTTTGTACATAGTCACCCCCCCCCCCCCCCCCCCCCCCCGATTTTCGGGCATCAGAAATTTTGGACATTTTGAAATGATATTTGATATGTTGATATATTTGTTTGTGTGCTGTGGGTCTGCCCCACTCTCTGTCTTTTTATTGATGCTGGGGCTACAACTGAAGTTCCCAAACGGGAAAATAAAGTTATTATATTCTAGTCTATTCTATATCTTATTTTCTGGTATTCTTACAAGCGATACTATAACTTTTCTGCATTTTAATGGATCTCTATGGGAATTGGGGAGTGGGACTAGATTTAGCTGTAAATTACACTGGAACAGTAAGGAATACATGGTTGGCGAAATGGCTGTAAGTCATCAAGGGTCTGAGGTATCAAACGAGCCTCAAACCATCACTCTGCTGCCAGATATGCAGTAGATATGGATGGATCACTTTAAGGGTTGTTTCTCCTGACAAATTTTCCTATTGAACTCTATGGAAAAATAAGTCAGGAGAAGAAACCCTTAAAGTTATCCATCCATATCTACTGCATATTTGGCAGCTGAGTGATGGTTTAAGGCTTGTTTGATACGTCAGACCCTTGATGACATTTAGCCAACCATGTGTTTCCATACTGTTCCAGTGTAATTTACAGCTAAATCTAGTCCCACCCCCCAATTCCCATAGAGATCCATTCAAATGCAGAGAGGTTATAGTATCGCTTGTAGGAGTACCAGAAAATAAGATATCAAGAGTCTTTTGATATTGTTGGGTCACAGACATCAGGAAGTCATGGCATGCAAAGGATATGCGACCAAATATTAAAAATGATTACTTTATTCTACATTATGTTAAACTGTCCAATATTTTTGATGCCCGAAAATGGGGGGACTATGTACAAAAAGGTTCCATAATTTCTAAACGGCTCATCCCATATGGATGAAAATACCCTCAAATTAAAGCCAACAGTCTGTACCTCAACCTCATTGTCATTGTATCCTTTCAAATGAATTGTGGTACTCACTGTATAATATATATATGTATATATATATATATAATTATGTTCTTTTTTACTAAGAACCAATAAAAGTACACTCATCCCTTTGAGAGAAACTAACTTTATGTTATGTCTGTCCAAACAAAAAGGCTATGCCTTTTCGATCTCTCTGCGACTCAATCTCTATATCTGTGCTGTTGTCTCAGTTGGTAGGCCCTTTAGCAAGAGCGCTTAGTCACGCAAATCCATCCCAGCATATTTCCCACCATCTGATTGATGTTGTGTGAGATACAGTGTAAATAGATTTCTGTAATTAATTGAATAAGTTTAAGGGTCAGAGTGGATAATAGATTTCTTTTAATTAATGGGCCGTTACTTACCGCGTGACCTTGTTGACTCCAATTTTTTCGACACCAAACGTCTGTCATGTTTTCAATAAAGCTACCCATGCAATTCTAATTAAAGCTATCGGAGTGCTTACTGTAACCATATTTTGTTGTGCCTACAAAGGGTAAATCCTGTCACGTATTACAAAATCCTGTAATCCATCATCCTAAAAACATTATTACAGCTCTGCAATGTACAGAAGGGCTCAATTTGACAGACAAAGCAATCAAAATATATAAATTAATTGTTAAAACAAGCAATAATATGATTAATTCGAAAAATATTTCAACCTTGAATACAGGCTTAATATATGCTCCATGCATGCTTATTAGCATGCATTAGACTGTACTTATTAAGCAGACAGAATAACATGAGGGCATGACCCTCTTGTTATTGTTACAATGATTAACACCATTATTCCATCAAATGTGGGCCTGACACAAAATCCATGGGGAATGAATTTTAAACATGGGGCCTCATGTTTTAAAAAGAAAAAAAAAAAAGTCCCGTAATTACGCCTCTTAAAATAAATGTTTATATCTCTCTGGAATTAAAGAATGGTTTGCTTTTGTTTAGTACCAAAATGGCCTTAAATTATTTATAAGAATAATATGAAATCAATTACTCTTTGACCATTTTTTCATGTGACTTTAAACCCAGTTGGCGGCTCAATTTCCCCCATTGAATATAACGCAGTTTGTCTCTGAGTTTTGTCACTGATGCCTGGAAAATAACGGTACAGTCCCCTCTGTTAAGTTTGGTGGAAAATCAACAGATACCTGTTACCATGCATACCTAGCTAGCTACGTAAATGTAGTCCTAAAATGCTGGATGCGATTTTGTGGTGATACTGTAGTGGATATGCTTGATATCTACTGTTCTCCCATGGTTTGGAATTCCGTTAAAAGACAGTATAGGGACACACACAGGATTTGTAGTGTTTAATATCTGCATTGCAATCCTTTATGGTTATAAATCCTGTAACATCTCACACTGGATGTAGTGAAGATGAATATACGTACTGTTGTTGCTGGTCTCATCAGTGCAGGTCACAGTGCAACGAGTCACAGTGTCACCCCTCGAACCTTGTCACCGGCCAAGGCCCGCGGTGTACGGAGGTGGTTTGTTTGGGACAGGCCAATCCAGTAACAAATCAGCTTTCTAATAAGCAATCAGTGATACACAAATGTGTCATCAGCACTTCAGATGCTCTAGAGAGGAAGAGGCGCACAAAGACATTAATGAATACACCGCAGAAATCTTTAGCCGATCAATACGGCTGAGTTATTTTCATTGAGCTGATATGCTTGATAGATTAAAGCTGGCATTTCACGTTTGTCAAGATTGCAGAATAATTTTCCACTGCGAAGCATCACTTAGATAATTCTGGACGATGTCTGCAACTTTCGACTGGTCTGCAGTCTCGTTTCGCAAAGCCTTTCTCTGCGCCCAAGATCAGTGAAGAGTGGACACTTTGTACTCACACAATTAATATTACACTCTTCACACATACATACACACACACACACACACACACACACACACAGAGGCACATGCATAATGTACATGTACGAGTCATTAATTTCAGGACTAAATAAATCTACTATGAACGCTAAATAACTTAGATTACAATGAGGAAATCTAAGTAATTATAGATTTCAATCTTCCATCACCATATTACCAGGAGGCAGAAGATAGCTTTGCGTTTGACTCTGTTCAGGTTGAAATGGTAGATAAGAAAATAGCGCAACAGAAGGGACTAAGCAAAGAATGCTGTCGGCACCGAAGCAGAAAGAATTATGGAGAGACCGATTGAAAATTATCCACAAATATCATACCACTGACCCCCATTAATTAAATATATTAAACAACAGATGTGTCAATAGTAAGCAGTGCGCAAGCTCATAACCATAGCTGTGTACACATATGGCGGCCAGGTGACTCAGACATGTCCCACAATGCACCCTGTCACAGATTTCTCCTCGGGGGCCGGGGAGCACCGGGTGCACCAGGAGATGCTCCCTTTGATAGGCGGCCTACCGAAAATCTCTTTTTGTTCTCCGTCTATTGGAACTGACAATGATGCGGGCCTTATCTGGACAGGCTCCCCCGGGGAGCCCTCCCTCCTGGCGGATTATTGACAGGCTCCTGTGTTGTGAGGCATGCGGCCCTTCGCCCATCATCGGCATCAAGGCCGGAGGAGTAGGCGCCAATTACAGCCCTCCGGCCCCGCTAGATTCCCAAACACTTTCAAGTGTCGGCTGCCATTAAGGCGGCGGGCCGAGGAGGCGGGGGTCGCGGCTACGGGGCCGGCGCTGAGCGTTGCGTCTTGTGTTGTGCAGGTGCGAGCGGTGCGACAGGAGCTTCACGCAGGCCACCCAGCTCAGCAGACACCAGCGGATGCCCAACGAGTGCAAGCCCATCAGCGAGAGCAGCGAATCAATCGAGGTGGATTAGCTGATTGACTGGCCGGAATTAAACTGCAAGGAAAATCATGATTAAATGTCACGGACACTTAAGCAAAACCAAAGATTTCCTCTGAGAAACTCTCAATCAGCCGCAGAAAACCAAAAGCAGTAATAAAATAAGTAAGATGTTAAAAGATATTGATCCTGGCACAGATAAGAGACTGGGATTTGTTGGGATCAGAGGGGTTGGGGTTGGGGTTGGGGGGGGGGGGGGGGGGGTAGGGTAGTGGGTGGGGGGGTGAAAAGGTTGTGGGGTCGGAAAGGGGAGAAAAGATTATTTATTTATGACTGGGGACCCCAGCGCTTTAGGAGGAACTGAAAACTGGGACTACAAAGAAACCAAAAACCCTCTGTCTTTAGCTTTATATCTCAGTTTCTTATTCTTTGTAATATAATACCAAAGGGAAAGAACTATCGGGGTGCTGTGTCAACACCCCTTTACTGAGAATGCACAATTTCCTGTTAAATTGCACCATTTCTACAGCATGATTTTTAAAGGGGACAAATACAAATTGCTTCGCCCTTCTCGTTTTGTCTCGATGTGATATTTCAGCCACAAAAGAAAAAGGATTATCGATATAAAATGTAAAAACACAAAGATATTTATCTTCCTTTGCTCCCATGTTTTTGTGCACTTTTAATAATCCTAACTAATTTAAGATTTTAGCACAATTCAGTGCTCCAAAAATATAATGACGGAGTGTATTTAAATGCAAAATGAAAATAGTTTTGTGTAAAAAATGTAATACTTAGCTCCGTGTAAACAACTGTACCGGTGCCAATGTAGTAAAAAGGAGAGGAGGGATTACTTTTTGTCAAGAAAGTGAAAAAGATCTGCTATGGCATTAAGCTATATATTTGAGATAATCCCTACATGAATTTCATGCAATTCTATGTTGTCATTGTGCTTTTTTAACTATTTTTATTTCATTTTGAAAAATCTAGAGTGTACATAATATCAATGTGGCAGACTTCAAAGATATGAAGTAAACATTACACACACAAAAAACTTTATATTTTGCCTGAAATGGGAGAATTATACCATTTACGTAATTTTCTTACAAACAAACAAATCAGAGTCTTTCTCTGTACCAAATGTTGTTGAATCAGAATGTGTGTCATATTCTGTTCATTTTGAATGGATTTTTTTTATTGTGGGACTAATGATTTGAGTTGAAATTAGCAAAGCGATTTGACTCAGATTCATTTTAAGCAGTAACATGTCTATGATAATCATCACATCCACTGTATATGAACGAAAATAACTTTGATTCTGAATAGTGTGTTAAACTCTAAGATTAATCAACATTTGACTCTTGTTTGCATGATTTCAACATATTGCCTTTTTTAAATAAAAATGGGCCAAAACCAAACTGTTATTCCTTGAGAAATAAAGTTCTAAATCTGTTTTGATTATTTTGAGAATTTCTAGAAGTAACATATTCATGTATTATTTACGTGAATGTTATTTGTTTCTAACAAACACACACCTAAATATATGCATTCAATAGCATATTTCAGTGTATTTTGCATGTGTATTTGAGTACTGGCAAATCAAGAAATACAGACCCAATTCAAAAGCAACATTAAAAAATTATATATTTTTTTTGGATAGGTACTCCTTACTGAATTTGTAGTGGTCTTCCAACACGGTGAGTTATGAGTAAAACAGGTAAGCACACAACACTTACCTCTACCTATTTCCTGTCAGTGTCATCAGACAAAATCTTGCATCAGACTGAATATAACTGTAGAGTTGCAATGACAAACGTGGAATTCCAATAAACCACCAGTCTTAATAAACATTTACATAATGCACATAAAGCCACATACTGTAGCATACACAATGATATACTATATATGGCATATAACTGCATGCATATCACATGGCATAATACCCACCAATACCATACCATGCATATTATAGATTATATATTCATCATTACCCTTTGTAACTAATCAGACACATTGGTGTTGCAATTGCTATTAATATTAAGTAATAATAATAAAACTTGAATCCCTAGCCGTTAGAACACAGTTCAGTTGGTGTTGATATTTCTGCATTAAAAATTGTTCATTCAGTACAGATGTTCTAAAATTGCTCTTTATTAAATGATATCGTGGAATATCTCCTTTTTGATGTAGGCTTTCATTAAATGACACAGATAGCGTAGTTGTTTTTTTGGTATATGTTGGATGCCATGACTTACTTTACGCAGCTAATTAATATCCAAGTGACAGGTTACATTTATTATATGGACCTAATAGGACCGTATTTGTTTAATTTCAGGTTAAAGACAGTCATTTTATTCCTCAGCAGCAAAAATATGTTTTCAAAAACCCCAAATGATAATGTACTACCTATTGAGCCGCAACAGTATTTGTAGGGTCATACTACTGCAAGCTATCTTAAAGGTGCACTATGCATTATTTTTAGCCTGGCAGTGGTCGTGCATTTTTACAATCAAATAAATGTCCTCCTCCGTCCTAAACCCCGCCCACTCACCTCTGTTGAAGACAAGAAATACGCTTAAGGGAACGCAGCAAGCAAAATGTCAAGCGAAGATAAAATGAAAATAACATTTTTAGCTAAACGTTTTGTTCTACATGGAAGGTAACAGTAATTATGCTGTGTTATATTATGAAATAAACACTTTTGAAATCGTTTTGAAGTTCATTGAAGCTCCCCTACCACTGCTTCATCTGCTTCATTGTGTTCCAACGAATGCAGTTGTAAAGGGGGATTCTATCGTTCTGCTTCATTGTGTTCCAGCGAATGCAGTTGTAAAGGGGGATTCTATCGTTCTGCTTCATTGTGTTCCAGCGAATGCAGTTGTAAAGGGGGATTCTATCGTTCTGCTTCATTGTGTTCCAGCGAATGCAGTTGTAAAGGGGGATTCTATCGTTCTCAACCAATTTTAACGTGTAAGTTAGGCTACTGTTTTCCCGGTGCGAAAGTGGATGACATGAAACATCCCGCAATCATTAAAAAGCACTCCGCTAAAGCTGAAATCATTCATGCGGGCACAAATGACACCAGGCTGAGAAAATCGGAAGTTTTAAAGAACGATTTTACCTCATTATATAACTGTATCAAACCCATTTGCAAGCTTGTGATCTCAGGCCTGCTTCCTGTTTTAAACCGTGGCAGTGAGAAATTTAACCAGCTCAGTGCCATGAATGTCTGGCTGAAAAAAATATGTTCAGTAACCTTATTCTGAACATTAATTTAGAACTGGGATGTAAAAGAAGGATGTAACATTAGCAGACCATATCTTGTCTATCATAGCTAAGATAGCTAATACCTTTGTAAAGTAAACTGTTACTGTTTGTATACAAATATAATTTATTTTCTCAAATACAATGTAATTCATCGTTATTAATTTGATACAAAAGGTAGCCTACCCGACTTTGGCCATCTAGCTACCTAGCTGGATAGCTAGAGGTAACCTTACAGGTCCAACAGAAAACACGTGGCAAACTCCTCACTTTTCAAACCCTTGCAAAACTTCAGCTGTTGCCATCAAAGAAAAGCAAATCCTAGGTTGACTCTTCTTTATGAATGCACCCTGTCTACTTGTTGTTTGGCTTGTTGTTTGTTGCTTTGCGCTTCTTCACGTCTGCCATTGCAGTAGCCAGCTGGCTACAAACCGCTCAGCTGAAACCTGCCCAGAAGCATCCCAAACAGATCAGAATAGAACAGATTAGAATAATAAATACAAGCAGAGGACCAAGGTTTTTGAATTTTTTTTTTTTTTTTCTCGACCGAGCTTTCCAGTGCACCATAGACATGACTGAGCATGGTTATTTTATAATATTCTAGGTAAAAATCCTGCATAGTGCACCTTTAACAGTAATCTTGCTCATGCTAAATTAATCTGAATTACTCTACATTTCTGATTAGTTTTTCAACACTTATAATTGTAACGAGGACCTGGTGTGGGAAATACACATTTAAAACAAACTCGATTAAATAAAAGTTATTGTTTGCTGAAACTGTTTTATTATTCCAAATGGTCACTCCAAATGCCACAGGAGAGTGACTTAGCCATTCCTGCGATGTTGGAACATCATGTACCCAGCTTCACTGTAAAGTCCATCCTCAGTCCTGTTTCAGAGAGATAATGTATCAACAAAATCACACACTGCTGAATGTCTTGATTCCTATTAAGAAGATTGCAAATAGCGTCAGTACATTGCACACACCCTGTGGGTCTTCCTGCACAGTGGCATACAATCTGCTCAAGGATTATGGTCATGGCGCTCATTAAAGGTAGAATTCTTCCATTCATTTACGTTAATAAGAATAATCCCAGTGAATGCACCTTAAATAAAATTTTTGCTTAGAACGATACTCACACATGCTGATATAATGGTGAAAACAATAAAATTCAAACTCATTTTGAAAAGGCTTAAGTAATACACCTCCAATCAGGTAAACATATTTACTTTTTAGTACAAATTGCTACAGCGTAAGCTTTTCAACTCATATCTATACTGATCATATTGGACCTTATTTATCCTCTTCAGACTGAATAACAATAAGGTTTAATAACACTAACGCACTACCAATATTGTACAGTGTACAGATGTTCTAATGAATACATTAGGAGTAATGTTCTTATTGAAATTGCCATTATAGCCAAACCATTTTTATTATTATTCTATAGACATTTCATACTTTACCTCATACCAACAAGATGCTACGGTACTAGTCACTCTTCTGGCTGCCTTTTAAACTCTTAATTACTGATTAATGCCGATATGTCCGCATTCACCGGGACTCTCGAAAGCATTTAAAGTATCCGGACTTCATTTCAAATTCCCGTTTTCGCCCCTTCAGTAACTGGACATCCGATGCACCGTATGAAAAGAGTGTGTTGGTTGCGGACTGAGGCAGAGCCTTTTTCTTGAGAGGCTTTAAAATCCATCTTTGCGGGCGGTGATGTATCAGTGCCTCGGCAGGGTTTGCTTTCAGCCCCTGGCCCCTGCGGTGTCTGTGTGTAAGGTCACGTCCCTTGGCTCCTCTGTTTCTTCTGCTTGGGCAGCTGTCGAGGGGTTATGGATCTGACCCGAGGAACATGAACTCGCCAGAGCCTGCGCTCGGGCTCCCTGATTTATTAGTCCGAGCGTACACACCTTTCAAACGCCATCTTTTTTTCCAAGGCCTTGCTGAAATTGTGAAATTTAAATTTGGAGGGGAAAAAAAGGCAAAGCAGCCGGTTCAATAAACACTTCCTAGCAGTCTGTTTGGGCCGAGCAAAGGCCTACAACATTTGGAGTGTAGCTTCAAATATATTTTGGTTTTATCATGTCTGTTGGATAAAGGATATTTTTAAAAAAACATTGAAATTCTTATATGAGCTTTCTTGTGATCAGGTACAAGGTTTCCACTTGTAATTATGCTTTTGTACTAATTAGTAGCATATACTAAATGCTAATTCCAAAAAAGAACTGTACAGTCTTCAAATGGAACGCATTGCATTTGAGTGCCCTAAGTAAAAATCACAGCTGCACCAAAGTGGAGACATTGTGTTGAATGGACAGAACACTGGTAGTGGATTATAAACATTTGTGCATGTGTAAAGCAGTCAGAGAAGTTGGCACTAAAGTGGCTTCTGTCAGCAAACAAGCCATCTGCATTCCAGACACAGAATGACAGGCAAGTGGTTCAACTGTTATGTGGAAATAATATTGTTCAGTGTTTACGATCTTACAATGTATTTTTTTTTTTTAAATCTCCAGATGACTATAAGCATGCTGCAACTGCTTTAAATTCACTATTCAATGTTCAAAACAAACCATTTTGTTGTTAGATTTAAGTGTGTACGAAGATGTCTGGATATATTGTTGATAGTATATGTCATTACTATGGATAATCACAACCGTGGCTTATATTCTTACATCATTACATTGATTATCTGTTACAGGCTTGCAGTTATTCAGTGTATCTAATAGAGACTATTGTCCCTGTGCAAGATCTTTGGAAGGATTTTAAATGTTATTGTTGCTATGAGTTAAATGTAGCATTATATTTGCATAACTATCACTTCTTCAACAGATGATTTTTGTTCCTGCTTACAATACTAATTACATGCCAAAATAGTTTTAAAAATCTATTAGAATGTTACCTTGAACTTAACGTACAAAATATTTACCAATTTTCTTCAAGTGCATTGAGAGCAGTCACAGTTTGGAGTTAATGAAAGCAAAATCGCCAGACTTTTGAGTGATTTAAGGTAATTATCCTCCAGGGAGTTATACAAATTTGTTAAGCAAATACAGTTAAAATTTTGGACATCAATCACAATACTTTGCCATGGGAACACGGACCTGCGAAATGTAGTTTCGCCCAGAGGCTAAACAAATGATCACATGAAAATTATTATTTTGAAAACATACATGTGAAATGGCCCTGGGGTTTAAAAGCCACAGCAGTTTTGCTTTTCATGGAATTTCCTGCTCGGGAAAATCTTAAGCAGACAGGGGTCACACTTTCAAAAGCAATTAGTGATCATGCCTGAGTTTTTCTAACTTCTTCACAGAGGACTAATTGGAAACATATCATGTAGTACAAAAAAAAGCCTGAGAAATCTAAGTTCTGGCTTGACCTTTTAAATTACAACCTCGGATTATTAACATGACAAATGGGTCTCACCCAAATTATATTTTCTCTAAGAATGCATTTTTTCATTATGTGCTTGGCAGGCACCATCATCTAGAATGGTGTAAAGGTCTGGAAATTGTGTAACCCATTTCAATTACTATTAGCTGGAATATACGAAATGCAAACAGAAAGGGAGACTTATAAGTTCTGCTAAGGGTACAGCAGCTGTCCCACAAATAATTTGAACTACATTCTAGAGTGCTCTGTCAGACCAAGGTTGTTTTGTCTTCACAACGGAGAGCAAAAAAACATTGATAATATCTACTATCTGCAGTTGGAGCAAAACAAGTTAAGGCCCATATACCTTAGAAGGTAATGATAGATTGCTTATGTGAGTGATAATATCATTTCCGAAAAAGGTACCTGTGTAGTGGTCTATGGTGATCTGAGGAGACGCACAAGCACATGAGCTACGGTAAAATCCATACACAGCTCACTTGTGTTTGTGCAGGTATAAGTTCAAAAACAGTGGCTTTTAATAGTGTTAAACGAGGCCATTTTAAAACTACCTGAGATATTTTAACATATATATGACCTACTGTCATTACAGGCAAACAGCAACAATATGCATCAAAGGGTTTATTATGTATAATAGCACTTATCTGTAGTACAGTATAATGCCAGTTAACGGCAGCAGTGTGAATGCCCTTACTGGATTAATAGTAGTGTAAATCTCAAACGCAAGATATCATATGCGGCATTTTGAAATTAAGTCAGCGTCTTATGTTCAGTCCTTCCACCTTGCATGGCAGGTTGAGCATTTGTGCTTATACCTGTCGCAGTAAAGATGCTTACGTAACTAAGATCCTTTGTAGGCACGTGCGTACCAGAGGCGGTAGTTGTGAAAGCACATAGAAGACTGGGGCAGTTATCAAGTCCCAGAGAGGCATAAATCACATGGCTGGGCCTAACGCGAGTGACTCGGCAGACGTGCCGATAGCGCGCGTTCGTATCGGCTGTGTAAGCTGTCGCTGACGGGCTGTCCTCATAAGTGCAGGGGGCTCAATCAAAGATGAGGGCGAGTGTCTAAACAAGCCACACGTCACTATCTGCAAAAGCAGGTTTTACAGACAGCAGCCCGCAGCGGACCCCTCGGGCGCTCCCCGCTGCCCGATAACCCGCCCCAGGAATTCAGCCCCCCACTTCAGCCACAAGATCGATGGGCGGAATACGGTACGTGAGCAGAGATATGGACGCAGCTTGCTCACCATGTGACTATACAAGTGTGCAATCACCCCTGCAAGTAGATGACAACAGAAGCCTGTTCATCGTATGATCTAACTCCCAGCACAGAGTGGACAGAGAGCAAAAGCTTGTTCATCAAGTGATCATTGACCTTTGTACGTGTGTGTGCGTACATGTGTATGTACAGTTGAAGTCGGAAGTTTACATACACTTAGGTTGAAGTCATTAAAACTAATTTTTAATCACTCCACAGATTCCATGTTAGCAAACTATAGTGTTGGCAAGTCAGTTAGGACATCTAATTTGTGCATGACACAAGTAATTTTTCTAACAATTGTTTTCAGACAGATTATTTCACTTTTAATTCACTATATCACAATTCCAGTGGGTCAGAAGTTTACATACGCTAAGTTGACTGTGCCTTCAAATTTCTTATATTTGGTTGCATATCCTTGCGTGCCATGGCTTCCTGATGTCTGTGACCCAACAACATCAAAAGACTCTTCATATCTTATTTTCTGGTACTCATACAAGAGATACTATAACGTCTCTGCATTTGAATGGATCTCTATGGGAATTGGGGGTTGGGACTAGATTTAGCTGTAAATTACACTGGAACAGTACGGAACACATGGTTGGCTAAATGGCTCTCAGTCATCAAGGGTCTGACGTATCAAACAAGCCTTGAATAATCACTCTGCTGCCAGAAATACAGTAAATATGGATGGATAACTTGAAGGGTTTCTTCCCCTGGCCTAAAGTTCAATAGGAAAAATTGTCAGGAGAAACAACCCTTAAAGTGATCCATCCATATCTACTGCATATCTGGCAGCAGAGTGATGGTTTGAGGCTACTTTGATACCTCAGACCCTTGATGACTTACAGCCATTTTACCAATCATGTATTCCATACTGTTCCAGCATAATTTACAGCTAAATCTAGTCCCACCCCCCAATTCCCATAGAGATCCATTCAAATGCAGAGATGTTATAGTATCGCTTGTAAGAGTACCAGAAAATCAGATATCAAGATTCTTTTGATGTTGTTGGGTCACAGACAACAGGAAGTCACGGCATGCAAAAGATATGCGACCAAATATAAAAAATTTTAAGGCACAGTCAACTTAGTGTATGTAAACTTCTGACACACTGGAATTGTGATATAGTGAATTAAAAGTGAAATAATCTGTCTGTAAATAATTGTTGGAAAAATAACTTGTGTCATGCACAAAGTAAATGGCCTAACTGACTTGCCAACACTATAGTTTGCTAACATGAATTCTGTGGAGTGGTTAAAAATATGTTTTAATGACTTCAACCTAAGTGTATGTAAACTTCCGACTTCAACTGTATGCACACACACACACACACACGCACACACACACACAATTTAATAAGCCTTATTACAGTATTACACTGACATAACAGACATTCCATTCCATTTATGCAACTCTGAAGGGATGATCCTTCCCCAGACAGGAAGTGATATGAATCATAGGATCTTCTGGTCCTTAATTAACCTCTTATCTCTGCATACAGAATTGAAGGTTGGCACCTGATGTCGAGAAAACAGACAACCTTTTAGGCTAAAATGACCAAATATAACCTGCATGGGCTATATTGACCATTTTTGAAGAATAATTCAGCAAGTTGCATTTGCCATCATTCACATTCCTATTAAGACACAATAAGACACAACATTTCCACAAAAACCTGAAATACCAAGTTAGAAATTGTTGCTAATCTCGATATGCATATTATGCAAGTGAAAGTGCATTTTCAGTAAGCCTTGAGATGGCAGACGTAAGGTAAAGTAAGGCCCCTCCATTCAATATCATTATCAGGTTCACCAATGTTCCTAATCTACGTTCAGTTAAGCCCAGTCCCAGCATGCAATGCCGTATGAAATGAAAGGCCATGGTCACAGGATCATTATACTGGGTTGAGGCCATTTTCCAGACCAGGAATTTAACTAAACACAAGACAATTTCTGGAAAATTGCAATACCCAATTGGATAAGAGAAAATAACAAAAGCAAAAGAACCAGTTAAAATCATTAGCAGTATGTAGCCATGAACTGTATTAACACTCCCCCACCGTCCCACCCCAAAGAAACATTAAAAGTTTTAATGGCAATTTCCTTAATATCTATGTAAAATAATTTAAAGCATGACAAATAACATGCAAAATGCATGACAACACACATCTGTGTCTGTTTAGTTAACTCCTGTCACTTGAATTGGAACAGCAATTATAATTTTGGTTTTTGGCCCTTGCTACTTTCTGTACGGCTCTGACACCTTCTAAATGTCTGGGTTCTGTTTTGGAGTGTAATCTGTCTTACCAAAGTCCTTCAGCTCATGGACTTGACACAACAGCCAGCTCTCCTCCGATCAATATCGGGCATTTTAGTTGGATTGAGATGAGTCATTGAGCAGGCCTTTCAGGAGCAGATCCATTTTATTTCTTGAGGAATTACAGTTGATTCAGCCTTTCGCTAAACCGCATTGATGACTTCCTTTTTTCCCTCAAGATAGTTTTTTTTTTTTAAAGAAACAAACTTGCTGGGTTTATCTTTCATTGCTAAAGTACCTCTAAAGTGAATGTCATACTGTCATGGGAGTGATGTACTGAGCTCCCCCACCCTCAGTATAGACATCCTCTCGACTCAAAATATCTTGTGTTTGTTTTGTGATTTATGGCTGAGCACACTTTCAGACTGTTATTTCTCTTTAGCGTCCCGCTGGGCTGTGCTAAAACAGAACTTCGCTGTCCCGTCTCTCGCGCCCCACGCTCTCCAACAGCACACCTCCACTGAACTCTGGGGTTCTCTCCGAGTTTTGGGTTTCGCTGTACTTCCATCACTGCTGAAGACCTCCGGGTGTTATCTGCTTCGATCACGGCTTTTGGTTAGAACTTCAGAAGATGTCCGTTGTGCCAAACATTTAATTGTTTTAGGACAGTTCCAGAGGTTTTTATAGTATTGTGCAACTGATCTGCGCTAAAGTTAAATGTCTCCTTGTTGTCTGAATTTCAGTGGATAGTGAATGCTCACAGGTGCACTTAAGCTTCAAAAACCACACACTTAAAAGTAATGATGTCTATCACAAATAATTTATTCGGTACAAAATACATACAAATTAAATGCCATGCATTTTAGCTGATGGGGGGGAAAAAAAGCTAAATATAAAAGGTTTGCACCATAGACTGTATAAAAATAGGTTTGCACTGGCGTTTCTACACAAAACAGGAGAACCTGGCATACTTTTCTAATGCAGTAGCGCCATCTGGTGATCGCAGACTGTCTTGCAAGCACACCTGATCAGAACACACAATTTAACATACTGGGGCATCACACAGTGGATTCTGTTGTCTGTGACTAATAAAATATTTGGATGCAGAAGAAGCATTGATGACCAACAATGACCAACAGAACACACAAATCCAGCATTCTGGCTCACTGGAGCGAGGGTAAAGCATTTGTTTTAAAATATTTACACACGATGATGCCACCATGTAGAAATCCCTTAAATATACATACATATTTTGTTTTCTTTGAAAATAGGGCAAGAATAATAGCTTTATATTATTAAAGTATTAGTAAAGTTTTCATTTTCCTGAAAACAAACATTTGTTTTTCCAGAACATTTCACTGCATCAGAAGCACCTGCAAACTGTAAATCACAAGCTTCAGCTAATACATCAAATCACAGATGAGACAAAAAGCTTTTCTGTGACCATTTATATAAAGCTTTATTTCCCCATCATCTTAGCTAGTTTATATGGAGTTTAAAACACACACACACACACGCTGAATATAAACTATCTATACAAAACCCTACATTTGAAAAACTGTACAGTATACACAGGTCATTTTTGATGGGGCGTGGTCGTTTGCATCGGCAGGCGCTGCGCGGTGGCGCTGTGTCGCGCGACACGCGCGCTATTGACCGACCGCACAGGTGCGGGCCGCGGTCACTGGCCGCCTCGGTGGGCCATGGCCTCCTGTATCTGCCGGTTGAGCTCGATGATGATGCGGTCGTCGTGCGTGTACACGCCCGTGCGCAGCAGCGTGTCCCTCTCCTCCAGCAGGCGGCTCAGGTGGTCGTCGGCCGCCTCGTTCTGAGGCGCGGCCGAGCCGTCCTTCCGCGGCCTCGTTTCCTCCTGCTGCTTTAACCTGGGGAGGGACGGAGCGCTTTTCGGTCAAGCGGAAGCAAGCTCGTGCGAACGCACGTCTGTCTCACGGAACGCCCGTAAATCGCACCAGTCGCGCTTGTAAAGACCCCAGGCCTCGCACATTTGACAGGAGCCAATCTTTCTAAACACACCTTGTTGTTATTAGAAGCACTCATAAGTAAATTCACTTTCGCATGATAAAGAAACTGCAATTTCATCAGGCTTAACTCACTTAAAAGCAGCCGGTCGTTCTAAATAAACAAAAGCGTCGACTCGCTTGATCTGAAGTAAACGCACGTTAAGCCAGTTTATCAGTTTGCTCAAGCTGTGAACTAGGTTTGTCTGCGCACACGTGCTCTAGGCTTATTTTGTCTGAATGTTCAGACGAAAGCTCACAAATGTTTATTTAAGCCTGACGTAAAGAAGACAAAAACATTGACAGGAGGTTTACATGCAATAGTGACCACTTTGAAGCTTGTTTACCATGGTCTGCGTGCAGTCTAGTGGTTGGTACCTGTTAAGCTCATTCCTAATGTCCTCCAGCTCCTGTTTCTCAGTTTTGACAGCTTCCTTCTCCTCTGTGGCCAGATAGCGAAGCCTCATGTGCTCCAGCTCCTGCTGCTGTTTCTTCAGTCGGCTCATGGCGTTCTCCTGCTCTCTCTGGCACAGCACAACAGAACACATCATCACTGTGAGCCACTGCTCTCTCCTCTCTCCTGCTCTCTCTGGCACAGCACAACAGAACACATCATCACTGTGAGCCACTGCTCTCTCTGGCACAGCACAACAGAATGCATCATCACTGTGAACCACTGCTCTCTCTGGCACAGCACAACAGAACGCATTATCACTGTGAGCCACTGCTCTCTCTGGCACAGCACAGCAGAACGCATCATCACTGTGAGCCACTGCTCTCTCTGGCACAGCACAACAGAACACATCATCACTGTGAGCCACTGCTATCTCTGGCACAGCACAACAGAACGCATTATCACTGTGAGCCACTGCTCTCTCTGGCACAGCACAACAGAACGCATCATCACTGTGAGCCACTGCTCTCTCTGGCACAGCACAACAGAACACATCATCACTGTGAGCCACTGCTCTCTCTGGCACAGCACAGCAGAACGCATCATCACTGTGAGCCACTGCTCTCTCTGGCACAGCACAACAGAACGCATCATCACTGTGAGCCACTGCTCTCTCTGGCACAGCACAACAGAACGCATCATCACTGTGAGCCACTGCTCTCTCTGGCACAGCACAGCAGAACGCATCATCACTGTGAGCCACTGCTCTCTCTGGCACAGCACAACAGAACGCATCATCACTGTGAGCCACTGCTCTCTCTGGCACAGCACAACAGAACGCATCATCACTGTGAGCCACTGCTCTCTCTGGCACAGCACAGCAGAACGCATCATCACTGTGAGCCACTGCTCTCTCTGGCACAGCACAACAGAACACATCATCACTGTGAGCCACTGCTCTCTCTGGCACAGCACAACAGAACACATCATCACTGTGAGCCACTGCTCTCTCTGGCACAGCACAACAGAACGCATCATCACTGTGAGCCACTGCTCTCTCTGGCACAGCACAACAGAACACATCATCACTGTGAGCCACTGCTCTCTCTGGCACAGCACAACAGAACACATCATCACTGTGAGCCACTGCTCTCTCTGGCACAGCACAACAGAACGCATCATCACTGTGAGCCAATGCTCTCTCTGGCACAGCACAGCAGAACGCATCATCACTGTGAGCCACTGCTCTCTCCTCTCTCCTGCTCTCTCTGGCACAGCACAACAGAACGCATCATCACTGTGAGCCACTGCTCTCTCTGGCACAGCACAACAGAACGCATCATCACTGTGAGCCACTGCTCTCTCTGGCACAGCACAACAGAACGCATCATCACTGTGAGCCACTGCTCTCTCTGGCACAGCACAACAGAACGCATCATCACTGTGAGCCACTGCTCTCTCTGGCACAGCACAGCAGAACACATCATCACTGTGAGCCACTGCTCTCTCTGGCACAGCACAGCAGAACGCATCATCACTGTGAGCCACTGCTCTCTCTGGCAAAGCACAGCAGAACGCATCATCACTGTGAACCACTGCTCTCTCTGGCACAGCACAACAGAACGCATTATCACTGTGAGCCACTGCTCTCTCTGGCACAGCACAGCAGAACGCATCATCACTGTGAGCCACTGCTCTCTCTGGCACAGCACAGCAGAACGCATCATCACTGTGAGCCACTGCTCTCTCTGGCACAGCACAACAGAACGCATCATCACTGTGAGCCACTGCTCTCTCTGGCACAGCACAACAGAACGCATCATCACTGTGAGCCACTGCTCTCTCTGGCACAGCACAGCAGAACGCATCATCACTGTGAGCCACTGCTCTCTCTGGCACAGCACAACAGAACACATCATCACTGTGAGCCACTGCTCTCTCTGGCACAGCACAACAGAACGCATCATCACTGTGAGCCACTGCTCTCTCTGGCACAGCACAGCAGAACGCATCATCACTGTGAGCCACTGCTCTCTCTGGCACAGCACAGCAGAACACATCATCACTGTGAGCCACTGCTCTCTCTGGCACAGCACAACAGAACGCATCATCACTGTGAGCCACTGCTCTCTCTGGCACAGCACAACAGAACGCATCATCACTGTGAGCCACTGCTCTCTCTGGCACAGCACAGCAGAACGCATCATCACTGTGAGCCACTGCTCTCTCTGGCACAGCACAACAGAACACATCATCACTGTGAGCCACTGCTCTCTCTGGCACAGCACAACAGAACACATCATCACTGTGAGCCACTGCTCTCTCTGGCACAGCACAACAGAACGCATCATCACTGTGAGCCAATGCTCTCTCTGGCACAGCACAGCAGAACGCATCATCACTGTGAGCCACTGCTCTCTCCTCTCTCCTGCTCTCTCTGGCACAGCACAACAGAACGCATCATCACTGTGAGCCACTGCTCTCTCTGGCACAGCACAACAGAACACATCATCACTGTGAGCCACTGCTCTCTCTGGCACAGCACAGCAGAACGCATCATCACTGTGAGCCACTGCTCTCTCTGGCAAAGCACAACAGAACGCATTATCACTGTGAGCCACTGCTCTCTCTGGCACAGCACAGCAGAACACATCATCACTGTGAGCCACTGCTCTCTCTGGCACAGCACAGCAGAACGCATCATCACTGTGAGCCACTGCTCTCTCTGGCACAGCACAACAGAACACATCATCACTGTGAGCCACTGCTCTCTCTGGCACAGCACAACAGAACACATCATCACTGTGAGCCACTGCTCTCTCTGGCACAGCACAACAGAACGCATCATCACTGTGAGCCAATGCTCTCTCTGGCACAGCACAGCAGAACGCATCATCACTGTGAGCCACTGCTCTCTCCTCTCTCCTGCTCTCTCTGGCACAGCACAACAGAACGCATCATCACTGTGAGCCACTGCTCTCTTATTCTCTGACAACAGAATAGTGAGTCACAGAAATCATGACATTCATCTTGGTTGAGATTTTGCTAAAGACAGTGATGAATGTGGTTCACCCAGAAGTTTTGCGAATGTGACAATACCTAAGCATGTATACACAAATCATAGATGACCTTATTATTCTTTCCCCCCAGAGGTCAGTCCATGCTTTAATGCTACCGATATGCTGCACGTCTGCCTTTAGAAAAATAAAAAGGTTAAAAGGTAAGGTCATCAAGGTAATCCCTGCAGTGAACCTGGGGCATCTGCTTCTAGGTCAAAGCCACCTGATTGGGCTAATGCTCTAATAAATGATCTAACAATGCTCTAACACTCATCTCCTCCGAAGCCTACCGGTAGTCACTGTGTTGGAGGACAACCCTTCATGAGAAGAGGAGGCAAAGAGCACCCTGCCGACTGCAATCCTCCCCGCCAGGGCGACTTTACAGTCAATTATGCCCTACAAGGCTGCCAGCCACAGTCAGTGATGGCATGGTCTAGACTTCCAGACGACTAGCAACAATTCCCATCTGGCATTGGCTTTATAAACTGCTCAAAGGTTGGGATGATTGATGAACCGTCCTAAAAATATAGCTGTGCTCTTCTTGCCTGTCGACAGCAAATCCGTAAAAACCGCATCATGAAAAGGACGTGCTCACGCAGACACTTCATTTATTTATCTTTTTGTCAGTCAGTACAAACACAGCCCTCATTCTTGTGTCTGTGCCAAAACCAAAATAACAACAGGACTGTGCTGTTTGGATTCATCCTGGAGCATAATAGCAGCACTTCAAAAACTCTAAGTACGAGTCGCAATTAGCACCCATTAGCCTATTGCAACTTGGAACTCACAAATGTGGGCCGGCTCATTTTGACACAGAGTTCTATTCCTAAGCACGTGCGTGCTCCTCCTCCTCCCCAACACGCCGGCGTAAAACCCTGCCTCATTTACTTTAGAAAACCAACACACTCAGACTTGGAACAGAGCGCAAGCCGGAGCTTTCTGTTAACATAAATAGCGCAAAATGTGCTTGTTGGAATTGAGGAGCAAAAAAAAAAAAAAACTTAACCTCTGGGAAACCTGTGCCAATTACCAAATGAGTATGGAAACAAAACACTGAAACGATTAACTTTGGGGTGGGGTTTTCTGGCCTCTCTGCAATGCGTTTCCGTAGCTACCGGAAGTTGATCAGTATACTAAGTATTTCCAGAGGTTTTTTTTTTTTTTTTTGGCTAGTGTTGGCTAGGTGTGTGGGCCCCCCATAGACTTCACTGACACATTCTGTGATATCAGCCAGCCTTTCGATGGAAACAGGTCAGGAGAGTTTGGCTTGCTTCAAGGATAAGGGGAGGGGGAGGGCATACAAGCGCTGGGTGACCAGTCAGTGACCCCCACTCCCTGTGGCCCATGACCCACAGGGTCATACTGAGTACTGACCGCAGTCAGGGAACCTGGCCAGGCACAGCTCAACTACAGTTTTCTGGAAATAACTGCGCTGACAGGGTAGGACAAGCACCTGGGGGATTTCATGCTCTCATTTTTTCAATTCTCATACCGACACAAAAATACCAAAGCATTCTGGGAAGGTGGAGCAAAGAGTAGCAAGCCCGTTAGCCCTGAGATTAATCAGACTGCCGTATCTGCTGCATTAGAAGCCAAAAGATAAGAC
Source organism: Synaphobranchus kaupii (assembly GCA_029718625.1). Classification (NCBI taxonomy): domain Eukaryota; kingdom Metazoa; phylum Chordata; class Actinopteri; order Anguilliformes; family Synaphobranchidae; genus Synaphobranchus; species Synaphobranchus kaupii. The sequence goes on along the minus strand of CM056376.1, from coordinate 51,213,344 downwards.
ATGCTTAGTGTCAGAGACAGGAATGCGCGTGAGGTTATGAGGATGCTTTGAGTTCTTTTCAAAAGAACTGGACTTTTTTTTTCCAGAAGTCTGGGGATATCAATAACTCCCTGAATTTATTATTTTTGTAAATCGCCAAAATTAATGCCGCACGTCACCTCCAATCAGATTTTATGCACACAGCCATCAATTAAACAGCGGTGATTTGTTACCCAAATATCAATGCTTTAAGGACAATCTGACCGTCCTAATGTGTAAGGCTACACACATTATATTACGTGATCACGGAGAGCCCCAGCTTTCGTTACTTTTAGGGCCCTAACAACCGTGTGTGACATTTAAATGGTTAAAGCTATGGCTAACGCTTCATATAATACAAACATGATTTATAGGCTCATTTCACATGGAGTTATGAAACCCTTAGTACAACATAAATCAATTTGTGTTTTTTTAGCATATCTGGCACTTAAGTTTTTTTTTAAAAAGGAGCAGGTCACATTTTCCAGCTGGCTTTTGTCTTTAACAGTTATTAAGAAGGCTTGATAAGCTCTGGGAGTCGGCTCTGTTTACAGTGGCGTCTCCATGAGGCCGCTCCAACATTCGCGGCTGTCTGCCACGAGACGGAGGCGTTTTTTTACAGCTTCTCGCCGTTTACGCGCGGTGACGATCAAAACAAAAGGTCTGGTCCTGCCCTCCGGCTTTCAAAAAGGGGAGAAAGTTATTTACATTGTGGGAAAAATAAAAGAAGCCTATGCTCATCTAAAATAATTAACTGGAGAAAACTAGAACAAATATTTCCTGCGATCGGCAAGATTGTGATTACATAAAATATTACAGAGACTTCAACATTTCAGTAAAATACCTCATTTGTATATCAGAAGTAGTTCCTGGAACTTTTGCAGATTTGCTGTCGTAGGGAGGCAAAGTTAACGCAGGGTACATGCGTTTAGCTCCTGCGCTATGTCGCGGAACGACAGAATTGTACTTTGTAAACAAACTGATCCCTTGGTGAATGCAAGTTTTGGTAGCTTTTGCCAGATCACGTTAACTCTGCTGGTTGTGGCTACATAACCTGAGAGAGAGTCTCTCTCTCCACGTGTTTCTTTGCATCTGTAGGCCTAATCTCTTTCCCCGAAGGGGTTGGATGCCCTCAGGCCCTAAACATACGCTACGTAAATACGTGGACATGGACACTTCGAGCCACGCAAAGTCCATTTCACATGTCGTTGCGTTCTAAAATGTGTCACCTCAAATTCTTGACGCAACGCAAGCACGAGCTGCAGTGTGAAGCGTCGCAGGGAGGGGGCGCTATAGCGGCCAACAGGATCAAGCTGTATTCTTCGATTTGTGCTTACTTCCACTGTCCTGGATCGCTCCCTCGAGGACATGGGGTTTATTACCTCCACAGGGACATAAGAACGCACGTTGAGTATGTACAACCGGGCCGTGTGTTTGCAGCGCGTAGGCCCCGGTGTTGTCATTTCCGTTTGCATACTTGGGTAGGGTATCTTTCGGGCCTCATGCAGCGTGGGCAGAATGGACAACGGATGTTTTTATAGTGGATACAGGAGAGGGAGTGGTGTGCTGTACCCGGTCCTATTCGTCGTCTTTTGAGATTTCTGTCTGGGATCACGTGAATGTGACATGCGTCTATCCTTCGCTGATTCCAAAATGGACGGACCCAACAAAGTTCATGTCATTTAAGGCAATACTTCGGATCATTGTTAGGCAATATGCCTATAGTATGGTGCACAGCAGTGTCACTCATGATGTATAACCACTGTTTGTGCACTAAAGACACTTGCTGTTGTACGCGTGGTCAGTATCCTGGCTGCGTATTATGGCGTGATACTTGGGCTAACTCACTCATGTGCTTTCAGCTATTCTGTGTACCTACTCCAGGGTTCCTGAAGCTTCTGCGACATGTTTAATGTACGTTTCTACATTGGCCTTGTAAGTTTAAATAAGAGCATCTGTCAAATAAAATAAATAAATAAAACAAATCCAAGACTAAACCACATACTGATTAAGGAGATACGGCTGAAAGTTTATTAAACTTGGGTTAAGTGTAAAACACCCTCCAAGTGTTTTGGTAGAGTTACTTTCCAACCCCCACTGACAAACAGGGCAGACGGTCAGAATATTTAATGGCATACCTGTTTAAATCTGGCGAGTTCTTTTAAGGCGCGACCCCACTGCTGCTTGTAATGGAGCTTGGACTTTGTTGTGGATTCCAGCTTTCTTTCGAGTTCCACCTTAAATTGAGGGCGGTAAATCAAAGAGAGCCACATTAACCCATTACAAACATTTCTTGAAAGATTATATATACACACGTCTGGATCGCAGACGGTCGATCCGTGGCAAGGAGAAAATATGGCTTCAATCCGCCCATGTCACGTTAGCTAAATATTATGGCAGATGAACATTTTCTTTCCTTAAAATATGACCTCGTTACTTGGTTACTCGTACGAACAAGAAGAGCACTTCACAGGGTCAAATTTGAAATGTGTCTATATTTAGTCAGAAGTGCAGGAGCTGTTCTTCCGGATATTACTCACAATCCCTCTCCCCCCTCGGCCATGACAAGTCAGTCATTCCCGTTTTAGAATTATAACTCCCTTGAGGTCTGGGTAAAACTTTGAATTCCTGCACTGCGAAAGATTTACTTATACCAGTCTTCTGTCGGCTGTTTATGTTTTCCTTGTACAAGTATAGTACCAAGTATAGTTCCAAGAGAATGAAATGAGGCGACAAACACTGGGGAAGGGGAGGACAGGTTGGCACAAAGCAGGTTAGAGGCAATAGTGCTTTGTTGCTGGTAAACATTGGGAGATGTAGTAAATATGACCTTCACAAAGGTGAAAATAGTTGTCTAGTTTGGTCTGTGAGCCGGTCTCAGAACAGAAATTTTACCAGTTTATCTTCCCAGCAATTAATCCCACTTTTAATCAAGGTCAAGCAATTTGACAAAGCTTAACAGTTTTCCATTTGAGGCCAGACGGCTAAAGTTTGCTTATTGATGTCAGCCTTAAAAAAAGGAAACTGCAGTGGTCCATTTAGCCATCCTGATAAGAGTAAGCATCATTTCTGTATCATTGAAACATCGTTTCATCATGTTTCTCTGACATTAGACAAGGAGAGATGCATTCAGTGCGCCATCAAATGCATGTGACTATAAGGTACGGATCTTCAAATCCGGCCCTGGTTTTCTTAGGTAATTTTCTCCTAGGTAATTAACTGAACAATTTGTGCTACTGATTGGCCAGACCGCCTTCACACCTGACTCCCAGGTAAATGGAGGGCGGAAAACCAGCAGTTCTCAGGCCTCGAGGACCATGATTTGAATACCAGGGTAACAGGGGATGGGTCCCTCACCTTCTCCAGGCTCAGCAGGTTAATCTCTGACTGCAGTCGGATCTCTGGTCGAGCGTTCTGTTGCTCGCGGAACTGCTGGAATTCTTTCTCCAACTGCTTGTACTTCTTTTCTGCTTCCAGAATCTATGACAGAACAGGAAGAGGGAACTCACTTTTACTTGATAATGTGCCTACAATGCAAGGCTGCATTTACGCTTCTCTTCGCTACGTTTCTTCCATTTCTTGACAAATCTGTTACGCGTCAGACGCAAGCGGATATGGATCGAAATGTAATTTAAATTGCCTTGGGAGGTGAATGTGAATGCTCCAGCATGCTCTTCTCCGGTCACCAGCATGCTACTGACAAATAACATAATAAGCGTGCTGGAGTCGCAAGATAGTGCCGTTGGGCTGGTTGTCAGGTTGGTTGCAACACTGAGCAATAACTAGGAGAAATGTGATCAGTCTAAATGCATAGAGTCAAACATACAGCACATACTCTACAGTGGGCACTATGCATGACGGGTGCAATGGCGACTTTGTTTTTGGCCGGGCAGTGTATTTATGTTGAACTTGACCAAGTACAGTAGAGTTCTAAAACGATCAGAGGTCATTCAAGGGTTTTGATTAATCCAGATATCAGGAAGAATGAGGCTTCATGTGCCCCAAAAAAAGGGTCATCAATGACTCACTAGTCTGAACCAGTCATGGTGTTTTGTAAGTTATTTTCTCTGTGGTGGAGACTGCTGAAATGGATTTATAAAAACAGGCTTTGAATGCATCTTGGGCCGTATTACAGCATGAGAAAATAAGCAGAAAATATAAGCCACACATTTAAAAAGTTATCTTTTAAAACCTTGTACCAGGGGTTCATTCCAAGTAGATTTTCTTATATAGTAAATACGAAGAAAACACAACTCTCTTCCACAAAACAGCACGGGGTGGGTTTTAAAAAATCACATTTAAGCGTGTTCTGCCAAATCCATCAAAAAAATGTAGTAAGTAAACACAATAATAACAATATTTTTTTAAAAATAAAAATTAATGGGTTTTTTTTTATAAAAAGGGGGAATGTAACAGAATGAGACTATTTCAGCTGCAGAAGGGTTCAGGAGTTCCCTGTTCAGAGACCATGGCCTTACTAGACACTAGTCTGTCCTTCGACACAAAGCAGATGGCAGGGAATACCTCGAGCACAATGGCTGGTATTCTGCCTGGAGGGGAGTGTACAAACAGGGGGATTGTGGGCTGATAAACGGGGTCCTGGGGTGCCAATGCAGGGCGGGCACGTGTTTACGCATTCCCCACGCGGGGAGACAAGATATAGGGCCGCGTGGCGGGCCGCAGCTTTCTCAGGGCCGTCTTCGCGCCTCATGTCACAAACCTACTTTGCTTGATTTGTTATGGCCGGGGTGCCCAGATGTTCTCCGTGAAAATGAAATGGCAGACAGAACTATTTCACTAAGTGGGCTGTCGGGATGGAGGGCCCGTGAAACCAAGCAGAGACATAGCCCTTTTCTTTTTCCATGAAAAAACCTGAGCTAATAACTCCCGGGGAGAAAAATGCTAGGAAAAGGAACCCAGGCTATTGCTGCGTTTTCTTCTCTCATTTTATACCTGAGCATTAACCTGCTTTATATAGTTGTATACGCGTACTTCTGAAGTTGATTAAAAACACTGAAAAGCTTGGACTGGGTTCAGCAGGCCATATCATATGTCACAGCTTGAAATCCTTCAAAATTAACTTCAAAGTGATACAGGTGAAATTTCACAATTGGGGTGGGGGAGGGGTGAGCCACATTTCCAGTGTAGTAATTTGTTCCTATAAAAGGACTGGCTTTGATTTCACTAGAGTTACTGTGTCTTTTCAGAAATCTGGTGTTAACTTCTTGGCAGCTACAGAAGTGAAATCAGGGCGTGAGTCCATATTCTTGCAAGAAAAAATTCTTGCAAGCTTTAAGGTTCAAAAGATTTGGCCTACAGGAACATTGTATTCCTAATTTTAAAGATTTCACAGAATAAGAAAGTTAAGAAACCTAACAAAAAAGATTCTGATAGAATCTATTTGTCTGTGCCTGTATCCGATTAGTTATTGAAGAATATATACTCTTTAAAAAAAGAAAAGTATACATAGGTATAGAAAACACTTTAATAGGGAAGACATACTGTACATAGTTAAACACACTGGAACAAACTCAATATTTTGGTATGTACATATTATTTATTTTTTTGAAGAGTATATGTAAATTCACCACACAACCACACCACACAAATCAATAGTTTTTAATGTTGTAATAGTCTATGACACATTAACAAATGCCCAGGGTGAATTAAGATATTTAAACAGCAGTGAATCGTTAGAATCCCTTGCTTTTACACACTGTACACTGAGTTTTCTTCTTACAGCTGAGTAGTTATGACAGGACCAGTGAAACTTCAGACACCATGCGAAGTGGCTAGACAGCAGTCTCTCTGGGTGGGTGTGTAGCATAATGGTTAGTGATCTGGGTGTGTTAGTGATCTTGGTTAGAACTCCATGGTTGCAGGCTCGATTCCCAGCTGGGGCGCTGCCATTATACCCGTGAGCAAGGCACTTAATCCGAATTGCTTCAGTAAAATATCCAGCTGTGTAAATGGATTGTATGTCCAAGAATGTAAGCTGTGCACATCGCTGTGGGTAATAGCATCTGCCAAATGGCAAAATGTAAGGCAAATTTCTTTAATATTAGGTTCACGCCAGTGTGGAGAGTATCCAGTTAGCAGCCGGTAGTCAATTCAAGTAGAAAAAAAAAAGCGGATATAGCAGAGAGAATGAGAGACGTGAAAACACAACAGTGGAAAATAAGCCACAAGGCTTGGCTATGCAGTGGCTACGTTAGCCTGGTGTTTCCTTTTTCTATAGGTCTGCAGTTATCATTAGCTGTTTACAGCAGGCTATAGATCCAAGAATGTACAGTCTACAGAAAGTCCTGTACTACAACAGTTTGGAGTTCATTACCAAGGTAAGAAACAGCTAGTCCTAAATGAAACACTGTAGCTAAAGTCACTAGCTTTGTTTAGATGTATGGATCACCAAATCATTTTTATGGTCCTTTATGCAATTAACTAACTAGCAATACTTTCACTGATAAATTAGTCTGTTTTTGAACTAAATTATTCTTACGGTCCTCTATATAGTTATCTAACAAGCAATAATTTGACTGATAATTTATGACTGATAGTCTGTTTATGAAATTATGTTTCACTTCACAGTTCATAGCGCAATATTCAAGACGTGTACGTGCACAGCACTGCAAAACACAGCTAAGGGTGCCTGGATATATATCATTTAAAAGCTTTTTCCATTTGCCTAAATATTATCGTCTTGTCAAAATCCAGCTCGGAATATTTTGTAACTACAACACAAGCAAGACAGGTAATAACACGCGAGAGACTGATAGCGGCCATATGGGCTAAAGGTAAGCGTATGTCAAGGCCTGCATTCAGAAGCACAGCCACCACAGAGAGTCTGAGCGTAAGGCCAGGTAAATCTGATTTTCTACCTTGGGGTCAGCCTGCTTTTGCTTTCAGGGTGAGACTTTGTAGTGGGCCAACGCTTTTATTTATTTTTTTGTTTCCCCGAGTGAGAAAGCACCTATTGTGTCACATTAGAGGGCCCCTTGCGTTAGCCTTCATAGACGGGTGTAAGGGTTGACAGGCGGCCGACAGGCTCCGCCGACCCCTAGGTTAACGGCAGCTGCCCCATCCCCCTGCCCCTCCCCCAGACACGGCTGCCTCGCGTCCCCTCCACTTACCTGCTGTTGCAGCCTGGAGCACTCCTCCTCCGACTGTCTGACCTTCGCCCTCTCCAGCTCCACCTGGTGCGCGCAGTCCTCGCGGAGCCGGCGGCCGCTGTCCTGCAGCTCGCGCATGCTGAAGTCGTGCTCCGCCCGCATCTCTCTCTGCAGCCGCTGGGTCTGAAGCGGAGGGAGAGTCAGCCGCCCGCCTTTTCACGCCGAACATGTTTAACATCGGCAATGGTGTGCCAATTAAAGTGCTTCCGTTCCGGAGATTTCCCCGGTACACTCACCTCCATCTCTGTGTGCGCGAGATGTCTCTCCCTCTTCTCCAAGTCAGCCAAGGTTTTCTGGAGCTGCTCCTCTAAAAGGTTATACTCCATCTCCTGTCACACATCACAGCGAAGGTTGTACTAACCACGACCAACTTTGTTTAGTTCTCTGTAAAAAGCGCTATACAAATAAAATTTAATCAATTAAGTTTGCTGAATTATGCAGGCCGTTGACCTTTTGACAAGTAGCATACGGATTTGGCATTGAGACGCACTGGGTAGTAATCCTGCAGACAGACCCAAGCCACAGTAGTTTAGAATTAGCGCGTACTACTGATACCACTTCTAATCAAAATGTTAATTATAACTAGAAAAAGGACAAACTTTAGTTGGTTATTAGTTTGTTTACCACGGGCTACTTTGGGAAGCTTAAAGGGTTAGTTCGGAATTTTGAACTTACCCATGATGTAGTTGATTGATGGAAACCATTTTCAGATACTTCCATGCTGTCCCTTCTTTTGGACATACACACATTGCTAATGCTAGTGCAACTCGTAGGAAACTAGTAGCATCCACTACCAAACGCACTTAAACACTCCAAGGTGCACCCAAAGCAAATAAAATACGACGACAGTCTATCTGGGTTATTTTCAGTGATTATACCATAATTTTTCAAGTCAAACTATCGTTGAATCCTTTACTTTGTGCTCACCTAAATTCTCAGTGGAAGTACGGCGTTAGTTTAGTAGCTAGGTAACGTAAAGTAGCCTATAGCTCTGCCGGCCAAAAACAATATCGCGCATGTGAAAGAATCAGACTCGTAGTATTGTTAGCTAACGTTCAGGTAAGATGGTATTTCGGTGTGCATTTCAAGGTTGTTCAAATCATGCAACAAAAAAAAAGGGCACCACAAAGTTTTCACCGATTTCCAGTGGAAGATCAACAAAGAAAACAGCTGTGGCTTCTTGCTGCTCACATGGATGTCACCAATTGAGACTCTAAAAAAGTTTGTAGTGACCATTTCACGGAGGATGACTGTGAAAATCAAAAAAGGACGGGCAGGACACCCTCTACTGAAGGATACTGCTGTGCCATCACCTGTTTTTCTTCATGCACCGAAAACAACTGACGAGCAGGTAACTAATAAATGATTGCATGCGTGATCTATCTAATCAGCTAGCTAGCTAGCTAGTTGCCACGATTGGGAAGTCATGGAAGTGGTCAAACTTTTCCTGCAAATCGGTAGCCAGTGTGCTTGCTTGTATATGCTGTGTTATTCTGTAGCATATTTGTGTTTAGCTGACATGTTGTCTACCAAATATGTAACTTTACGGCAAAACGGATTGTGTCGGCAACTGTGGAGTACAGCAGATAGCCTACAGGCAGATACCCTGGCTAATCTAGTTAGCTCCGCCGCTGTACTTCCACTGAGAATTTAGGTGAGCACAAAGTAAAGGATTCAACGATAGTTTGACTTGAAAAATGATGGTATAATCACTGAAAATAACCCAGATAGACTCGTCGTATATTATTTGCTTTGGGTGCACCTTGGAGTGTTTAAGTGCGTTTGGTAGTGGATGCTACTAGTGTCCTACGAGTTGCGCTAGCATTAGCAATGTGTGTATGTCCAAAAGAAGGGACAGCATGGAATTATCTGAAAATGGTTTCCATCAATCAACTACATCATGGGTAAGTCGTAATTGAGACATTATATCCAAAATTCCGAACTAACCCTTTTCCGAAGTTTTCAGGCGAAAGTACAAATGGTAACATAGTTGTGTCAACCTGAAAGTAAAGTTTTAAGTTTATATAAAATTTTAAACAGCAAGTTTACATCTCCAGTTAGCTACCCATGGGTTAGGTAGCAAGAACAAGCTAAATTATCAATAAAGCCATGATTGAATGATCGATTCTGGCTTGATCAAAGTTTATTCCCTGAAGTAAATCGTTAATCAATCTGCTGTTTGTTAACCAACTGGAACACTTGTTGGGGAGTGTTCCAGACATTAGCGTGACATTGCCACAATATATTGTGTAATCTCAGGAAAGACTGTAAATCCCCCAAATATTCATCTGTTAACATTAATGCACTGAAGTACTGTAATCTGTATGAAAAATGTTGACTAAATGAGACTGCGGCACCTTAGGAAAGAAGTAATGGCACAATATAGAAACCAATATTTACGTTCATAATTGTGAATAAACTCTATAAAATTCATCCGTTCAAATGTACAGCTTCTGGCAACATAACATGTTACAAGCTGTTTTGGAGTTACATAAAGCGTATTTTCTTGCTTTAGACCCTGGGTTTTCAACAGGGAGTATGTGGACCCCTGGGGGTCCTTGATGGTACTGTAGAGGGTCCCTGACTAGATTTAATATGTAATGTCTACATATAGATTTGGGAAATATCTAAATAGAAAACCTTTGTAATAACATAACCTTTTTTAACACATAATGGGGGTCCCCTGGATGCATTTGTGTCTGGGCCGGGGTCCCTGAATCACAAAAGGGGTTGAAAACCCCTGCTTTAGACCACAAACCCCAAAATGCCCTTACACCAGCCATTTTAAAGCTGGGTGGTCAGCAGAAACTTCTGTAAAATATCCGTCGCTGCACATAAAAGCCTGCCTGGGGCCCTGGGCCAATGGAAAACGTACATTAAAACTGAAATAACATCAAAAAACCCCAGAAAGTCAGCTATCCCTTTAAAAGCAGCAGGGGTTTTGTGCAGAGCAGTGGTAGCGTGTGAAAAGCAGGCGAATGGCAGTTTCTCTCTGGAAACAGTAGGAGGTCCGACGTGATGAATACCTTATATACCCTCAAAGCAAACCACCGCTGCATGTTTATAGATGTCCGCCTCAAAAAAAATATATCTTCATCTTATGCAATGAACCTGCTAAGCAGTTACATGTATATAATTGTGTGTCTAATGGGGTAGGTGATGCGTATTTTACAGAAGCCTGGACCCAGTGTGTGAAATTAACACCCACCACCAGCCAAATGCTAATAAAATGATTGTGATTTGATTGTGGCTGGTCAGATTTGCCACTTTTCCAGGTAAGCAAACAAGTTGCGTTACACTGTAAAAGGTAATGCGGCTGGTAAAATGTTGAAAATGGCTGGTGGTTTTTTGAATCCACAAGCAACTCTGGCAAGTGGGTGAAATGTAATTTCATGCCCTGCCTGGACCTATTGTCTATAAGCATGCATGTTGACTGTGAGCTGTGGAAAATTCCCTCAGGTAAAGGGCGCAGCTACCTTTTTCTTGACCAGCGCCTCGCGCTCTCTGTCCCGCTTCCTCCACTCCTCCGCTAGAGCCCGCATGTGACTCAGTTCCTTCTGCTTCAGCTGTGGAAGACCCACGCAAGACAAAGAGAATTTTACATCACACAGCTAGCGTTTAACGCATCCGCAAACTAGCATAATGGGGATCCCATCCGCTGCCCTACGCTACCGCCACCTGAGTGCTGGGTACAATATCAGGCCTTGCCAAGAACACGCAGTGTGCCATTCACCATGTCACCAGCAAACAGGAAAGTGATCCATACTCACAAAGTGCACAGTTAGAGTAAGTTGGTGTACTGAAAAACGTTCATCCCCTATTCAAGGTTAAAATTCCATTAATAGGGGTGTCACGATACCGATTCGAAATCGAAAATCGATCGAAATGAGCGTTCGATTCCGAACTTCGAAATCACAAGCTGGTTCGCGATTCTCCAAGTTTTTTTTTTCTCTCCACCCCCGCCCCCCGCGCGCTCTTCTTAGCCTTTCATGTGATGGGTAAAATGTAAAAAAAGTAGCCTACTTGGCCATCTCTAATGTAAGCGTTTCCGACAAAACGAAACTTGACGCCTTCCACTGCATTTTGTTCGTCCACGCAGGCGTGCGTCCGAAGAAAAAAAAACAACGATATTTCAAAGAAGACACAGCTGCTAGTTAACGTTAGCTTACCGGTAGCCTGCATTACTTTTCGACACACCATGGCCACTGCCGGAGTCGGAGATGGAGAAACAGAACTGGAAAATCCTCCTGCTTCCCTCAAGTCACCGGTGTGGCAACATTTTGCCTTCCCCGTGAGTTATATAAACAACGAACGCGTCATTGACAAAAAAACGACAGTTTGTCGGCTATGCTACACGCGAGTACCATACGCCACCTCAGGCAGCACGTCAAATATGGCAGGACACATTCGCAGGCATCACAAAGAAATAGATTTGACTGGGCAAAAAACATTGACACAGGCAACTCAAATGACAACCCAAATTGAGTTGTCAGGGCATGAAAAAAACGTGTAAATAGTTAATAGCGTGGTACATGTTCAACTGTTTATTATTTCAGATATTAGTTTGTTAAAGCTCTTAACTGTTCAAAGAATGTGAACACGCTCATCTTTTTAAAGAAGAATTTGAAAATGTAAATGACCGTTGTCAGGGCATAAAACCAATGTGTAAATTGTTAATAGCGTGGTAAATGTTCAACTGTTTATTCTAGAGTCTAGTTTTGATAAAGCTCTTAACTGTTTAGGTGTGTTTAAATATTCTCATATTTTTGTTATTATTTATAATTGTTATTATTCAAATAAAAGTTACTTATTGAGAAACAAGTATTTTTCTTTACAAATCAAGACTCGATAGTCTAACAATGGCATAGCCATTACCTAGACTATAGTGCTGGAAAAAAAATTTGTGCTGAAAAAAAATCGAAAATCGAATCGTAACCTTAAAATTGAAAGTCAAATCGAATCGCGGATTTGGAGAATCGTGACACCCCTATTCATTAATATTCAGAAGCCTACGATAGAATACATCTGTGATCCTAAGAAAATCTGAGTAGTGATTTATCCAGTGTGTGTGTGTGTGTGTGTGTGTGTGTGTGTGTGTGTGTGTGAAGGCTATTTGAAAATTCTGTGGGTCCAAACATCAAGTAGGCTATTCAAATATGCAGATCATGCTCTTTCTGCACTCATCCAAACTACTGCAGGTTGAATTAGACTGGGGTGTCCAATCTTATTAGAAATTGGCCGATGTGAGTGCAGGTTTTTGTTTTAGCCCAGCACTACAAAACCCGATTCAACAAATTAGCTAATGTGATCTTCAATCAAGACCTTGATAAGCAGAATCAGGTGTCTTAGTGCTGGGCTAAAACCTGCACACACACACCAGCCCTTTTCTGGTAATGATTGGACACCCCTGAATTAGACTGACGGGTCATGTGAATGGGTGTGTGCGCACGTACAGGCCAACGCCGTGTGTGCGAATCAGACTCGGACCTTTAGCGATTTCAATGGGAGTGTGACATCACCTGGTTGTCGAACAGGTCTTCCTGCTCTTCCTTCCACATCTCCAGCTCCAGGGCCGCCTTGTACTCCAGGGTTTCGCGGGGCTCCGGGGGGTACCGCCGGCGCCGCCGGGACGTTGCGCCGTTTCCTGGGAGGAGGCTCAGCTTTCGGCTGCTCAGGAGCCACGTTCTGCTGTGACAGAACCGAGAATCCGTCCTTTTCAAAGTAAACTTTCCCCCCCATTCTCCTCACCGTGCACTCCCTTCACCCCGCAAAGGCGGCACAAACTTCTATTCTACACAAATTTCCATTCCATGAAACAAACGTGTTTTGTGGAATTTCAGACAGAAGAGAATGTGTCCAGCCGTAATCCTGTTTGTTCATTGTACATGCATAAAAAAATGGAGACGTCTAGGGAAAAAAAAGAAGAGGGACAACAAATAGGCCTATATGCAAAGCAGAAGCTACCGCAAAGGTGCGGCTCATCCATTAATGAAACAAATGACCTCCCAGCATGCACAGAGTGACGCATTAAAACCCTGGACAGGGAACTGAATTGTACTAGAGTACCACTGGCTACCAAATTGGGTGAAAATGGGGGGGAAAAATCGGAAACAATTTTTTAGACTTATAGACAATGGCACCATCAACAAAGGGCATCTCCATGGTCATTCTGTGTGTGCATTAATTACAAGTGCAAAGCAGAGCAACCACCGATCACTTGACCATGAATTCTGACCCGGGGGCCGGCGAGAGCAGAATTTTACTGAAAAATGGTGTTTAACAATTAATTATTTTATTAAGGAGAAACAGGAGAGCGACCGCAGGTCAATTCACTGTGAATTTCAATCGGGGATGAAGGCAGCCAATTTAATCAAAAACGGTCGTGGCCGAACACCTGATTGAGCGACTTTACATTGGCGTTTCCGTGTTCTGTTCATTTCTGTTCATCTCAATGACACTTAGGTCTATATGTTGGCCGCCAAATCAAAGGGTATTTATAATTGTACAGGTTCAATATATGTAAATTGGTATACAATTAGTCTGCGATGGCAAATTAACAATAAACGCTACTACTACTGAATTCGGTATTGTTGTGCAGGAAAGTTGTACCTGTATAGATTCGGATATGACAATGTCTTGTGCTTTGACTAAACCCAGGTCCTCCAGGGTTGTGACATAGCACAGCTCAGCCACCTTATCGCTGGGCCTGTGCCGAGAGACACAGAGACACTCTCACAAAGGGAGGAAACTCAAAATACAGACACAAAGACTGAGTCACAGGCTAGCACCAACAGCACCATCTAGTGGAATTCTTGCCACAGCACCATTCTTAAGGACGAGGAATCCCCTCCCTTCCACACAGCAAATACGTTTTAGAAAAAACTTAATAAAGGCTTATAATTTATTCATTACTAGTTTTAAACTGGATTGTACTGAATGTTCCAGAGATTTGTGGAAGCTACTGTTAAATAATGTTAAAGAAATTGATAAATATCCACTGGTTTTTAAATGGAATATAAAACTAGCAGATCATAGAGTATATGAAAAATATATTTTAGTCCTGTACCTTAGAGTGTGCCTAAAACAGCCCTCTTGCCAAAAACCTATTGTTAGGACCAAAGCATTTAACAACCTTTTGGCGCTTTGTTTTCTGTAATGCTGAAGGCTTTACCCTCGAGGTTTAATAACAGGTATCCTGTCAGAGTAGGTCTGCCTCCAGTGCTGCTGGCCCGACGGTCCGAGGAAGCGCGTTTTCTCTGCCGCCAGGAGGTGGGAGAGCTGAACACTGACCGTGCCCAGGAGCAGGTCCCGAGCGCTGGGGTCTCTGTGCCACACCTCCACCACCAAGGGAACCCTGAGCCAGACGAGGAAGGCCGTTAACTACACGCCAACGCTCACGGCCAGTCACACACTAACGCTGTTAACTACACGCTAAGGCTCACGGCCAGTCACACACTAACGCTGTTAACTACACGCTAAGGCTCACGGCCAGTCACACACTAACGCTGTTAACTACATGCTACCGCTCACTGCCAGTAACTCACTAACGCTATTAACTACACGTTAAGGCTCACTGCCAGACACACACTAACGTTATTAACTACATGGTAATGCTCACTGCCAGTCACTCACTAACGTTATTAACTACATGCTAAGGCTCACTGCCAGTCACACACTAACGCTGTTAACTACATGCTAAGGCTCACTGCCAGTCACACACTAACGCTGTTAACTACATGCTACCGCTCACTGCCAGTAACTCACTAACGCTATTAACTACACGCTAAAGCTCACTGCCAGACACACACTAACGTTATTAACTATATGCTAACGCTCACTGCCAGTCACACACTAACGCTGTTAACTACACGCTAAGGCTCACTGCCAGTCACACACTAACGTTATTAACTACACGCTAAGGCTCACTGCCAGTCACACACTAACGTTATTAACTACATACTAACACTCACTGCCAGTCACACACTAACGTTGTTAACTACACACTAAGGCTCACTGCCAGTCACACACTAACGTTATTAACTACATGCTAACACTCACTGCCAGTTACACACTAACGTCGTTAACCACATGCAAATGCTCACTACTAGTAACTCACGTTATTAACTACATGCTAACGCTCACTGCCAGTCACACACTAACGCTATTAACTACATGGTAACGCTCACTGCCAGTTACACACTAACACTGTTAACTACACGCTAACGCTCACTGCCAGTCACACACTAACGCTATTAACTACATGGTAATGCTCACTGCCAGTCACACACTAACGCCGTTAAGTTAACTACATGCTAACGCTCACTGCCAGTCACACACTAACGCTGTTAACTACACGCTACCGCTCACTGCCAGTAACTCACTAACGCTGTTAACTACACGCTACTGCTCACTGCCAGTAACTCACTAACGGTATTAACTACAAGCTAAGGCTCACTGCCAGTCACACACTAACGTTATTAACTACATGCTAACGCTCACTGCCAGTCACACACTAACACTATTAACTACATGGTAATGCTCACTGCCAGTAACTCACTAACGGTATTAACTACACGCCAACGCTCACGGCCAGTCACACACTAACGCTGTTAACTACATGCTACCGCTCACTGCCAGTAACTCACTAACGCTATTAACTACACGCTAAGGCTCACTGCCAGACACACACTAACGTTATTAACTACACGCTAAGGCTCACTGCCAGTCACACACTAACGTTATTAACTACACGCTAAGGCTCACTGCCAGTCACACACTAACGTTATTAACTACACGCTAAGGCTCACTGCCAGACACACACTAACGTTATTAACTACACGCTAAGGCTCACTGCCAGTCACACACTAACGTTATTAACTACACGCTAAGGCTCACTGCCAGTCACACACTAACGTTATTAACTACATACTAACACTCACTGCCAGTCACACACTAACGTTGTTAACTACACACTAAAGGGCTCTGCATGCTCGATCGACAACAACGCGACAGCAACACAACATGGGCTCTGCAACATCAACGCAACATCTGCGACCTTCGCAGAGGGGGTTGCAGAGGATGTCGCGTACCTAGCACAAAAATCAAACTAGCGACTGCAACGCAACCGTTCGCGTAGATGTTGCGCATCATTGATTGGTTGGTTAGCGAATGGAGGCGGGGCTGTCATATAATATTGGTTACTAAGTGTTGCTGGTTGCTAACGATATCTAAAATTAGCGATCGAGATCCAAAATAAAACTGTTTACGTTATCGATATATAAAAATAGATAGTTACATTTGTTAAATCATGAACCAGTTACAAGAACGATTATCAGAAGAAGTGAGAAAATACAAACATTTATATTACTATTCTTATAGCTAGTGATTACAAAGACAGTCAAATGACCATGAACTCATGGAAAGAGATCGGCGAGAGTATTGGGATGAACTTCACTAACTTAACTAACAAGCTTAACTAACTATAACTATATTACACTATATACAAGAACACGAGCAACAAACAAACAAACATAAAGACGGCATGTTATCGATGGGTTGGTTGAGCAGGGAAATTTGTTACGTTGAAATGAGTTACGTTGCTAGGGGGGAGCTAGCTACATACGGGATACAATGTTGCATAGGCTGCGCGTAGCTTTTGCAGAAGTATAAATTGCAGAGTGCTTGCAACATTGTTGCATTGCTCGAACATGAAGAAGTTGCACAAGTTTCGCACAACCATGCAGAGCCCTTAAGGCTCACTGCCAGTCACACACTAACGTTATTAACTACATGCTAACACTCACTGCCAGTCACACACTAACATTATTAACTATATGCTAACGCTCACTGCCAGTCACACACTAACGCTATTAACTACATGGTAATGCTCACTGCCAGTTACACACTAACGTCGTTAACCACATGCAAATGCTCACTACTAGTAACTCACGTTATTAACTACATGCTAACGCTCACTGCCAGTCACACACTAACGCTATTAACTACATGGTAACGCTCACTGCCAGTTACACACTAACACTGTTAACTACACGCTAACGCTCACTGCCAGTCACACACTAACGCTATTAACTACATGGTAATGCTCACTGCCAGTCACACACTAACGCCGTTAAGTTAACTACATGCTAACGCTCACTGCCAGTCACACTAACGCTGTTAACTACACGCTACCGCTCACTGCCAGTAACTCACTAACGCTGTTAACTACACGCTACCGCTCACTGCCAGTAACTCACTAACGCTGTTAACTACACGCTACTGCTCACTGCCAGTAACTCACTAACGGTATTAACTACAAGCTAAGGCTCACTGCCAGTCACACACTAACGTTATTAACTACATGCTAACGCTCACTGCCAGTCACACACTAACACTATTAACTACATGGTAATGCTCACTGCCAGTCACACACTAACGCCGTTAACTACACGCTAACGCTCACTGCCAGTCACACACTAACGTTGTTAACTACACGCTAAGGCTCACTGCCAGTCACACACTAACGGTATTAACTACATGCTAACGCTCACTGCCAGTCACACACTCACGTTATTAACTACACGCTAACACTCACGGCCAGTCACACACCTGAGAGAGCACTCCTTACTGTTGGTACACTGTTTGAGACCGAGGCATTTGCCATTTGGGGGGTCCCACATGCACACGTGCAAAAGTGAAGTGTAAGGAAAGTGTGCTACTACTGGACTTGGACGGAAAAGGCGCATGCACGCACACACATGCACAAATGATTTTGTATAGTTGGGACACTAATTAAGGGCATCGTGAGGTGTCTCACTCTCTTACTCTCTCACTCTCTCACACACTCACCTGAGGAAAGTGTCCTGTAGTTGGTGAGGCAGTGTGGCAAAATCGAAGGCACAGTAGGACTGGGGCAGGAACACCTCCATGTTCTTCTGGACTTCCACAGGGGGGTTGGTCATGATGGGCCCGGCACTCCCGAAAAACATGTAAGAGTATCTGGCACAGGAGAGCGTTGGATTTTAAACTGCTTTAACGCTGCATTTTCCCTAAGCAGTTGCCTATATCCTTCCATACTTTCCTTTCCCGTGACCGCAAATTAAACACACTACTTACGCGTTTATAAATTAATACTCAGGCATTGGTGCTGGATATTTCCTAAAGTGGCTCACAGCTTTCGTATCTTGCCCAAGGGTATAGTAGCAGTGCCAATATCAAGACTGACACATACAAACTTAAAATTACAGTTTCAAGTTAATTGAGATGTAATGCTCAGAAATGTTTAAAAATGCAAACTTGGATCAATGCACTTCAACTGGATTGCTTTAATTAAGACAAAGCTGTGTAAATACACGGTAGAACGTTTTGCCAGCAGATAATCAGTCCTGCCTGATCCCACAGCCAACAGCAGCGCATTCTGTGCTATACTGCTGCAAAGCCCCCTACAGCGAGGCCAGTCAGGGTGAAACTGGTTGAACCGGCTCCTTACCTCAGAGTGCAGTTGACAGGGAAGCCCACGTCCATGTCTCGGATGCTCCGGAGGTCCAAGGAGAAGCAGAAGTGGTGAGCCGAGGACGGGATGGCGATCTTGGGAGCGGAGACGCTGACGGAGGACGCCGGGGCCTCCAGCTCGCTCAGGACCTGAGCACCGCTTGGACCGGGGAGGCCTGCGAGCGGGCCAATCGACAAAACACATCTCATCTTCGGTAAACTGCTCTCTGTGTAGACGCGGTGTCTGCATCAGGCATATTGAGGGTGTGTAGGTGTGTGTATGCTGGTGTGCATAAATACTTGTCTGCGGTCATGTTATGGAGTGCATTACATCTACGGTCAGGACCTGAATTGAATGATGAACTGGGAGAATGCATCATTGCTGCGGCCCCACTACCTCCTGGGATAGACTGGGCCTGTCCTGGGTCCTGCAGGAGGCTCTCAGCTTCGCTCTCTGTGTGGAGGCTGGCCGAGTGAGGTTCGGGGGAGTTGTGTACTGGGACAGGGGACCTAGGGGGGGACGACGGCACACAGAGCCTTTGCTCCGGGGGAGGAGATCTGGGCGGGACAGGTGACACACCACCCTTTTTCACCGGAGACGGAGGTCCATCGACACCCCGACCAGGACTTCCCAACTACAGACACGAGAGAAGACATGGTCCATTTAATGCCAGCATAGCTGACACTGTAACTATTTAAACGTACAGCAGTTCACCGCAATAAACAATATTTTTTCTCTACAATTTACCAAGTACATTTATATAAATAGTTAAATATAATTCAATTGTACAGTGCAATATACAACATGATTACTGTACACAAATTCTATGTTGAGATGCAGTACAAACAAGAAAGAACTTTACCACAAAAACAAAAGGCAAGATTACTATAAAAATGTGCTTATTTCTTATACAAACATTGTACTAAAGTTTGTTAATTGGGAGTTTCATAGGTTGTCATGAGAACAAAGCATATATTCAGAGGAAAATTGCCAGCCAATGCAATTTGAAAAAGTGAATTCAATCAACAAGCCATTTTGAATGGGCAAATTCATGACAAAATATTTGATTTCACTGGTTACAGTACAAGTTATTTTTCAATGTAAAAATGACCGCACCAAGAAGATTAGACAACAATAAATTGATTGTTAAAAACGCATATTACCATATTTTGCTTTTTGCTTTAAAAAGTAGACACCGCGCGTTTCGAAGGAGAACCACGGATGTCGCGGGAAAGTGGGGTTTGTGCTGTGTACTCCGCTGCGTTTGCGGACAATTGGCCATTCCAAATTGGTGCAGGATTGGATCTGCTCAGCCCCACGTTCGGCGCCAAATTAACTTTTTCTTTTAAAAATGTGGCAGTAAGAGATCCTACAGTGGCGAGGTTTTGGAGCGCGCTCGGTACCTGTGTGTCAACGCCCTCCTTTCTGAGCATGACGGAGACCCCCAGGGTGGGCTGCAGGTCCGGGGGGATGACGGGCAGCTTGAGCTTGGCTCTGTTCGGGGGCACCATGGTGAAGGCTCCCTCCACCGTGGCCGGCTGCTTCTCCAGCTCCGCCCCTTCCTTCACCAATCCGGCAAGGGAGATTTCCGTGCTTCCCAAGGAGTGATTCCCGCAGCAAAGATGGATCTGTGAGAAAACGCACAAAAAAGGAAGTAAACTTGATCTCTTCCACATGCATGTGCCGTTAAATTTACATAGATTGGAATGGGAAGTCTGTAAAACAGGGGTTTTTCAGGAGGGCCACACCGGGTTTTCAACTGCATGCCAACTTCTGCTGTTAATAATTAAATTAGCTCAGCCATTTATGTCATCTGACATATTGGCTACATTCCTTGAAAAGCTCATGAATGACAGCAGTTCTTTTGTCCCAGTAGGAAATATTTACAGGAAAGGTTTGGTGTGTGTGTGTACTGTGTATAGCTGCTATGAGCATGGACGATTTGAACTCTGAAAAATGCAATTCAATGACGTCACTGAATTGCATTTCTGAAATGTCGGATGTGGAAATTGATAGGAAAGTCATTTATTTTCATATGGCGGAAAAACACGCATGGAATTTTTGTATCATAATATCACCAGGATAAATGTGTAGCCGCGGTTGTTTTCTTTTTATTATATGTAGTGTTAAATGTATAAATGTTTATTTATAGACAGCCTGCAATGATATTTCGCAGCCGTTAAATCCTCCAACTCCCATATATCATTGCGGCACTGTAACCAGGGTAACTACAAGCCTGCTGAGTTCTAACGTTACAGTTAGAAAAACAAAATAACTAACGTTAACAGTAGGCTACTGACTACTTGTCTTAGCTAAGGCTGACACTCGGCTGGGGACAACGACAACGTTATCTTGCAATCGGGCTGACACACTGGACACTAACGTTACAAACGAACTTCATCTATCCCTCACGCAAGCAGGCTGACACTCGGCTGCTAAAATGAAAATGCCAGTGGCAGTTGACATAACGTTAGCGGGATGCAGGAGCGCACTGCACAAGCACACTACCTGCAGATTGGGCTGTTGGCTCAGGAAGGTCCTCAAGACTCCGATGCTGCTGCGGACCCGGACGGACGCCCTCTCCGGCTCAAAGCTGGGGCTGATGAGGTTGTGGAAGGGCTCGCTGGTGATGTCGTTGCCCAGGAGGGTGTAGTAGAAGAAGAACTCGGACCCTTCCTGGGACAACTTCATCGCGCTGGAGATCAGCTGCATTCAGACACATGGCAAATCACATGCACGGTAGAAGCCCTTATCCAAGGTGATCTACAATGTTCTAATTTCCATTAGATTTACAATGTAGGAACACCCACAAACTCTACTCATAAGGATATACTATACTTTAATATACTAATGCTATAATATACTAATGCAATTTCCAATGTAAAAAAACATTTTCATAAGAATGAACAAGATCTAAATGTAAATGAGAATAGACAGATGAACTAATACGTTGACTGCTTCCACAGATGATTATTAAAAAAATTATTATTATTATCATTTTAAATAAAATAAAACCTACCTGTTCCAACTTGGTTGCAAAGGCCACAGTAACAGACAAGACAAAGAGGTCTGTGCAGCGATCCTCTGGTCCAATCTGGTGATATCCTTCTTCTTTCAGAATCGCCTCCATCTGACCCGATACCAGGCCGGCCAAGAAAGGAGAACCTGCCAAAATAATAAATGTTCACGCACCGCAAGGTTCAAGATTGCATGGGGAACTGCCAACGACAAACGTTTAAACTACAGAACTTGCCAAGCAGTAGGTTCAGATTTTGACTCACAATATATTGTCACACAAAAAAATGGCGATATACGATATAATTGTTGTTCTTTCATGAAAGATTAATTTATCTAAAATAGACAAAACAGTACACCACATAAAATGTAAAACCTGGCAAAAATACAGTGCTTTTGCACCGATTAAAAAAAATAAGTGCATCACTCTTAGGCTGCTATTGCCTTGTAAACGAGATAAAACATTGCATGTTTCATATTGAATGAATATTGTATAAGAAGAAATAAAGTGCCTCGCTCTTAGGCCATTGCCTTGGAAAATTTGTTCTGAACAAAAACTCGCTGAACTGTGACGAGCTGATTATATAGCTAGTTATAGTTAACTGGCCTGAAATAATAATTCTAGAGCCCTATGATTTCACGGACCACCAAAGGGAATCGCGACCGCCAAAAGGACAATTTCATTTTGTGGGTGCAATATGGTCTTTCGACCAGTGGATGGCGATATATATTGTACTAGTCGTCTTCAAGATGTCGGTACTAGGAGACGAGTAGAAGAAGCATAAAACCATAGACCATAGCTTGCGCAGCGAGTTGGATGGAACCATAGACTGTATAAAAATAGGATGGAACACGCTCCAATTTTGAATTAGGCTACCTTTGAGGCCCTAACTTCTGAAAAGGTAAAAGCTTTAACCCGATCCATGTTGGCGCCCCATACTATAATGGTAGACGTATCTGTCCCAATTACAGTATTCATGTTTGTCTTAAATGATAAACTAGGCTACAGCTTCAAGAAAACCCACAGGAATATAAAATAAGAGGGTGCTATTAATAGTCCAAAGCGCTTACGACCCACAGCCAGACTGTAAAATGCACCGTTTACAAGAAAATCATTAAAAAAAACTTAACTCCTAAACACAACCCGACTGGTACTTTACAACCAAAGCCTACATGGGCTCTTTGTCCTCCAAAAACTGTATTTACGGTAAAATTAATGCAAAAAAAATTGCTGGTCGCGCACAGCGTCGCTCGCATAGGTACCGCCAAAACTAATTTCTCTGCCAGGAAAAACCCTGAATGTTAATTTCTGATTCGGACGGGATAAAGTATCTCCGGAATCAGTGTCTAGAAATGCAGAGATGGGAGTGTCTACTCCATTTTGTAAATTCGCACAGGATTGCTTTAACCTGGGGTTAATTTTACAGGGTATTTAACAGTAGGCAAAAGACGCCGGAATCTTTACTGGTACGTAAAAGTTTGGCAGATCCGGACAGGACTAAAATAACGAAGATTCGTTGGAGATGCGTTTTAAAGCGATTTTATCAAACCACTAAATCAATGTTATTTTCGAATTTATTCAACATTTCAGTCGTGCAATAAAAAAAACTAAAAGTTCTCTTATACTTGGGTGCCGCTTTCTCTATTTTTAGGATTTTTCCCAGGAGATATGCAAAGGCATTAAATTTAAACTTCCGAAACGGGAAGCTTGGGGTTACAGTAAAGCATTCTGGCCAATTTCACTGCCCGAAGTCTACAGTCTTGTACTAATTTCACGTACTTGCATTTCTAGCGGATTGGACCCCACTTGCCCTTGGCAGCGCCCAACTTTCGGTTTCAAACGGGATTCCCCCCATGTGGAAGTGGCGAGGGGAAGTGCAGGAGGGCTGAACATTTAACGGATTGGACCGCAGCTACAGTAGCCTAGGCAGTCAGTCAGATGCACGTAAGTTTATTTTGGAAAAAAAAAAAAAGAAAGAAAAGAACGACAGGCAGACAGTACACTAATTAGCATATCCCTCAACTAAGAAAATCGTGATTTCTTGTTTAGACGATCATTGGCACAGCCCTATCGAGCAGACTCCCTTTATGAATAAATTCTAAGTAGAAACAATATGTATTTATACATCATACATTTATACGTCATATTCATAAGCATAGCAGAGTAGGAACACTGATCTGGAATGACATTTCCCATTGTTCAATATGTAACCTTCAAAACTGAAAGGTCAAAATGAATAGGTTACGTATGTAAACTCGCTTCTATGAATACGGTCAACACGCCACGGTATGGGTCATCCTCGCCAAGAGGGTAGACACCAGGTCACGCCATAAATTGTTGAATGTAGATTTAAATTGATCCATGCAAAACAATTCTCTTTGCCTCTTTGGACCTACGAGAAAAACCTCAGTTTTGTTCTGATTTAGCTGAAGGTAGTTTTCCGACATCCAGTTTTTTATATCAGCCATGCACTTAGTTAGAACCGCAACTGAGGAGCTTTCCCCGGGCTTAATACTAAATGTACAGCTGTGTATCATCAGCATAACTATGGAAAGACACACAATTACTACGAATAATACCACCAAGTGGGAGCATGTCGAGCGAGAACAGCAAAGGGCCCAGAATCGATCCTTGTGGAACACCACAATTAATACGGACTTTTCTTGACTCAGACTCACCAAGAGCAACAAACATTTTTCTATCGGTGAGATAAGACTGAAACCAGTACCGTTCCAGACAGTCCAACTCTGTTTTTAAGCCGATTAATTAAGATTTTATGGTCCACTGTATCGAAAGCAGCACTTAAGTCTAAGAGAATCAAAATACTGAGATAGCCAGCATCTGCATTAAGCCGCAAGTCATTAACCACTTGAATTAGAGCGGTCTCTGTACTATGATGTGACAGAAATCCTGACTGGAACTTCTCAAGAATGTTATTGTCATTTAGAAATTGGCTGAGTTGTTTCAAAACAATCTTTTCAGGTACTTTGCTAAGAAAAGGGAGGTTTGAAATGGGTCTATAATGGCTTAGAACAGCATTGTCAAGATTAGCTTTTTTGAGTATAGGTTTAACAAAAGCTGTTTTCAAGTTGGCTGAAAAAATCCCTGTGGAGAGTGAACTGTTTATAATTGCTGAGACAACAGTAGACAGACTGCTAAAAACTTGCTTAAAAAATTTGGTTGGTAAAGGATCTAATGGGGAGCTAGCCGATTTCATCTGATAAACTGTTTTGAGCAGATCCTCTGCATCAATTACATGAAAGGCTGACGTGACATCACTAACAGTAGATTCTATACTTTACCTGATTGTCTCGATTTTCTCCATAAAATGTGTAAGAAATGCATCACAACTAGTGAATGAAAGGTCACTAACAGGAAGATGTAGGTGGATTTATTAGACTATCTATAGTAGAGACAAGAACCCACAAATTGTTTTTGTTGCTTTCAATAACTTGGGAAAGATAGCTGATACATGCTGTGTGAAGTCAAAGGAATCTATTAACACCTTAAAATCCCTTGCCTTAGAGTCTGATTCATTGTCAATATGCAGATTAAAATCACCAAGAATGAGTATTTTATAATATTTTAACACTACCATAGAAAGAAAATCAGAAAATTCAGACATGAACAATTGATTAATTATGGGAGGGCGATAGACCAAGGCATAGAGCATAGGAAATTGCTTAAAAACTACGAACATCAGTAACTCAAATGACGAGAAGTCATCCAGAGCGACAGAATTGCACTGAAAAATATTCTTATTAATCATAGCTAATCCCCCTCCTCGACCACTTGCCCGGGGCTTGTGGACCTGGCTGTAGTCAGGGGGGCAGGCCTCTACCAGATTAGACACCACATTACCACATTATCATTTGCTCTTAGCCAAGTTTCAGTTATCATGGAAAAATCTATATTGTGTGACGTAATAAAATCAACGTAAATTGACGTAAATCGTTAATTATTTTTTGTTTTGTTTGTGATTGATCTGACATTTAATAGGCAACAGCTAACTGTACTAACATTATGAACAGAGGGTGGTTGCAGTGGAACGAATAAGAGGTTACTAACATTTACAGTGTGCGATGGAAAAGTCTTAGGCCTCTGTCTTTCTGAGGATATTCTGGGTTCAATTTTCAGAATAAGATTAGCTATTGACATTGTTTACGTCGGGAGGCAGACATTTTTCTTGATGATTGTTAGATTTGATAGTCAAGCAGTTACAGCTTTTTGAATGTTACCAGACAGCACATTAGAGCCTAGTCTGTTGGGGTGTAAACCATCCTGTCTGAAAAAAGCCGGTCTTAACCAAAAAAGATCCCAGTTATCAATAAAACCAATGTTGTTCTTAGCACACCAGGTAGTAAGCCACATATTTAGAGAGAGACGTCTGCTAAAGACTTTGCAGCCCCTCATGAGTACAGGTAGGGGACCAGACACAATAACCTTTTTGTTGAGACTTTTTAGTTTCTCACAGGTCGTATGGAAGTGGTTTTTCAAAGTTTCCGTTTCCCATAGCCTTGTGTCATTTGTACCTGCATGCAGAATAATTGTATCCACCTTTTTGTATTTTGGCAGGTTTAAGACACTTTCAGCGATGTTGGCTACATCAAGGACTCTAGCGCCAGGGAGACATTCAACATGTGCTTTTGCATTGGCAGATGAAAAATTAACATTTTGAATAATGGAGTCTCCAATTAACAGTACCTCATCATTGTCCGTTTCTGAGCATTCATACTCACTGAACACCTCAAACCTGTTGCTAAGCATGAGTTTGGATGGTGCAGGAGGACTGCAGGGCTTTGGTCCTCTTCTTGCAGTAATCCATTTGCCGTTCGTGTGTGGAAGTGGTGAGGCAGCAACGGAAAGTTCCAGTAGAGTAGGTGGGGGCTGTAGTTCCTTTTTTCTACACTGTGTAGTCCACTTGCCACTCACGTTACGGGGTGAGGAGGAGCAGATTGTGGAGGGAAAATCTGGGCGTACAGTAGAGATGTTGTGAAAACTTGCATCCACAGCCTGTTCGCATTTTGCGATCCCTTTCAGCGTTAGAATGCGCTCTTCCAATAGAATTATTTTACGATTAAGTTCGTAGTTATTCCTGCATTTGTCACACTCGAAATCATCCACAAAATCACACGAGTTTACAACCACGAACATCTTGCATGATGTACAAGGCAATGCCTTCTTGTCACTGTCAAAATCCATCTTTTAATCCAATTAGAGGTGTTCAGCACCGCTGCGGTCTTTATGTTGTCAGTAAGGAGAACTTACCAGATAACAAGAGAGCAATGTATCAATGTTGTGCTAGCAAGCTATGCGGCTAGCATTGCAGCTTGTGGAAGTTCAGTATATCACTAGGGTATTGACTCTTGTAATCAATCCTATTTATTTGTATTTACTTTAAAACTGCACTTTCCACAAACTCCACTTTCATTGTAACCTTTAAATGATGCAACCTTTCTGGCTGTTGTGCCTTGACACTGGGAGTGCTGGCTTAAAACACACACAGCCTAAGGAATGCCTCACTAAACATTCGCAACTCGCACAGTCTCACTTGGAAGACATTCAATCTGAACTGCAGGTGCCCGCAAAATGTCTACATCAAGACGTTCAGACAAGATGGAACAGCTCCTTCTCTATGATCGAAAGCCTTCTTGAACAGAAGCCAGCCCTCTGCACCTATGCTGCCGACCACAACCTGCCTGCAATGCTGTCAGCCAACGAGTGGGCATTGTTGGAAAAAACGGTGACAGTCCTGGAACCATTCGAGGAGCTAACCAGAAACATCATCTCAGCGACCTCCTCTACAGACCATGTAATCCCAGCCATCACAGTCTTAAAACGTCTGCTCGCTCGGAAGAACAGTGCCGACAGCGGAATCAAAACAATGAAAAGTACACTCCTTCAAGCTGTCAACTGATGATTTAGCACCCTGTACTCGGTTGCCACTTTACTGGACCCAGGATACAAAGACAGGTAAGACAACATGTCTAGCTAGACAAGCTAGTCCATGCTTTTGTTACTTCTAGATTAGATTATTGTAATGCTCTTTTGTCTGGATGTACACATTCCTCTCTGAAAGGGCTTCAGCTAATTCAAAATACAGCAGCTCGTATTCTCACGAGAACTAGAAGATTTGAACACATCAGCCCAGTGTTAGCTTCACTTCACTGGTTGCCAGTCAAATTTCGAATAGACTATAAGATTCTATTACTTACCTTTAAAGCCTTACATGGGCTAGCCCCCTAATATTTAAGGGATTTACTTTTCCCTTATAATCCCTCACGAACGCTCCGTTCGCAGGGCGCAGGCCTCCTTGTTATTCCTAAAATAGCTAAAAGTACCATAGGTGGTAGAGCCTTTTCCTATCGTGCTCCTCTCCTATGGAACAAATTTCCTGCTCATGTTCGGGGTGCAGACACTGTCAGTCTATTTAAAGCTAGGCTTAAAACTCATCTTTTTAGTCTGTCCTATAGTTGAGGGGCAGGAGTGGGTGGCTGGCATTAGCTATAGAATCTAGAAACCGGTCATGGTCTAGTGGTGACTGTCTCAAGCCTGCCCTCATGGCTGTATTGGCCCCTGCCTCTGTTTAGCCCTTAGCTATGCTGCCTTAGCCTTATTCTGCCGGGGTTTCCTTATCGCAGCAGGCATTTCTGTCTCTCCTGCTGTGCTTGTTCTGCTACCATCTGAACCCCCTAACAATGTTTTTATTTTTTTTAATTTTTTTTTCCTCTTCCCTGCTCTGGGCACCTGCCCGGAGCTCTAGCCCAAGTTTCCCGAGTCTCCCGCGTCCTTCCCCCGCCCCCCTCCTGGCCCGGAGCTCCAGCCCAAGACCAGCTAGGCGCCCCCCACCTGCCACTGCTGATCTCTACATGATGGAGTCATCAGAATAGAATACCTCCCTATGACATAATCAACCCATAGGCCAGTGGAGGATGGGCATCCCCCCAATAGCCGGGTTCCTCTCGAGATTTCTTCCCATCGGGGAGTTTTTTCTCACCACAGTATGAGGGTTTTCTCTCCTACTAGAGTTTTTACCTCTGCTATCTGGGGGCTTAGAGCTGGCTTAGAGCTGGCATTTCCCATTTCCCCTTTCTGTTCTGTAAAGCGTCTTTGTGACAGTCATCGGTGAAAAGCGCTATATAAATAAAATTGAATTGAAAATTGAATGTCTACAATGTTTTATTAATGCCCTAATTTCAGCTACGTTTTAAATGGTAAATGTGAAATGAGAGAGAGAGAATAAAATTAACAATTTTAGTTGGAACATGTTTATTTTCACAAATGACTGGCTGGTGCTGGAATGTCTTAGCTACACTATAGTTGTACTCAACCTATTTTATTTTTGTGTCAGATACTTTACAGGTGCAGTCACGACCAAGCATGCCAAGGCTGCCCTGACACAAGAGATTGAGAAGATGGAGGAAACACTGCACAGGTCATCTACTGAAGAATCAGCAACAACGGCAACAGACTCAGAAAAGCAGAAAAGGTGCCTCACATGGAAGCAACTGGCCCAAGCAAAAGCAGAAGCAAGAGCAGCTTGATGAGTCTGTGCGACGACATTCTGGAGGAGCAAGACGAACCAGGAGCAGGGTCTACCAACACAAGTGCTGTGGTCGAAATGCAAACGTATTTAAAAGAGCAAACGATTCCTCACTCTGACAGCCCTTTCCAGTACTGGGAAAACAACCATGCTCGCTTTGCTGTCCTTGCTGCCGTTGCGTTAAAATTCCTCAGTGCCCCCTCCACCATTGTTGAAAGTGAAAGACTGTTTAGCACTGCATCCAGCATTGTGGATGAAAAGAGGACTCGACTGACAGCAGAGAGAGCAGAAATGCTGATTTTCCTGCCAATGTTTCTTATGTGAGATTTTTAAAGCCCCAGTTCACTCGTTCTGGTGTTTTCCTGCCAATTAGGTTAATCCAGGTCCTTTTTCACCACATTCTCTTAGACGTTAAACAAGCCACTGATGCTGTTGTTTCTTTACAGTTGTTGCTGCTGCATTATAATAGACGTACTTGATTTGTTCCGTTTAGGCTCAAATTAAATTTTAAGAAGCAGCCATGCACATTGTTGTTTTTAACTTATTTGTAGGGTTTTTTAGAGTGTAGATATTTATTTATCAACACAGTTCTTGCACTTTTATTTCAAATATTCACTTAAAAAAAACTTTTAGGGAGTTTGCCATCGTACTGATGTTTCTTTGAAATTCTCTTATTACTTTTGCTTTCGAATTCATCTATACAAATCTACTTACTAGTAGTTGATAATACATTGCTGTGCACTTGATTTGTTCAAGTATTTCAATATGTTAAAGGAGTTGCCATTTGCACTCCTATTACTACCAGTTTATATTTTAAGCATACTTCACCTACAGTTCAAATAAATTGCTTTGGAATACATTTAAATTTAATGCATTTCTTGTATATATTTTTAATAAGAAGTGATGTGTGTTTATTACAGCCTCATGTAACCTTACACATAATAATAATAACAATAATAATAATATCATTGTTATTATTCAAGACAAAAAGGCTCTAGTATCAGAACTAAAAAAAGTGTATCAGTGCATATCTCTAGTAAGAATGCCATGGTATATAGGGGTGGAGACTAAACGCCACCCTGTTGGCTATTGTAGGAAACAACGGCGGAGCCGTCTGTCCAAACGAGGATGTGTCTGCCTCGGACCACTGGGAGGAAATGGGTCAATGCATGGAGCACTGCTTTTTCTAAAAGGTTGATGTGCATCCCTGCTCATGAGGGGCTTCACAACCCTTGCAGGGATTTCGGAGATGTCTGTGGTGATGTTCATTCTCGAACACACTGGGCCGAAAGGAAGGATTCGCAGTCCTTGTGTGGTCACGCCCTGTGTGCCGCCAACCACCGCTGTAATGGGCACGTGCAGCAGGCAAAGTGGCATGACCTGGGCAGCTGCTGCCATCAAAAAAAGGTGAAAGGTGGAGCATGCAGAAAAGTAAGCATCTTAGTTCATAATAGTTGAACTGGAGCCTGTACCCCGAGTCACCACTCGCAACACCAATCTCCACCACTGAGTCACTGGGGGCAGTGGAGGACGCTTCCTGCAACTATCTCTCCAATACACCAACAGTAGCCCGTTGGTGTCGGCTAGCCAAGCCAACAAGGCAGAGGCCTGGTAGACCTTGCACAGGTGAATAACAGTAGCCCGGCAGCGGTTATTGCAGGGATTAAAGCAAAAAAAAAAAAAATCTTCTGACTGAAATTGTTTTTTGTTTTTTTTCCAGGCCAAGTCATATTCCCCATCTACAATTTGTAAAACAAGTTACAGAGGAGGCCCCCACATTAGGGCATGTCATAGGTGGCCTTGGCCATTTGGAGGCCCGTTTCGAAAACAAATTGGATGACAGTGCTCCAACTGTGATTCAAGCAACCTTTGCATAAGAAGCCCAGTATACTACATTGACACCTCCCTGATAGCTCACCTTGCCTTGGAGGAGCCTCTTTGGCCTTGAATCGGTCCGGTGTTTGTTTGGCATCATGCTCAAGGACCACACTGAGTAAAATGGCAGGCTTCAGCTTGGTGTACTTGCTACTGAGCAAAGAGTACCATTTAGGAGCCTGTTGAGTACAAAATCAGTGAGTATACTCCAGAGAGTACTCCATGAGTATACTCCAGAATCAAATTACTCACTAGCCATAACAGTAAAGATACACCTAACCTTAGAAAGTCTCTCATGATTTGGCAAACATATTATTAACCAGTGCACTTCTTGGGTCATGATCTCTAGTGTACTGAATGTGTATAAATGGTATCACATTCAAATTTTTAACCTTGCTCAAACCTGAGTAAGATATTAGATTTAAATGCATACATGTAGCAGTTGATTAGTTGTTTATAATGGACATTTGACCAAAGCACATAGAGAGAGACTCTGGTTTGACACTCAAGATCTAACACCATGGCAACAGGTACATACCTGTTTGATTTCCTGGACTGATCTCAGGTCCAGGACTATGTAGCCCAAAGATTCCCTTGCAGATGTGACTGTATCCACTGCATAGCACTGCAGTTTGATGGGCGTGCGCTGCAGTCTTAAAAATGATACCACGTTTAGTTATACGTACATCCAGTCTTGGCATGCAATCCCAAAAACAATGCAGAAACAACTATAGCAGCATTCACAATTTACAATAACAAACTTAACTGTTGGTTAAAGCAAACATTGAGACCATACTAATTGAACTTCACACTTCAATGTATGATCAGTTATTGGCCGTAAGTTACCCAGCAGACATGGACAGCAAGAAACCTAAAATGCATTCTATAAACGGTGATGCGTCCTGCTGAAATGTATTGGTTCAGCGACCGGTCTCCACACAGATTAAAGCAATGCAATCTGGAAATGTACCTGTGCTGGTGAAGGGTCTTGCGGTCAAGTTCCCAGGCTAACTCCGTGCAGAACTGAGGCTTATCCTTGTGGTCTACCGGGTCTGTGGCGAGCTGTTCCCCATCGAATTTGGCCTGCACTACCAGTTTGTGGCGTGAGCTCTTGGGGAACTGCCGACCTAAAGAGAGGAATGAGTTGGTCGCAGACTGCACTTTAACCTCATATTCATTATTTCATTTCAAATCCTATGTGTTGGAGTAAGAGCCAAAACAACAAAAAGTGTGTCACTGTGCAAATACTTACAAACTGCACTGTATAGTAGCTAACGTTTGTGACTGTTGTCAACACATGGCTGATCAAATCTAACGTTAAATGAACACGATTAAACTCAATATTATCATCACGCTTAACGTTAGGTTACCTTATCACGCAAGTAAAGACCCCCAATTGGTTTTATATTTCATGTTTTAGCATCGTACAATTAACCAGTTGAAGATCAATCGGCTAACGTCAGAAATTTACAATCAACAAACGTTAGCTACAGTAGCGTTGTGTAGTACGTCCTCCAATGAAAACGTAACGTTACTTAGCTAGTTAACTTAGTTGACTGTTATCGTTAAGTTAACTTAACTGTACACGTCAGCTAACGTTAGATCCGAAAACACTGTTAGCGACCTGTTGATTCCATATTGCAACGTTGTAAGATATATAACATAGCTGGCCAGGAACATATTAACGTTAGCGATATAACTAGTTACAGTAAATCAGCTGTGCGGCTTATTGTTACCATACGCACCCACCCTTGCTATGAGAAAGTTAACGTTACCTTCTAGAATGGAGACTACAATGAGGAGTTGATCCGATTTAGAGGCCATGACAGCTGCTTAATGCCAGTTAGCTAGCTCCTATGTGTTTGCTCAATGTGTCTCGCGTTTCATCAGGTTATCACGAAACGCCTATCTTGGTTTTCTTGAGCATCAAAAATGCAAGATAAGGTTTCTAATCATCCAGTGTCCGTTATCTAACCCGCTTTGATGCATATATTTGCCGCCTTCCATTTAAAAATGTTGACTTCCGCCTAGTTACTGTTGTAAAAAAAAAAATACACGCAGGTGAGCTTTCAGTGAAACAAACGAGAGGGTTCTATCAAATAGAAAAACATTAGGTTTTCTAGCGCCCTCTGCTGTGCAGGAAGTCTAAGCAAGAAATGCCTGGAAATCATTGTTACATGGTTGTAAAAACCTCCTTGGTTTCAGCTTGCGAAAGACAACCCCTTCAGAAATAAACCAATAATAAGCTTTAAATGTATACAATTATTCAGCTCAGAACATTCATATTTTTGTATGCATATATTAATGCATTTACTAATAGGTATTTAAGGCATATCATTTCTGTATCTTGGTTTTCTTTCATATTATCCTCCATTGTTTTCACTTCCATTAAACCCTCTCATTTGACCCAGCTGTAACTGATCTGAAGCAACTTCATTTATCAGGCCCTTAAAGCCAGAATGTATAGCACTAATACTAATAATAATAATAATAATAATAATAATAATAACAATATTCAGTTAAGAAAATAACAATATTTATTTAATATTTAACAATATTTAAAATCATAACTGCAATGTACAATTATACAGATGAAGAATTAGAAATGTATAGCAGTTGTTGCCTATATACTGTATTTGTTTCCTATTCAAAGACTACAGTTGTGCTACAGATCAGCTAGTTAAAGGAAGAAGGTATCATCAAACTGAGTTGGAGACAACAATAATTCAAATTTTATCTTCTAAATGGATTTCAGACCAAATGAATCTTAATTTAAATGGGACCTTTTCTAGATGTACAGTATTTTAGCAATATTTCTACAACAAATTAACATTAATTATGTAACATGACTGAAGGTTATGGGAACATTACATCTTAGCAAGTACTCAACTTAAATGCAAATACAAACACTGGCAGTTAGGGTCAGTGCACTTTCTTCCCATTATAAGTCATTTAACACACAAGAGGGAAATAAACACAACGGACAGATGGAGTATATAAACATCTTTTTCTTTAATTCTGATTGCCAAACATTTTTAAGGCAGGTATAAAAAAACAACTGCAATTTCAATGTACATTAGACATTAACTTAAAATAAACTTGATTACAGCATTAAATAAATAACCAGGCAACAGCAGTGAGGGTTCGCCCTACATGTCAATACTTGTAAACATTTAAAGATTGCAGCACTATTCAAGTAGAACAATCACGATGCTATGCGGGTGAACTGGGGTAAATTGCCAGACTATGCCATAAAATAAAATAAAAAATAATTTACACAAGCGCGTTATACTCTGCCGATTAACTATATACAGAATATACACCACAGTTCTATGGCACTGGATTTAAAAAAAAAAGAAACTCAGTGTATATTTACTCTCACATAATACGATACAATAGAAGGGTGAATACAGTCAAGTGTATACAGATGCAATTTCAGTAATACAGAAGGAGCCACTTGATAGTTACTTGTACATAGTGTTACTTCTACTGCAGTCCCCTTCCAAACATCTTGAGGATACTGCAATATTCAATACATTCAGTAACACAAATACACAATGACACATGTCCATACATACAAAGGTATACTGAGATTTTTGTGGCTGATGCTTTTTTCTAGGCGTACACTTTTTCGTTCCTGACCAGCAGCCGTGAGCCACAGGTGAGATGTTTCCGAGTCCTTGTCACCGTTACAAAATCAACAGTTAGCAGTAAATATGTTCCACCGATTATCGCATAACAACAGCATTAGAACTCTTATAAAATCTTCATTAATAAGAAATGAAAACTGGCTTCTGCCTCCCATGGAGGCGATGAATAACACCATGGAATTGATGTCTGTGGATCCACCCATCGCCATGTGAACCTGTCACATGCTGTAGGTTCAAATCTTCCCATCATTCCCTGTAGAAAAAAAACCATAGACATGCATTTTATCAGCTGTAGCCCTCCACGCTACACGCTCTTTCCTCTGGGTGACATACAAGGATTTCCTTTCTAATTTTACTTGCCAGTGCAGTAGTGTAATACCTTCTTTTAAACCAATGTTATGCACATATGTATATTAATGCTTATTATTCGTAGATGGCATCTTTGCTGTCTGGGCGATCACATTGTGAGTTTACCGAGATCTTACTAGGAAAGCAATAGATAGTTCTTTGGTGGAAATGAGAATTTTACTCAATTAAAGAAAGTTCACCTAGCCTACGCAAGGTACATAGCCTACCAGCTGCAGATGTCTGTGCTGGCACCTGCTGATTGGGGACCATGGCTGTAGAACTCAATCCTGTAGAGTGAGAATAGCTCAGTTAATGGACCAACAAACTCACGCTGCACTGACAACATGCTGGCATCATACACATCATACACTGACGGGCAATGCTGTGAGCATGCTACACACAGACCCAACACAACAGCAACCCACATAGACCTGAGTCTCTTTCCTGATTTGTTTTGTCAAGAACATTTCTAATCTCTCTCATTAGATTGCACATAACCTTGTCTGCTTCTTTTTTTTTTTTTTTACCTTGGTAGGGGTCATACTGCCCAGGTATGAGAGGGTAGCCCACGCCCAGGTGCGTGTGATGATGGGTGTGAAGGTGTCGGGCAAAAGGGGCGTGTTCCCTATCCCGCTCTGTCTCTCTCTCTCGTTCTGGGGATCCCCTCTCTCCGGGCTGTAGATAACAGCACAAACAACTTTGGGATCAATTTGGGATCAACATCAGTGCCCGACCTCACTAATGCTCTTCTGGCTGAACGGAAGCAAATCCATGCAACAATGTTCCAACATCTAGTGGAAAGCCTTCCCAGGGAAGTGGAGGCTATTATAGCAGGAAAGGGGGGGGGGGCCAACTCGATATTAATGCCAATTATTTTGGAATGAGATGCTGGACAAGCAGCTGTCCATATACTTTTGGCCATGTAGTGCACTTACTTTAATGAACCAGTATGTTGGTTGTTGTTTCCTCTAAGGTGTTTAACTGAATCCAGCTGAATGAATTATACCACTCAATATTAGATGCTTCGATACACCAATACAATGTTTACATCAGAACAGGTGATTGGAGTGAGAATGGACTGTGTTTAAACACATTCAAACCCTAAAATGTCAATTTAGAGAAATATTTTGTGACATTTTGGTGGCTCTGTAAAAATGCTTCCAAAATAAACAAGTATCCCAGAATGGACTCATGCAAAACCTGTCTGGCAGTTTTCTGAAGTAGTTGAAGTGAATGCAATTAATGTTGGCAGCTGTGTGCCACATCAGTGCCAAATTAGATAGTGAAATAAAATGTTGTTTCAAAGCACTATTTTCAGGCAAGTCACTCTTATTTGCATATAGAGGAGAGTTGATAACAGCTGTAGGAAATGCATTTTCTACAAATGGCAATTTTCCCAGCATACTTTTTAGGAGGACATTTGGCTTTATGAAGTCTATTTAATTATACCTTGTTTAAAGCATCAGTTAGGTAGAAATCAATTTTGCAAATGTTGTGTCCTTCCTGTGCAGCCAAAACAAATCTAACCACACACATAGCCTCTTCTGTGATATTTTATTGTAGACTTACTGAGAAGTTATAACATCTTTATTTTATTTGGTAGACTTGCCACAGTTACCATTTGAACCCTCCACAAGTGCTGACAAAGTTAACATGGAGAGATTGTTTTATCTCCCTGAATTCAGCTATAATATATGGAAGCATATCCGCGCCAAAATTCAAATGAAAATGCAAATCGGCGATTGCATTTCGTTTACATACGATGTGCGCAAAAACCATGACATAATTCAAATGAAAATGCAAAAGGTGCACTTTGCGTTTTCATTTGCAAGTTAATGTACGCACTTTATCTGACAATTTGAAAATGTTCATGCAAATCCATTTCACATTAAATTTTTCTCACCCTCTACGACACAACCCTGCCATAATTTTAATGAAAATGAAAAACGTACAGGTTACGGATGAATACGGTGAATACGGTCAACACGCCACGGTATGGGTCATCCTCGCCGAGAGGAGGAGCTGCTAGGAGACTGTTTATCAAATTAACCCCCACTATGGGCGGAACCACGTCACGCCATAAATATGGCGCTTGTACGCCGCCCGCCCTCTTTTGCCGACTTGAGGGCACTTGCCGTCCTGAGGGCGCAAGGTTCCCCGCCTGACCACGCAGCGTGGCGTGTTGACCGTATTCATAGAACCAGGGTTACATCCGTAACCCGTACGTTCTATTTCATACCGGTCAACACGCCACGGTATGGGTCACAGAGTACCAAATAACGTCAGGCGGGGAATGTAGTGGGGTAACCAGGACCGCACGGTCATAGCATGAGTGCGGATCCTGTCAAATAAAATACACCATTGGCTGCTGTTCTACCAGAAGAGCAAGCTCAAGTGGGAAATGTGGAACATAACCACCGGGTGATAAAAACCCTGAATCATCACTAATTTACATATGAGGTTGCTCCGCTGCCCCGAGGACAGAGGAGGCAACCGATGCTAATGACACTACGTCCAGGTCATAAAACCTGGCGAAAGTGAGTGATGAGGCCCAGCCCGCCGCTGCACAAATGTCAGCGAGTGGGGCACCACGTAGTAAGGCCCAGGAGGTAGCTACACCCCGAGTGGAGTGAGCTACCACGCCTGAGGGAGGGGGCACGTCAGAGCTGCTGTAAGCCGTGGAAATTGTCTCTATGATCCAGTGGGCCAAGCGCTGTTTAGACAGGGCAAGCCCCTGCGTAGCCCCTCCATAACCCACAAACAGGTTATTAGTTCTCCTAACCGCACTTGTGCGGGAGATGTAAGACCGCAGGGCCCGGACAGGGCACAGTGAGTGCAGTCTGGCCTCTTCAGGGGTCTCATGGGGAGGAGGATGAAAAGCCTCCAACACGATTGGCCGAGAGACGTATGACCGCGAGAGGACCTTAGGCCGAAACGCGGGGTTGGGGCGCAGAGAGACCGATGAGCTACTGTCCCCCAACTGCATACAGGCTGGGTGTATCGACAGTGCATGCAGCTCGCTCACACGCCTCGCGGAGGCGATAGCGAGCAGGAAGGCTGTCTTAAAAGAGAGGAGCTTTAGGCTGAGCCCATCCAGGGGCTCGAACGGCGGCTCAGTGAGGGCATTCAAGACCAGCTGCAGGTCCCATGAAGGGACTGCGTTAGATCTAGGCGGCCGAAGCCGCCTGGCTCCTCGGAGGAATTGGCTGGCGAGAGGGTGAGCTCCCACTGTCCGGCCCTCGATACGGTCATGGCAGTCCGAAATGGCCGCCAGATAACCCCTGAGCGTGGATTCTGCCAGACCTTCTTCAAAGAGGGACTGGAGAAACACCAAAATGACTGATACGTCACACCGGGTCGGGCTAGACCCGTTCGTTTGGCACCAGCGGCTGAACCTGCCCCACTTCCCGGCGTACAGCGCCCTCGTGGAGGGGGCCTTAGATGCCTGAAGTGTCTCCAGCACTGCTGACTCTAGGCCCTGCGGGCACCTCCGCCCATGGGCCAAACATGCAGGTTGAAAAACTCCGGGTTCGGATGCCACAGCAGGCCCTGGGCCTGCGACAGAATATCCGCCCTGGTTGGGAGGCGCCAGGGGGTGCCCTGTAGCGACTCCCTTAGGTCCGCCATCCATCTCTGCTGGGGCCAGTTGGGGGCAATCAACAGAACCTGTGCCCCTGAGTTCCTGATCCTTGCCAGAACTGTGGGCAGGAGAGGCAAGGGGGGAAAAGCATAGAGCAGGGCTGGAGGCCACTGGTGTGCCAGCGCGTCCACGCCCAATGTCCCCGCCGTGCCCACCATTGAGTACCACAGGGGGCAGTGAGCATTCTCCCTGGATGCGAAGAGGACCACCTGTGCCTCCCCGAAGCGGGACCAAATGGACTGCACGATATCTGGGTGCAGGCGCCATTCCCCTGGTCTCGGGCCACCCCTGGACAGCATATTGGCTGCCACATTGGCTGTGCCCGGCACGTGCACTGCCCTCAGGGACATGCCTTGAGCATGTGCCCATAGCAGAATCTGGTATGCTTTCGCATGCAGGGTTGGGGATCGAACCCCACCCTGGCGATTGATGTAGGCGACTACCGTGGAGCTGTCTGTCCAGATGAGAACATGTCTGCGCCAGACCACTGGGCGGAAATGGATCAATGCCCGAAGCACTGCCTCCATTTCTAGCAGGTTTATATGTTTGCCTGCCCATGAGGGGCTCCACGAACCCTGCACGGACTGGCTCCCTCTGACGGCTCCCCAGCCGGTCTTGGAGGCGTCCGTGGTGATTGTCACCCTTAAACCTACTGGCCCCAAGGGAACGCCCTCCTTGAGGCCAGGGGTGCTGAGCCACCAATCCACTGGTTCCAGGCACTTCTGGGTAATAGGGAGGAGTCGCCGCCCGTCTTCGTGCGGGCTCACTCCTTGTGCCGTCGCCCAAAGCTGTAACGGGCGCATATGCAGCAGCCCAAGTGGCACAACCTGGGCGGCTGAGGCCATCAGGCCGAGCAGCCTCCGGCAATGTCTTACTGTCACCTGCCGCCCTGCGGCAAAATGGGACAGACTCTTCATCAGAACCTGTTGCCTCTCTGGGGTTAGAGAGGCCCGCATGGACCCCGAATTCAAAACCAGGCCCAGGAAAACCCTCTCTCTGGAGGGGGTGAGGTGGCTCTTTTCCCTGTTCAGGGTCAGGCCCAAGCTGGCCAAGTGGGCCAGTACCGACCTCGTATCCTCTCTCGCTCGCTCCACTGACGGAGCACAGATTAGCCAGTCGTCCAGGTAGTTCGCAATGCGAATACCTTGGCGACGGAGTGGGATCAGCGCGGCATCCATGCACTTCGTAAAAGTGCGTGGGCCAGGGCTAGGCCAAAGGGGAGGACCGAGTACTCGTACCCTGTGCCCTTGAAGAAAAAGCGGAGGTACTTCCGGTGATCCCGGTGTATGGGGATATGGAAGTACCCATCCCTCAGATCCACAGAGGTGAACCAATCGCCATCTCTCACCTGAAGGAGGAGACTGGCGAGGCGGAGCATGCGGAAGGGCAGGTGCTTTAAAAAGCAGTTGAGCACTCTCAGGTCTAGGATGGGGCGGAAGCCCCCATCCTTCTTGGGAGCCAGAAAATAGGCTGAATAAAACCCCCGTCCCACTGCCACCGAGGGCAGGGGTGTTATTACTCCCTTCTCTAGCAACACCAGAATCTCGTTGGAGAGAGCTCGCGCAGCAGCCCCGTTTCTCACCCGAGTAGGAATAACCCCGCAAAAGTGGGGGGGCCTGGTGTTGAATTGGAGCCTGTACCCCGACTCCAAAGTGCTGAGCACCCAAGGCATCGGGTACATAGGCGCCACTTTGCGAGATGAAGAGGGGAAAAACGCGGTGCCGGAGGCTGGTAACCGTCAGCGACGGGACCGGCCTTGGGAAGCTGACTTACCGGGGGGTTTTTGGAACCGCGCCCCGTCCTGCTGAGAATGCCGGGGCCTCGGCTCCGGGAAGTCGGATGAAGGCCCCTGAAAGGCCCTGTGCACCCCAGTGGGGGTGGGGCCTGAGGCTGGGGGAGCTTGGGGCCGCGGGGCTGGAGCCCGTCCTACTGCCCCCAACATCTCTCTCGCCCTGCGTGACTGCTCCAAGGCAGCCTCTGCAGGCGGCCCAAACACCTGCCCCGGAACTACTGGGGCGGTAAGGACTGCTACCTGTTCCTGGTCCGCTAGACCGGACTGAGCCAGCCACACCTGGCGGCGTGCCAGGATGAGTGAGGACATGGAGTGCCCCAGGGCTTGGGCATGAGCACTAGCCCCGCGCATCATAATTTCCACCACACGCAGCATCTCTCTTGCTGAGTCACTGGGGGCAGCGGAGGACGTGTCCTGCAGCATACCCTCCAGGTACACCAGCAGTAGTGCGTTGGTGTTGGTGGGCCGCAAGGGCGGTGGACTGATAAGCCTTACACACCCGCTTGTCAGTAGCCCTGCATCGCTTATTGGGATGCTGTGAATCACTATCAGACCTATAGGTAGCGCCTGCGAGCAGCGAAAACATAGGCCCAATCTGTGGAGGGGCCGCCAACCCATAGGGCGCGGCACCCGCCATATTGGCCAACTGGGTCCTGGGGAGCACATAGGCCCCAGGAGACTGCCAGGATGCCTGTAGTTCTGTCAGAAAATCGGGCAGAGGTGGTAATGCCTCTGCCCTCGGCCGCTGAACGCCGTGGCTGAAAAGTGAGGGAGCAGGAACCGCCACGGGGGGGTGGCGAGCATGCTCCGCCGCCCTGAGAATCACCGCCCGGTTGGAGGGATCCAAGGGCGGGAGCTCAGAAGCGCAATTGCTTTCCTGGCCAGACACTGACCCCTCCTCAGTCCCAGACTGTTGGGGGTCCGTCTGACGGTACAGGCTATCCCCAGACGTCCCACCATCTCCCGGATTCTGTACGCCTTCCGACATGCTTAGCCCGGAAGTGTGTCCAACACCAAGCCAAGGGCCCGAGTCAGTGGTACTGAAGGACCGCGAGGGGGTGTGGAAGCCTCAGGCAGAGTCTGCTCTCACGAGCAGAGAGGCCCCTTTCGGCTGTTTTTTTAAAGTTTTTTTTTTAGCTGGAGCGGCAGCGTGCTGCCCACCACCAACAGGAATGGCGTATGTCCGACACCAAGCCAAGGGCCCGAATCAGTGGTACTGAAGGACCGCGAGGGGGTGTGGAAGCCTCAGGCAGCGTCTGCTCTCACGAGCAGAGAGGCCCCTTCTGGCTGTTCTCTTTTTTTTTAATTTAAAAAAAAAAAAATTTTTTAGTTACTGTATTGTTGCTGTGCAACTAACAAGTGAACCAACACAATGCCTAATATGGCTAGCATAAACAGAAAGATATTAGTACAACCAATAATAATTTCTGTATGAAAGAAAAACGACAGCCCTCTGCCTTCCACTTATACCGACAAAGGAAAGAATTTAATCCTTACCGCGGCTGAAAGCAATCAGAAGGATATCGGACGTAGCGAACGAACAGCAACAAACCGCGTTGCTGGGGGAGGGAAAGCCCCGGAAACGTACTCCGAACAGGACGTAGCTCCGGGCGCTCGGGAGAGGCAAGAAAAAAGATTGCAATTATCGCAAACTAAACAAACACAGTCGCAGTCTCAACCTCGAGGAGGCAAAAAGAGGTCGGGCGGCGTACAAGCGCCATATTTATGGCGTGACGTGGTTCCGCCCATAGTGGTGGTTAATTTGATAAACAGTCTCCTAGCAGCTCCTCCTCTCGGCGAGGATGACCCATACCGTGGCGTGTTGACCGGTATGAAATAGAACCACATTTGCATTAGCAGTTTCTTGTTGCCATCGCATGATCCATGACAAAAAGAAAATGATAATTCAATTCACCATTTAACATATCGTTGTCATGCTTTTGCGGCACAAGAGTGACATAATTCAAATGCAATGGCATTGCATCCGTTTGCATTATCATTTCCGTGTGGTCACGCAAAAACCCTGCCAAAAATCCGAACTGAACATACAACTGTCAAAGCTACCCATCAAGGCGGGGCCTCGAAGAAAGGGGCGTTACATGGGACTGCTCTGTTCAAACCACTGAACATATGATTCAATGGTTGTCTGTGATTTCGGTTGTCAGGCAGTTACCAGGCTAGATAGTGACATTTCCTAGTCCTCTGTGTTTGGGGATCATAGGCGAAATGATAGGAATTCAAAA
This sequence comes from Synaphobranchus kaupii, assembly GCA_029718625.1. NCBI lineage: Eukaryota > Metazoa > Chordata > Actinopteri > Anguilliformes > Synaphobranchidae > Synaphobranchus > Synaphobranchus kaupii. The sequence goes on along the minus strand of CM056376.1, from coordinate 51,170,559 downwards.
GGAAACGAGGTAGCCTAAATGTTACGACTAGCCATAGCCAGCCCAATGTTAACTAAATTAATTTCACAATTTAGCCTGCTTTCGTTAATCTGGTGTGGAAACTAGCCGATAGCCTAATGTTACGGGTTTCCGTGGCCAAACCAGCCGGCTATTCATGACAGGCTATGCCTGAAAAATGTGCTACCCTTTTCACCGTGGGCATTTCCATCACGATTTCTATTAATTATTGTTTTCTTTTAGATAGCCTTACCCTTAGGCTATGTGCAGAGCAAAGGTAACGTAGTCCACAGAAAGCCTGAGACAGCGATCCGTACGAGACACAGCTTGAGCCTACAGCCTAGCTACCAAAAACGGTGGATTTTGTATGGTGTAACGTATAGAATCTAGGCTAATTAAATAAAAATATAAAATTGTGTAATTAGGCCTATTCCGCATAGCCTATGTTGTAAAAGACTTGTAAAAACTGAATGACAGCTTCTTTTTTTATTTGGTGAAAACCACGTTCGTATATAGTTCTGTGGTGAAAACACTGGGGAAACGACCCCAGCGGGCACAACCAAAGATTTTAGATATATGACACAACCGATTTTGATCTCCCTACTCACAAGGCCCATCAACCTTGGGAATTTTACCTGTAGCCTCGGCTATTGTAGCTAATAATCTATATTTAGCCTAGTCATGAAGCAACATAGCCTACAGATGATTAAATTTTTTTTATTTATTATATTTTTATTTAATTATAACATTACACCATATAGCTAGGCTATCCTACAACACAATTCAACTGTCTTTGGTAAGCTTTCCAGATCTCAATGCTGTAAGATGAGGCGGTTAGCCTCCATGACACTGATTTTCCTGTTGTAGCCTAGCTTACACAAAACATTTTAATTTGTTCAATTTAAATAGGCTCTTGATTATTGAGAGAATGTAAAAATGTATCTTTTTAGCGGGTGTGCGAATACAGTGAGTTCCGACAGTAGCCTAGCCTATCCACACAGCTGTAAAAAATAAAATAATCCATCAGTATTGGCACAGTGCCATTATGCTCAGTCTTTTAAGAACATAGGCTACAGAATCATTTTCATTTAAATAGGTCTACCACTCAGCCACGATTAGAGACATAAGCACTTATTTTATTGATAGCCTGCTTATTTTATTTTAGTGACATGGAATATAGGCAAAGCAATAGCCCAATGTTGGTTTATCACACAGCCCTGTCTAAGGCAACCCGGTGAACGGAAATCTATTGCCCCTTAGGCTACGTAAGTCCTCCCTGCTGTTAAGGTTAAGGTAGTAGGAACAACGGGCTGGCTAGGATCATCGTAACATTTAGGCTACCTCGTTGACTTTATAGTTTTTAGCATTTAGCCTATAATCCCCAAACACAGAGGACTAGGAAATGTCGCTATCTAGCCTGGTAACTGCCTGACGACCGAAATCACAGACAACCATTATGTTCAGTGGTTTGAACAGTCCCCTGTAACGCCCCTTTCTTCGAGGCCCCGCCTTGATGGGTAGCTTTGACAGTTTGCATGTTCAGTTCGGATTTTTGGCGGGTTTTTTACGTGACCACACGGAAATGATAATGCAAACGGTTGCAATGCCATTGCATTTGAATTATGTCACTCTTGTGCCGCAAAAGCATGAAAACGATATGTTAAATGACGAATTGAATTATCATTTCCTTTTTGTCATGGATCATGCGATTGCAACAAGAAACTGCTAATGCAAATGTGGTTTTTCATTTTCATTAAAATTATGGCAGGGTTGTGTCATAGAGGGCGAGAAAAATTAAATGTGGAATGGATTTGCATTAACATTTTCAAATTGTCAGATAAAGTGCGTACATTAACTTGCAAATGAAAACGCAAAATGCAATGCGCAAAATGAATTATGTCATTCAAATAACCTTATTATGTCATTCACCTTTTGCGCACATCGAATGTAAACTAAATGCAATCGCCGATTTGCATTTTCATTTGAATTTTGGCGCGGATATGCTTCCATAATAATATGCAATACAAGTCTTTAAAACATAACACATTCCTCCCCATGCAACTAAATGAATGTAAATGTGAATTCCTTCCTGTCCAAAACAATTGAACGTGCTGTCCTTAACCAACTGTCTGTTTTTCTCCACCAGAACAACCTGCTTGACCCGCATCAGTCCGGCTTCAGAACCGGCCATTCCACTGAAACTGCTCTCGCCACTGCTAGAGCCTCCTCCCTCTCCTCTGTTCTGATTCTCATTGACCTGTCTGCAGCATTCGACACGGTCAACCACAAACTCCTGATCTCCACACTCGCTGAGATGGGCATTTCTGGGACTGCCCTCTCTTGGTTTGTATCGTATCTCACTGATAGATCCTACCAAGTCTCCTGGAAGGGTTCCATCTCTGCTCCCTGTCCCCTGTCTACAGGAATCCCGCAGGGATCTGTACTGGGTCCTCTGCTGTTCTCTATGTATACTAAGTCTCTTGGTGCAGTAATTCACATGGCTTCTCATACCATAGCTATGCTGATGATACTCAACTCTTCTTCTCTTTCCCTCCCTTTACCCCACAGGTTAAGGAGAGGATATCTGCTTGTCTGACTGACATCTCTGAGTGGATGGCTACCCATCACCTGAAGCTCAACCTTGACAAGACAGAGCTCCTCTTCATGCCGTACAAGACCTCCCCACTACATGACCTCTCCATCACCGTGGACGGGACCGTGGTGGCTGCCTCCTGCTCTGCAATGAACCTGGGGGTGGTCCTGGACGACCGGCTGGACTTCACAGAGCACATCAGGGTGACGGCACGGTCCTGCAGGTTCCTCCTGTACAACATCAGGAGGATTCGACCGTACCTGACCACCTACTCCACCCAGCTTCTTGTCCAGACCATGGTCGCCTGGACTACTGCAACTCCCTGCTCGCAAGCCTACCGGCCTGCGCCATTCTGCCACTTCAACTGATCCAGAATGCAGCTGCCCGGCTTGTGTTCAACCGATATTTTCCCATGTAACCCCCCTGCTGAGGTCACTCCACTGGCTGCCAGTTGCAGCCAGGATCAGGTTCAAGGTTCTGACCCTGGCCTACACTGCAGTCAATAGGAAAGGCCCCGCCTACCTGCAGGACTTAATCCAGAACTATGTTCCTGCTCGACCACTTCGCTCTTCTACAGCAGGGCGACTCGCACTTCCCCCACTCCGTGTCAAGGCTCTCGCTCGTCCCGACTGCGGAGCTTTTCCACCTTAGCTCCTCAGTGGTGGAATGAACTTCCCATTCCCCTACGTTCTGCTCGAACCCTGCCTGCATTCCGTCGAGGCCTGAAGACACACCTCTTCAGACTCCACCTTGACTGACATTCTAACCTAGGAATATCAGTTCCCTGTGTTTACTAGTTCCCTGTGTTTTTCCTGTCTGTTTGTTATAGTTTATAATAGTATTTAGAATAGAAGTGTAGTATAGCTGATTTACCCACAGCTTACTGTGAACTACAGTCAACGTTCATTACTAGGGATAGCTGCTACATTATGGGAAGGATGTGCTTTGTCTTGTCTGTTCTGTAGTGATCTTGATGACGTCTCTGTATGCACTTATTGTACGTCGCTTTGGATTAAAGCGTCTGCTAAATGAATGTAATGTAATGTGAATTCTGGTAAATGTACTAATTTAAGATGCTTATGAAATATGCAAACTTCTGCAACACCTCAGCTATCTTAAGATGGCTTCTAAATTAACAAGTAGTTAACATGTATTAGTATGCTCACTGCATTATTCTGTATATTCACTATATATCAACCCAAAAATAAAATAATTGATACACAGGACCGATATACTCGCCATTGAACACTAATGGTTAGAGGTTAGGTAAGTGGGTTGAAACTCACCGCCGGAGATTTGCCATGGTATGGTAAGTTATGGTGTTGCAGTAACTCAAGTGCAGTGGAGTCACAGGGAGGCTTGCTGCTGATTCCACGACTGCTGTGGGCTACCTCAGACTCCTCCCTGCCCGCAGTTTTCCCATACAAAGGATAGTGGAAGCCTGACCGACACATCACACTAGTAAACACACTGTTAGGGTTACAGTCAGCACTGACGCCACCCACACATATGTACTGTACTATATTACTGTACATTATACATATATAAATATAATTTTCCACAAGCCATGCACTTTAACTATGCTTGGTTGGTGAGGTTCCAGGGCTGGTGTCTACGAACTGTAGGCATTGTTTTACTTAAAGGGTAAGTTCGCTATTTTGGACCTTGGACCCTATTTGCGGTCTGTCTTCCATGAACCTGACACATTGAGTCCATTTTTTCGCTGATCGGTCCAGTATTGAGTTCGCTACAGATTTCCTGTAGGCTCTCACTGGGCTACAATAGAAGTCAACGGGGCAATTATAAATGTTATGGAAAAACAACGATAAATGTGCTTTTATAGCTCAGTGTGTATTCTTACGGTCTCAGTATGCTCTCCTGTGAAATGTAGGCTATCGCAAACGCAAACCGAACGTTGAAACAACAGTTCCATTTGAAACAGAACTATTTCTCCGACTGCACTACTTCGCACTGACTTCGGATAACATTACCTGCGCAACTTCAGCCTCTCTCTCTTCTCTTGCTCTCTTATCATCCATCTCTTGTAGTTCCGTGTCCGTGTATTCTGGCTCAAATCTGTAGCCAGTAACGTCAGTCAAAATCGAATTCTTCGTCTTCGTAATCATTATAGTAATCCATCATCCAAGTTTTTTTGTGCAAATTGTAGCCTACGTTGCTGCAGGTAAACAAACGCAGACTGCTCACCTAGATAGTTTTGTAAACGGCCGGCACACCTTCCCGCTCCCCTACCCCCGACACATAGTACTCCGCGGGAGCAGCGAAAACAAGCAACAGAGAAATGCTTACTTCCAAGCCATGCCAAGCACGTAAAAATGTTCGGATTGAGATACATTTCACAGGAGAGCATACTGAGACCGGTAACAATACACCCTGAGCTTCCCGTCTCATTTATTGTACATGAAAGCACATTTATCGTTGTTTTTCCATAACATTTATAATTGCCCCGTTGACTTCTATTGTAGCCCAGTGAGAGCCTACAGGAAATCTGTAGCGAACTCAATACTGGACCGATCAGTGAAAAAATGGACTCAATGTGTCAGGTTCATGGAAGACAGACCGCAAATAGGGTCCAAGGTCCAAAATAGCGAACTTACCCTTTAAGTTTATTACATGTTTAGGGTCTAGCAAAGTAGGGTCATATCTGGTCAAAGCATGGTAGGAGGAAGAAAGCGTGGATGGATTCCCTTCCTTGATGTTCCATTTTGCTACGGTCACTTTTTTCTGATAGCATTGTAACAATATTAGAGCAACTGTACATTCAGTATTTCAAGGGTATGTTTTCCCAAAGACAATGCAGTTATCTGACACAATTCAATTCCACAGAAGAGAGGAACATACAGTCATAACTGAGGCTGCATGGAGATGGTGGCTCTCAGGGTCTTACCTGGGTAGTTATGCACCAGGGCAGGTGACATCACCCTGTAGGCAGTGTTGCTAGGGTCACACATTTGCAGGTAGGGGTACGCATGCTGGTATTGGATGTAGGACTGATGGGGATTCATGGGTGATGAAACGGCCACCCTGGCATTCCTTGAATCTCCAGATGTGCCCCCTGTGGTCTCCTGTTCCTCCAGCTTGCTAGAGTCCTCTGTACATCCAGGATGGGTGTCCTGCCTCTTGCGGTCTTCAGGCTCCACCTCCATCTGAGTCAGAGACCCAGGGGAGATATCCCTCCCCTTAGCCTTGTCAGCACTTACCTCCTCTGCAATCTCCTGTGTCTGCTGTTCTACATATGTGGGTTGATACGGGTTATACCAAGTTTGACCTTCGGACTCCTGAAAAAATTTTTTTTTTTTAGTTCATTATATTTGAATCAGACATCAGAAATCTAACTTTGAGTCTTAAATGGTCATTTTTATTAATATTAATGATCATTTTCATCATTCACAACCTTTCAATCACAACCTTTTCAAAGCAAATAGTGAAACTATTTAGATGGACTTCCAACTACCAGCCAGGACTTTTTTATTTTCAACAGAAAGTACCTTTGTGCCAATAATAAAACGTGTGGTGCAAGCAACAGGACATTCAATTGGAAAAAACGATAGCAGTCGAGGAAATTGAAGTGAGCACAAATGAAGGCAAAGATGTAGAAAACAGTTTTAAGGTACGATGTTGAAATTTTTTTTAACAGACTCATTAAAATGTGAATTTTAACCAAGTGTAAAATGAGAATGTAAGTTGCTCTACACCCATTTGTAATGATTCTCTTGAGAATCACTGTGGATCTGACATTAACTGTCAGCTCCTCAGAAACAGATTTTTTTTGCCATCTAAAATGGAACGCAGCCCCTCTACCAGGAACATCTTAAATGAATCACAGTACAATTCTGTGCTCTAAATGACATCATCTGAACCATTTCTCTCTTTCCTCAGGGTCCTTATTTTTAATAATTTATGTGTGAAACTGTATCTTTGTCATAACCAACAGGATCTGTAGGTTACATTTACTCAGCAGATAATGGCTCTCATTCTGTACAAGGCTTATCTTATTCTTTTAGGGTAGAGTAGTCACAGCATTAGCTTTGTTTTACAGTGGGGGGATTTTCTAAAATACATATTGGTATTCAACTGAAGAACATTCCATTTTATGTACCAAATGTTACTAGAAAATTTTACTGAGAAAGACTTACATGAGTAAATGGTAATTTTGGATCCAGAGTTGTTTGCTTCACAGGCTCTGTAGCAGGTTTCATTTCTCCAGCTTCTTTGATGAGCTGCTGATTTTCAGCCTCATTGATGGAGGTTGACTTTCCCTGGTGATGTTGAGTGGTTGAGATCTGCGGTCTCCCTGCCTCCTCTGCATTAGAGACCGCAGGCTTGGTGCAGCAGCTCTTAACTGCATCAGTAGCTTTCGACGCTGCGGCTGACAAGTTTATCTTCTGCTTCACGTCTTCCTTCAATTGTTCTTTTTGCTCTCCATCGCGAATTGACAGAGCTTTCTGCTCTGTGAAATGCTGATTGTCGTAATACTTCTCGTAAGGCTGCCTGTACGAGTTGGAAACCATCAGCAGCTTCTGATCCATGTAGAGTCCGCGAGCATATTGTCCGTAGTACAACGACTGAGCAAGCGCAGTTTGTGTCTGAGTAATAGCCAGCTGGAGCTGTGACTGTGAACTTGAATTTGCCGTGTCTGCTTTTTTAGCATCTGAAAAATCGGCCTTTTCTTTCTCCTCAGCTCCTTCTTTTGCCTCTTCCTTTTTAGGTTTGTCTTCATGGGTAGAAGCACTGTTAGGAAAAGCAGATGTGTTTGGCTGCCCGGTGTGCATATATCCCGGGAGATAGTAGGAGTCGTATCCATGGTAGTAAGGGGACTGAGGTTCTTTTCCTGGAGCTCCTTGAGGTGGTGTGGTTGGGAATCCCTTGACTGTACTCTCTTTGTTGGAGGTAATATCAGCGGGCAAGCTTGTTTTGGACCTCGCTCCGTCAGAACGACTATCCAGTCCCCCATCGTCAGCTGCATCAGATATATCTGAGTAAGCAGGGCTGTTTGTCTTGTTAGTGGTGCCATCTCCATTCGCAAGCACGCCACTGTCAAGCCTAGAAGAGCTGCCAATGGAAGGACTGGGTGCATTGTCGGTAAAAGTGTAAACCTTGTCTGCCTCAGCTCTGATACTGGCCATGCGACTCTCTTGAGATTCTGACAGGCCATTTGCCACTTCCTGTTTGCTCAAGTGCTCCTTCAACAGACTCACAGGAAATTCTTTAACTACAACCTTTCCATCATCTGCCTTTAAGAGCTTATTGTCAGATTTGGGACTCCTGACCTCTTTGCATCCCCTGTCTTTTAACCTGCGTTTCTCTTTCCTCCTATTGTCTTTGCAAGTGACCAAGGACGCATTCACTAAACCTGGCTCTCCCAAGACGGTCGACTTTGGCTTGATGGGTTTCAGAGGGGGGCTCTTTGCCGTAGTGTGAGTAACAGCCGTGATTGCCGTCGACCTCTGGGCAACGGCTCCTGCGGTGTTGGTAGTGAATGCTGCCGTGGGAATCGCGATCAGCTTAGGGGGAGGAGGGGCTGGAGCAATTGGCCTGGTGGTTTTAGCTTTGGATGAGCACTTGTCACCTTTACCATTTGCTTTTTTGCTCTTGTCACTTGCACCTTTTTTATCAATCAGGCCCTCAGCTTCCAGCTTTGGCATCTCTGCCGATGAGTTCCTGTCAGTCACAAGACAGTTCTCAAGCACCACAGTCATATTGGAGATAATTGGAAGGTTACTCAGGCTGTCGACAAGTCCTTTGGTCCCTGAATTCCTACGCGTTTTAGAATTTGTCCCGGTACCTCCGTCATTACTTAGCACAACTCTTCTGTTTTTTGGCACCCCTAACGTGCTCATTTTGCACAGAGAGCTTGGCTTCTTCAGGGAACTACAGTTGCTCTCTGTGCAGTCCAAACTTATGTTGCTGAAGGACTCCTCACAGTCAGAAAACCTGTCCTCACTTTCCACCTCAAACTCCATCTTGCGGTCAAGGTCCAAGTGGGCGTGGGTCTGGTGGTACCGGAGTCCGTTGATATGCTTGTACTTCTTGTTACAGTTGGGATGCGGGCAATCTATCAAAGGTGGTGATGAGCATCCCTGGTCCAAGAATGTTGGGTCTGATTTCCCCTGCGGCGTGGAGGGAGCACTCCTGGATTTTGCCCGAATTCGCTTTCCGGTTTTAGTGTCCTCTGAGACTAGACTCAGATCCAGATCTGCCGGTGGCTTGCTTTTACGTTTTCCCGACATCAGTGAGCTTGGCTTGATCTCTTCTACCGTAAAGAAAGGAGGTGTCTTGCAGCTGCTGATCAGGTTTAGGCTTCCTCGCCGGCCTTTGCCATGAATGGTCCCACCACGGCTCTTGTGTGGCAGTCCTCTCACCTTCGGGAAACCAGGTTCAACCCCGGGGATGTTAGGGATGGCTAGCCGCATACGCTTCCCACGTCCCCGTCCACCCCGCATCTCAAAATCGTTTGGGGATTCACAAAATCTAAAAAAATAGTAAGAACAACATTTATTTATTTTTCAACACACATACATAAAAAGTGCCAATGATTATTTTTGGATTTAAGCACGACTACGAGTATTTTATATTAATGATCTGAATAAATTCAATCGCTATGCCTGTCTGCAGTGTATTACAGAAAATGTAATGGAAAAGGTTCTCAAAATAAATCAAACATGCTGAGAATATTCAGTGCTGCAAGGTTGACTGTTAATATTTCTATTAGGGATGTTATTTTAAATGTTTTGAATATTCAGACAGTCTGTGGCTGCCAAGATTTTTAAATCTGCATTCATCCACACTTTCCTAGTTATATTAATTAATTATATCTATTAATATACATGATAAATAATAAAAGGAGCATTATTTTTAAATATATAATATATAAATTATATAATTAATATAATTTAACAGGCATTCAAGAAGACCATTCAGAAAACCTGATTATTGATCGTTGGGTCTAATATTCAAATAATTTAATATTCAGTCTCTGAGAGGAATATAAATCAATATCAACAAAAAGATCCTCCCCTTTCAAGTTATATAAATATGTAAAAATAAAGAAATTATTTATTTTCATGGGATCCATCAAAGCATCGGTTTATCTGATTAGTCGCATCCCTTTAATATTTATCACATTTATCATATTACACAAACATTTGAACATTTTCTTGTTCCTTTGCATAATAAAGAGAACTGGAAATTTACTCCTCAAGGTTGATAATAAGCACTGATATACTGATAACACAATATGGATTACTATTGCCCAAGCAGGTCCAAGAAGTACAGGAGCATGACATAATGTTGAATAAAATAAAATAATTATCAATCCTAGTACAATGATGTACCTACATATAATTCTGTTGGCAGTAAAGGTAATCTAATTGTGAAGTGTTTTTAAAAAACTAGTCCCTGGCCCTGAGAAATTATTCAGAATTGAATTCTGGTTTGTAAGCATTACCTGGGTGGCGCCCAATCATGCCTGGTACAGTCCAACAGAGTCCCAACATAGGTCCGTTTCCTCCATGTTACATTCACCACAAGGACACCTATCAGGCAGACAGCAGTGGAATACAATGAAACTAAGGTATAATTGGTGTAATGGGAGCAATTACTATTGTATTTCATAGGAATTGAAAAGCCTTCTGTCTAAATCTATGGTGTTTTTTATTTATTCTCTATGGTTTGAACACATTTACATATTTAGAAATGGTATAAACACACATTTTAAAACATGTGTGAATTATTTAAATGCACGTGTAAACAAATTGGTGAGGGGCCTGCAGCCTTAAATCTTGGAATTGAACAAAACTGCCTTCACGTTGCGGGAGATATTTGCAACCGCGCACCGTCTGTCTTCCTCTCCTCCCCTCTCCTCTCCCTGCCTGCACATGAAACCTTCGTGCTTTATCCTCCAGTGTGTAATCAAGATGGAGCAGCCAGCAGGAGAGGAGCCTTCCTCACATTCTGCTGTAAAACAGTGACACTCACCTTCTCATTTGCTCTTATTTCACATAATTGCTTTTGTTGGCAGGCAGCCAGATTATGCCGAGCCTGGCGGGTGATGCTTAAAGCTTGGAGCCCAACCAAAGCTTTCAATTGGTCTCCACAGATGAACCCCACCAATCAATTCTCATCTCATTTGCATAGTCTTCCATAATGCCCACTTGTCAAAACTCACATTCAGAACCGTGCTGAACATTTCAGAAGGATTTGAATAGATGGAAGGAAATAAACCCAGGGCTACCTTTGCTGATTTTCCAACAAACCTCCTGAGACTTTGCAAGGGTAGACAAGCTTTTCCCCCCACTATGCAGTACATTTGCAATGCAGGGAAAAATATTTCTGCTAACACAATGAAAATATTATACTCTATAAATAATCCCTTTAACAATTGTTTATAGTTCCCTTCCCTTGCATTATAGTTTTTGTATAATACCCATAAAGAGAAAGGGCAAATTGAATACAATTTTTATACCACTAGGAAATACTATCCCAGTTGTCACAAGTAAATAACGGTTTATACATTACCCTGATAAACATCTAATGTACTGACATTATTCCCAGGCTTGAGATTTGAATTATGTTGAATTGAGCTAAGACTGTGAAAATAAATATGTATTTGTTGGAGGAAAGATAATAAAAAGAAAAAACTCATTGCATAACAGTTTTAAACAGTTTTAAAAAGCACCATTTATTTGATAAGCAACTTGTACTAAATGCCACCCGCATGTTTTAAACAAAAAAGATAATACAGTTTGAAAATTAATAAAGAGCTATTTCCTGATTTTTTCTTGTGTATCTCAAGGGGCAAACAAAGGTAATATTATAATGGTAATATGTTTGGGATTCAACACAGTCACTGCAGTTGGTAATTAATTTCTTTGGTATTTTACAGAATATTACGAGGTCAGCAGCCACCGAAAAATGTCCTGTAAGTAATAGCAAAAGTAATGCTGGCATAAATCTCTTACTACATAACAAAGGTCAAACCACAATGTCATAGGACTGGATCCAAGCCAAAGGCACCTGGCAAATCCAAGCCGCCTGTCATCTCAGGCTTTATCAACTTTCATAACAAGACCAGGCAAGCCCAGTTGAGCCAGACCCTGAGTACTACCTGGGGAACAATCTCTTCCAGAAACTGAAGCGACTTTCTGGCCATAAATGGTACTGCACCCTTGTTTTCCCACTGGTTCCAAAAGACACTTCCTTCCCATTGAGACTCAATGGGCCTCATTCATGAAACATGAGCCGAACAAATTTGTGTGTAAATCGTATTAGCAATGTTGTTCTTGTTTTGGCATTCATCAAAGTTCTCACATCTGAGAATTGTTTGTACATACGAACAATCTTTACACCTGCTCAGGACCACATGTACCACATTTATACATTCAAAATGCCGCTGAATGTAGCTTCTAGCTTAATGTCAACTAGAATATTAATTTATTTTTATTTTCTGTTGAATTCTGACTAAATGCCTTTGGAATGCACCATGCAAACATAATAAATTACGATTATAAAAAGCAAACACGTTAGATTATGCCTATTAATTATTAGGGATGTCCCGATCCGATCTTTGAGATCGGGATCGGGGCCGATCAAGGCATTTTTTAATCGATCGGTATCGGCTTTATTGAGCACCAACTGAAGCCGATCCTTTGTTTTACGTCACGTGCCGTAAACGAGAGGCGAGCACAATTTGCAGCAGAACGCGCAACACCTGTACACGCGGTAGCTTAGCTAAAATGTCTGCAGTGTGGAAATATTTTAAATTGGAAAACGAAAGCAGTCCAACAGCCACTTGTAATATCTGCAATGCGAGTATTTCGCGAGGTGGTAGTAACAGAGCTGCGTTCAATACCACCAATTTGATACGGCACCTGAAAAACAAACACGCAATGGAATACAGTGAGTTCACTCAGGCAACGCAGGCAAAGACTGCACCGAAGCAACACACACTGGAGGAAACTTTTAAAGGTTGTATCAGCGATTTTGGGTGGAAACATAAATGATCACATTCATCTGATTTTTCCTCACGATCCGCTAGCTGCCCGCCCCATAAGCAGGCCGTCAAAAAACCGCGTCTCTGTAGGCAGCCTATGCTCCGAGATCGTACACAAAAACAAATGGTACTACCAACCACTCAAAACCAAAATAAACAGTATTCCAACCAATCACAATGATCTGCACAAACGCTAATACTCTTATCTCGCTGAAATCTTGACGGATTTACAAACGGTTTGGTTTCTTACAAACGTTATTAACGTGGTTATAATTCTGGATGCTTGAACACTATTTTTTAAAACATAACATAATTATTCATAAGTATGTTTGTTTGGGATTTCGCTTCAGAAGTGACGTCACCCAAAATCGCTGATACAACCTTTAAAAGGAGAGAGAAATTTCCTCGAGACAGTGACAAGGCCAAAAAGATTACTGAGAGGATAATTGAATTCATCGCTTTGGATGACCAGCCCATCGCTGTGGTAGAGAATACAGGTTTTCGCCGTCTTTTGGAGCTGTTGGACACTACATTTCAGACACTGCATTACCGGAGCTTTACAACAAGGTTCGTGACCACCTACGAGGCCTTTTATCTGATGTGACTGCCATTGGCTTTACCACAGACATTTGGAGTTCTGATGTTTGCCCGATGTCCTTGCTTAGCCTCACTGCACACTGGATCGACTTTTGATTTAAAGCGTGCGGTATTGCATGCGCATCAGTTTCGCGGATCTCATACAGCAGAGCATGTAAAACAGGCAATCGAGGAGATGCTGAACACTTGGGGAATAGACAAACAACAAGTCCATGTCATTTTGCGGGACAACGCGCGGAATATGAAGAAAGCCATGGATGATATGGGGGTACTGAGCGTGGGCTGCATCGCACACACGCTTCAGCTGGTCGTACACGAGGGTCTGCTTTCTCAGCGCAGTATCACAGACACACTGGCTAATGCAAGAAAGATTGTAGGCCATTTCAAACATTCACCACAGGCCTATGCACGTCTGGAAGACATCCAGATTGATCTGAAAATGCCAGTCAAGCGCCTACAACAAGATGTGCAAGTTAGATGGAACAGCACTCACTACATGCTGCAGAGCCTTCTGGAGCAAAAACGGTCTCTCAGTGTGTATGCAGCCGACCACAACCTTGCAGCAACACTGACGGTGAACCAGTGGACACTAATGGAGAAGACAGTCGAGGTTTTAGCTCCCTTTGAAGAACTGACGAGGGTAGTGAGCGCTGAGACGGCAACTGCAGCTGATGTCATCTCTGCCATAACGGTCCTGAAGCGTGTTCTTTCACGTGAGCACAGCACTGACCAGGGAATCAAGACAGTGAAAAGCACTCTCCTAGAGGCGGTGGAAAAAAGCTTCAGCCAGGTTGAGACTGAGCCACTCTACTGCATTGCAACTTTAGTGGATCCCAGATACAAAGACAGGCAAGTCCAGTAAATTAACCTTTTGAATACTATGATAGCCTATTTTGCTTTATAATGAATCAAATGTAAGTCACCAGTATCAATCATTTAAGCCAATTTTTTTTTCTTTTTAGTTATTTTTTATGTAGATTTACTTCTGTTAATGGTTAGATTATTTTTTATTTAAGTACACATCATTTATCTATTTTCAGATACTTCACAAATCCAGACAACCTGAGGCAGGCTAAGGATGCTCTCATTCAAGAGGTGGGGAAGATGGAGGTAAGGAGGGCCGCCAGTGAGGAGTCAGAGGCAGAGCCTGTGAACAAGGTACCACGTCAGAACACAGCAAGCAGCACCCTTGGCAGTGTCTTTGATGAGATCTTAGAAGAGAGTGAGACAGAGACAGGGTCTGTGAGCACCTCATCAGCAGATGTTCAGATGCAGAGTTACCTCGCACAGCAAACCATCCCAAGGTCAGACAATCCACTACAGTACTGGAGGGCACATGCTACACCGTTTCCCTCACTGGCTGCTATTGCAGCCAAGTTTCTCTGTGCCCCCTGCACAGGTGTGGACAGTGAGAGACTCTTTAGTGCAGTCTCAAATGTCACTGATGAGAAGAGGAACCGGCTGTCCGCTGACAGGGTAGAGATGCTAACTTTCCTCAAAAAGAACCTTCACTTCATTTTGAAGTGAGAGTAAGAGTACAGATAACTGAATGAGAGAGAGGAAAAACTCCTGTAGCAGCTCCAATAATAAGCACTTTAAGAACTGGCCTTCCTTGATGACAAAAGAGTGCCTTGCAATTTTATTATTTTGATATTCAGATTTTACTGTAATGCTGCAACTTCAATAAGAAACTTTTTCTTGTTCACGTTAAGCTGCTACACCACTTTGAAGTGGAATTGAGATTTCTGTTGTTCACTTTTTTATTGTACTAGTTTTACTATAATGCTGCACTAAGCGGGACTTGTGATTTTATTTTATTTGTTGTGACTGTTAATGTTAAAGTTAAGCTATTACGCCACTTCAAAGTGAAATTGTGACTGTGAATGTTAAAGTTATGCTATTACGCCACTTCAAAGTGGAATTGTGATTTTTTTTTTTTACTCATTTAGTGTTCTAGTTTTACTACTACAATCCTGCACTAAGTGGAATTGATAGGAGCCATTTATAAAGAGTAAAGACATCTTTTAGTTTGTTTACATGCCTGGTTATTTTGTTAAAAAACAAATGAAAACCAATGCTGCACTAAGTGGTATTTAAAAGAGCTATTTATTTTAATTTACCATTAAATATAAGGACAAATATACATTTTAACAACTTTAAAAAACAGCTCAAATCTCATCTTATAAATAACCAAATCTGTCAACACTAGACTATAATTAATTTCAGATCACGCTGTGTCTGCTCCATAAACACTCACTTTATTATTATTATTTGTTTTTTTTGTTTTTATTTTTTTTCATTGTTTCTACATATTTCTTTCTGAAATTTCTCACATTTTAATTACTGTACATCTATAGATTTTTTACTCCTGTCTTTGTTATTTTTTCCTCATTTTCTATTCATCTCAATTTTTTTTTTTTTTTTTTCTTTCCCTATGCTGTAGGACAGGGAACCCTCTATAAACCAGTAATGTACTGAGTAGGGCCCAAAGATTTTAGGACTTTTATGTACTATTATCTTTTTTCCCTGTATAAAAAAATAAAAAAATAAAATAAAATAAAATAAATAATTTAAAGACATCTTTTAGGTTGTTTACTTGGTTATTTTGTTTTAAAAAAAGAACTAATGCTGCACTAACTGGAATTGTGATAAGAGTTTGTTTACTTTGTTATTTAAATAAAATAAAGAACATTTTAAAGAACAACTTGGATGCAGGCCATTGTTTTCTTAATGCATTGCAAAAGTATCGCATCGGGACGCTGTATCGGCAGATACTCAATATTAAATGACTCGGATCGGGATCGGGGGAAAGAAACTTGATCGGGACATCCCTATTAATTATGATTATGTAGGCTTTGAACCTGTGTGATTAGACCCATAACGCAGGCCTCGTGAATGCTCCCAGTAGCCTACTATTTTTTTCAAAATTAATAAAAATTGAAATGCTATATGACGTTAAATATGCTCATTAAAACACACAGTTAACCAATGAACAAAATTTAAATTGAAATGCTATATGACGTTAAATATGCTCATTAAAACACATTTAACCAATGAACAAAATTTGTTTTAAAGTGGTTTACAGGTCTGTAGCCATGCTGTCAAGGGCATAGTCCAGCTAATGCCAGCGTACAGTTGCAAACAAGATGCAGAGCTAGGTGGAGGTAAAGAGGGGTTTTTATGAAATTGTCAACCAAATTGAAAAACCAACCAAAAATTTGGTTGAAAAGTAAAAGTTTCTTAACCAGCTAGAATGTATCCAGGTAAACCTGAGCTAAATTATGGCTAAATTGTGCTAAATTGAGTATAATTATGTCAAAACGTGTCAAAACATCTCTCAATCTAGATTTCCACCCTTCTGGACGTATATATACATCCATAGGCAGAGGGTGTGTAAGGCTGGGTAAGGCTTAGCCTCCCCCTGGCCGGACATGGTGATTAAAATAATGTAGGCTAGGCTATAAATACAAATATAAATGCTAGCGATAGAGGATTCGACGTCAAGTTAGCTCACTCAATCCACTAGGCTACTGCCTACTGTGGAGGAGGTAACTAAGCTTGCCGGCTGTGTGTAGCCGATTGCTGCATGGTTAGACTACCTGTACTAACATTAGTGGGCTAGTTAGCTAGCTAGCAAGTCTCATCCATCAATGTGTTGTCCTGTCAGTGAAGCGGCAGTCAAGCTGAAGGATCATCACGGACTCACAGAGTATTTCTGGACACACTGTCACACTCTCTGTTAATGTCAATTAAAAATGTTAGAAATGATGTGTGTGTTGGCTGCCATGCCGATAGAAAAAAAACAAATCATAATCTTCTTGCGGTGGAGTCACGTAAATAATTAGCCTATCAATATGACGTGAAAATGTAAAAAAGAGTAGAAAGAGCTCTATGACGCCCCAATTTTTAATGAACTTTGAAGCCCTAAATTCTGAAAAGGTAAAAGCTTTAACAAGTTCATGCAATGTTTTAACAGAAGGTAATATTGATAGTAGATTGTTGTTTCACCATCTTTACTAAAAATTGTCGACTTACTATTTTATCTCAGCAACACTATAGGCTACTATATTACAGTATTTTACCTCTGTGACATTCAACACGAGTTTACCTCAGTGACATTATTTGGAACACTTATCTTGCACCCTTATTTTTTATTTCTGTTTTTGAGTGTTGTTTATTTATTTTTCTATTTGTGTGCTATTAAAATAAATTGTGTAATATTCAAATGTTGCAAAAGCTTCAAGGACCGTTGATTTATAAACCCTAACTCCTAAACACAACCCTACTGGTACTTTACAACCAAAGCCTACATCGGCTCTTGTACTCAAAAAACTGTAATTACGGTGAAATTAATGCAAAAGAAATTGTGCTGCTCAAGCACTGCCTGCGCTCGCACGAGGGGAAACACTTCCCCCTCCCCCTCCTAGCCTTACCCTGCAATTGGTTCACCATCCACCTGTGTATATATCAGCTTTTGCTCACTGGGACATGCACATGAAGGCTCCAACTGATGATACGTTTGCGTATACGAATACGAAATGCACTCCATCAATGTGCAGCTAATATGTGATACGAAATGTGTTGCTCAATGTTCTGTGGGGCAGCTGGTTCAGTTGGCACTCAGCTGAACTAGCTGAGAAATGGCTGGCTTATTAAGAATATATTTGTCAAATTGCTTGTCCTTGACCACCTCCTGTAGCTGTGGTGCTTTTGTGTGTAGCTATCCATTTCTTCGCCTCCAAGCCATTTTTTTTACGACCTTAACAGTTCTTGTGATGGGTGATCCTGCATTGTCGGCACGTTATCTCCTGCCAGGCCTTTTTACTTTACCAGTTCCCATGACACCGGCACTGACAATAGTATATATATTTTTTTCCTTTACTGAACATCTGCTAATAAAATTTAGATTTCATTGTCGGAAATAATTCTTTCTTTTGATTTTTCTGGGCCATTTTGAATTTGTATGCACCTGTAAATGGAATTAGCAACTTCCATATATGGTAATTCATGGGTGTGGATTTATGCTAATCGCAAAATAAGGTCATGCCTGTCATACATCGGAATGCATACGCATGGAATATGAACAAATCTGCTTTTCCCACACAGTTTGATGAATCCGGCGTAAATGTTTTGTACAAAACACGTTGGTATGTAAATGTATGCACATATTTAAGAACGTTTCATGAATGAGGCCCAATGGGACCTAGGGCTCTATCTTACACTCAGTGCTAAGCAGCGGTAACCTAAATACAAATGTCTTTGCTAGTTTCAGACCGATGCATATTCCCGTCCAGCGCCCACATTGTTTAAATAGCAAGTGAATTTTGGTCATAAAACGAGGTGTGATCAGGTGCATTGTTGGCGTATTGCTAGTTTGATGCAGCTGAAAGTGTTTGCGCTAAAATCAACAAGAACCTGGGGACCTATCTTGATGAACTTGGTGCTTCAACTAAAACGCATAACGCAAGTGCATTTAGGGCGTGTCGAAGTCCACTTTTGCTAGTTAGACGGCGTGTTATTTCAGCACTAAGTACGGCGCAAGGTGCAAATGGGCTGAACTTAGTCTCTTCATTAATTATAGGTGTGCCTTGGGCGTAACATACAATAAACCAATCAAAATGTCGTATCCCATTCCCTTTAAAAGCCACCTCATATGATAATATAACAAATTTAGCTTGATTATACAATGAAGCATTGTGAAACATCAATTCCATGAGGCTGTTCTCACAGCAGCAGATCATCACAGGCAATTCATTTCGGCTAGCAAAGTTCAGGCTTGTTCCAAAGTTCATATTACGTGCATTCTGATTAATAACATAAATAGTATTATTTTGCCATAATGATGACACTTAGGGCCAGATTCAGAGTTGAGATAAGCACGCGGAAATGGGACTTACTCCCGAAATTCAGTGTAGCTTAAGTTATTTGTGATTCAGACATTTGACTTATCTGCTTTTTTAAGCGTATCTCCAGTATATACGCATCATTACGCGTGCAGGGTGGAGATTTGATGAAAATGAGGCATGTCTGCAAGACACGCGTATTCAGAGTTTTCACTTAATAATTTTTTTCCGTGTAACTTTGTTCAGAAAAAAAGGTAGTCCATGTCTAGCGCCGCCAATAGATGATTATGAAAAATACAACATCTTTCGCAAAAATTTATATTAGAATGAGTGCATGTTCTTTGAAAAAATTATTGGTTTTATTTTCCTTTGCCTAGCCTACTTACAATTATCAAAGAGCTGTCATAAAAAGAAAAATATGTAAAAGTAGCTATGATTGTCTGTCTGGTATATAATACCAGACCAATATTAGATGGATTTATTGATAGACAGTGTTTGGATCATAATCGCTTTGACAGAGAGATGATTTTGTAGCCTCCTTGTGTGAGCACAGCTGCTCCAAAATGATTAGGAAGCGCAAAGTAACTCCCCGCAGTGCAGATCTACCAGTGCTCCAGGGTAATCTCTCTCCTTCCTGGCCTTCCAGCATGTGACAGATGCACTCAAAAAATAAATCTTTGGACAGTGGTTGCAAGTAATGGACTATATGTGACGTCGCATGTAGGCTATGTTACTGTACATTAATTTATTAGGTAGGCTAAATCGTAAAAAAAAATTAATAAATTATAAATCTTTTTTTTAAGTAAATCCAACAATTTATTTTTTTACTTAGAATTATTTTTTTAAACATCGCCTATTAGTTTTCAGTGGAATCCTAGGGCGGAGGCGGCTTTCACTGAGCTTAAGAGGAGGTTCTGCTCTGAACCTATCCTGATAACTCCCAATCCCTCCCTCCCCTTTGTGGTAGAAGTCGACGCCTCTGAGCTGGGGGTTGGAGCTATCCTTTCCCAACACTCTCCGCTGGACCGCAAACTCCACCCTTGCGCGTATTTCTCTCGTGTTCTTACATCTGCCGAGATAAATTACGATGTCGGAGATCGAGAGTTGTTAGCGGTCAAATTGGCATTGGAAGAGTAGCGCCACTGGTTGGAGTGTGTGGAGCACCCCTTTACGGTCTGGACCGACCATAAAAATGAGTATGGACCGACCATAAAAATGTCCAACAGGCCAAGACACGCAATTCACGACAAGTTCGTTAGTTGTTGTTTTTCACTAGGTTCAATTTTATTCTGACCTATCGCCCCGGGTCTAAGAATATTAAACCTGATGCGTTGTCGTGCATTTTTGACCGGTCTGACAGGGAGTCACGCCCGAGCCTGTGGTTCCCAGCTCTCAGATTGTGGCTCCAGTTATGTGGGCTATAGAAGCTGCTGTGCAGAAGGCGCTGCGTTCCGATTCCGGCCCAGGTGGGGGCCCGCCCCATTGCCTGTTTGTGCCATCTCAGTTACGATCGCGGGTTCTCCAGTGGGGTCATGCATCACAATTGGTGGCCCATCCGGGCGTTCACCGGACCAGAGAATTTATTTCTCTCCGGTTTTGGTGGCCCAAACTGGAGAGCGATGTGCGGGAATTTGTCGCTGCATGTTCCACTTGCGCCCGTAACAAGGGTTCGCGCCTTTCCCCTTCGGGCCTTTTGCATCCACTTCCCATTCCCAATCGTCCCTGGAGTCACATCGCCTTAGATTTTGTTACCGGTCTGCCACCGTCCCATGGGAACACCGTTATCTTGGTGGTGGTCGATCGGTTTTCTAAGGCGGCTCACTTCATCTCCCTGCCTAAATTGCTGTCTGCTCCTGAGACGGCTCAGTTAATGGTGGACCTCCGCCTCCGCCCTAGGATTCCACTGAAAACTAATAGGCGATGTCTTCTTGGTAAGGGCTGTGATGGGAGTGGCTACCGTGCAAAAATTCTGGATAAACCTACGATAAAAATTGGCGAAGCCGAAGAAGCGTTGTACTTGCTTCACCGAATTGGGCGTAGGCCAGTTCTTCACCGCTGAAATTTTCTCTGGGTCCATAAGTACCTTACCGTTTGCCACAATGAACCCCAAAAAAGAGACAGAGCTGGTGTGAAAGGCACGCTTCTCAGCCTTAACAAATAGCTGGGCCTTAAAGGGTAAGTTCGCTATTTTGGACCTTGGACCCTATTTGCGGTCCGTCTTCCATGAACCTGACCCATGAAGTCCATTTTTTCGCTGATCGGTCCAGTATTGAGTTCGGTACAGATTTCCTGTAGGCTCTCACTGGGCTACAATGGAAGTGAACGGGGCAACCAGAAATGTTCGATAAATGTGCGTTTCATGTACAATAAATGAGACGGGAAGCTCAGGGTGTATTGTTACCGGTCTCAGTATGCTCTCCTGTGAAATGTATCTCAATCCGAACATTTTTACGTGCTTGGCATGGCTTGGAAGTAAGCATTTCTCTGTTGCTTGTTTTCGCTGCTCCCGCGGAGTACTATGTGTCGGGGGTAGGGGAGCGGGAAGGTGTGCCGGCCGTTTACGAAACTATCTAGCTGAGCAGTCTGCGTTTGTTTACCTGCATCAACGTAGGCTACAATTTCCACAAAAAAACTTGGATGATGGATGACTATAATGATTACGAAGACGAAGAATTCGATTTTGACTTTGACGTTACTGGCTACAGATTTGAGCCAGAATACACGGACACGGAACTACAAGAGATGGATGATAAGAGAGCAAGAGAAGAGAGAGAGGCTGAAGTTGCGCAGGTAATGTTATCCGAAGTCGCTGCCGAGGCTAGACCAAGAATTTCGGGGGACTTTTGGTGTTCTTGCAAGAGGTGCAAGCAGATGCCCAGAGAGGAGGAAGGTTTGTGTTGTAGGGAGTGGGATCTGTTGCTACCGAATGCCATTGAAAACCTGGATGTATCCGTGGATGACACTGGATCATCTCCATTGATTACCATTACACTATGACTGCCAACAGATATGTGATAGATGAAAACTTTGGACAGGACACCATGCGTCAAGCATTTGTAAATAAAACATTATAGAATTGTAAAAAGTTATAGTTGATGAACGTTTCCGACAGTTTTGTTACAAGAAAACAACTTATGTCAAGCTCGGATTTTGTTAGTTGGTATTGACTGCTGGGTCAGAGGACGCGCTCAAAAAAAAAAAAAAAAAATGTTAGTAACGTTATAGCTAAATATAACTTACCTCCGCTCCGGTGCTTGATAGTGCTGCAGGTCCGACACGAGGAACAGCTGTGTTCTTTAGAAACCAGTGTTTTGCTTCTGATTTGCGGTTACAGAAATCAGTAGCGTCGAAATGCGCTCCACAAACTCGCGAGTCTGCCAAACGGAGTTGATTGACTGGAGTGTTTATGTCGATCCGTAAGACAACCAGCCAAAGTCTCAATCTTTCTGGGTCAGAGAACGGAAGCCTGTGAAAACTGGTATTTGAGCGTCCAGACATTTTATTCCCACAACCGGGGACTGCACATTCGCGCACCATTGCTGTGATGAATTATTACAAATGATGATTACAAAAACTGCGTTACAAATATTTCTGCTGTAGGCTACTAGCTAGTAAACTCCAACGGGAGGTCAGGATTTGTGATCAACTGCTTTTCAAGCGCCCCCCCCCCCCCCCCCCTCTCTACAACGTAGCTAGACTGCGGAAGTTTACAGTGCGAGGTAGTGCGGTCGGAGAAATAGTTCTGTTTCAAATGGAACTGTTGTTTCAACGTTCGGTTTGCGTTTGCGATAGCCTACATTTCACAGGAGAGCATACTGAGACCGTAAGAATACACACTGAGCTATAAAAGCACATTTATCGTTGTTTTTCCATAACATTTCTGGTTGCCCCGTTCACTTCCATTGTAGCCCAGTGAGAGCCTACAGGAAATCTGTACCGAACTCAATACTGGACCGATCAGCGAAAAAATGGACTTCATGGGTCAGGTTCATGGAAGACGGACCGCAAATAGGGTCCAAGGTCCAAAATAGCGAACTTACCCTTTAAGAAGTGCCTCCAGAACCTGCCTAATGTGGATGATGTGGGATGAGAGATCCGGAGAAAAAATTAAAATATCGTCTAAGGAGACGAAAACAGATTTCTCCAGCATCTCTCTCAAAACATCATTCACTAGCGCCTGGAAGACAGAGGGGGCACTAGTGAGGCCGAAAGGCATGACCCGGTACTCGTAGTGACCGTGGTATGTGTTAAACGCTGTCTTCCACTCATCGCCCTCACGCATGCACACAAGGTTGTAGGCGTTGCGAAGGTCAAGTTTGGAAAAGACAGACGCCCCCTGTAAGCGCTCAAATGCGGAGTTCATGAGTGGGAGAGGATACCGATTTTTTATGGTTATGTCATTGAGCCCTCAGTAGTCAATACAAGGTCTTAGCCCCCCATCTTTCTTTTTAACAAAGAAAAACCAGCACTGGCTGGAGATGTAGATGGTGTGATAAAACCATTAGCCAAAGATTCCTCAATATACTGCTTCATGACAGCACTCTCAGGGACCGATAAAGAATACGGTGAACCCCTGGGAGGAACAGTACCCGGGGTACAGCTCAATGGCGCAATCATATGGTCTATGGGGCGGCAATCTGGTGGCACGTTGTTTACTAAAAACCTCGGCGAGGTCTGAGTACTCCGCTGGAACGCCCGCGGGTAGAGCAAACTCGAGCGCCCCTACCACCTCCGGCGCACCGGAGGAAGTGTCAGACAACCTGTCCCACTCAAAATCAGAGGTGGAAAGATCCCCCTCCTCCATGGAACCCCCTTCCGCAAAGTGTTCCCAGGAGAGACTTTCCTCTCTACTCTCAGCGAGGGAAAGAGAGTTCTCTGAGTCGTAGTGAGACTCCGCTTCCTCTGGATCACTGTCAGAGCTGAACTCAGGGAGATCAGGGGCATGGCCCAATGAAGAGAAGGCAACTGAACGACAATGTGGCTGGCATTGAGGGCCCCACTGACGAATATGTCTCCTATCTGTACTCCAACGGATATGAGGGTTATGTAACCCTAGCCACGAATGTCCCAGTACCAGTGGGTACGACGGAGAGTCAATTAAAAAGAATTCTATTCTCTCCGAGTGCCCCTGGAGAGAGATGCGCATCTCTACTGGATTAGTCCTCTGCTTAATAACTCCAGAACCCAAAGGACGACTATCAAGGGCAGTAACCTGACAGACGCTAGTGAGTAGATTGGTGGGGATTTTTAATTTCCTAGCCCATTTGGCGTCAATAAAAGACTCCACGGCCCCGGAATCAATAAAAGCGTTAACGCTTCCAGAGCGTCCCTCCCAAAACAGTTGAACGGGTAACAGGGTCCGAGAGGGAGTACTATTTTTTCCCCTGTGAGACCCCCTCGTTTCCCGTCAACTTAGGGCATCGATCCTTTGTATGGCCCTTACACTTGCAGTATTGGCACCAGTATGCCCGCGGTTTCGCTCTCCTAGGTTGGTGGAGAGACGACCCATCCACCTGCATAGGCTCCTCCTGATCAGCGGAGGGATGGGTGGGGAAACTGGGTGGAATACCTCTAGGCAAGGCGGATTTAAAACGGACCGAGTGATTGCTATGCTCACATTCACGCTGTCTGATCCGGTTATCTAGGCGTATAGCCGTGATGACCAGGTCATTGAACGTAGCGGGTGGCTCAAACATAGCTAACACGTCCTTAATGGGGTTGGACAACGCTTTTAAAAATAAGGATTTTAGCGGACCGTCCGGCCAACCTGTCTCCCCGGCCAATGCTCTAAATGCTATGGCAAAGGCCTCTACTGTATCAGTTCCCTGGCGCAAACTGGTCAATCTCCTGGCTGCCTCTTCACCTGAGACCTCGTGATCAAAAACCAGCTGCATCTCATTCATGAGCTGGATTGAATCAGGAATAATAGGAGCGTTGGCCTGAATTAAGGGGTCAGCCCAAGCGAGAGCCTGATCAGACAGAAGTAACAAAATAAATGCTACAGGGGATTCTGGTGTAGTGAAGCGGGAGGGTTGTGCTTGAAAAAAAATAATACATTGGGTCAAAAATTGTCTGCATTTTCCTGGTTCCCCACCATAACGAGGCGGTAGTTGGACTTTGGGCTCTTTAAGGGTACGGGGCATGGGAATGGGAGGAGTTTGTACTTGTGTAACTGAGGGAGGATTCTCTGTCACAGAAAGTCTATGCAAACTTTCAGTAACTTTCTGTAGGCATTCTCCCTGTTTGTGCAGTTGTTCTATCAACTGGTCTTGTTGAATTTGCAGGGAGAAAATAGCCTCCTTAACAGTACCCCCTGTAGTGCCCTGGCTAGGCAGCGTTTTGTAAAAATCGGTAGAAGTCGCTGGTTCTTCCATACTGACTTCGAGATTCTGTGAGGGGGAGTGTAAGGTTCGGAGAACCAAACGCGACTGATAAGGATTTCTAAAAGCGTATCTAGAGAGAGATACGCCACAAAACGCGGAATAATCCGCACCAGGACTGGGATAACACAGGATCGGGAGCAAAACTTCCCTAGCACCAGGCAAAACAAAGCAACCTCCAAAAACTGAGGCGATCTCGATAAACAGCGAGAATAACTAACATAAGAACCTCACGCACTAAATAATTAGGCGTAACAAGAGGTAGTGAAACAAAACAAAACTTGAAAAAACGAGTGAAGGAAAAGAATAGAAAAAACCTGTTAGCCAAAGCTCTTGTGGCAAAAGAGCTGAACACAACTGGCAACAGGTAAAAAGAATAAAGAATAAAGAAAGATTGGAAAGGAAAGAGAAAACCAATCTAATCCTAAATCTTTATAACCGGACTTGCTGCGTTTCCTATTAGTACGAACCAGAAATGCAGCGACCGAAATTCCTATACCTTACCGACTTCGTATGTCAACATAGCAAAGACATGCGAAGACATAGCAAAGACATGGAAGTGCGGAAATGCGGAAGTCCTGAGGTATTTATAGAGCGCAGGAAACGCAAAACAGGTGAAGGGAATAATTGTCGGGCAAGACACGAAAACCGGAACGGAGGCGGAAAAAATCCGATAGAGCGTCTTGACGATGCCAAAAAGGAAACCAAAAACGTAGAAAAACAAAGACTGCAAATAACCATGACAGATAAAGCCCCTAGAGGGCGATCGATTCCAACAAATATAATCGAAAAATAAGGACTCATGGTCCCAAATAGCTTCTATTACACCAAATGTCTGTGTTTGCACTGATTTAAGCAACGCAGCTTGTGTTGGCCAAAACACCTGTGCCCGGCAGATGTTTTCACCAAACGTCTTTTCATTAACTGAGCCCATCACATTTTCAATCAACAGATAGCTAGTCTAGTTTTCAACTAGCCTATAATGACATCCTTTTGGACAACTGAAAGGGAGGGTGTTCTCGCTGACCTGTGGGAAGAAAAACCCAAGCTGTATGATGTGTCATGTCGCGGATCATACAATCGGAACAGTCAAATGAATGCCATCCAAGAGATGGCAGAAAAACTTGGGACAACTGGTAGGCTGTGCATTTATACATTTTATGAGTGACAGCATTCAGTACCAAAGATGAAACATGATGGAATGTTGGTGACAATGTAGCAATATCCATCGATATCCCTTAAGCGTGTCAAGTCAGCATTGCTACTTGTAAACGTCTTTTGGGTTGCGAAAAAGAGATGTAACAAAATAATACCATACAAGCTGTGAAAATGATGGATGTTAGCTTCATAGCTGAAAGATGTTGTAGCAAATTTTCTTCGGCAAACTTTTACATTAGCTATAAAATCTCCACCTATTTAACATTACCCTTATTCCTAGCATGATATCACTGATGTAGATGTATTTTTTAAGTTGCCTATAGCGTGTGATATTTGGTGTTTTGTTATACTTTTTTTTGTTATAATTTTTTGCCCATGAAATGCCATATATGGAAGTTGCAAATTCCATTTATAGGTGCATACAAAGTCAAAATGGCCCAGAAAATGCAAAAGATGTAATTATTCTAACACTGAAATCTAAGTTTTATTAGCAGATGTTCAGTCAAGGATTCAAGGAAAAGTAAAGATTTTGTATTGTCACTACCAGTGTCATATGAACTGGTAGAGTAAAGGCCTAGCAGGAAATACCATGTAGCTTACCATCAATGCAGGATCACCCATTACACAAACTGTAAAGTAGTAAAATAAAAAATACAAAATGGATTGACATTACATGATAGGCGAAGAAACGCACAGCAGCGCTTCATTTCGTAATTTTGTTGGTGTTCTGTGCCTGTGAGTTATGGTTTGAAATCGGGTAATCACATATTTTAGAATATCTCTGAATATCTCTGAATCTCAGCATCCCTAGTTCAGGTGGATTGGGGACGTCTGGTATAGGAAGTTTTTCATGTGCATGTTGTGCAGAACACAGCAGCCAATATCATTTTGCACACCTTCTCAGGTTTGTAGAAAAGTTGAGCAACACACATTTCACATCAGATGTGCTGCTGGAGTGATAGCCCGTTCTATGCATAGCCTATACGCAAACGCCTCATCGGATGGAGCCTTGATGTGTATGTGTGTGCAGTCTATGGCACCGATAACATTGGACAGGAAAGATCAGCCATTGCGACGCTGGCTACAGACCTATAAGGCAATTTAATGCAAATTTCATTCATTGGTCAAATGTGTGTTTTAAATATAGCATATTTAACATGGGAGCACTCATTATGTTATGAGTCTAATTAAACAAGTACATAATCATAGCCTACCATTGATTAATAGGCATCATCTAAAATGTTTGGTTTTTACAACCATAATTTATTAGGTATGTACGTTTGCGTTGTGCATTTCAGAGGCAACATTTCTCATGTGAATTTAACAGAAAGTAAAAATAAATTCATGTTTGAATTGATATTGAGACGCTACATTTAGTGGCATTTTGAATTTACTTATGAGGTGCACATGGTCCTGAGCAGGTGTAACGTTTGTACGTCCGAACAAATCTCAGATACACAAACGTTGATGAATGCCAAAATAAGGACAAAATTGCTAATACGAACGATTTACGTGCAAATTCGTTCTGCTCATGTTTCATGAATGAGGCCCAATTACTTTTCTAGGTCGGTCCCCAGGGTCCACCAAAAATAAATTAATACTACACTTTAAATGTGCTTTTATGCACACAATTTACACCTCAGAAAGAAGCTGATTTATTAAAGTAAAGCTTATAGGCTTGTGCTGTTACAATTATTTTCATCTTTGCTTTGTACAGGTGCAGCAAGAAAACAATTCACTTCAGCAAGCGTGTTACTGTGTCCTCTGTTAATTCACAGCAAAAACAAAAGCAATGATCCTGAACGCGACAATATCAGGCAGTTCAATTGCAGGGAGAAATTTGATTTTTATCAGCTGAGAACCCCCAAGTGTCTCTCACATTTATCAAATTAACCTTTTATCTCGGCAATGGGCGGAACAATAAATCAGTCGTGCTTACAATTAATTCACCTTAAATTGCTGGGATTTCAAAGCGAGCATCCTTTTGCAAGGGGTTCCTCCACAATGAGATCAACACCGATTAAAACCAATTGCTTTGGGTTCAGAGGCTCAGGCTTTCTCCCTGCCAAAGCTTCCATTGTTGCTCTTTTCTCAGGGTGAGACATGACTTCTTGTGACAGAATAGGTGAAAGCCATCATGGATAAATATCTGCAGGGATCCGTAAATCCTCTGTTCACAGGAACGAAGGATGGATGTCAGTAAAGTGATGCCTCATACATCTTCCAGTTCTTCGAATCATGCTTCAAAACGTTGATGAATTAGAAGAAGGTCAGTGGCATAAAGCAAGTAAGAACTCAAAAAAGAAGCTTCACTCCTGTGTACCATATCAGTATACCAGGCAGGGCAGGGAAACTACTTTTCTGACTAAATGCACACGCAGCATACCATTCATTAATTCAATGTAATGACCTGATAGAGCAGGCTATGTGTCGTCAAGGTTTAAGAGATCACACGTCTTTTGTTCAAAATAAAAGCACTCACTGTACGCTTGCAGTTGACAGCAACACAAATGCCGATGATAGGTCTGTCATCACCTGAGCCGAGATCAGGAGGGAAATCAGGACTGGGAGTTTGAGCTTCCTCCAGGCATCTTTTTTTCTCAACAAACACTAAGCCAAACAACCCTCAGAATCCCTTGTATTACATTGCTCATAATACTCAACTCTGGTCTCCTTATATCGACATTCTGGCTTGTTCAAAATGTGGCTGCTAAAGTAATAAACAGGGCAAAAATAAGAGTTTACATCTCTCCTGTCCTTAGTATGCTACATTGGCTACCCCGTCTTTTAGAATTGATTTTTAAATTCTCGTACTTGGCATCAAATGCTTTAGCCCGTAAATATATTTCTGACTGTATATCCAAACACGGTCCCAGAAGAGCCTTAAGGTCCTTTAGTGCTGGCCTGCAACATCCTAACAGTAAAGCTTAAAAGAAGCGAAGAGGCAGCCTTTGGTTTTATGGCCCAAAGCTATGGAACGTTCTACCACAGTATTTTTTTAGATTTACAGCACAAGTTGATTTACAGCAAAATCATTTTTTTTTCAAAAGATAAAAACATATTTGTTTAAGACTGCTTTGTATATTTATAAAAAAAATTATATAAATGAAGTCATTTATATTATATTATATTTATTTAATATTACTTCATATAAAGGCAAATCTAACCCTCCTTGTGGTTGGGCTGCTATTCAGAACAGCTTCAAACATCAGGCATCAATATTTGAAGCCTACTCCTAGCATTGCTCTGTTGGAAGAGTGTGTATGCCAGCTATTGAAACTAGGAGAGGAAGCTATGGTTCATGTTAAAATATATATATATACTTTTTATAATAAAATTGTGCATGCATGTTTTTAGAAAATTTGACACGTGGGCTTTGGATATTGATAAAGATATTGAAACGTGTCCAATTCACGACTGACTGCACTACTGCCTTTACTGTATAATCGATAAAAGTACTGGCCAGAGAACTGATTGGGAATAGATGATGGTGAAGGTGATTTAACTTGTTTAATGACATGCAAAACAGAAAGAGGAGCACCACTGCAGTTTAACTGCCATTGGTCTGTTGGAGGCCGGTCAAAATCAGTGCACTATTGCATGTTGTCTTGAATGTTCACAGCTAGCTATTTCTAACCTGGCAAGAGGTTACTGCCAAACACATTCTGTCAATGATAGGCCATGATCTGGGCCATGAATCATGCCATCTGGCCAAGATCGAGCCATCATTGTGCTACATCCTAATGATTGTTTCCACACCAACATTTCGCCTGCAAATCCTAATCAACAGTCTGCAGCAACTCAAACCATCCCACTTGGATCTTTTCAGTGACAATTGCATGGCACACAATGGGATTGTTCTGCAGGTCTGCACCTCCACTGAACTACTGTACAAACACCAATTCCAAAACAGTTGAGACAGTATGTAAAATGCACATAAAAGCAGAAAGATTGTTAATTCTCTTTTACATATATTTAATTGAAAACAGAACAAAGTACGGTTTCTCCTGACTCATTTTCCTATTGAACTCTATGGAAACATAAGTCAGGAGAAACAACCCTTCAAGTGATCCATCCATATCTACTACATATCTGGCAGCAGAGTGAAGGTTTGAGGTTCATTTTATACCGCAGACCGTTGATGACTTACAGCCATTTAGCCAACCGGTTCCATACTATTGCCGTGTATTTTAGAGCTTAATCTAGTCCCAGCCCCCAATTCCCATAGAGATTTTGATATCCTTTTATACCCAGTCATGGGTATAAAAGGATATCACCCAGCCTGTGGAATGTTCCAAACAGGTGTTTTTTTTAACTTCCCAGTCTATTTTTTGACCCTGTCCCAACTTTTTTGGAATGTGTTGCAGGCATCAAATTCGGAATTAGCGTATATTTACAAAAATCAATAAAGTTGATAAGGTAAAACATTAAATATCTTTTCTTTGTACTGTTTTCAATTAAATACAGTATATGTAAGAGAGAATTTACAAATCACTGCTTTCTGCTTTTATGCGCATTTTCCATACTGTCCCAACTTTTTTGGAATTGGGGTTTGTATAAAAAGGGCTGTAATTCCTAAATGGGTCACCCAATATGGATGCAAATATCTTCAAATTAAAGCTGACAATATGCACCTTAACCTCATTTCATTTCAAATCCAATGTGGCGGAGTACAGAGCCAAAACAACAAAAGTGGGTTCATATCAAGACTGATTCAGGACTGCAGGCAACCCTTAAAAGGAGGCCAGGGCCATCCGGGAAAAGAGGGAGAGGAGGACGGGGGAGGAGTGAGGCAACAACTGGGGAGGCTGAGTGGATTCGGTGCTTCATTTAGACTGGACAGAGACTGCGCGTGTATGGAGGAAAGTTGCAGAGGTGGAGTTTGTGTATATGTCGGCAGGGCTTGGAGTGGACAGCTGTGATCTGAGAGATGCATTGCACTGTTCAACTCGAAACAGCTTTGTCCCTACAGCTGTCAGACTGCTGAATGACACTGGACATCTCAAGGCAGATGAGGAGCTGTTATTGCTTTTGATGCTCAATTTTTCATAATGACGCTTGGCTGTATTCCACTCGACTCATTCCTTCACTTTAATTCACTTAATTAGTTTGATTAATTCAATGATTCTATTGAATGTCTTTATTTAATATGTTTGTGTGTTGTGGGTCTGCCCCACTGTCTATGTCTTTTTTGTTGTTGCTGGTGGCTACAACTGAAGTTCCCTCACAGGAAAATAAAGGTTATTCTATTCTATTCTATACAGTATATACTGTATATTTAAAGTGCAGACCCTCATCTTTAATTTGAGGGTATTTACATCCATATTGAGTGATAAATGTAGGAATTAGAACCCATTTTATACATAGTCCCCCATTTTAGGGGAGCAAAAGTAATGGGACAATTGGCTGCTCAGCTGTTTCTTGGCCATCTGTGTGTCTTTGCATCATTAGTTCATGCACAAGAAAGCTAACAAAAGGTCTAGAGTTGATTCTAGGTGTGGGATTTGCATTGGGAGTCTGTTGCTGTTGTCTCTTAACATAAGGACCAAATAAGTGTCAATGCCAGAAAAGCAGGTCATCATGGGACCAAATCATCTAAATACAATGGGTTGAAAAAGTATTCAGCCCTCTTAGACTTTTTCATATTTTGCTGTGTACAAACATTTCATAAAAATTTATTTAATCAGGCTGGTATTCAACACAAACAACTCTACGATGTCAATGTGAAAAGTAAAATCTACAATTTGTTCCAAATAATTTCTAAAAACCGAAAACAATCAATTCCTTAAGTATTCAGCCCCCTTTGCTTCTTTGTACTTTAACAGCCATACAGGCAAAATGTTGTTCAAAATTGCACATCATAAAGTGCCCAGACATCATGTTTAGATTGTATTTAAGGACATTGAACAATATTTTATTTTAAAATGTGTGTTAATATTGTCTTCCTTGGTAACAAAGCCAAGACCAGGTGCCTTCAATACATTTTAATGGCTCTTAATGCGATTTTAGTAAGTACAATGGACTTTACATCGCAATACATAAACAAACTTTATCTGATATTGTTCATTCATGGATGGCATTTGAGACCAGTCCCTGGGGATTCAAAGAAAACATAAATCATCACCTCTCCATCACTTTATGCAAAAATGTCAAAGGTGCAAAAAAATCGTCAAAACGTCAGTCCTATAAAGGCATTTTTGCTCTGAGCTCTGTGTGGTCCAGCCCTCCTTATTTTGTGTTAGTCCCAGTGAAGTGGTCCGGGTAAGGAATATTCTTATAGTTCAATTAGGTTTTGTTCGTTTTATAGCATTGCCAATAATTGTGACACATGTATTTTTAAGAAAATATTTATTGTTTTATGAAGAATTAATTTTTTCTATGAATAATATTACCTAAAATAAAGATCAATGGGCCTCATTTGTGAAACGAATTTGGGCGTAAATCGTTTGTATCAGCAATGTTGCCTGTATTTTGGCATTCGTCAAAGTTTTCGTATCTGAGATTTATTAGTACATACAAACAAAATTTACACCTGATCAGGACCACAAGTACAGCATTTGTAAATGGAAATTCCACTAAATGTAGCTTCTGAATATTTGTGGCTCAGAGTGATGAATGGCTGGTTAGTCATTTTCGGGTTTTTATGAAATTGACAACCTGCCCAATGTTATCGGTGCCATAGACTGTACTGCATACACGTGTACTGTACTGCCTCAAGGCTCCATTCCATTATACTGTATGTCTGTGTATGAATAGAAGGGGCTATCACATCAATGTGCAGGTCATATGTGACCGGATCCATGCTTCAGATACATGAAGCATGGATCTCACAAGTACAGAATCAGAGCTGCAAAAAGAGGTATCACTTGATGAGATTGAGTAAATATACTAAGGCCAAAAGTATAAGTCTGGGGCTGTTTTTCATGGTTCGGGTTAGGTCCCTTAGTTCTATTGAAGGCATTAATGCTCCAGCATACAATGACATTCTAGACGATTCTTCCAGCTTTGGCAAAAGTTCGGGGAAGGCCTTTTCCTGTTTGAGAACACAATGCCCCCATGCACAAAGCGAGGTCCATACAGAAGTAGCTTGTCGAGATTGGTGTGGAAGAACTTAACTGGCCTGCACAGAGCCCTGACCTCAAACCAATCTAACACCTTTGGGATCAATTGGAAAGCCGACTGCAAGACAGGCCTTATCACCTAACACCAGTGCCCAACCTCACTAATGCTCTTTTGGCTGAATGGAAGCAAATACACACTGCAACGTTCCAACACTGGGAAGCTTTCTCAGGACAGTGGAGGCTGTTATAGCAGCAAAGGGGGACTAACTCCATATTAATACTCATGATTTTGGAATGAGATGTTGGATGTGTCCATGTAGTGTATTTCTGGAGATATGACTGTTTGAATATTGTGATTTCGCAAAACAGAATTTTGAAAAAACTATCTTTAAAGATTTTGTTGTGAATTTTGCCCTTTCTCATGATAAAATACACCTTGAAACCAGGAACTATTGTATGAAATTGTTATATTTGTGTAGTCCGTAACCCAGTGCTTGCTATGATTTTGAATAAGTTTGATTATGATAGTGTTTCAACCATAAATTCATAAAAATAGGAAAAAATACATACATACGGTTTAACCTCTAATTTTGCTTTAAACCCTGATCCTTTTTCATTCTTTCACTTCCCAAATGATTTTGGCATGACTCCCCCATTATCATGTGACTTCAAAACATTGATAACTGCTCACCCTTTTGAAATATAGCAATAATACTTCAAGGAGTACCCATACATTTTGATAGCCCTTGTCAACGGGTAATTACTTCTTGCCAGGAAGCTATCCCACAAAATCTTGCATATGAATGCTTGGAGGAAAAATAGCTGATGGCTCTCGTTTGTCTGCCACTCTGCCCCAGAATTAATTTGCATCTGAATCTTGGAGGACAAATGGCAGATTGAAGGTGGAATGTGTCAATACCATCCCCTATCATGTGACTGTTTAACATCAGTGAAATTATATAAGTTGGTAACTGAATGGAGCAAACTGTTGAGTACTTTACAAGCTTTATTCACAAGTATTATGGGTAGACCACCCTAAGGCATTGTGAGAAGTCAGATCAGTGCCATAGGGGATAGTTTTTTTCCTAGTATTTGCACCCTCAGAGGTGCAAAGATGGCCGCGCCTTTGTCTATGGCCGCTTGTCATTGCCTGCTACCTCTTATATTCGTCCTCGCTCTGTTTGTGTTTTTCTGTGTACAAAACACTCAAACCACAATTGTCAAACATGACTGGATTTTCGAGCGTCATTTGTGGAATTATGTGGCCGGGATTCTGGGGAAAGGATTTGCCATTGTCCAACTCCCAGCAGAAATATGTCGCCCGCTCTGTGAAAGCCGCCGGCACCAGAGAACACGCGCTAGGAAACGGGCTAAACGAGCAGGCGCCTTGGTTAAACTGAGGACTTTTGCTCACTCTCTCTTCCACCACTCGGTTTTGTCCTACCTTCATCATCTCCCCACGGCTGGACCTGAGCGGCTATGCCGCTCCATTCCCTGGTGCTCCCTGGAAAGGAGGTATGCCTTTCTTCGACCGATTCTCCCGGACACAGACTCCAGCCAAACATTTCCATATGGGCCTCACGCAAGGCTATCCCTCAGATTCGGCAGTGTAAATTCCAAAACCTCCAATCTCTGCTGAGGGCGCCAGTATCGGAGAATGGATATGCTCCCCCAGTCAAGCTGGCTCTGCTTAACGTCAGATCGCTGTCTAATAAGACTTTTATTCTCAATGACTTCTTCACCTCCCGTGGACTAGACTTTTTTCTGTTGACGGCAACCTGGCTGAACATTGGTGAGCTCTGGACATGGCGGTGGACATTAACCTCAACGTCCTTCTCCAGTTTCGAAGTGCAGTTAATTAAACTAGGATCAGTCAATCCCTTATTAATTGCCCTTGTGTATCGTCCCCCGAAAACACATAAATATTTTATCTCACATTTCGCAGACTTCCTACCACAGATCATGCCTAGTTATGAGAAAGTCTTGATTCTTGGTGATTTTAATATCCATTTCTGCTGTCCATCCAAACCATTAGTCAGTGAATCCTTTAATTTCACCCAACACATTACTGGTCCAACTCATAAGCTTGGGCATACACTTGACTTGGTTTTGTCAACTGATTTTCCTATTTTCAATCTAGAAATAATTGATCCTTGTCTTTCAGATCACCGTACCATTTTGTTTGATGCATCCCTGCCCATTTTGCCCTAAAAATCTCTCCTCTCTGTTTGCTGCTCTCGCTACATTAATGCTTCCACTGCCAATACGTATGTTCTCTGCTGCCGTCATAGCCGCCCCTAATACCTGCATTGTTGAGGCTTCTCCACCTCAACTCAACACAGAGGAACTCACTTCCTTGTTTAATTCCACCTGCTCCTCCATACTTGACTCTGTTGCTCCCCTCAGAGTAAAAAACCCTAAGCCTAAACCACAACCTTGGCTAAATGACACCACTAGAGCTCTACGGAAGCAATGCAGAAAAGCTCAGCGCAGGTGGAAACAAAACAAACTCCAAATTTCCTTCGAAATTCTGAGAGACTAGTTATGTAAATATCAGGAAGCAGTTAAGACGGCGAGAGCAAAATATTTTTCTGATCTCATTTAAAAAAACTGCCATAATCCTAAACTCCTTTTCACCACTATCAACTCTCTCACATGTCCTCCTCCCAGACCCAGCCTTGACTGGTCAATTTTAAAATGTTAAGAATTCTTCTAATAAGTTTTTCATCAGTAAAGTCGAACTCATTAGATCAAACATCTCAGCCCCCACCTCAGACCCAACTGTCACTAGTCTGTTCTGCCCAATTGAGCTGTTTTAAACCCGTTTCTCTAATCTCTCTCACAGAGATTGTGA
Source organism: Synaphobranchus kaupii (assembly GCA_029718625.1). Classification (NCBI taxonomy): domain Eukaryota; kingdom Metazoa; phylum Chordata; class Actinopteri; order Anguilliformes; family Synaphobranchidae; genus Synaphobranchus; species Synaphobranchus kaupii. The sequence goes on along the minus strand of CM056376.1, from coordinate 51,134,067 downwards.
CCAGCATGAAGTCTGCCACCTGTCCCCTTGACATTGTCCCTACTCGTCTCTTAAAGGAGACCTTTGACATAGTTGGTCCCAGCATTCTTGCCATTATAAATAGCTCTCTGGCCACTGGCTCTGTTCCATCCTTCTAAAAAAAACCCAACTTAGACTCTACAGTGCCTAGCAACTACAGACCCATTTCAAAATTATCTTTTCTATCCAAGATACTAGAAAAGGTAATTCTGCTTCAGCTGCTGCCTTATCTTGAACAAAACAAAATTCTGGGTAAATTCCAGTCAGGTTTCAGGGCGGCTCACAGTACGGAGTCGACTTTACTGAAAGTCTATAATGACCTGCTCCCCACTGTTGACTCTGGAAACTGTGCCATTTTGATTCTCCTTGATCTCAGTGCCACTTTCGACACAGTAGACCATGCCATTCTTGTCAACTGTCTGGAGCATGGGCTCAGTGTAAAGGGCACTGCCTTGGACTGGTTTACCTCAAATCTTAAAAACAGAGCTTTTACAGTTAATATAAGTAATTTATCTTCCCCCACAATGTTCCATTCTGGCCCCCATCCTCTTCTCCATCTATATGCTGCCATTAGGAAATATTATTCAAAAGCACAACATCTCCTACCACTGTTACGCTGACGACACCCATTTCCCTTTGAAACCCAACAATCAGTCCAATTTAATCTGCTTCACAGAATGCCTTGAGGACATTAAATGCTGGAAGGCTTACAATTTCCTCCAACTAAATGAAAACAAATCTGAAATTGTTCCTTTTGGCCCCCCAGATTCCATTAAACTAATCACCAACAGCCAACGTCAACTATCCACCTATCTTAAGCCTCACGCCAGGAACCTTGGTGTGATTTTTGACTCCGCGTTAATGCAATGGTAAAATCCAGTTTCTTTCAGCTATGGACCATCAAAAAAATAAAACCTTTCCTCTCTCTCAGTGATCTGCAAAAAGTCATCCATGCATTAATTTCCTCTTGGCTTGATTACTGCAATTCCCTGTATACTGGGATCAGCCAGTCATCCATGTCCTGCCTGCAGCTGGTCCAAAATGCTGCGGCCAGGCTTCTGACTGGTTCCAGAAAGAGGGACCATATTTCCCCTGTTTTGGCCTCTCTTCATTCGCCTCCAGTTAGTTTTAGAATCGATTTCAAGGTCCTGCTATTTGTTTTCAAAGCTCTGAACCAACTGGCACCCTCCTATATTACAGATCTCCTAAGCGCTTACACTACATCCAGGTCTCTCGGGTCGTCTGATATGGGCCTCCTGACTGTCCCGCGCTCAAAACTAAAAATCAGAGGCAACTGCGCTTTCGCTGTTGCAGCCCCTAGACTATGGAATAGCCTTCCCTCTTCCATCAGATTCGCCTCATCTCCCCGCCCCGTCAATTCTTTCAAGTCTCGGCTAAAAACATATTTCTACTCACTAGCGTTTGATTAATTGGATTTCGTGCTGCTTGTATACAGTGTACGTATGTCTCTTCTATGTACGTCTTCTAAAGTGGGTGTTGTGCTGCATGTACGTATATAGTGTATATGTCTTTTCTATGTACCGATCTCTGTATTTCTTTACTGTATTTTAGTGTGATATTTTTAAGACTTTGTACAGCACTTTGATCAGTTGTTTTTAAATGTGCTCTATAAATAAAGTTGACTTGACTTGACTTGACATTAAGTGCAATTTAAAAAAATCTCAATCAGTGATTAAATCATAATCACTGGTTCGCTTGGTGGAGAAAGAAAGATGTTATTATTATTAGCCTACCAATCAGCATGGTGGAAATCGTTTGTAAAAACAGGTCCAAGTCAGAAAAAAAATTAAGTTCTCCTGTAGGCATAAGCGATTAAAAGTGATTAGTTAAAAGGATGTTGGACAAATAGCCTAGCTGTTCTGAGAAAATCAGAAATCAAGTAGGCTAACCTGTATTATACAGAAATTTCATACAATATACAATCACATTTATAACAAGCCAAACTTCATGAATTTAGTTGAGAATTAAGCGAGTTATCGTAGATTTTATCAGGGGATGCCTGCATTTGTTTGTTTATACGCAGATCTTAAACACCCTGGAGGCTGTGCAGACGTATCTGAACCAAGGGGCCAAAACCGGGCTTTCATTTTGAAGCTCACTTCCCGGTTGGGCTGGGTGCGGCCATACTGCCGTTGCTCACTAGCGCCACTGCGGTTGGCTCCAGTATAGGTCATTCACCATGTAAGTCAATGGCAGCAATGTTGTCAAAATACTAAGTCAATAAATGTTTCCACAAGAAAATATAGTCGCAATAGGTGCTTTTCTTTCGTCTAATGCCTCTCCATGTGCCGATTTATTAAATTATTGTGTCATTGGACAGGGTATTAACATTTGTTCAGGACGAATCAGAGGGACAGGTTGAGTCACTGGGGTCACTGCCATAGCCATTCTCACTGCACTCACTCAGAGGGGGGGGACCAGAAGGGGGAGACTAAAACGCGTCTTGGGACCTATTTTTATACAGTCTATGCTTGGGACAGGGAGACACGCTGCATTTTTGAGTGGAAGTCGATGGAGAACATCCCTTAGTAGCCTACCGTGAACAAGCTGTTGTTTTGTGGATGCAGTGTCCCTAACGAAGATGAACTATAGTATGTTGACAGCATATACTATACAAATACTATAGCATTACTGTAGTTTTTTCATACACACTATAGTCAAACTATTGTCCTATAGGGATAAATACTAAATAATTATTATAGGGGGTGAAAATACTATAGTGATACTATTGTACTATAGTGACAAATACTATAGCATTATTATAGTGGGCAAAAAAACTATGATATTCTATTCTATAATAGTTGTAACATAATAAATTGACTGCCTTGTCGCTCATCTTCAACATGTTTGTCATCACATATTAATTTTGGAGCGAGCTATGGTGGTACTACGAAAAAAAATACTGTTTTGTGAGATGAGAAACAGCAGGGGATGTTGCAGCTACACTACAAGCCCAGCGTCTCAGAGCAAGCAGCCAAACTGTGGGTTGAGTATCTGAAATCGATTGCTCCATACCTGTATAACCTTATCAATTTAGATATTAATTTCACTATTCCACCCCCTCCTGTACACAATCGCCGTACTCCCCCTGCCATGAATGTTACCATTGCTTAGCAATGCTGGGTTAGCTAGCTAGCAAGCTAACGATAGCTTACGGCAAGTAGTTTTAACATTTAGCTAGCAAGCTAACGATGGCTACCGTGATTGCCTAGCTAACGTTAATAGCCAGCTTCAACTAGCTAGGTCAGCTAACGTTAGTTTAACTAGACCAGTGCCAACTAGATTTGTTGAACGTTAGATTACAAAATAAAACGTAGCCACAAACGACAGCTAGCCATAGACTGTGACTGGTGGGATTCAAATTTTTTAATAAAAGGACAGGTTCGGGCGGGTATTATGAACAATAGCCTAACGTTATTAGGCTAAGTTATTCGGTTGTTTAGTCCTATATATGGTCTATGAAACGAGCGAAACCTAACCGGACATTTCTACAGCTGGATAATTTTGTTTTCGGTCCCAAAAATTAAGAAAATGTGAGGGGAATAGAGCGTATTAGCAGTATGCTTGTACTGACTCAATATGGGGATGTTTAAAATAAAACCAATAATTTATCTGAAAAGAATACGGAGTCTGCGTTTGTAAATGTTTGCAATGTTTGTGATTAGGTTACAGGATGCAGATGAAAGTTAATGCCAGCTACGATGTAATGTAGGCTACTATGCTTTAGCTAGCATGTGAACCCACTAACCTCCAATGCCGTCTTTATCTGGAACAGTTTTCAGAACGGGGTTTCATGCTGCGGAAAACCATGAGCAACTGCTCGGTCACAGTCGAGTTAATTAGTGGTTAGCCAAAAAGACGGTGGTGGTTTGCTCATTTAAGACTATGGGGACAGCTTGCTACCTTTCAAGTGGCGCTAGGGACATTTATAATAAAAGTACTCTTGTCAAAATAACATCTGTGATTGATTGACTGTCAATATAGTTCATGGCAATAGCATTACCCTATGTTTGTATGTGTGTGGTGATGCAGTGTGTCAAGCTTGGCTACCAAGTGTAGCTGGTATGCTATCTAGCTAATCAAATTAGCTGATGTTAGCTGAATATAAATGGATGATAACTGAATGAACGTTAATTATGTGACGAATACCACACATTCAATATGAATAAATGACAGTAAAATCGAGGATGAAACTAAATGTTATATTATAAAACAACTTATAACAAATTATAAAGCAACTTAAGGAAGTTTACCGCGAGTTTGTTTGGAAAATGGTGGGTTTGGTCAGGTCATGGGCTTCTCCACCCTGGACTGTCAATCATACTGTGCCTGGACCATGAAGACCAGATCTGGTTGACCCTGCTCCCGACAACGTCACTTCGGCTCCACAGAGCAGACGCACTTTGTACAAACAGGCGGCGAAAAAGTCTTCCGGAGACTCTAATCGGTTTTTCCGAGGCCGTGGGAAGGCAATGGGTGACGTCACAGTGATTTTTATATTCTTATTTTTATACAGTCTAGGATCTGAACCATAGATTGTAGAAAAATTTATCTGAACAGCAGAAATGAGAGGCATCTAGGTTTTTATATCTATTGATTTTCCCATTAGTAGATTTAAATCTAAGAAATACCCACAATATTACGGAACAGAGAATCCCAGGAGTCTCCTGGGTTGTGAAACATTATGATTAATGTTATGACCATCGGTTACGAATGTTTCAACTTTGTTTAGGAGAAATCATGTTTATTTTGTTAGTTTGGTATTTCAAATACTACAGTATCCATGAGCCTCAGTGCATATTGCATCATTTCCACTCCACAGAAGAAGAAAAAAAAAGAAGAAGAGAAGAACGGCATTTTCTGTCATTAAAAAGGAATATTTAATAACACTAGAGCATCAGTATTACGTTATATTGTAACTTATCATCACAGAGACCGATAAAGTATGATCTCTATCTTTAAAACTATACCAATGACGGACATGTTTGAACACGCAGCCCCTAGTGGTTGAGACGTATACACCTCAATTACAGTATTCATGTTTGTCTGAAATTATAAACTACAGCTTTAAGAAAACCCAGTAAATTTTGATGCAGGGTTATTTAAAAGGGTAGCCGCTTGCGAAAACCTCAGCTTCTCCAGTTACACTGCAGGGCAATAAAATATGAGAGTGCTATTAATAGTCCAAAGCACTTACAACCAATCCTCTTGCTGCAGCCAGACTGTAAAATGCATTGTGTATACACGTTAAGAAAATCATGTTCATGTATAGAAACAATAATATTTTTTCAAAACGTTGTACAAATGAGCTTGTGCCGTTTTCACTTGCTTACAGTACTATATACAGTACCTGATGCACTTTCGGTTTAGAAAACACCTAATTTTTTTCTCCAAAATCTCTCGTATAAATATGTTTAGGAAACCAAGTACTTTACCAGTATATTCAGCTACAGCTGTTTTCTGATTAATCCTGAAGAGTTTATCTTGTTACATTTTGTCATAGTCCCATACAGTCGACATTTCCACAGCGACCACCTATCGCACTATAGGGCTAAAATACGTTCCTATTGTTGTGTAAAAATACTCACACTTTTGTAAGTTTTTTTGAAAAACATATTTAAATACATTAGGCTACTTATGTTATGGTTGTTACTGTATGTGATTATTATGAAATAAATGTACTCTGTTGCAGATTTCTGAATGATACAGCTTCTTCTTCAATTCGAACTTTAAACCATGGATGTGCAGGGAATATTTTTTGAGATATTGACATTTAAATAAAACTAGTAGAAACTAGGTGGAAATTGCCTCTGGAGGGCCAAAGTATATAGAGTTAAAGGCCCACTCAGTAATTCAGGTTGCTTATCCACAAAAATTACATGGATGGCAACTAAATAGCTCGGTGGATTATGGTTCTCTTTTTGACTGTAACCAGCCACAATACAATATGACAAAACCATTTCCAAGGCATGGTTTATTTGGCAAAATGTTAGCTAATTCTTTTCGATATACAGTCATGTGAAAAAGTAAGTACACCCTCAAACGGTAGTCAGTTTTTTTGACACATCTGGTTTATTTTATTTTAATTTCAACCATATTGATTGTTAAGGTAAACTAATTCAACAAATGATGCTAAAAAAGTAGACTTTGGAATCACTTAAGCAATTGAAATGAACATAAATGCAAATTCCTCATGAGGAAAAAGTAAGTACACCCCTACCTTTACTATCAAATATATTTATTAAAATTGATGTCTGGTGCACAAAACAGGTGTAAATGATTGTCCAATTATTATTATTGAGTTTGTTTCCATGGTGATGAGCTGCGCAAAGACAAAAAAAAAGATCAGGAATTAAAAAAAAGCAGAAGAATGAAATGCGGTAGACGAAAGATGAACAAGGAAGTAGTGTCAGCCTGATACTTATTTTAAATACTTATTTTTCCTTTTGAAGTGCTTTTCATGAGGATCTTTATTGTTATTTTTATTAGGATAATAATTCTATATGATAGTACCATATCTTCATATTTTCGCTCGTTGTAAGCGATTAGCATTTCTTTTTAGCAAAACAAAATTACTGAGTGGGCCTTAAAGCAACAAATTCAATCCCAAATGTCCAGGTGAAAATTTACACTTAAGTGTTGCATGTATGAAATAAATATAAATTATTAGATTTTTTGGACTAAGTTCTTCAACATAATTGTTCGTACACATTGTCAGTTGTACTTCTAGTATATAAAACATGTATACCAATGTTGTTTGTCAATTTCACTGCCCAAAACTATATTTGCGAGTGTCAAAATATGCCTATATTTGAAACAAAAGGAATCATGGCTAGAGGTTGAGTCTAGTATCAAGATGTAGGGAAAAATTTGCCCTTTCACTTGGCACAATTTGTTTTCACCAACCAACTATCCCACATGGTGATATGAACTTTCAAAGAAAGATTTCTATGACGATTTCACCGAAAACAGATTATGGGCTCTATTTTAATAAACCAAACGCAATGGTGAACGCAAGAGTAATCGCTTGGTGGTATCGCTCTGAGGGCGTGTCGGCGAGAAATTTGGTAATTTCATGACGCAATCTTGGCGCATCTGATGGCGGTATTGCTAAAAGGCTGGGTTTAAATGTCCAAGGTGTGTCTCTATGGTAGCCAATCAAATAGTTGTTCTCATGCTTTAAAAAAAAGCCAGTTGGAACGCAATCGCTCCATGCAATTTCATAATGAGCAACCCAAACGGACTGGACCGTCAACGACAAGAGCGATTTTCCGCACAGGAATCAGACATACTTGCAACAGAAGTACAGGCTAGGACTAGTAATTTATGGATCACAATCCACACCACCTCGTCTCCCAGAAGTTCGGAAGGCACGGGAGGAGGTGGCGAATGCATTAATTAGCCTACATGAGGTGATGTAGGCATAATTATGAATCAAATGGTAGGCTTATGATTCAACTGTGTTAATGTGTAATTTATATATTATAGGCTATTGGCCTACATGATCGCAAGTTTCTTGTAAGCTGTCCTGTTTTATTCTAGTAGTTTAAATTAAAATTAATTAATTAATAATAATTATAGGCTATTTGTTCATTAAATGGAAGTGTAATGTTGGCATCACCTATAGACACTACATAGAACTACATGACTAACAAGTTGCCAAATTGCCAGAGTCTATTGCGTTGCCGCTAAGAGGTGGTTCCAGCGGATCATATGGGTTTTCGTTGGTTCAAATTGTCACTGAGCTGAAAGTATTTTAGAACACGCCCCAGACAGCGCCACCCATCCCACTGCAGCGCAAGCGAAAGGATGTTATGTTGAGAATTTGTTGATCCTAGCGGTATTGCTGAGAAACGCCATAGCGCCAGTTTTAAGACGTTGATGCTGTCAACAAGCTTGTGTTTGACTATACCGTCCCCTTGCGCTGGTTTGAAAATAGAGCCCCACATGTACATGCTACCAATGCCTGCTTGTATTAGTCTAGACCACAGACATTAAACTGGTGCAGTTTGAACATTGATACTATGATTTATCCCGTGATATTGGTGGCCAAAATTGGTTGTAGAAAAAATTGAGCTGAACGAAACTGAGATTTTGGCTTGAGATTGTGAGATGTGTTATGCATGTAAAATAGGTTTTGAATACAACTCCAATGTATCTTTGAGTCTGGAAAATTTCATGTGGCTAGCACCTTCAGTTATGAAGCTGAGGGCTCAGAAAAATCTTATGCCATTTAAAAAAAGCCTGAATTTGAGCTACCCCCAGGTACTTCAAGGGGCCATAACTCACAAGATATCCATAGTATAAAGTTAAAATTTTGCATAGCTTCATTAACTAGATTATAGTTCATTACAAAAAAAATCTGGTGATTCGGAGGGTGTCAGGTTGGAAGCACTGATTGATTTTATATGGAATGACCCATATATGTATACAGTGAGCACCATAATTCATTGGACAGTGACACATTTTTTGTTATTTTGGTTCTGTACTCTAGCACTTTGAGTTTCAAAGGATACAATGACAATGAAGTGACTGTCAGCTTTAATTTGAGCATATTTTCATCCATATCGGATGAACCGTTTAGAAATTATAAAACCTTTTGTACATAGTCCCCCCCATTTTTGGGTATCAAAAAATATTGGACAGTTTAACATAATGAAGAATAAAGTAATCAGTTTTAATATTTGGTCACATATCTTTTGCAAGCCATGGCTTCATGATGTCTGTGACCCAACAATATCAAAATACTCTTGATATCTTATTTTCTGGTACTCCTACAAGCGATACTATAACCTCTCTGCATTTGAATGGATCTCTATGGGAATTGGGGGGTGGGACTAGATTTAGCTGTAAATTACACTGGAACAGTATGCAACACATGGGTGGCTAAATGGCTCTAAGTCATCAAGTGTCTGATGTATCAAACAAGCTTTAAACCATCACTCTGCTGCCAGATATGCAGTAGATATGGATGGATAATTTGAAGGGTTTCTTCTCCTGACTTATTTTTCCATAAAGTTCAATAGGAAAATTTGTCAGGAGAAACAACCCTTGTGATCCATCCATATCTACTGCATATCTGGCAGCAGAGTGATGGTTTGAGGCTCGTTTGAAACCTCAGACCCTTGATGATGTACAGCCAATTTGCCAACTATGTATTCCATACTGTTCCAGCATAATTTACAGCTTTTTATTTATTTATTTATTTGGAATAGCTAAATCTAGTCCCACCCCCCAATTCCCATAGAGATCCATTCAAATGCAGAGAAGTTATAGTATCGCTTGTAAGAGTACCAGAAAATAAGACATAAAGAGTCTTTTGATATTGGGTCACAGACATCAGGAAGTCATGGCATGCAAAGGATATGCGACCAAATATTAAAAATGAATACTTTATTCTACATTATGATGTAATGGTTACACAGGGACATTTTGGGACTCTGGCTTTCTTTTATTTTAAAAATTTGTTTCTGATTTTTCCCCATTTTCCTCCCAATTTAGTAGCCAATTGAACCCCTATTCTAATTCAATTTTCCCCCGTGTAGCAACCGCTAGAGAACCACCGCTACGCAACCCTGTCAGCCGGTAGTAGGAAGGAGGTCGCCACGTCCTCTACAGGGCGCGACTCCTCGAGCCCCTGACCGTGAATCCAGCTCGCCCAGGGCCGCTTATGCGTGCAGTGATTCTCTCCGAGCCCCTCCCCCCACCCGGAAGCAGCCGCCAATGGCTGCTCCCACAGGGCGCCGGCCATGCTCGGATCTGGCAGGACCGGGGCGCGAACCCCGATCCTCGGAGCACAACTGCACCGACTGAAAGTCGGCGCTCTTACCGTTGTACCACGCGACGGCGGGACTCTGGCTTTCTGATCATGAGACTGGGCCACCTGCGGAGTCATTCACAATTAACACTCCTGATCAACTGAGGCACAATGGAGTGTCTGTCCAAATTCTTCATGTGACTCTGAGATGAACACAGACTGCTTGATCGATCAGGCGCCTGTTTGGGTAGGAACACCCCCCCCCCCCCCCCCCTCTGTTGAGAAGGAGAGGGGAGATCCAAATTTAACACACACACACCCTGAGGTGATTGCAAATAGCTGGTCCATCTATGTTTCATTGTTGGTTCCAAGGGGATGAGCCAATCTATTGTATAGGTGCCCTAAAGCCATCTTCCAATTGGGATCAAAGGGATTTTGACTATAAAAACCCAGGGAACTTTACCAACTTTGCTCTGATGGGAAAGGCGCAGCCTTACCCCTACCAGATGCACCCGGACAGCTCTGATGGGATGCCGCAGCCTTACCCCTACCAGACACACCCGGATGGCTGATGGGAAAGGCGCAGCCTTACCCCTACCAGACACACCACTGAAATTCTGACGGACTTCTGCGTTTCCCAACCCGCATCTCACCAAGACAGAGTTGGCCTGCCACCGTCCACAGAATAAACCAAGCTGGTTTATTCTCAACAGCTGTTTTGAGGACACGTTTCTTCAAACTGTTCCTCTACTGTCTCCCTTGCGGCCGGACCCAAGTGGAGATCTGTGCACGTCCACGTCGACCTGACTGGAAACCTGTCATGACAGGAGTCCACGCACCTGCCGGGACCTTGGACGAGCTGACGAGCTGACATCACTTACGGAATTTGGACTGGCCTCCCTTTGTTACCGTTAAGTATTGAAACGCATTTTATTTAGCACTGACATCAATTCATAGGCTAGCATATAAAACCTGTAATACCCTGTTGAGGTCATTTTACTGCTGGTTCCTACTTTTGTTTGTATTTTGTTTTGCTATGCGCATTTCGGTCAGGAATAAACAATTTCCCTGACCTTATAGTTTTACACTGTTAAAACTGTATATGTATGAGACTGATAAAACGAGCTAACCACAAAATATAGTTTAGCGTGTCATTAACCCATAACACAAACTAACCTTTGTAATGGTAGGACTGTTAGCTTCTATATTTAGCCGTCACATAATTATCATATCCTCTGATTAAGATGAAGTCATAGAATGTTATATCAATTATTGTTTCTATTATTCACATATTCATAGTTGTACCCAATAAAACATATGTCATTTTTCCAACCCATTGTTGTGTCTACGGTATTTCACTACGTTGGGCTCTACTGACGTATATAATTGAACTTAATTAATTCTGAATAAAAGTGACCAAACCTCACTACAATGTTAAACTGTCCAATATTTTTTTATGCCTGAAAATGGGGGGGACTATGTACAAAAGGTTCTATAGTTTCTAAACAGTTCATCCGATATGGATGAAAATACCCTCAAATTAAAGCTGACAGTCTGCACTTCAACGTCATTGTATCCTTCCAAACTCAAAGTGCTAGAGTACAGAACCAAAGTAACAAAAGATGTGTCACTGTCCAATGAATTATGGTACTCACTGTGTATATACTGTATGTGTGTGTGTGTGTGTGTGTGTGTGTGTGTGTGTGTGTGTGTGTGTGTGTGTGTGTGTGTATATATACAGTCAAGCCAGAAAGTCTCCCCACCCCTTTCACCTTCTCCATGTTTTATTACGTTACAGACTTATACTACAATAGATTGAGTTCATTTTTTGCCTCAAACATCTACACACAATAGCCAATAATGGCGAAGTGAAAACAGGTTTTTAGAAAATATGCAATTTTATTTTACTGACAAAAATAGGTTATTTAGGGGTTACATATCTGTACACACCCTTAGCCTAATACTTGGTTGCTGCACCTTTGGTAGCGATTACAGCTTCAAGGCATCTTGGGAAAAAAGCTACGAGCTTGGCACACTTGTTTCTGGACATTTTTGCCCATTCCTCTAGGCATATCCTTGCAAGCTCCGTCAGGTTGAATGGGGAGTGTCGGTACACAGCCATTTTCAGCTCTTTCCACAGATGTTCAATTGGATTCAGGTCTGGGCTCTGGCTGGGCCACTCAAGGACATGCACAGACTTTCTCCGAAGCCACTCCTTTGTTCTCTTGGCTGTGTGCTTCGGGTCGTTGTCATGTTGGAAGGTAAACCTTTGCCCCATCTGAGGTCCAGAGCGCTCTGGAGCAGGTTTTCTTCAAGGATCTCTGTGTACTTAGCTGCATTCATCTTTCCCTCTATCAGGACTAGTCGCCCCGTTCCCGCTGCTGAAAAACATCCCCACATCATGATGCTGCCACCGCCATGCTTCACTGTAGGGATGGTATTAGCCAGGTGATGAGCGGTGCCTGGTTTCCTCCAGACGTGACGCTTGGTATTCAGGCCAAAAAGTTCCATTTTGGTTTCATCAGACCAGAGAATCTTGATTCTCATGGTTTGAGAGTCCTCTAGGTGTCTTTTGGCAAACTCCAAGCGGGCTGTGATGTGCCTTTTACTAAGGAGGGGCTTCCGTCTGGCCACTACCATAAAGGCCTGATTGGTGGAGTGCTGCCTGGATGGTTGATCTTCTGAAAGGTTCTCCCACCTCCACAAGGATACGCTGGAGCTCTGTCAGAGTGACCCTCGGGTTCCTGCTCACCTCCCTGGCCAAGGCCCGTCTTCCCCGATTGCTCAGTTTGGCCGGGCGGCCAGGTCTAGGAAGATTCTTGGTGGTTCCAAACTTCTTCCATTTACGAATGATGGTGGCCACTGTGCTCTTTGGGACCTGTAAAGCTGCAGAGATTTTTCCGTACCCTTCTCCAGATCTATGCCTTGACACAATCCTGTTTCTGAGGTCTGCAGATAATTCCTTTGACCCCATGGCTTGGAGTTTGCTCTGACATGCACTATCAACTGTGGGACCTTATATAGGCAGGTGTTTGCAATCCCCAATCATGTCCAATCAATTGAATTTTTCACAGGTGGACTCCAATTAAGTTGTAGAAACATCTCAAGCAGTATCAGTGGAAACAAAATGCACCTCAGCTCACTTTTGGGTGTCATATCAAAGGGTGTGCACACTTGTGTACATATGATATTTTACATTTTGATTTTTTATAAATTAGCACAAATGTCTAAAAACCTGTTTTCACTTTGTCATTATGGGCTATTTTGTGTAGAATTTTGAGACAAAAAATTAACTCAATCTATTGTAGAATATGTCTGTAACGTAATAAAATGTGGAGAAGGTGAAAGGGGTGGGGAGACTTTCCGGCTTGACTGTATATATATAGCAAGCCAAGCAAAGACTAGTACACCAACAACAACCTACCAACCAACAAAATAGCTCATAATGCATGTGAGACTGTTTTCAAGTATTCATCCTGTAAATTCAAACTGACTGGGTCTAAAATCCAATATTCACAGTGACACTACATTTACAAATAATACATATCAGTCCCTTTTATTTTGCACATTTTAACAGGCAGGGGAGACACTTGAGCTGCTGAATCCTGCTGCAGCGGCAGTTGAATTTTTAATATGCATTCATCAGCAGTTGGGCCTCAGTCAAGGATGTTAAGAAGGTGCTCGGCAATTAGCATTTGCTCAATCAATATGCACTCAGTGTCTCTCCTGCCCTCAATCACTAGGTGATTCAGCCTCACTCCAGCTACAAACAGCTAGTCTCCTGGCACAGTCGGCCATCAGGGAGCTCAAGCTTTTCTCTTCAAATTTCACATCCTGCTGAAAAACAGGCCTTTTAAAAAACAGGGCAAACAGGAACATCGTGTTTCATCAAAAGAGAAGCATTACATGAAATCCTAGCTTTAAACATTCAATAGCAATATGCAGTCTGCTTATAGATGAAAACAAAACACTGCAGGGTTTATAAGTAGGACAATGAAGATGCAGTGTCTATAGGGTTGGAGCAAACACTCCGTCTCCAAATAGTCAAATAAAATCAAATAATATTCTTCAAAAGCATCATATGGAGCCAGTTTCAATAGGCTTATATAAAGGAATACCTAAACTAAAGAAAATAAAGAGGGTTTGTATATCAAATTAATTCCAGGGTTGAACAAAAATGTCTTCCAAGCTGTGGTTTCTGTAGAGAAAACAAATTTAGAGAAGCATTAAAATTCTCCAGATGGCTGTCTATTGCCTTGGGATACAACAAACAGTTTTTACAATGACAAAAGCTGCATTCGCGTCATGGCAACAGATGTTGAAGGTGCAACTTTAAAAGCATATGAAATCTGTTTTCGTGAGAACTTTGACTATTGACACTTGGTGGCAAACCCTGCACAGCCACCCCCCCCCCCCCCCCCCCCTCCCCCCAAAGTCAATGCTCAGTTTAGTGTTCTGCACACGGATAGAAATGTGGCGAATGTGCCATTTGCCTTGGCTGCAGCTGACACAGTTCATAAATCTCAGAGCAATCAGTCCATTCACCATCTCAGCAGCTAAGAGAGCAGGGCCCAGCCACAGCCCCAGGAGTTACAAGGGCATCGCTTACAGAGAGGACCTTAGGACTCACCTGCAAACAACAGAAGAAAACATGCACATGCTGGATTTCAACTAGTAGCTCCAGAGGTCAGCAACAAGAAAACAGTTACTTCACACCAGCAGAGGGTTGCTTAGCCTTCATGGAGGGTTTACACTAGCACATGTGCTAATTCAACAACCAGTCAAGGATGTGAAATGATGCAGCCTCTACTGCAGCAAAAGATGCTAGGCTAAAGGCTTCCGTGTTCATTGTGATGTAAACTGCACAGTATAAATTAAGTTAACAACCAAATTTTCATTAACAGTTCACAAAATGCACAAATTGTTACTACTTTAAAGGTGCACAATGCAGGATTTTTAGCCTTGCAGTGGTCCTGTGTTTACAATCAAAAAAGTCTCCTCATCCGTCCTCAACCCCGTCCACTCACGGTACCCGACTATCGCCATCTACTGTTGCTACCTAATGTACCTAGCTGGAAAGCTAGAGGTAACATTACTTACAGGTCCAACAGAAAACATGCCAACTCTGCTTTTCATAGCTAAAGCTCCGCTGATACCCGACACCCCACAGGCTCTGTAGCCACACCCACTCCTCCCCACACAGAAAAGAGCTTCACCCAGAAACGTCCACAACACATCTAAGAATAATAAATGCAGGCAGAGGACCACAGATTCTGCAAATGTGCTCAAAGACAGATTGCCAGTGCATCATAGATATGACTGAGCATGGGTTTTTATAATATTTCCAAAGTAAAAATCCTGCATAGTGCACCTTTAAATGGTACATTTTACACAATGTTGAGTTGACCAACTATGCTTGAAAATGGTTGCTACACCAGGATAAGTAAACTTGAAGATTTCCAATAGCCAAAAATATCTCAACAAAGCATATATCAAAATATCTCAACAATGAAAACACTTTAAAGTATCGAAGCAAAAAAGTTTGACATTGTCATTAACTTTCAAGTCCTTGATTCTATTTTTCCAAATTAGAGGACGTTTTAGGATTCTATAGGGCGTTGGGAGCCCTGCGTCCGAGACATAAACAAGCAGCACAGCTTATTTCATGAGTCATGCTTGATAACAAACATATTTCTGTGGCTGTAGGCAACTCTTTGATCTCGTGAAATTTCTAATACTGTAAATACACATTTGTAATGTCTTGTACAATAATTGTACTGGATTGTGTTCATTGTGGTTACATTATATGTACTTAAGAATACAGACATTGGGCCCTATCTTACACCCGGTGCTAAGCAGCAGTAACCAAAATGCAAGTGTCTTTGCAAGTTTCAGACCGGGGCAGGTGTCATTTTAGCGTCCAGTGCTCACATTGTTTAAATAGAAAGTGAACTTGCGCCCATAGCAAGTGAACTGTGCAGGTTGGTCTTAAGATGAGGTGTGGCCAGAATAAATTTTGGCGTATTGCTAGCTTGAGGCAGCAAAAAGCATTTGCACTAAAACCACCAGAAACCTGGTCTTAAGCCATGTCGCAGTTGTTTCAATGTTATTTTAATGGCCCAATATAATGTGCATACACCCTCCTGTCTGTTACACACAGCGGTGCGCACAAGCATGAATAAAAATATCAAGATTACAGTGTGAAATAGGGATTCATATTTTTCCCAAAAATAAAATATTTTCTCTCCCGGAATAGACGCACATTGTCCCTGGAATCGTGGGAAAGGGGGCTTGTTTTAAGGCATTAAGCTACCAGTAAAAACATGTTGGTCATATTTACATAAGCAGGACAATATAAAACAATGGAAAATATGCGTAAACCTATGGGTTCCCAACCTGACAGCTTTAGTGTATTTAGTGTCCTCATTAACCCCTTGGCGCAGATGGCAAATTTCACCTATTTAGGGGGTGCTCTGTTTAAGGCTTTATAACTCCAGGTGTGAGCATCACATAAACTTGGTAAACGGCTTCAATGAAACAAGACAGGTGTACCATTTACAATACAAACTTAGATTTGTTTATTTTCATAATTTAAGTCAAAGTAAAGTGCCACAAATGCAAAGAAACTTTGGAGAAATAAGTTTTTCTTTAGTTTGCTGAGAGCTACATAAGTGAAATCGGTAATATATATACATTTCGTGGATCATAAACTCCATGTCCACAAGTTTTGCTAAATCTAAGGATGATATGCAGAACTACTAAAGGTCTATGATGCAAAATATAGCAGTGTACCCTGTTGTCCATTAGTGTCTCCAAATCTATCCAAATGGCTAAATTGTGCACTGCTGTAAATAAAAAAGAATTATGATATATTTAACTAGAAATCAACAGTTTTGGCTCACAAAACTCACTTTTGCATAATTTCCAAGTGGGAATTACATATTTTCATCAGTATAGGGGGGTAGATATCTATGGGTCCAAAACCCCTATGCAAAACTTGTCATAAAATGAATAAAATTATTCATTATTGTATTATAACGCATATACATTTGCTCCTTCTGATGGCTTAAGATAAAAAACATTGATATCACAATGTTACATACACCCAAATATGTTGCCTAATCATTCACTCTCATACAGTCAAGCCGGAAAGTCTGCACACTCCTTGCAGTCTGAGGTCCAGAGCGCTCTGGAGCAGGTTTTCTTCAAGGATCTCGGTGTACTTAGCTGCATTCATCTTTCCCTCTATGAGGACTAGTCGCCCCGTTCCCGCTGCTGAAAAACAACCCCACATCATGATGCTGCCACCGCCATGCTTCACTGTAGGGATGGTATTAGCCAGGTGATGAGCGGTGCCTGGTTTCCTCCAGACGTGACGCTTGGTATTCAGGCCAAAAAGTTCAATTTTGGTTTCATCAGACCAGAGAATCTTGATTCTCATGGTTTGAGAGTCCTCTAGGTACCTTTTGGCAAACTCCAAGCGGGCTGTGATGTGCCTTTTACTAAGGAGGGGCTTCCGTCTGGCCACTCTACCATAAAGGCCTGATTGGTGGAGTGCTGCCTGGAAGGTTGATCTTCTGAAAGGTTCTCCCATCTCCACAAGGATACGCTGGAGCTCTGTCAGAGTGACCCTCGGGTTCCTGCTCACCTCCCTGGCCAAGGCCCGTCTTCTCCGATTGCTCAGTTTGGCCGGGCGGCCAGGTCTAGGAAGATTCTTGGTGGTTCCAAACTTCTTCCATTTACGAATGATGGTGGCCACTGTGCTCTTTGGGACCTGTAAAGCTGCAGAGATTTTTCCGTACCCTTCTCCAGATCTATGCCTTGACACAATCCTGTTTCTGAGGTCTGCAGATAATTCCTTTGACCCCATGGCTTGGAGTTTGCTATGACATGCACTGTCAACAGTGGGACCTTATATAGGCAGGTGTTGGCAATCCCCAATCATGTCCAATCAATTGAATTTATCACAGGTGGACTCCAATTAAGTTGTAGAAACATCTCAAGCAGTGTCAGTGGAAACAAAATGCACCTCTGCTCACTTTTGGGTGTCATATCAAAGTATTTGTTTTAGCAAACTTGTGTACATATGATATTTTACATTTTGATTTTTAATAAATTAGCACAAATGTCTAAAAACCTGTTTTCACTTTGTCATTATGGGCTATTTTGTGTAGAATTTTGAGACAAAAAATGAACTCAATCTATTGTAGAATATGTCTAACGTAATAAAACGTGGAGAAGGTGAAAGGAGTGTGCAGACTTTCCGGCTTGACTGTACCTCAATAAAACATCACTTGTCCCTGTACTCTACAGCAGTGGTTCCCAAACTAGGTCCTCGGGGACCACTGTGTATGCTGGTTTTCGTTCCAACCACAATTGCAATCCCGGAATTTTAACAAGCTGTCAATTGTTCTTAATTAGGTGTTTGTCATATTTAGAGGGATTTACCTTCTTAAGCCACATTATGTTAGCAATAGCTATGCATGTCATGAATAATAAAAGTCCAATTTATTGTGCTATATTGCAAATAATTACTAAAAGACAAAGGTATAGACAAAAAAAAACATTTTTTAACTGATTAAAATTAAAGACTGAGGTGAATCAATATGCTCCTAATTGGTGAAATTGTGGACACATGGCCACTAAAATGAACCATTTGATAAATAATGAAGAAAAGACAAAGAGAATGATAACGAGCCAAACCTGCATTGTGTTAATACATTTAAGAAACAAATGATGAGGGAACTTAAAAGTGTTCAACTACCTAATTAGGAGCCAATTGATTCACCCCAGTCTTTAATTTGATCAGTTAAAAAAAATGTTACCTATTTGCAATATAGCCCAATAAGCACAGTAGAAACACAGGAATTTTATTCTTCATGGCATGCTTAGCTATTTCTGACACGATGTGGCATAAGAGGGTAAATAGGCTAATCCCTCTAAACATGAAAAGCAACTAATTAAGAAAAATTAACAGCTTGTTAGAATTTTGGGATTGCAATTGTGGTTGGAACGAAAACCAGCATACACAGTGGTCCCCGAGGACCGAGTTTGCTCTACAGTATGTATACTTCTGTCCTGGGATTGCATTTTTCTGTAGTTTTTTTTAAATTTTCCTATTCATAATGACTCCAAGGAAATTTTTACCTTACTCTACCACATATCAGCGCATTCATATCAGCATTTGTCATGCCCTCAGAGACAAGTATATAGGCTACGCCTATATTATGTACGATAACATAAACATAAAATAGTATTCCACTATCTGCAAAATGCTGCCAAATGTTCTATCTTCAATGAACATCGGTAGCCTACATCAAAAATACATTTAACGATTGCACTACAGTATGTGAACTGCACTCAAAATGTGAAAATAACAATAGTGCTATCAAACATATTGGAAAGACAGTGCTCGAGTGGAAACACGAACGTACATATGTAGCCAGCGAGACCAACGGCATTTTAGACGCAAAAATACTTACATATCGGAAAAGGGAAACTCTATTCTCTATGTACTCTATTGTATAAAAAAGCCGACAATTAAACCAGAATGAACTGTAATGAATGAGACAGGCTTACAGGGCATGGGGGTATTACGCTGTGACGTTTCAGATAGTGTAATAGCGGTATAAAGTGTTGTATATTTCTCAAACCGATTGTACCAGACAATAAATGACCACTGAATTTTGAAAGGAACATCTCGATGTGTAAAACCAATGGTAGGATTGTATATTTATTTCATATTTAGTAGCATATATTGCTAGTAGAATACATGGTAGAATGAGACAGTACTTTCACAGTTTATTTTGCATTTGAGTGAGCAGGGCTTTTCACGGCTTTTCTGGCATACGATCAGGCTATTGTTGGGTTTATCTCATTGCTATGACGTTATTCTATATTTTATATGATGAATAAATATATTTATGAACTCAAACATAGACGCTTGTCCACTATGCCATGCATAGGTAGGTATAGACTAGGTGGGGGGTTGCTTGTTAAATGGACTTGCTACAGGGAAATAGTGACACTTAGAAACATATTTGGCAGAAATCGCCACAAACCGTCTACCAATAAATTTAAAACACAGAGTTTGTGATTTCCACTAATAGTTTGGCTGCAGGAGCAATGAATGTCTCAGTTGAAAAATAATGCTATTCATGTTATTAATCAATATTAGAATGCACGTAATATGAACTTCGGCTCAAGCTTTAACTTCCGAAGCCGAAATCCATTGCCTTTGATCTGTCTGCTGTGAGAACAGCCTCATGGAATTTATGTTTGACAATGCTTCATTGTATAATCAAACAAAATTTGTTAAACAAGCGGGCTAATTTGGTGTTTTCTAAGCTGAGCGGGGAGCCAAGTTCTGGTAGCTTATGATCAGCTGTTCCAGGTGTTATAACAAAATTAAACTGCATATACTTTGTAAAATAACAGCACTGGTGTAAGCTAATGGAAAATAGTTTCCTGTTTTCACGTATATTTCTGGGAAAGTTTGGTCGGGAATTACCGGGAACCCGTGCCGGTGTTAAACCCTAATGTGAAAGATTATTATTGTTTATATCAAAACATGTCATAATGGTTAGTCTGAATAATATTGATCATAATATTGATCAATTTAGCCTATTCCTTGCTCGCATGCTTTAACTACGCACATGAGCATGTTTTGCCAGCTGTACATCGCTGTTTTCACAGTCTTACATATTAGCAATCTGCCAAGGTGCAAATGCAGGTAGCTTTTAAAGGGAATGGGATATGACATTTAAATTGGTTTATTGCATGTTACGCCCAAGACACATCTATAATTAATGAAGAGAGTAAGCTCAGCCTATTTGCACCTTGTGCCTTACTTAGCGCTCAAATAACACGCCGTCTAACTAGCAAAAGTAGACTTGGACATGCCCTAAATGCACTTGCACCATGCGTTTTAGACCAAGTGCTAAGATCATCAAGATACAGCCCATTGTGTCTTCTCATATTTCTCATTTATTTCTTATATTTCCTATCTGTTTGTCCATATAGCTATAGATTTTAATATAAAAGGAAGAGAAACACATTAAATAACACACAAAGAGAAGGATAAACATACACAGAGGCACTGGCGTAGCCACAGGTGGGCCAGGGTGGGCCACGGCCACCTACATAGTACCCTTGCCCACCCATTCATCTTGAACCACCACACCCAGTTGTGAATGTAGTGGCATCTATGTTATCTAACGTTACATAACTTTTTCAATAATCGGCGTGTTAAAAAATATTTATGTTGCCGCTCGCCAGCTATTGAAATAATGTAGGCTCGCTACATTCCACATCTCCAAAGCTTTCCCTGATCTTACTGTTTTAAGTAATTTAAATAATATATTTCTGATCAATAAGAGGGTTTCATGAATGCAATGGGGAGGTGATTGTGATGCAATTGGTTATCATGTAACTTGTAGTCTAACGTTAGCTTGTTATTGAAAGTAAGCTAGCTGCTAGCTAGTCAGTTTTCATCGTCTTAGCTAACAAATAGCAGATCAATCACTTTGTTTTTTTTAAAACCACGTTTGGAGGAGATTGTGTCAAGCAGCTTGGATCAGACCAGGGCCAAACTTTGTGAAACCAAGGAAGTAGAGCATGCAAGCAAGATATTACAAAGTAATAGCCTACAGTAAAGCTAGGGATGCAGTGTAGCCTACGGTAAAGTCTGCAGACACTTTCCAGAGGTGCATACAGAGTTTGGGTTCATTAGAGAAGGATTTAAATGGAAGTATTTTAGGCAGGCATGTTCAAATCAAACGGCATCATGTAGCACTTGCCAAGTCAGTGCAGTCTTGGGACGCTAGCCTACTAAATCGACTGCATGGTGATGCTATGAACATTTAATTCATAGAGAGAACAGCCAGCCTGTGAAAGTGGTATTAGACATCGTAATAATATGTGCAAAGCAGGATATTCCACTTCGAGGGCACAGGGAAATGGAAGTGGCACTTAACAATGGGAACTTTATATAAATATTCAGAAATAAGTTATCTTTGGACAAATTACATTATATCCATAGCCTATTCAACACCAAGCCCCTCCGTCTGTGTCTTCTCATGGAAAAACCCTCACACACCAATTCAAACCCATCAAAGGTAGGCCTTTGAATAAAAGTTTGAATACTGTCTTTAAGCTATATAGTGTATTTTGTTCCTTTTGTGCCCACCTTGGTAGACTATAGGCTAGTTATGTGCTCAACATCAGGTGGCTGTTGAAAGTTATATCGCTATAATTTTGTAGGGGTGTGTGCGTGCTAGTCAGAATGAGCTCATTTTCCTTCCCTCTCCGTTGGAAGTTAAGTTTAGTTAATTGGATTATTTGCTATAGGTCTACACAATCCTTTTTTTGACTGTTAGGCATTTTGCGTTCCAGGTGACTCTGGGCTCTATCTTGGCGATCTTGGTTTAAACACATGGCGTAAAGTGCATTTCGGGCGTGTCCAAGTCCACTTTTGCTAGTTAGACGGTGAGTGCCCCCCCCCCCCCCCCCCCCCCGCGTACACTAGTACCATACTATCTGTTAGCAACACCTGTAGATACAGGATTTACACTGAGAGGCTACAGCCTAATCACAACCTTCAGGACAATATTTAGCCAGCAGCCATACCACCATGCAATCTGCTCCTGCTGAATTGCTGAAGCTAAGCAGGTGTGGGCTTGGTTAGTACTTGGTTGGGAGACCTCCTGGGAAAACTAAGTTGCTGCTGGAAGTGGTGTTGGTGGACCAGTAGGGGGCAATCTTCCCTCTGGTCAAATAAATCCCAATGCCCCAGTGCAGTGATGGGGACACTGTGCTGTAGGAGATGCCGTCTTTCAGATGAGACGTTAAACCGAGGTCCTGACTCACTGTGGTCATTAAAGATCCCATGACACTTATCGCAAAGAGTAGGGGTTTCCCCGGTGTCCTGGCTAAATTCCTAACCTGGCTCTTTCAATCTGCCACCTAATCATCCCCCAGTTTAATTGGCTAACATTCATTCTCTCCCTCTCCACCTCAGCTGATGTGTGGTGAGCATTCTGGCGCAAAAATGGCTGCCGCTGCATCACCCAGGTGGGTGCTACACATTGGTGGTGGTAGAGGTGAGTTTCCCCCTCGTCACTGTAAGCGCTTTGAGTGTCGTGAAAGGCGCTATATAAATGCAAGGTATTATTATTAACACCTGTAGATATATTCATACAGGATTTACACTGACAGGCTACAGACTATTATCACAACCTTCAGGACAATATCAGTCAACAAAATTGGCCATTTCAAAAAGTGGTGGGGACATGTCCCCAGCGTCCCCAGCGTCCCCAGCATCCCCAGCATAAATGACACCTATGGACAATGCCAAATTAGCCTGCTTGTTTGACAGATTTGGTTTGATTATACAATGAAGCATTGTCAAACATCAATTCCATGATGCTGTTCTCATGGAGTTCTCAAAGTTAAAGCTTTATCCGAAGTTCATTATGACCATTGTAATATTGATTAATAACATAAATACCATTATTTTGCCTTAATGATGACAGTAAATACACTAAAGCTGATAGGAACCCATAGGTTCACGCATATTGTCCCTTGTTTTATAATGTCCTGCTTATGGAAATGTGACAAACCTGTTTTACTGGTAGTGTAATGCTTTAAACCAAGTCCACTTTACCAGGAAGTGAAAAGTGCGATTTACAACAGGGGAAACAGACCTGCTCCTGCATTAAGTTAAAGCGCACATGCAGAGAAGAGCATTAAAATTAATTGTGAATTAGCTGACTTTCAGTGAGCTCAACGATGTATCATGAGGAAAAAATAAAACAAAAAACGCACAGACGGTCTTTTTCTATTGTCCCGAGATGCTCAAATGAGTATTACCGAACAAAACTTAAAGGATAAGTTCGCTATTTTGGACCTTGGACCCTATTTGCGGTCTGTCTTCCATGAACCTGACACATTGAGTCCATATTTTCGCTGATCGGTCCAGTATTGAGTTCGCTACAGATTTCCTGTAGGCTCTCACTGGGCTACAATAGAAGTCAACGGGGCAATTAGAAATGTATGGAAAAACAACGATAAATGTGCTTTCATGTGCAATAAATGAGACGGGAAGCTCAGGGTGTATTGATACCGGTCTCAGTATGCTCTCCTGTGAAATGTATCTCAGTCCGAACATTTTTACGTGCTTGGCATGGCTTGGAAGTAAGCATTTCTCTGTTGCTTGTTTTCGCTGCTCCCGCGGAGTACTATGTGTCGGGGGTGGGGGAGCGGGAAGGTGTGCCGGCCGTTTACGAAACTATCTATGTGAGCAGTCTGCGTTTGTTTACCTGCAGCAACGTAGGCTACAATTTCCACAAAAAAACTTGGATGATGGATGACTATAATGATTACGAAGACGAAGAATTCGATTTTGACTTTGACGTTACTGACTACAGATTTGAGCCAGAATACACGGACACGGAACTACAAGAGATGGATGATAAGAGAGCAAGAGAAGAGAGAGAGGCTGAAGTTGCGCAGGTAATGTAAATTATTACAAATGATGATTACAAACACTGCGTTACAAATAGTTCTGCTGTAGGCTACTAGCTAGTAAACTCCAACGGGAGGTCAGGGTTTGTGATCAACTGCTTTTCAAGCGGCCTCTTTACAACGTAGCTAGACTGCGGAAGTTTACAGTGCGAGGTAGTGCGGTCGGAGAAATAGTTCTGTTTCAAATGGAACTGTTGTTTCAACGTTCGGTTTGCGTTTGCGATAGCCTACATTTCACAGGAGAGCATACTGAGACCGTAAGAATACACACTGAGCTATAAAAGCACATTTATCGTTGTTTTTCCATAACATTTCTAATTGCCCCGTTGACTTCTATTGTAGCCCAGTGAGAGCCTACAGGAAATCTGTAGCTAGCTCAATACTGGACCAATCAGCGAAAATATGGACTCAATGTGTCAGGTTCATGGAAGACAGACCGCAAATAGGGTCCAAGGTCCAAAATAGCGAACTTATCCTTTAATTTAAAACGGCGCTGCAGTTGCCGGCTGGCCACAGCATTAATATGGTCAGAAGCAGTTCGTGGAAATTAAGTTTTAAATTAAATTTTGTTCGGTAATACTCATTTGAGCATCTTGGGGCAATAGTAAAAGACTGTCTGTGCGTTTTTTATGTTATTTTTTCCTCACGATACATCGTTGAGCTCACTGAAAGTCAGTTTTCCCATAGGAATACATTGAGCAGCTGAGGCCGACTAACCTAGTGACATCACGACCGCAGTTGGTCCAAGATGGCTGCGCCCTAGTGAAAAAAAAGCGAATTTCAACTTCTTTTTCCAGCAAATACAGGTCGGTTTGAGATTTGAACGCACGGTCATATCTAATTCAAGGTAAAAAGCTAATGAACCAGAGCCACTTTACCAAGTGCTTCATGTCCCCTTTAAGGGTAAGATGCTATTTATTTTTATGCAGTGATTGAGGCAAAATGTTCTTTTATTTGCAGTGGCGTGTTCTCTCTCTCTCTCTCTCTCACACACACACACACACACACACACACAATTGGTGTGCATTCAGTGATAATATTTTATTCGAAATTTAAGCAGTGAATACATTTTGTTGAGCATGTTCGATAGTTACATTGACTTGTCAGAAGTGTTTTCATTGTGTTAACATTAACTGTGTGCTGTAAGTCGCGTAACAGCTTGTTGCTTGTGGTGGTTTTAGCGCAAGCGCTTTCTGCTGGCTCAGCAATACGCTAAAAATTATCCTGGCCACACCTCATCTTAAGACCAACACACCCAGTTCACTTGCAAAGGGCGCAAGAATACTTGGTATTTAAACGACGTGAGCGCTAGGTGCTATAATGAACCCTGTGCCGGGTGTAAGATAGCAAAGACACTTGCGTTAGGGTTAGCGCCGCTTAGCGCCTGGTGTAAGATAGGGCCCTCTGTGTGTGCTTTGTCCGTTGAGCATCTCGTAACTTTGTTTGGTCATATTGGGAGCCAGATCACGTGTTGCGGTTTATACTATTGATTCTTTAGTAGAAAAGACAGACAGTGGTATTCCCATGCAAACCATTGTATTATGGTTTGTTATAGACTCTCTGTTGGAGTGTGTATTTGAATTTTTTTTTTAGTTGCCCACCCACTTTTGCTCTGGCCCACCCGGAAATTAATTCCTGGCTACACCACTGCACAGAGGTGGGTTAATCTTCCAACTTTTCTGCATGCCAATAACTATTTTTGTTTTTTTCACTTGTTATTATGCGTATACAGTATGCTAGCCCGTGATATTATATTAAGTCATGGTTTGACAGCTCAGATCTCATCTCTTTTGCTGTTGAGGTTATACTGGACAGAACAGCAAATTCTCTGGGAAATAAATGTTGTTTGTTTTGAAAAGTGCCTTGCATCCACAGCACTTAGCCTATCTGCTGACAGGGTGAGGTCATGGAGAGTCAGTTCCACAAGCAACACATTGTACAAATGGGATGAATACAGTTCCTTTACCTGTTTGAGAACCGCTACTGGCTCATGATTTTCAATGTATTTTTGTGGGTTTAATATGGAAATATATACTATAAGAAATATGTTTTATTAATAACTTGGCCAAAGACTGCCATTTAATGTAAAGGGCCCATATGATGAAATTCACAAATTTCAATGTTCTGCATGGGTTGTAGACTTTGTTGCTGAGTGTCTGAACAACGGGGTTTTTCTATCTAGAAAACTGACTTTGCTTGAGTCAACTCATCAGCTTTTACCTGCTAATTTAATATCCTCACCCATCCGCAAATGGAGACCGCCCCCAGTTTTAGATTGTAAATTTAAAAACAAATCTTTAAATTGGCTCCTTACAGATCCAGCCGTCCAAAATCTCAGCTTAGCAAACAAGTAGCCTACTTGTTTGCTCAGGGCATTTATCCACAAGCAATATTCCACATGAGGTGAAGTAAAACAACACTGCGTTGGCCTCCAAATTACTACTAAAAACCAGGCGCAGTCCATCTATTCGAGACTCGACTTCAAACGTCCAGCCTGTAAGTATCTGTGTTTTACCTATCAATTTTACGTTGAACGACTAATGTTATTGATAGCTAATTATTTTTGAGAGGTAACAGTAGTGATGCATTTTGTTTTGTGTACAGGGATTCAATACATAAGCAATACAAGGCAGACACATGGATGTTACATCCAAAAATATTTTACATTCGGTGCTGGTATCAAGGAAATCCAATATAGGGAAAATAATAATATATTGCAAAATTATATAATATTATAATTGAAAATATGTTGCTATAGCTAATGCTAGCTGGCTAATAACAAATTAACAATGACTGATACTACAGTGCACACTGCAAAAAATGTCTGTCTTAAAAAGTTTTAGTCTTGAAATGAGTAAACATATCTCACCCCACTGGCAGATACTTTTTACTAAATAAAACAAACTAACAGAAAAAAGATTCTAAAGTTTAAATATGAGATTAAAATGCTTGATTTTAAGATTTTAACAAATCTTAACAAGCATTTTAATCTCATATTTAGATTTTAGAATCTTATTTCTGTTACTTTTTTACTTAATAAAAAAAACTATCTGCCAGTGGGGTGACATATTTTTACTCATTTCAAGATTTGAGAATGGATAAGATAATTTCACTTGTCAAGTAAAAAGTAACTTAAAACAAGCTAATATTTTCTACTTTTGAGGGTAAAAAATATTATTTTAAGTCTCATTACAAGACTAAAACACTAGTTAAGGCAGACATTTTTTGCAGTGCAGTGTGGACTAAAGTTAGTCAACACAGCAAGCAGTTCAAAATCAAGTTGATGAATAAGTAATGAATAGCATTTCTCTAGCCAGGGTGCCTGTCTGTACTGTAACTGTTTTGTCGAAGCACAAATTGGATAGAACTAGGCTAAGATTTAGCCAGTATGATTTCAAGCCTGCCTGCTGACTAGTTATTAAAGCTCAACTGAACTTTCGTAGAACGTTGGGTTGTGTAGTTACCTGTGTTAGGATCCTGTAATTTGTCGGTTTAGTCTGTATTTTTGTACTCCTGCCTGCGTTTGGGTCCTTCCCCCACCTACACCTAACAACCTGGCCATGATATGAGTCAAAATGGTGGCGAAATATGTTTGTTAGTTGCTCTGTGCTCCCCTGGGGTGATAATCCAGAATAGGGTATTTGTCGCTCTCAATTCACTTATATAGGGCAGATAAAACACTTCTAGCATGTATACGAACGCGAACAAAGCAGATTCTGTCAATACAAACAATAACCAGTATTTTTTTTTGTGTAATTCAAATTATTTATAAAAGTACTACTTTCTTCAATGTTGTTAGCAAGCTACCAGAAAAGACTAGCAAAATGTTGGCAAGTCAGCTTGTTCACCATAGATACAGTTGGAGTCGAAAGTTTACATATACCTTAGCCAAATCCATTTAAACTTTTCACAATTCCTGACATTTAATCCTAGTAAACATTCCCTGTCTTAGGTCAGTTAGGATCACAACTTTATTTTAAAGGGATAGTTCGGAATTTTGGACATCATGGGCCCTATCTTACACCCGGCGCAAAGCGGCGCTAACCCAAACACAAGTTTCTTTGCTATCTTACACCCGGTGCTAGGCTCATTATAACACCTAGCGCTTACGTCCTTTAGCTACCATGTATTCTTGCGCCCGTTGCAAGTGAACTGGGCGTGTTGGACTTAAGATGAGGAGTGGCCAGGATTATTTTTGGCGTATTGCTATCTTGAGCCAGCAGAAAGCGCTTGCGCTAGAACCACCACAAACCTGGTCTAAAGTCATGTCGCAGTTGTTTACATGTTATTTTAACCGCGCATATAATTGCGTCTACATAAGCGTGTGCACAACGCGAGTACCCTCCTGTCTGTCACACACAAGGGCGCGTACAAGCATGACTAAAATATCTAGATCACAATGTGAAATATTATTATTGTGTAGGCTATATCAAAAATGCATAATAATAAAAGGTTCCATAGGTCCACATACCTTTCCCTCAGCGAAGGGAAACAATGCCACATTACATTGCTCTCAGCCCACTCCATCAACATCCAGGCGATGTGCGATGGTACGGGACAATGGCTATCCATTAAGAAGGAGCTGATAACACCTATATCAAGGCTAATGCGCGAATTGTCATTTGCACCTAATGCGTGAATTGTCCTTCAATGGAAAACTTGCACACTGCAATAGACGGACATTTGAGTTCTGAAAATGCGCTTCAGATGTCATTACAATACAGCTCTGTTTATCTAGGAATACAGCCTGTAAGTAAATAGAATGGTTTATAGAAATAGAAAGTTCAAAACCTTGTTCAGTGAATATTGCTTTTATTGTTTTTTCAAATAGCCTAGGCTACAGCGGACTCACTGTGCATAAGGTTTTTTCGATAGCCTATGGTTAAAAAACGGAGATAAATGTCATCATGTTAACGGAATTGTAACCTTAGCTATTCTTCGTCCTTCATATTTTTAAAATTACAGTGACAAGGTTTCCATACCCTCAGCTTATTAAAACCCCGCTGATTTCACCTGTTATTCCATAACTGAACAAAAGATTTTAAAGAGAACTAAGCGTCTAATTAGAAACTAAATTTGCAGCACATTACACAATTAATTTACAATTAATTTTAATTCCATTATCTGCATGTGCGCTTTACAGGAGCAGGTCTGTTTCCCCTGCTGTAAATCACACTTTTCACAGTCTTCCTGGGAAAGTGGATCGTTTTAAAGTATTACGCTACCAGTAAAACAGGTTGGTCACATTTCCATAAGCAGGACATTATAAAACAAGGGAAAATATGCTGAACCTATGGGTTGCCAACCTGACAGATTTATTGTATTTAGTGTCATCATTAAGGCAAAATAACATTATTTATTCTTAAATTTTCGATTGGATTGAGGTCAGGACTTTGTGATGGCCACTCCAATACCTTGACTTTGTTGTCCTTAAAGGTTGTATCAGCGATTTTGGGTGGAAACATAAATGATCACATTCATCTGATTTTTCCTCACGATCCGCTAGCTGCCCGCCCCATAAGCAGGCCGTCAAAAAACCGCGTCTCTGTAGGCAGCCTATGCTCCGAGATCGTACACAAAAACAATGGTACTACCAACTACTCAAAACCAAAATAAACAGTATTCCAACCAATCACAATGATCTGCACAAACGTGACGTCACTTCTGAAGCGAAATCCCAAACAAACATACTTATGAATAATTATGTTATGTTTTAAAAAATAGTGTTCAAGTATCCAGAATTATAACCACGTTAATAACGTTTGTAAGAAACCAAACCGTTTGTAAATCCGTCAAGATTTCAGCGAGATAAGAGTATTAGCGTTTGTGCAGATCATTGTGATTGGTTGGAATACTGTTTATTTTGGTTTTGAGTGGTTGGTAGTACCATTTGTTTTTGTGTACGATCTCGGAGCATAGGCTGCCTACAGAGACGCGGTTTTTTGACGGCCTGCTTATGGGGCGGGCAGCTAGCGGATCGTGAGGAAAAAAAAAATCATTTATGTTTCCACCCAAAATCGCTGATACAACCTTTAAGCCATTTTGGCACAACTTTGGAAGTATGCTTTGGGTCATTGTCCATTTGGAAGAGCTATTTGCGACCAAGCTTTAACTTGAATCCTGGCTGATGTCTTGGGATGTTGCTTCAATATATCCACATAATTTTCCTTCTTCAGGATGCCATCTATTTTATGAAGTGCACCAGTCCCTCCTGCAGCAAAGCACCCCCACAACACAATGCTGCCACCTCTGTGCTTCACAGTTGGGATGGTGTTCTTCGGCTTGCAAGCCTCACTCTTTTTCCTCCAAATGTAACGATGGTCATTATGGCCAAACAGTTCAATTTTTGTTTCATCAGACCAGAGGACATTTCTCCAAAAAGTAAGATCTTTGTCCCCATGTGCAGTTGCAAACTGTAGTCTGGCTGTTTTGGAGTAGTGGCTTCTTCCTTGCTGCGCAGCCTTTCAGGTTATGTCGATATAGGACTCATTCTACTGTGGATATAGATACTGTTCCCTCCAGCATCTTCACAAGGTCCTTTGCCATTGTACTGGGATTGATTCACACTTTTCGCACCAAAGCACGATCATCTCTCGGAGATAGAACGCGTCTCCTTCCTGAGCGGTATGACGGCAGCGTGCTCCCATGGTGTTTATACTTGCGTACTATTGTTTGTACAGACAAACGTGGTACCTTCAAGCATTTGGAAATTGCTCCCAAGGATGAACCAGACTTGTGGAGGTCCACAATTTTCTTTCTGAGGGCTTGGCTGATTTCTTTTGATTTTCCCATGATATCAAGCAAAGAGACACTGAAGTTGAAGGTAGGCCTTAAAATACATCCACAGGTACACCTCCAATTGACTCAAATAATGTCAATTAGCCTATCAGAAGTTTCTAAAGCCATGACATCATTTTCTGTAATTTTCCAAGCTGTTTAAAGGCACAGTCAACTTAGTGTATGTAAACCTCTGACCCACTGGAATTGTGATATAGTGAATTAAAAGTTAAATAATCTGTCTGTAAATTATTGTTGGAAAAATTACTTGTGTCATGCACAAAGTAGATGTCCTTACTGACTTGCCAACGCTATAGTTTGCTAACAAGAAATCTGTGGAGTGTTTAAAAATGAGTTTTAATGACTTCAACCTAAGTGTATGTAAACTTCCGACTTCAACTGGAATGCTTGCTTTCGTGGAAATTTGGCCCAATGCGTGGTTTCTGACACATCGGCACATTAACGCTGTTTCTGGCGAATTATCTACGTTCCAAATAAAATAGCCTATGAAAAAGCCAGGAAAGGGCCATTTCATAAAAAATGTAAAAAATACGTACAAGGACCGGTTATTGTTTGTATTGACAGAATCCGCTTCGTTCGCGTTTGTATACGTGCTAGAAGTGTAATTTTGAGACCGTTTTAGCTGCCCTATGGAAGTAAATGGAGAGCGACAAATACCCTATTCTGGATTATCACCCCAGCGGAGCACAGAGCAAGTAACAAACATAGTTCGCCACCATCAAATGCATGGGTGCCCTAAAGCCATCTACCAATTGGGATCAAAGGAATGGGTTCATTCGCATCAGTGACTTTTGACCATAAAAACCCATTAAACTCTACCAACGTTGCTCTGATGGTAAAGACGCTGTCTTTTACCCAACCAGACGCACCACCGAAGCCCGGACGGATCCCAACCCACACCTCACTTGATCACCGAGACAGAGTTGGCCTGCCACCGTCCACAAAATAAACCAAGCTGGTTTATTTTCAACAGCTGTTTTGAGTACTTCAAAACGTTTCTTCAAACTGTTCCTCTACTATCTTCCTTGTGGCCGGACCCAAGTGGAGATCTGTGCATGTCCACATCGACCTGACTGGAAACCTGTCGCAACCCGACTTCGATGAAGAAGTCTTCCAGCCGGGAACAACATTGGACCAGCTGACGAACTTACATCACTTACGGAATCGGGACTGGCCTAGTGGCCTTCCCTTTGTTACCGTTAAGTATTGAAATGCATTTTATTTAACACTGACATCAATTGATAGGCTATCATAAAACTTGTGATGCCCAGTTGAGGTCATTTTACAGCTGGTTCCTATTGTTGTTTGTATTTTGTTTTGCTATGCGAGTGTTGGTCAGGAATAGCCCATTTCCCTTACCTTATAGTTTTACACTGTTAAAACTATATTTATGAGACTGATAAAACAACTAACAACATAATATAGTTTAGCGTGTCATTAAACCATAACACAAACGAACCTTTGTTAATGGTAGGACTGTTAGCTTTGTTATTTAGCCATCACATAATTATCATTTCACATCATGTCATAAAACATATTCCTCATGTTATATCAATTATTGTTTCTATTATTCACATATTCATAGTTGTAGCCAATAAAACATATGTCATTTTTCCAACCTAGTGTCCTGTCTACATCATTTCACTAAGTTGGGCTCTACTCATGTATAGAATTCTAATTTAAGTGTTGAACTTAATTTGTTCTGAATAAAACTGACCAAACCTCACTATTGATCATTTGGTGATTCTGGCCAGTAGTACTATAGTCTCTTGCTAGATTCTTGAATACATTAATGGAATTTTGAAAAGATTTTCTCTAATCTAAACATTTTCGATACAATCCGTTAAACTATGTCATTTTAACAACCTGCTTTCCCACTCTCCTGTCAACATGAATCAACAAACAGCTACTCTTCGTGTCATAGAGGCTGATACTGACACATCACCTTGCACTGGCACTGTCTCATCTGATCTAAATACCAGTGTGCTGCTACAGGCACAGAGATGCCTAACACTGCCCCTCCTTCATGCAGCACTAACCCATATCATATTCTGTAAGCACGGGAGTGAAAGACATCTTTAAAACCTCTTCCTCTCTCAACGTGCTTGTTCTTGTTTATCTGATGTGCAAATCAGCTTGTTGTGTATCTAAATTCTATGTACATTTAAGCGCAGGACAGTCCATCACCCCCAAATAAACGCATTCATCTTAGGTGTACTTTGTTCTGTGCGGATTCAAACATGGTGATTGGCTGCTCTCCAGAGCTTAATTTGCTGCCCGAATTAACCAAGGGCATCTCTTCCCTGATTAAAATGCTGATTTGCTCCACAGAATTGAACGTGCAACTGGTTCCCAAATTTAGACAGAAAGACTGTGGTTCCTCCAATTGGACTGAAGAATTCACAGAATCTGCACTAAGTGGAGAGTAAACCTTTGGTGAAAACATACAGTCCTCACTGATATCAAAATTGTCTGGTACACCATCAAAGGCCATCTTCCCATGTTAAATATTTTGCCAGCAGAGGTAACACAAAGGCTGTTTGCCCACAGGGGACAAGGCAATTTCCCAAATTTTCTACAATACTTCAGACAATATTTTTTCATATTTTTTACTAAATTATCCCATTCATATAATATATAGCCTAGGCCTGAGAAGGTTTGTCTGAAGAACTCAATTGAATGATAATACCAAGCCAGAGGAAAAAGGAAACATTTAGCAAATTGTTCAAATTAAAAGATGTTAACCCTTACACTACTGTAAATCCTTTTATTCTTCTGCAGGCACAGCAGCTTATACAGAACAATGTATGAAGATCAACACTAAGTTTTAATAACAAACAGAAACAGCTACATAGTAAAAAGAATAGAGCTATACCAAAAGCAACACAGCACTAATCACTCAAAATGACAGGCAAATAACAAATTAAGGCTGGAGTACGCAACTTTATCTTAGAAAAATATTGGGGAGCGGGCATGCTTAGTTGGTAGCCAAGGGTTTCTTCTCCTGACTTATTTTTCCATAGAGTTCAATAGGAAGATTTGTCAGGAGAAACAACCCTTCAAGTGATCCATCCATATCTACTGCATATCTGGCAGCAGAGTGATGGTTTGAGGCTCGTTTGATACCTCAGACCCTTGTTGACTTACAGCCATTTAGCCAACCATGGGTTCCATACTATTCCCGTGTAATTTACAGCTTAATCTAGTCCCACCCCCCAATTCCCATAGAGATCCATTCAAATGCAGAGAGGTTATAGTATTGCTTCTAAGAGTACCTGGAAAGAAGATATCAGGAGTCTTTTGATATCCTTTTATACAGAATCTTTTTTTTTCACAGAATGAATGAATTCTCTAATTAAACTCCACACTGCTATTATTTTGAACACACCCCTTTAAATGAATGAGTCAATTACTCAGAACAAGCAGCGTGCATGTCATGACAGTTGGGTCTGTTGTTTTTCTATTACACTACTACATCTACAAGTAAATGATTTGCCATGCAGAAATATCACTACTACTAATAACAGTGGTTCATCAGGTTACTGATGTTGTACTGCTATTTTTTTGAACACCACTGTAGTTGATTGATGGAAACCATTTTCAGCTAGTTCCAGGCTGTCCCTTCTTTTGGACATACACACGTTGCTAATGCTAGCGCAACTCTAAGGTATCCGGTAGCATCCACTACCAAACGCACTTAAACACTCCACAGTGCACCCAAAGCAAATGAAATACGACAACAGTCTATCAGGGTTATTTTGAGTGTTTATACCATCATTTTTGAAGTCAAACTATCGTTGAATCCTTAACTTTGTGCTGACCTATATTCTCTGTGGAAGTATGGCGGCGGAGCGAATGTGGCCATTGCAACTTGTTGCTCTTCTTTGTTGTTGTAGTCGACCAGTGCCGGCACTACATTCGTAGGTAATGTAAAGTATCGCTCCGCCGCCGTACTTCCACAGAGAATATAGGTCAGCACAAAGTAAAGGA
Source organism: Synaphobranchus kaupii (assembly GCA_029718625.1). Taxonomy (NCBI): domain Eukaryota; kingdom Metazoa; phylum Chordata; class Actinopteri; order Anguilliformes; family Synaphobranchidae; genus Synaphobranchus; species Synaphobranchus kaupii. Next base: position 51,098,960 of record CM056376.1, on the reverse strand, counting down.
TTCAACGATAGTTTGACTTAAAAAATTATGGTATAAACACTCAAAATAACCCAGATAGACTGTCGTCGTATTTTATTTGCTTTGGGTGCACTGTGGAGTGTTTAAATGTGTTTGGTAGTGGATGCTACCGGTTACCTTAGAGTTGCGCTAGCATTAGCAACGTGTGTATGTCCAAAAGAAGGGACAGCATGGAATTAGCTGAAAATGGTTTCCATCAATCAACTACATCATGGGTAAGTCGTAATTGAGACATTATGCCCAAAAGTCCGAACTATCCCTTTAACTTCATGCATGAGCAGGTCTGTTTCCTCTGCTGTAAATCGCACTTTTCACAATCTTCCAGGGAAAGTGGACTGTTTTAAAGCATTACGCTACCAGTAAAACTGGTTGGTCACATTTCCATAAGCAGGACATTATAAAACAAGGGTAAATATGTGCGAACCTATGCGGTCCCAACCTGACAGCTTTAGTGTATTTACTAGTGTCATCATTAAGGCAAAATAACGGCATTTATGTTATTAATCAATATTAGAATGCACATAATGAACTTCGGATGAAGCTTGAACTTCGAGAACTCCATGAGAACAGCCTCATAGAATTGATCTTTGGCAATGCTTCATCGTATAATCAAATGAAATTTGTTAAACAAGCAGGCTAATTTGGCGTTTTCTAAGGTGAGATGGAAGCCATTCTGGTAACTTATCCTCGGCTGTTGCAGGTGCTTTTAACGAAATGTAACCGCATATAGGCTATATTTTCTAAAATAACACCGCTGTCTGGAATTACCGGAAACCTGTGCCGGTGTTAACCCAAATGTTAAAGATTATTATTGTGTATATCAAAACCCGTCATAATGGTTAGTCAGAATAATACTGATCATACTATTGATCCATATAGCCTATTACTTGCTCACACTACACACGCACAAGCATGTCTGTTTCGCCATCATATAAGCAATCCGCCAAGGTGGAAAAGCAGGCTTTTAAAGGGAATGGGATATGACATTTTGATTGGTTTATTGCACGTTACGCCCAAGACACACGTGTAATTAATGAAGAGACTAAGTTCAGCCCATTTGCACATTGCTCCGTGCTTAGCGCTCAAAAAACACGCCGTCTAACTAGCAAAAGTGGACTTCGAGATGTCCTAAATGTACTTTGCGCCATGCGTTTAGACCAAGTGCTAAGAGCCCCATATGTGAAACATAGCAAACACCTGATGTCACGTCACCTCTAAAACTAGCTGCAAGTTTTTGGGAGGAAAGAATATTTCAGATTAACTAATTTTTCTAAATTCAGGCTATTCTGACATGAGTTGCAGACAGTCTGGACATAAACACGAAAAACAGACACTACCTGTGAAATGGAATTTCTCACCTATGGTTATGATAAAAGTCCTACATACAATGTAAAAGCTGTGGTAGTATGAGGACAAACATTCCTAATTACAGAGCAGAAAAATGATCTCACCTTCCTCAGTTTCATGCCACACAATTCCCTCCAGGTTCACACTAGTTCCAGGCTCACACGGCCCCAGGCATGCAGGGTCAGTGCCACTGCCAGCCTCTCGAGTGTTGGTGCCGATGGATCGGGTCCTCACAAGCAGCTGTTCAGAGGGGGAGGATATGGGAGGGGACAAGGGGGCATAAGGAGGCGGAGCTTGAGTGGCCGATGGTGGCAATGCAGGCACTGTGAACAAGGATTCCCCCTGAGAGGAAAACAAAGCTCAAGGTTAGGATTAGCTACAAAATGACTTTCCAGTTTTGTTCAGGCCTAGAGCGTAAACAGCATAGGAAATTGCATTTATCACTAGATCTGTGCAAATGTATCCAACACAGGAAATAGCTCCACAATACAATAATTACTTTCTATGAAATCATAATGACATCATTATTGCTTAGTGATCCCCAATATCCACAAAAACATACAGGGCACACAAATGTACAAAGATTCTGTAGCTCATTAATAAAGCTGGATTTCCACTGGAGCCATTGAGGTACAACAGCAAGTTCCCAACTGGGATTTGAGCCAACAGAATGAGATGAATTCCTCTAACCACGGCCATTCATCATTGCCTGTGTGAAGAAAGCAGTGTGCATTTTTAATCTTTACACAAAAAGTATGAAGATTATGTGTATAACAAGATGCAAAATGTGAAGAAATGCACTGCTGCGTAAAGACATAGGGCTCAATTTTGAGGAAACAAAAGCAGTAAGCAAGTGCTAGAGCGGTCACATGCCACGTCATGGCATCATTTCAGTTTGTAATAAGTTCACGGTGTGGCAAATGTGTGGCTGCGTGTAGCAGAGATCAGAGGTGTGCGTGAGCATGTGATCATGAACTACACATTCTAGACTTGTGCACATTGCTTCGACTGTAAGTAGTGTGGTAAATATACAACCATTTGTTCAGATGAGGGATGTCTTTACTGCAACCTTTGGTCTTTCAAGAAGAGTCAGGTATGATTACATCTTCTGAAATTCACATCGCTGACTTACACAATTACAATACAGATTTGGTCATGGTGTCCTCCATCATTTGTAAGTGACTATGCAACCTAGGCATAGATTAGTCGACCCTTTAGTTACTAGTTGATTAATTTTCTTAACTGAATAATAACTATTTTCCTATTTTACTGTTCCAAGTAAAGTATTCTTAAAAGCATTGTAGCTTTTCTGTTTTGCCCAGAAATCATAACCGTTTTTGTGAAAGTCACCTCATAAATGATCTTCCATCTTACAAATCTGTTTACTTATGTTGCTAACGTTATTAACAACCAGGCTTACATCATTGATTCGACATTTTAGAATAGCCCAATGCTGCTGTAGCCTGTGGCTGTCTGTTGTTGCTCTAAGTAATTAACCACAGCAGTTGTGCTGTTTACAAGAGGGAGGAAGGTTCTTGTTCATCTAAGCTGTGCTTCTGCAAGCTGACTACAGCAAATTATTACTGCTTCTATGTAGCATGATTAATGTGTTTCTGCTATTTGTTTTACTGGTAAAAGTGTAATTATGTCCAACATCCCCCTGTGATCCTTATATTTCTGCTTAAAATTGGAGATTTAAGAAATTCGACAAGCAAACAGCAAACCAGCACTGGTTTAATTAATTAACTGCATTCCATATGTATATTGACATGGTCTTATGGTCAAATGTATATATACAGTATGTGAGTTCATAAAAATATTTTTTCACCACCAAAAATGTATTAATTCCGTCATAGCAACAAGATAAAGCCAGCAATAGCCCGAACATATGCAATACAGCCGTGAAAGACCCTGCTCATTCAATAGCAAAATGAACAAGTGAAATTCTTGTGTAATTATACCACGTCATTCTACTATTAATATCTGCTGTTAAATATGAAATAAATATGCCATCCTACCATTGGTTTTACGCATAGAGGTGTCCCTTTCCAGATTCAGTGGTAATTTACTGTCTCGGACAATCCATTCAGTCGGTACACCTTCTGAAACCCCGTGCATAAAACCCAGCTGTTATGTATTCCAGTTAATTCTGGTTTGATTGACAACTCTTTTATCCAATAGAGGACATTATAACCTTTGCAGTGGTGTTTGCAATATCTTACTGGATGATTTAACGGCATTTTTTGTTTTATTACTTCGTTTTACGCAAACAACTAAAAGGAAAAAATACATTCACTTGCCGAGGCATAATTGTTGTTTTCCTGCTATTTTCGAAAGATTTTACTAATTTGGCCAACTCATCAGCATGGCTGAATGGATTTTGGCAGTGGGTCAAAAGAAGACACTATGGTATTGATTTTATCGGTGAATATTCCTACGAACCTGATGGAGATTTTCCTCCTCGATATGTAAGTATTACAGCTTGTAATATTCCAAATATGTGCATTAGTTTTTCACCTCCACCAATTTCTTGTGCCATACGTATGTTTGATAGTTATTTTTGCATTTTGAGTGCATTTCACATACTGTAGTTCAAGCATTCATAGGTGGTTCAGTCATGTTTTATGTTTTTTTCATTTGCCATGAAGCTAGAACATTTTCTAGCATTTTCCAGATGGTGGAATATAATTTAATTGTAATTTTATCATACATAATACAGACTATGGTGACTTAGTATTTCCCTGGGCTATACTTGTCACTTAGGGCATGGAAAGTACTTGTTCCAATTTGCTGTGCGCTGATATGTGCTAGATTAATGTAAAATGTTCCTTGGAGTGATCATAAATGGCAACATTTTAGAAAAAAACTAAAGAGAAATATCATCCCAGGGCATTCAGCAAAAGATTACATACTGTAAAGTACAGACAAAAGTGATGTTTTATTGAAGTACAAGGGTGAATGATTAGGCTACATATTTAGGTGTGTGTGTCAGTGTGATATCAATGTTTTCATCTTAAACCATCATAATGGGCAAATGTATATGTTTTTATAATGGACAAAAAGTATTTTATTAATTTTATGACAGGTTTTTGGATAGGTTTTTGGACCCATAGATATCTATCCCCATATACTGATGAAAATATAGCGGTCGGTGCTGCGGTGGTAAAAGTGCCAACTTTGAGTCGGTGCAGTTGCACATCGAGGATCAGGGGTTTGAGCCCTGGTCCTGGCAGATCCAACCATGACCGGTGCCTTGAGGGAGCGGTAATTGGGCGGGCGCTCCCGGGGTGGGGGTAGGGAGCCGGCGGGGGAGAATCAATGTACAAGCAGCCCCGGGCGAGTTGGAACCATGGTCAGGAGCTCGGAGGAGATATACACTGCCCTCCACTATTATTGGCACCTCTGGTAAAGATGAGTAAAAAGGGTTATAAAAAATTCATCGTTTGGTGAGTTAGCTTAATCTCATGAAGAAATAATTATTTTTAACAAAACCATGTGTGCCACAATTATTGGCACCCCTGCATTTATATATAGAATAAAGTAATAATTTTTAATATTTGGTCGCATTTTTTATAACCTTTTTTACTCATCTTTACCAGGGGTGCCAATAATAGTGGAGGGCACTGTATGTCCTCCCTGAAGAGGACGTGAAGCCTTCCTCCCTACTACTGGCTGACAGGGCTTGTGTAGTGGAGAAAAGAGGGAAAAATCTGAAATAATTTTTTTAAATAAAAAAGAAAATTATGCCAAGGTGAGTTTGTAGTTGACTTGTAGTTAAATATATGATTATTTTATTATTTATAGCAGTGCACAAGTTAGTATTGTTTTATTATTTACAGCAGTGCACAAGTTAGTATTGTAAATGGTACGACTGTCTTAAATGTTCACATGCAATAGGATACAAGTGCAATCTTCAAAAATGTAAAGGAAAGGGTTAAATGAAGAATGCAAGAATAGAGATTATGGGGGACAATATTCAAGACACGCTCAGAACAGTCACTGACCCAGACTACCACCTACCATGATTTCACACTTATTACAGCTATTGGACACTTTATGCACTCATAGTAAATTGTCGGGGTTGTGCAAAAACTTTCTATGTGCATTTATTTTTCATTTTGTTTTATGAAGTTCCTATCCAGCCCTACGTACGGCACTGTAAAACTCTCATAAATAACTAAATAATTAATTAAACTAAGTCAAAACACCATGTGACTAAACTACTATATTTTATTGGAAATTTCGTGGGCTGTTCTTTCTGTTCCTGAGAATTAAATATTTTATTGACATTTATTGACATTTTAGGTTTTCAGGAGCGACAAATATAGCTAATTTTCCAACCTGTCAGAAACACTGTAACCATTGACATTTTCCATGCATTTACTGATTATTGACACCGTGCACTCGCGGAAAGGAGGGAATGAGAGCTGTCAGCCGCAGCTGTCTAGTAAGCAGCCATTGCCAGGTAGCCAGTGTTTGTCCCAGTACCCTTTCCCAGGAGAGACACACAATGTGGAAGGGAGAAGGCTAGAGCCGGCCACAGACTACAGAAAATGAGAAGCAGCTGCATCTCATTTTCACTCACTCCTCTCCACTCATTTACGGTACCAACGATCTCAAAATGCATGAAAATCTCAATAATAACAACAATAGAATTGACAGCTAGCTATCACATACACTCAGTCGTACGCACTGCGTCTATCGTACTTGCGTTTGTCTGTAAAAAGTTAATATTAATCAGTCTGAATGCCATCTAGCTCCATCTCATGAGCAATGGGAAAGTAATGAGCTGTGGATGTATAGGCAGATTAACTTCATGAGATATATGTTCCAAGTAAAGTATCACTCAAATATGCAGATTACCAGATGCCGTCATCTAGGGGTTTAGTGAAAAATTTGAAGCTCAGCAGCTACGTTTTTATGAGAAAATGTTGGCGACACTGGGCCCAATGTATTTCACTCTTGTTGGACTTACCTCTAGCTTAATATAAATATGATGTTTGTAATAATATACAAATATTCCATGAAAATTAAGTCATATGTCATGCAATCTACAGGAAAAAACAAAACACAACGGTTTCCTGACAGTGGAGGCTTCTGGTGTTTTCTGTAATAATGGTGTTGGGCACTGGAATTTTCCTGGCATTGTTTTTGTCCACTTAGAAGAAAAAGAGAAGTATGACACTGATGTCATACTTGACTGACTGTCATGACTGACTGTCATGCATATGTTGAGGCCTCCTCAGTCACCAGATCTGAACCCACTGAGCATTTATGGGATATTCTGGAAAAACACTTCAGTGATTGTTTTCCAATTCCATCAACTAAGTGTGGGTTAGACAGGCCTCAGTGCATACAGGCCATACAGACCACACATGATGAATCAACACCCTCTTATTCTTTCCATCGACTTCATACAGCTACCTTATATAACCCATTTGAAGGACTATAGCTGTGAACAGTCTATGCCATCACTGTGTAGTTTATATTTCACTACAAGTTAATGCTACAAGCTCACTCAAAATGTCTGAGGTTTGAACTTGTTCTTTTTGATAGTTAGTAAACTTACACTGGATTCACCTCTTATTTTTCCTTCAACCACAAATTTGGCTAATATTGGTAAACACTGTGTGTAGCTCCTTCACAGATCAACTGCAACCATAATGATGGCAATATGAGTACACACCTCACTGAGCCTAAATAACACACAGATACAAGAATACATTTCTTATTAAAAGGTACTAAAAAGGTTTGCTCTCATCATCAAAGAAAATTGTCTTCAATCAACCATAATACCAACCCTTTGAATCAAGTGCAGCCAGTGACCTCTCTCTTTGCCTATTAGCAACATGAAAAAATTTATAATTTCATAGGGTTTTGCTGGCCCTGATCTATCAATACATTTTACATTTTTTCTGTACTTCTGTACACATTTTCAGAATATTGTGTTAAATATAATATCTTTATAATATATTATATGCAGGCCCCTACTGTGACGCACTCTACTTCACTAATTATTGGCAGACCTCATTGAAATTGCTAGACAACTTACACTATAAAATGGTGAAAAATAATTTGTTGAAAAGAACAAGTCGTCCAAGGATTGAATGAACAGCAGCTATTGATTTATATATAATAATTCTTCTGGGTATCTGGCGGCCTGTGATTGTACTATAATTGCAGCACATTCAACTTCAAATCTATTGCTTTTTTATCATACCAGAAGAGATCACATACACTAATCCATTTGGTTACATCTTTGTTTTCTGCTGGCTTTTAGATTGCAGCACGCCATATTCATTCAACATTCATTTGTATTTTTTGCATGTTTAGGGGCAAGGTACTGGTGATCAGTGTTAAATGTTCTTTTCCCATAACTGCCATAGTGAGCTCACTATAGCATTCAGGGGTCAGCAACACCCTTGTCACTGGCATGTCACAATTTGACCTGCTCCATGGGACGTATCAATACATTAAGAACAAATATCGCAGCCGGATATACCACCCACAAGCCCTGAAAGAAATATTGTTCTTTAATCAATAAACGCTCTCGAGTCTCAAGTATCGATCTGTTGTTGTGTTCCGACCAATGCTAACACATATTAGATTAGCCTCCCTGCTATGGCCATATTAAATGTGTTTATCCCAGTAAATTCTCTATGGTTTTCTAGGCAATTATTGCTGAAATGAAGCTGCCTTTTGTTCAAGCTAAGAAGGGAATGTTACAAACCATAATAATAGCAGACGTTGATTGAGCATGAAAATCACTGCCAACAGATTAACATTATATTAGTAATGATATTCAAGCTATAAAATGTTCCATTGTAAGGTGCCTTCCATTGAAGCAAGGCAATAATCCCTTCAAGTTATGTACATATTTATTCTACAGTATATTATACAGGCTATCAGAATATCTCAAGGGCACATAAGTCATCACTAACAGAGTTTGTGTATCCTTTCTTCTCAAATTCAAAATTCAATTCAAAACAACTTTATTAATCCCTCTAGGGGCAATTCGTTTCTTTCACTATTATAGATGCATCACTAACAAAACTCTCATTTTCCTGATACCCAGAGTAACTTATTAAAAGAGATCATGAGCCATGTAATAATGAAACAAACTTTACCTTCCACATGTGCGGTGCTCATCACAATCCCTAATTCTTCCTAATTGAACACGCAACAAAACCCACTGAAAGTGCAGTGTTGCTTTCTCAGCGATATCGGACGAGATTTTTGTTCTGACAAATATTTTCTAAACATGTAAGCAGAAGATACTGGTGCCTGCCATGCAGCAGCACGTAAAGTGCTGTCCACAGGGATATCTAGTGCCTCAAGGTATGTCCAAAATGTGACAGGTCAGCTTCAGCTTTCCTCTTTCGAATGGGAGGAGGCAAGGGACACAGCTCTATAAACAACTTTGGTAGCCGGCTCTTCTGGCATTGTTCTGTCACTACCTACTAGGCGTAGCAGAAAAATCTATCCTCTACTTGCTGTGGTAGCTAATGAGCTAGTTCCCTTGTAAACAGCAGGCCTCTCCCCTTATGTGCTGGATTTACTATCTGCACGCTGAAGGTGACAAAGTTTTGGCTGTAAATTAAAATTATCTAACTATCCCTCTCCTTCTCACTGCACAGAACAGTGTGTCTGGGGAGCTGGCTAAGCACTCATTGCTGTGCATCTTGTTATTTTTCCTATCTTGCTTGCTAGCTCCAGTGCCCACCAGAATTATTGACAAGCCTGGAAAATATGAGCACAACAAAGGCTACAGAAATGTACAAACCCCAATTCCAAAAAAGCTGGGACACTGTACAATGCACATAAAAGCAGAAAGCAGTGATTTGTAAATTCACTTTTACATATATGTAATTGAAAACAGTACAAAGAAAAGATATTTAATGTTTTACCTTTCAACTTTAACTCTATAGATTTTTGTAAATATACGCTAATTTCGAATTTGATGCCTGCAACACATTCCTAAAAAGTTGGGAAGGTAAAAAAAAAAACCTGTTTGGAATATCCCACATGAAAACAGGTAATGCTATCATGAATGGATATAAAAGGATATAAAAAAAACTCTTGATATCTTATTTGCAGATACTCTGACAAGTGATATTATAAACCTCTGCATTTGACTAATTTTCCTATTGAACTCTGTAAAAATAAGCAAGGAGAAACAACCCTTCAAGTGATCCATCCATATCTACTGCACATCTGGCAGCAGAGTGATGGTTTGAGGCTGGTTTGATACCTCAGACCCTTGATGACATACGGCCATTTAGCCAACCATGGGTTTTTTGAACTTCCCAGTCTTTTTTTTTTTTGCCCCTGTCCCAACCTTTTTGGAACGTGTTGCAGGCATAAAATTTGGAATTAGCTTATATTTACAAAAATCAATAAAGTTGATAAGCTAAAACATTAAATATATTTTCTTTGTACTGTTTTCAATTAAATATGTAAAAGAGAATTTACAAATCACTGCTTTCTGCTTTTATGTGTATTTTACATACTGTCCCAACTTTTTTGGAATTGGGGTTTGTATTTGTCATTTATCATTCATGTAATTTACAGTATATGAGAAAAATTTCATCTTTAATTTAGATAAAATTATTCATTGAAAAAATTTATATTTTCTCAAAAAACGTGTCACAATTATTGTAAATGCCATAAATAGTTACAAACGAAACCTAAGTTCATATTTTACTCTTTTAAGCACACCTGAGTCTGAAATATTATGTGGTCATTCTAGACTTCCTGTTTCACTGGGGTATAAGTATGAGGTGATACATGGATCAAAACCCCTTACTCTCCTATCAACATGAGGAAGATCAGAGAACACACAAATGAGATGAGACAAAAGGTTGTTGACCTTCATAAATCAGGCAATGGCTATAGGAAAATAGCTTCATGTCCGAAACTACCTATTTCCACTATTAGAGCAATAATTAGAAGCTACTGGTGCTGCGATGAACCTGCAAGGAAAAGTTTGCCCCCATGCACAGATGGTTCGAGAGGCAAAAAATTTCTCCAAGGATCACAATTGGAGAATTGTAGATGTTGGTGGCATCCTAGAGTCACCCAGTCTCCAAAAGTACAATTAGACGCCCCCTCTATGTCAATAAGCTATTTAGAAAGCTGTTTAGCACCTGGGGCTCTATCTTGGCGATCTTAGCGCTTTGTCTAAGCACATGGCGTTAAGTGCATTTAGGGCGTGTCCAAGTCCGCTTTTGCTATTTAGACGGTGTGTTTTTTGAGCGCTAAGCACGGCGCAACGTGCAAATGGGCTGAACCTAGTCTTTTCATTAATTATAGGTGTGTCTTGGGTGTGACATGCAATAAACCAATCAAAATGTCATATCCCATTCCCTTTAAAAGCCTGCTTTTCCACCTTGGCGGATTGCTTATATAATGGCGAAACAGACATGCTCATGCGTTTTTAGTGTGATCAAGGAATAGGCTATATGGATCAAAGTAGTCTGTAATCAATATTATTCAAACTAACCATTATGAGTTCCCGGTAATTCCCAACAGTGCTGTTATTTTACTAAATATACAGATCCTTTCCAAAAAATTAGAATATCATGGAAAAGTTTTTTTTTTTTCCATAATTCCATTCAAAAAGTGAAACTTTCATAGATTATAGATTCATTACACACAAAGTGAAATATTTCTAGCCTTTATTTGTTTCATTTTTCATAATTTTGGCTTACAGCTCCAGAAAACCCCCAAAACAGTATTTCAAGAAATTAGAATAGTGTGTCGAAAATCAGCATTTACTTCAGTTATTTCAGAGAATGAGTGGAGTGGCTTGACTCGAGGAATCTGACAGTTGTAGCCCATGTCCCGGATACGTCTGTACGTGGTGGTTTTTGAAGCACTGACTCCAGCCTCAGTCCACTCCCTCTGCATCTCCACCAAATTTTGGAATCGTCTTTGCTTGACAATCCGCTGAAGCCTACGGTCATCTCTTTTGCTTGTGCACCTTCTCCTGCCACATTTTTCCCTTCCACTAAACTTTCTATTGATATGCTTGGACACTGCACTCTGTGAACAGCCAGCCTCCTTAGCGATGACCTTTTGTGGCTTACCCATCTTCTGGAGGGTGTCAATGATGGTCTTCTGGCCAATTGTCAAGTCTGCAGTCTTCCCCATACTGAACCAAACTGAGATAAACGTTGCAGGTGTTTTGAGTAAATTAGATGATAGTGTGACACTCAGTCTAAAACATTCATTCTCTGAAATAACTGAAGTAAATGTTGATTTTCGACACACTATTCTAATTTCTTGAAATACTGTTATGGGCGTTTTCTGGAGCTGTATTATAAAATTATGAAAAATGAAACAAATAAAGGCTAGAAATATTTCACTTTGTGTGTAATGAATCTATAATCTATGAAAGTTTCACTTTTTGAATGGAATTATGGAAAAAAAAAAACTTTTCCATGATATTCTAATTTTTTGGAAAGGATCTGTATGCGGTTAAATTTTGTTAAAAGAACCTGCAACAGCTGAGAATAAGCTACCAATGGCTTCCGTCTCACATTAGAAAACGCCAAATTAGTCTGCTTGTTTAACAAATTTCATTTGATTATGCAATGAAGCAATGAACTCATGTTCAAGCTTCATCCGAAGTTCATTAGGCCTACCTATATGATTAATAACATACATAAGGTTATTTTGCCTTAATGATGACACTAAATACAATAAAGCTGTCAGGTTGGCAAGCCATAAGTTCACGCATATTTCCCCTTGTTTTATAATGTCCTGCTTATGGAAATGTGACCAACCTGTTTTACTGGTAGAGTAATGCTTTAAAACAATCCACTTTCCCAGGAAGACCGTGAAAAGTGCGATTTACAGCAGGGGAAACAGACCTGCTCCTGTAAAGTGCACATGCAGATAATGGCATTAAAATGAATTGTGAATTAATTGTGTAACGTGCTGCAAATTTGTTTTCGTTTCTAATTAGATGCTTAGTTCTCTTTAAAATCTTTTGTTCAGTTATGGAATAACAGGTGAAATCAGTGGGGTTTTAATAAGCTGAGAGTATGGAAACCTTGTCACTGTAATTTTAAAAATATAAAGGACGAAGAATAGCTATGGTTACAATTAATTTAACATGGTGACATTTATCTCAGTTTTTTAACCATAGGCTATCAAAAAAACCTTATGCACAAAGAATCCGCTGTTGCCTAGGCTATTTGAAAAACAATAAATGCAATATTCACTGGACAAGGTTTTGAACTTTTTTCAGTCACAACCATTCTATTTACTTACAGGCTGTATTCCTAGATAAACAGAGCTGTATTGTAATGACATCTGAAGCGCATTTTCAGAACTCAAATGTCCGTCTATTGCCGTGCGCAAGTTTTCCATTGAATGACAATTCACGCATTAGGTGTAAATGACAATTTGCGCATTAGGCTTGATATAGGGGTTACCAGCTCCTTTTTAATGGATAGCCATTATCCCGTACCATCGCACATCGCCTGGATGTTGATGGAGTGGGCTGAAAGCAATTTAATGTGGCATTCCCCTTCGCTGAGGGACAGGTATGTGGTCTTTGACCTATGGACCCTTTTATTATTATGCATTTTTTTATATAGCCTACACAATAATAATATTTCACATTGTAATCTTGATATTTTAGTCATGCTTGTGCGCGCCCCTGTGTGTAACAGACAGGAGGGTACGTGCGTTGTGCACACGCCTATGTAGACGCACTTATATGCGCCGTTAAAATAAGATGTAAAGAACTGCGACATGACTTTAGACCAGGTTTGTGGTGATTCTAGCGCAAGCGCTTTCTGCTGGCTCAAGATAGCAATACGCCAAAAATAATCCTTGTCACTATTCATTTTAAGACTAACATGCCCAGTTCACTTGCAACGGGTGCAAGAATACATGGTATTTAAACGTGAGACGTGAGTGCTAGGCGTTATAATGATCCCTGCGGCGGGTGTATGATAGCAAAGACACTTGCGTTTGGGTTAGCGCCGCTTAGCACCGAGTGTAAGATAGGGCCCCACGAGTTTGCGAAATATTGCCGGAATTTAAATTGGAGCCGAGTGCTATGTTCAGATGAGATGGAAATTGTTCTCTTTGGCCATAATAAGAGGCATAGCTACACAAAAAAAGCCTTTTCCTCACTGTGAAGTAGGGTGGTGGATCTGTGATGTTGTGGGGCTATTTTTCCACCAAAGGCCCTGGGAACCTTGTTAGGATTGTAGGGTCAACAGGAACTACAATTCCATGCAGGTTCGTACGTGTTCCTATTTCTTACAGGATACATGGCACCATGGACTCCATCAAATACCAGGAGATTTTAGACCACAATCTGGCTGCATCTGGCAGAAGGCTAAAAGTAGGTCATGATTAGATCTTCCAGCAGGACGATGATACAAAGCATACCTCAAAATATACACAGAAATGGTGACCACAAAATCAAGGTTTTGCAATGGTCATCCCAGTCCCCTGACCTGAACTCCATTGAAAACCTGTGGGGTGAGCTAAAGCAGAGAGTCCACAAACATGGACTAAGGTCTCCATAGAGATTCCATATGGAGGAATTGTCTCAAACCCCTTGCTATGTGTTCTCTAATCTCATCTAACATTACAGGAGAAGACTCAGTGCTGTTATCTTGGCAAAGGGAGGGTGCACAAAATACTAAATACATGGAAACCAATAATTTTGACATACATCTTTTCAAAATAAAGGTTTTTTGTTTTAAAGATTTATTTTTTCCTCTGATCAATGGTATCACAATTTAACTATATAATTTTCTAATTTTTCTGAGCATAGAAGCCATTTAATAAACAATAAATTAAATTGAATCTACTTTTTGCAGATATTAATTGAGGTAATAATGTAGATAATTGCCAATAATTGAGGTAATTGCCAATAATTCCGATGGGTACTGTATCGTATTTCGTTCAGAAATACTAGCAAACTAGTTTGGTATTCTCCAGCTTGAGCCACATTCACGTGCCTTAACATTAACATTCATTATTTCCTCTAACTCATACTGTTAAAAACTACCATATAAAATGACAGTCATATTGCCGTTGAAAAACCACTGTATAAATCCTGTTATGTAACTGTCTATCATGTTATTTTAATGGATGGCCATTAATTAATGACTTATTGCCATTATTAGGGTTTGAGCCCGAATTATTAGGGTTTTATTTTTTGAAATTTTTTTTCTACACGTGTTTGCTAAATTTCCAGTGAAATAACTTAGCACACTCATCATAAATGTATGAAATGAAGAGTGTTTAAAATCTCACCTCAATCAGCCTCATGGTGGCGCTATAATACATATTTCTATTTATTCACAGTTTTAATGTAATATCTCCCACACCCTTTGTCCAATTCACACCAAATTTGCTATGAGAATTCCCTGGAAGAACTTGTACTTGCATGTACAATATCATTGAAGTCTGCCATATTGGATTTTCTGCTAATTTGCATATTATGCTAAATCGTTTTTTCCAAAAGGCTTTTTTGTTTCTTGACCAATTTGGATCAGACTTGGTACATTAGTGTACCTAATTATACTTGCTAACTATAATCCAGCTATATCCGACAATAACTACAGGAACTGTGAGCCAATCAATGTGAGATTGGGTGTGGCCTATCACATAAATGGCCAAAACTCGAGAATAACGTTTATGAGTTACCACTGAGGATGCATGCCATATTATGTCCAAATTCGTCCACGGGGGCCGCTATAAAAATGTTTTTCAAATTAATGGCTCAATACAATCCTGAAATTCTATAAACATGGTCCAGGGCTGGAATTTATGAAATTGGCCATGACCTATCATCAGGGCCACCAGTTTATCTTAACAACATGACTCGTCATTAAACTGTTATCCTCCAGTGGTGCTCTGTAGGCACTCAAACAGCACAATCAAGTGAATAATTATCCAATTGAGAGTAAAAAATAAAAAAAATATGCAATTGGAGCTAATAAAACACTAATAAAAACAAATAGTTGACATAGTACATGTGGAGGCTGCAAAAGCCCAGCCCCGTCTCATCTCCACCCCAAGCCTGAGTGCAGAGAAACCCACCTGCCATCAATTCAGTGCAATTCGCCGACGCAACTGCCGTCCTGCAAGCCTATTCACTGCCCTCGCATTCTCCCTAACATTCTTTATTTTGTGCGTCAAGAAGTAAACGTGAGTACAGTTATTTATTACTAGCACAGTGGTTATGTTGAACTTCCAACAAGTTGAAAGAAGTAAACATTAAATGAGATGAAATGATGGTCACTTAATTTATTTAACCCTCAGAGACCCAGAGTTGCAAAAGTGCAACATTTTTTAAAAACGGTCCATTAGTACCTATTCCTGTCTAAATGTAGATAAAAACTACATATCCCAGCACCCCAGACTCTAAAATGTATCATAGCAACACTTTTTGCGGCAAAATATTCTGGGAAAATAGACATACCCCTTTCAAAGATCAAACAACATGGCTGCCTCCCTCTGATCCCCCTGCTCTCTCTTTGGCACCAATTTCGACAATTTTCCAAGTAAGTATTTGACCTTTAATAATTTTTTTCTTAATTCCAAAGATGTTTAGTGATAGAAAATTCCATAAATTAAAAAAATTATATATAATATACATGATTTAGAGCTATTTGTTTGAATGTTGCAAAAATGCAACACTGGGCTTCAATGGTCGTCTTATTCACACAAGAGACCCCACACTGAATCATGGGTAAATGCATGTCAAATGACTTGCAACACAATTTATCTGCCTTCCTGTCATGACATATATATGTATATATACATATATATATATATATATATATATATATATATATATATATATATATATATATATTATACATACTGTATATGTGTGTGTATATACAGTACATGTTTCTCCACTCATTTATTCAGGTTTTTCCTTTAATTTGTCACCCGTCTGTATATGATAAACAATTAATTTGTTTCACTTTTAAAAAGTCATATGTCCTTTGGTGGTCTATTTATGATTAGGGGCAGGTGTTGGTCTCCACTTTCAATTATGCCACCTATTGCAAGTTGAGAAAAATATGTAATATGCATATGCAAATACGCATTAGATCTACTATTTACATTTCAGAATGTCATTGACAAAGAGAGGAAGAGTGTACTCAGTTCTGGATGTATTGGAGGCCATTGCTAATGGAGATACAAGTGATTTTGAGATTGAGTCGGAGGACAGCGATAGTGATGGAGACAATATAGCACAGGATGGCCAGGATCAGGACTCTACAAGTGACAGTGAAAGTGAGAGAGAAAACGAGGGAGAAAGCGAGGGAGAAACCGAGAGTAGCACCAGTGAGGATAGACCTGGCACAGCACAGGGCAGGCAGAATGCCCAGGGCACAGCACAGGGCAGGCAGAATGCCCAGGGCACAGCACAGTGCAAAAATCTCACAGCACAGTGCAAAAATCTTTGCTGGTATAAGAAACAGTTCATAAGCCCTGAAACAAACTTCACAGGTACTGATTTTGAAGTTGTCTCTGACTATATACTGCAAACACCACTGCAGTACTTCCAGAGATTTGTGTCCCCAGAGATGCTTCATAATATGGTTGTGAATTGCAACGAATACAGTCTCCAGAAATTTGGGACAATTGCTGACATCTCTGTCAAAGAGATAGAACAAATGATGGGCATGTACCTGAGAATGGGTATAGTACAAATGCCTGGTGTCAGGGTTTACTGGGAAACCGACACACGCTACAGCCCTGTAGCTGACGTAATGCCTCGTAACCGTTTTCAGTCCTTGCTTTCAACCATCCACTTTGCCAACAACCTCACTGTTTCAGATGAACAGAAGAAGGACAAACTTTGGAAAATTAGGCCATGGTTGGATGCATTCAGGGAGAACTGCCTGCAGATAGTGCCTGAGGAGCATAACTCTGTCGATGAAATGATGATTCCTTTCAAGGGGAAGTTCAGTGGCATCAGACAATACATGAAGGGGAAACCCCATCCCTGGGGCTTCAAAGTCTGGGCAAGAACAGGAATCTCAGGCATACTCTGTGACTTTGACGTGTACCAAGGGAGCGTCCAAGGTAAACATGTCAAGTCTGAACTTGGATTGTCAGCAGATGTAGTCATAAAGCTTGCATCAACACTTCCTGTAGGTCAAAACTACAAGATATTTGCAGACAATTATTTCACATCTGTTCCCCTGATCATCAAACTTCTTGAGCGCGGAATCCACTTTGTTGGAACAGTACGCCCTGTGCGCGTGCCAAATCTCAAGTTGGCAGAAGAGAAGGAACTGAAGAAACAAGGCAGAGGGAGCTTTGACTTCAGGGTGGAGCAAACTCACAACATCTGTGCTGTGAGGTGGTATGACAACCGGGCTGTTACTCTTCTCTCAACTTTTGATGGACCACAGCCAGTTGACAAGATTACCCGGTGGGACAAATCCGCCAAGCACTATGTGGAAGTCAGCAGACCATCCATCGTGAAGACGTACAACCGATTCATGGGTGGCATTGATTTGCTTGATTCCTTTACAGCCAAGTACAAGTTCCACATTAGGTCCATGCGTTGGTACTTGACCATTTTTTGGCACACCATCATCCTTGGAGTGGTCAATGCTTGGCTGCAATACAAGCGTGACTGCAAAACCCTGCAGATCCCTGAAAAGGAAGTCATGAACAGGAGGCACTTCCAGGCACAGCTGGCAACTTCTCTCATCCAAACCAATACCATGAAGAGAGGAAGACCATCCATGGATGAGGCAAGAGCACCAAGAGCAGCAATGGCCCGCAGTGCTCCTCCTCCTGATGTCCGCAGGGATACTGTGGGACACTTGCCAATGAAGGTAGAAAAAAGAGGCCGCTGCGCACACTGCAAGGATGGATATACAACAACTGCATGCATCAAGTGTGATGTTCGTTTGTGTTTCAATGATCACAACAACTGCTTCCATCAGTTTCATACATAAGGAGACCTAAACAAGAATGGTCTCCACAAAACACGAAGATCGTTATGTTCAAGCAAAGTTCTAGTTGTGAACATGAACAAGAACTGTTGTTAAATAACTGTTAAAGAACTGTTACATTAAATGTCCAGGTTGGAAAAGGCTGAGGAAATTTTAACAAGACGTTCCAAGGATAATTAGTTTGTTGTTTTTTAATGGTGACGAAATTAATTGGGCCTACACCATAGATTAAAATGGCCATTTTAATTAGTCAAGTTGATTAACTTTTTATTGTGCTGTATCAGAGTGTTTCATGTTAATAAAATTATTTTAAAATATATATTTCATTGTTATTGAATCATCAATGCCTAATAATTTGTGGACTTAGTTAAAATAACAGTGGTGAAATATTGTAACCATGAGGACCCGCTGTTGCATTTTTGCAACATTTTCACAAAATCCTCCCAAAAACAAAAAATGCAAAAAACTCATAATTTTCTTGATCAGAGGCTTCCTAAAAACAGTTTAAAAAGGAGAAAAACAATTTACATCAATAAAATCAACGCTTGGGTTTCTCAGGGATGTGCAGAGATTTTATATGTAGGCTACTTTTAATAAGTTATGTATTACTAATGCAGCGGTTATGTTGAACTTCCAAGTTGAAAGGAGTTAAGTGACGTGAAATGATGGTCACAATTTATTTAAGTTTTGCTCCCGTTCTTTTGTTCACCTTTTCCCCTGGTGCGGATACTTCTGCGTTTTGTGGCGTATCTTTCTAGATACGCTTTTAGAAATCCTTATCGGTCGCGTTTGGTTCTCCGAACCTTACACTCCCCCTTACAGAATATCGAAGTCAGTATGGAAGAACCAGCGACTTCTAGGGAAACTTACAAAACGCTTACAAAAAGCCAGGGCGCTACAAAGGTTACCTCTGAGGAGGCTATTTTCATGCTGCAACTTCAACAAAGTCAGTTGATGGAACAAATACAGAACCAGGGAGATTGCCTGCAAAGGCTAACAGAGAGCCTCCATAGACTTTCTGTGGCAGTTAATGCTCCCCCAGTTGCACAAGCACAAACTCCCGTACCCACGCCACGTGCTATTAAGGAGCCCAAACTCCAATTACCAATGCGTTATGGTAGAGAACCGGGGAAATGCTGCCCCTTTCTGACACAATGCCTTATTTCTTTTCAAGCACAACCCTCCCGTTTTACCACTTCAGAATCCCGCATAGCTTTTATTTTATCCCTCCTGAGCGATCAAGCTCTCGCTTGGGCTGACCCTTTAATTTGGGCCAACGCCTCCTGTGTTCGCGATTCAAATCAGCTGATGAAGGAAATGCAGCTGGTCTTTGACCACGAGGTTTCAGGCGAGGAAGCAGCCAGGAGACTAACTAACTTGCACCAGGGAACTGACACCGTATCGGCTCTCTCGATTGCCTTTCGAGCATTAGCTGGGGAGACTGGGTGGCCTGACGGTCCGCTGAGATCTTTAATTTTAAAAGCCTTGTCTGATCCTAAAAGGGATGCTTTGGCTATGCTCGAACCACCTGCCACGTTCAGTGAGCTGGTTACCATGGCAATATGCCTGGACAACCGTATCAGGGAGCGTGGGCGGGGGCGTAGAGACAGTCCTGTTCATCATACTCCTCTTGCCGTTGGCACTCTCTCCCTCTTCGGTAGCACCTCCAGTCCGCTCTTTCGCCCACTCCCCTCTTGAAGGGGTGGAGCCTATGCAGGTGGACGGTGCTTCTCTGCGCGAGCCCAGACAATTTAGGCCGCGAGAGGAGTGGTGTAGTTACTGCAGGCGCAGGGGGCACTTGAAGGATCAGCGCCCTAAATTGAGAGTAAATGGAAGGGTCTTGCAGGGGAGACCAGGTACCCTAGCGAGACATAATGGTACTGTTTCGCGGACGTTATTGCCAGTCCAACTCTCCTGGAATAAGCGCTCGACTAACGTCAACGCTTTTATCGATTCCAGAGCAGCGAATTGTCTTATGGACGCTAAATGGGCCCCGGAACATAAAGTTCCCATACACCCCCTCTCTTCACCCCATCCTGTTGCTGCCCTCGATGGCCGGCCGTTGGGCACCGAGTCTATTGAAGAGACCACAGACCATGCGCGCCACCCACGAGGGTCATTCTGAACACATTCACTTCCTTTTAATCGACTCTCCAGCCTGTCCGCTGGTTTTGGGACATTCATGGCTGGCCCGGCACAGCCCACACATTAATTGGGGTGGTGACAAGGCTGTCATCCTCCAATGGGGCCCCCAATGCGGGTCTTGCTGTCGGCTGACAGTTCCGGTAGTGTCTCACGGGCGTGGCCATAGCTCGGAGCTTAGCCCTATCAGTGACCTCAAGCAGGTTAATTCTCGGTCTGATCTAGGTTGCTCCACCTCTCTCTCTGAGCGTGAGAGCATTGAAATGGTAGTGGCGTCCGATTTCCCCCTGCCAGCTAAGATATCGGTCTGCGCTCGCAATGGGGGTTCACAACTCCCACCCTCAGGTCTTTTGCGCCCCTCACCCATCCCCAGTCATTCGGGGAGGCGCGTTCGTGCAGCTTTTCCGCGCACCATGGCCAAACAAGAGGCCGCGGCCGAGGGGCGCTATCGTTCATCTCCCTCCTACCAGGTTGGGCAGCAAGTCTGGCTTGCCACACGGGCCCTACCCTTGCAAGTGGAATCCCGCACACTCGCTCCTCGTTTTGTGGGCCCATTCAGAATCACCGAAATAATAAACCCAGTCACTGTCCGGTTACAGCTCCCGCGCTTCATGCGCATCCACCCCACGTTTCACATCTCTCGACTAAAGCCTGTGCTTGTTAGCGCCCTCGCCTCGGCGGACAAGCCGCCGCCCCCCCACCGGTTTGTGGAGGGAGGTCTGGTGTATACTGTGCGGCGCATTTTGGCCGAGAAACGCGGGGCAGAGGGTCTCAGTTCTTGGTGGATTGGGAGGGCTACGGCCTGCTGGGTCCCATCCAGGAACATCTTGGACCCAGCTCTTATTGGGGACTTCTGTAGAGGCAGGGCTGGAGGATCGCCTGGAGCCGTCCCTTACAAGGGGGGTGCTGTCACGGTTATTAGCAGCCTTTGCTGTTTCACCGTTTCATTTACTTTTTGGCGTCATCGAGATGCTCTATCGGATTTTTTCCGCCTCCATACATGTGTTTGTATCTCGCCGGGCAATTATTCCCTACACCTGTATTGCATTTCCTGCCAGTTATAAATACCTCAGGACTTCCACATTTCCTCACTTCGATATTGTCTTTGCTATGTTGACAACGAAGTCGGTAAGGTATAGGAAATTTGGTCACTGCATTTCTGGTTTGTATGAATAAGAAACTCCAGTTAGAGTTTAATTTATAATTTATTTTTAGTCTTTTTCTTTCCTTTCTCTCTTTATCCTTTATACTCCTCTACTAGTTACCTTTTTGTTTAGCTCGTTCTCACCTAGAGCTGTAGGTAACAGGTTCTAGTTTAATTTTCATTCTCTCGCCCGTTTATACAGGGTGTTTCTTTTGTTTTCCGCTGACCTCCTGTTATCACTCCTCGTTTGAGAGCGCAAGGTTCTTTTGTTATTTATTCTCGCTGTTTATCGAGATACGCCTCCGTTTTTGAGGTTGTTTTGTTTTTTGGCTTGTTGCCAGGGAAGCTTTGCTCCCGTTCTTTTGTTCACCTTTTCCCCTGGTGCGGATACTTCTGCGTTTTGTGACGTATCTTTCTAGATACGCTTTTAGAAATTCTTATCGGTCGCGTTTGGTTCTCCAAACCTTACACTCCCCCTTACACATATTGCTTTTATATTCTTAACATCTTAATACCAAGGGCAAAATATACCAATTCTCGCCTGTTTTTACTAGTGACCAACAAAGCAGTTTATCTCAAAAACTGTAAAGGCTACAAATATGGTTAATAGCTTTTATTAAAACAGAGAGCACTATTATGACTAAGCAGTCATAATTCATATGCATGCACTTTTGGCTACTTAATTACAACAATTTATGTACAGAAATTGTGAAAAAACTAAAAAACGGGTACCTACATTCAAATTTCTGATTTTTTACCTGATGAGCTACAAGAGCTATGGAGAAAATAACTCCTCTTTCTGATTCCTCAATATGCTGTGTTAATATCTCAAACCATTCAAATTCTACTCTTTTTTTCAGGTGAACCATTTCGGTTACCAAAGTTGGCACAAATTGTGCCAAATTGTGCAAAATGGCAAGGTTCCAGAAAAGTCTCAATATGATTTATTTTTTTAAGTCTTACAATAAAATATGATAATTGGCAATAAAAATTCATTTTTAGATGTGTTTTTGGTGTGTTTTATATTACACAACTAACTAGCTTACCTGTGGTCCCCAAAAAGCTCTCCAAACCCATGTAGCAGCACAGTGAATCTTGTATTCCACCAGAGCCCCATTAGCCAGAAATGAGTCCAACTATATTTAAACGGGATCAAATCTACACCACTTTCCTACATAAAATAAACCCCTGCATAATAATCAACAACAAAATCATCCTCATGTTATCTCTCCCTCATGTTACGTCATGCATAAATTGCTCATTCATTTACCTGCACAGCCTGCTGTACTGCATACAGAATTTACTAATGTGGAACAATAACTACTAAACAAACACTTCAAACGCCATGTCATTCAAAAGAAACTCGGAACAGCTCGTCTCAGACACAAATAGATAGCCAGCTGCTATGTGTAATTTTGCTGGCTAGCTTTCCATTGTTACAATATAGTAATGTTAGCTTATAGTAATGTTATAGTAATGTTAGTTAATTCAGAGGGATTCATTTTATACATAACAGTGAATTCGCACTGGTATACCGGCAAACAAATATGTTACCTTACCACTTAGCGTCACTGAGACAACATCGCAAAAACATCTTCGGGCTAGGACCTGCTGCACGGAGAAACGCCTGAATAACCTAGACATAACTAACCAAAAACTGTATGAAAGAGACTGTAAAGTAAAAAGATGAACAGCCGCCGTTACCTAATGAATTGTACTTTTCTAAATGTAATGTAGCTAGCTGCTACATCTTGGTACGAACTTTACGCTTAGAGGCTTCCTCCTCTTATGCACAATTGTTTCTATGTGACAACCTAACCCATTGTGTTGAATGAGGGCTTGTCTGAAAGATAAGAGTCTTCGTTTTGGCTGGAATATTTGACAGACAGTTTAAAAACCCAATGGAAAGCAAATAACACTTGCAGTGGAGGCGGGTCATTGCAAGATTTTCCCACTTCAGATAGGCCTATTGTGCTATCAGTCAAAGAAATACACCCAATTGACAACGGTTTTGCATATAACTGTGCAATAAAGTACAAAACCACTTTGGCTAAAATATACTAAGCCACGGGATTGGTACTCCAGAAACTGGCTGAGTTTCACAACGCCAAACTGAACACAGCCGAACTACTCATAATGAAGTGCAGTCGGTTTAAAATGTGAAAAAAATCATGTACAGCCGTATGAAAGTTTTAAAGTATTTTTTCTTGAAGTCTAAAGGTATAACGATTTTTCAAACCAAAGTTCTGTGAAATACAATTAAGCAGAACAGTTTACCAGCACATTGTTTATGGTGTGACATCAAGCTGCAATACATGTTTGCGATTTAGGTCGTTGTTTCCAACGTAATTTATGAAGTTTTAACTTGAAGTTTTGGGCTTAAAAACCACTTTCCCAGAAGGAATGGATATATCTTAAGGATATTTAATCAAAATATTGAGGAGAGCAGTTTATTATATATTATTAAATTAATGAAATGTATAATTTAATTATTTCCGTCACGCCCGCATTACCGCTAGGGGGCGTTTGGCAGCAAGAGGTTAAATGTCGTATTTACTTGACTTTCTTTAGGCTTTTAATGGCTCAAACCCCCAATTGCCGCTTGCGGCTATATTTCTACATCATTCTTCACAGTGCTTTGAAAAAACTGTGAAATCCTGTAAAATTGTACAAATATTTGAATGTAAAAATGCAGTTGTTTTTGGTGTAGGCTACATAATAATAAAAACCATTGATTAAAGCCCTTTTTTATACCTATAAACTATAACTATCCACCAGTGTATCAATGCTTGACTTGATTACCCCAAGGGTTGCTGCCTCTACTACATGGCCTAGCAAGGTGTTCCACACATTGACAACTCTCTATGTAAAGAAATACATCAATTCTAATACTAATACTACTTGAATGGAAATTACTTTTAGCTAATGTCCACCCATGCTCCGACAACCTGAAAAATCTTTAGCAGTTCACTATTTAAATCGCTTTAATTTAAAAACCTCAATCAAATCCCCCTAAATCTGTTTTTCCTGTCTGAACGGATGTACCTTTTACATATCAAACCGGAACTAATTTAGTTGCCCTTCTTGAGATGTGATGCCCTGAACTGCACACAATATTCTGAATGTGGTCTGATAAAGGCATCAGTAATAATAATAAGTTTAATGATAAATTCCTCTGATTTATACTTTTTTTTAATATAACCCAGCATCCAGCATTACTGCTACAGCACAATGCCTAGATCATAGGTGTTGTCTAAATACTACTCTCTAATCTTTTTTCAATCTGAATGCATTCTAATTTTGTTCCTCTCATAAAATATTCCTGAATTTTTATATTATGAGAGGAACAAAATAAGAATGTGTTTCCACACTTCTGCTTACTCACATTTGAGTTTCAGGCAATTAAGCAACAGGCCACTGAATCCGTCACAGAGGACCATGCGTAGCAGATGTGAGAGAGGATCTGACA
This sequence comes from Synaphobranchus kaupii, assembly GCA_029718625.1. Lineage (NCBI taxonomy): Eukaryota > Metazoa > Chordata > Actinopteri > Anguilliformes > Synaphobranchidae > Synaphobranchus > Synaphobranchus kaupii. The sequence goes on along the minus strand of CM056376.1, from coordinate 51,073,876 downwards.
GCCCAGTTGACCACAGTGGGCACCGTTTATGTTTCCACAGGTAGGAATGAGGTAGATTGTTTCTATAAGATGACCAGTTACTTAACTTGGAAATTGTACAAGGGTTTCTATCCTTGCATACCTCTCTCGAGCGAATATAAGAGTTCTGTCTGATCGTGGAAATGAAGGTGGAAGTGCAAGTGTGTCTGGCTGCAAGTAGTGGATTTGCTGTGGACAGGCTCAGGCAACCATATGGTCTAGTAGAATGCACTTTTGGCTAGCTTCCAAGCTACCTCTACTGGATAGGATAGCTCTAACAAAGCTCCCCATAGCACCAACCATCTTTGGTCCTGGAGACCTTGACATGCCGACAAGCTGTATGAAAACCCCTGAGAACTCTAGTAGATGGGAAATTAGTGGCAGGCTTAGGCTGATGGGGGGGATATATACCCCCTCCCCCTCCCGTCTTATGTGCTAAAGGGTTTCACAATATAGTTCTCCAATCACATTCACCAACCCACTGCATGACATCTCCAGAGATTTAAAAGGGATGGTTCACACTTCAGTTCAGTTGAGTTTAGGGCAAGAGAAAGGGAACAAAAATTTGAAAAGCCACTGTAAAGTCAATAGTCTTACGAGGATGTTGGGCCAGCATGTATGTGCTATGGCATAGTCTACCAGTGTCTGGGATTCTGCAGGAGGAATATGAAACCACTATTTAATGAGAGTCAATCAACTCATGCTTATTTGATAGCAGTTGAAAGCGATGTCTCAATTTGGTTTGATTGGGTTCGTTGCAAGCACACAGAACAAAGACCAAATCAAACAGGTTAAAAGCAATGTGACATTTGACAACGTGAAAGGTGACATTTCAGGATCCTATATTTCCGGCTCACAAGCTGCTGCTCAATGCATTCAAGTCTAGCTCATTTTATCCAAAATCACCCCGCTCCCACTACAAAATCAGATTGGGAAACGGAAGTTTGCCCTTTTTGAACACGAGTCTTATGTATATTTTCTGCCCGGACAATATGTATGTCAGTATTTTAGCCGCTTATTAAGATATTTGTGGTAGTTAGTTCTCTACAAGTGAGGGACAAAAATAGAGTAATATAATGATGCAATATAAATCAAATAATACATACCCAGTATTTTAGAGGACATTTATGTGTATAAACAACTTTAGTGTGCTGCAGATCAAGCTTAAAAATACATACAATGGGCCTCATTTATCATTCATGCGTACGTTCAAATCTGATCGTAAAGTGGGCGCACGGCCATTTTTAGACAAATCTCCGGATTTATCAAAATGAATGTGGGTGTATGGTACGATGAAGGGTGTGTCCCAATAGTCAAAAAATGCACCCTCCACTACCACCTCCTCTACCGAGCGAAGCGGCTTCAAGCTTCTCCTCCCCTCCGACGAAGCATACATCGATGTATGACACACATTCACATTTTTGGGTGACATCATCGTGCTCATGCCCACAGAGGCAACAGTGATGATGCGTAGCTATGCCTTATATGAATTTCCCCAAGATAGTGATGCCCCAATGCAAGATATTTAGCCTAAATTGTGTGTGCTTCAGTAGGTTATTAGCACACAAAGTACATAGCATCCTACAACGGATAACAAAATGCCAGTCCGTTTTTGTGGTTAATATCCTAGGCTACATAAAAATTAGGCAAATTAACTTGGGGATACAGCTTTATTGCTTACACATTAACGTTGCTTATTAACGAACATGACTATACATATAGCCTAAGCATGACAGCTACCATTTCATTATGTGAATATGCATTAATGAGTTTATTCAACCAATCGTTTCCAAAGGACGTTTTTAAATTTGATTTCAGATATTACAGTGGGAAATAGGCCTAATTGTTTTTCGGTGTGATCACTGCGATACTATGAACATTGGGAATAATATCTCGGATAATACGATGATAATTTGTGCCACTACCCCACAGGAATGTTTCAAGTGATATACAAGGAACTGATGGCAATATTAGGCTGTAGTGTAGTTACAGTAGCCTATATGAGGTGAATTAGTGCTTGGTATGTTCAGACATCGGGATTTTGGAAATACAGTAAATTGTTATGTTTGCATAGGCTATACTAGGCTACATGATGTTCACTTTGATCTCATACTGATTACATATTAATTAGTGTCTCGACGCAAACTGCAAAGTCAAGTAGGCGACATGTTTATAGCTACTTCTACTTGAAACTTAAAAGATATTTTGTAGCTTTAAATGGGCTAGCCGTGCATAAGATCTGTGATTGGTGTGGGGACTCATTGTGGGCTCGGCGTCAGTCAAAGTTATGATAGGGCAACTTCATCAATAGTCGACGGCGATTTTGATGACGGTGAAGCAGATTCGCTGTTCCAATTTTCTTTACGGCTCCTTTCCTCCACTCCCCTCCCTTCCTCCACATACTTCCGGGTAGTAGAGGAGTGGTAGTGGGGGAGTGGAGGAAGCGAGGTGAGGAATGAAAAATATTGGGACGCACCTGAAATCTCACGACAGGTGATAAACAAAATGGTGCTCTTTGGGAAACATAGGTTATGTGAGCTTAAAAATCAGATTTTGCCTTAAAAAAAATTAGTAGTTGATCATAAAAATGGCAAAATAACATCCATTTATGAAAATATTAAAAGCCGTTAATGCATCTGGGCAATATTTTTAAATGCACTTGACCTACACGTTGGCAAAAATAATATCTGAATAAGTAGATTTTTAACAAGTAGATTTTTAATTTGACACCATTATTAGTTTCTCATCTTGTGCAGCCTAAATGGAATGAAGCATTAATTTGAAATGATTAAATCAAGAAATAGCCTCAGTATAAGAATTTATTGGAGACAGCTGTATGAAAATAATTACGCATCACCAGTCATGTTGTATGCAAGACACAAAAATGCTAAATTAAAGTCAGATCTAGCTTTATTATCCTAGAAGTCCTAGTAAACGTTGCAACCCAGCATGAGAGAAACTTGACAAATAAAGTCTTGACAAATAAAGTTGCAGTCACGTCTTCTATCCATGGCTACTTTCCCAATGAGATCCCCCATAATCTCTTCTGTAGTTGAGAGGTCCGGGATGGCTTTTCCTCCACCTGTACGGGCAAAACTTTTTTGTCAATGGTTATTTTATTTTTTATTCATTTTTTAAATCTCAGTTGTAGTTCGAAATTCAAAGGAAGCATTTTAGCCCTATATCCTCTGCCACATAGCAGCTTTTGAGCTAGGCTGCGCACCACTACTAATGCGCCCAATAAGCACACATTTATTTTTAAATTTATTTTCATGTTCATTCACAAGAATTAAAATTTTACCCTCAAAGACAAATACTTTTTCTTTGCTTTCCTGTTGGCCACCATGGCCTGGGCTATATACTGGAGAAAACCGCGTTGGCATGTGCGTTTTAAAGGAGGTGGCCCTGCCAAATACGGTAGCAAATGGGCGTGTGAGTATGCTTATTCAGATGGATGTGCACGCGCCTATCTAATAGGTCAGGTCAAGTCTAATTTATCAACCTACAAACACATTTACACTCAGATCGGTGATTTACACAAGTTTTATGAATCACAAGTGAGATTTTTGTACGCAAGTTGGAATGCTCAAATATACGCTAATTTTTACGACCATATTTATAAATGAGGCCCAATGTGCTTCATTCACTTATGCTGCACCACTTCCTCACCTGGTCTGTACCACATTGACTTCTGGTGTACGTGATATCATCCATGCTGTTTTAGTACAAGCACTTCACTACAGTTCACTGACAGATGTAGTGTGCACCTCATTCCCATTCATGCACAACACCAGCAGCCATACCACAATGCAATCTGCGCCTGCTGAATGGCTGAAGCTAAGTAGGTGTGAAAACTAAGTTGCTGCTGGAAGTGGTGTTGGTGGGCCAGTAGGGGGCAGTGTTCCCTCTGGTCAAATAAACCCCAATGCCCCAGTGCAGTGATGGGGACACTGTGCTGTAAGAGATGCCATCTTTCGGATGAGACGTTAAACCGAGGTCCTGACTCACTGTGGTCATTAAAGATCCCATGACACTTATTGTAAAGAGTAGGGGCTTCCCCGGTGTCCTGGCTAAACTTCCAACCCAGGCTCTTTCAATCTGCCACCTAATCATCCCCCAGTTTAATTGGCTAATATCAATCTCTCCCTCTCCACCTCAGCTGATGTGTGGGAGCATTCTGGCGCAAAATGGCTGCCGTTGCATCACCCAGGTAAGGCGAGTGCAGCCCTGCCTTAAGAAGCACATGAGCGCATCTAACCATGCCAGGAAAATGCGTCCAGTACCATTATGGCATCATCAGAACCTTCCACCTTTAGTTTTTAACTTTAGATTTAGTGAACTTAATCGTCAGCCAGCCTCACAATGGGTTCGCTAATGGCCTCCCCAAGACCAACATAAGAATTTGTCATAGTGCTATTTTGTATCATCCTTGCCACTTCTGCTTTTACTTTTACAATGGATATGGACTGTATTAGGATTCTGAGCTTTGTCCATCATATGCTGCAAAAAATTTATAAGTGACATTTTTGTTGAAAATTAGTTATATAAAAATAAATGCTGTAGTTGTGGTTGTGGTCTTGTGGTTTTAATAAATATAATCAGTTTCAAATCTTGGTGTAATTCCACTTTTTAGGATGTTCTAAGTGATGAAACAATGAGCTGACAAGAACTCTATTTCTCAAAATATATCCATATCTCAAAAGCTCAATATCTCAAAACTGTAGAAATAGCAGATTTCAGAACTAGCAGCCCACACCGGGCCTTAGAAAGCCCCGTAATTTCCTGTCCATCCACTGGCTGACCTGCATGCACCTGACAAGGCTTATAACCGCACCAGAGCACACAGCAAAAATGCTGGTGTAAATTTAACACTTCTGGTATACACTTCTGGTGGACAGTGACACATTTTTTGTTATTTTGGTTCTGTACTCTAGCACTTTGAGTTTGAAAGGATACAATGACAATGAGGTTGAGCTCAGCTTCAGCTTTAATTAGGGTATTTTCATCCATATCAGATGAACTGTTTAGAAATTATAGAACCTTTTGTACATAATCCCCCCATTTTTGGGCATCAAAAAATATTGGACAGTTTAACATAATGTACAATAAAGAGAGAAAAACAAAAGAAAGCCCGTGTAACAAGGGTGAAAGAAACGGAAATAGAAAAAGAACCTGTTACCTACAGCTCTAGGTGTGAACGAGCTGAACAAAAGGTAACAGGTAGAGGAATATAAAAGGATAAAGAGAGAAGGAAACAAAAAGACTAAATAAATCTTTACCCTAACTCTTTAACCGGACTACCTATGTTTCTGACGAGTAACAACCAGAAACATAGAGACCGCTATCCTTTACCTTACCGACTCCGATAGTCAAAAGCAAAGACAATATCGAAGCGTCGGAAATGCGGAAGTCCTGGGATATTTATAACTGGCAGGAAATCCAAAACAGGTGAAAGGAATAATTGCCGGGCGAGATTCAAACACTGAAATGGATGCGGAAAAATCCGATAGATTGCCCCGATGTCGTCAAACAAAAGAACGACCGCAGAAACAACAGCAGGCTGCCAGAAACCATGACATAACTTGAAGGGTTTCTTCTCCTGACTTATTTTTCCATAGAACTCAATAGGAAAATTTGTCAGGACAAACAACCCTTGAAGTGATCCATTCATTAATATATTCATTTGCGTGGAAAACCTCATTAAATATACCATACAAATTTGAGACAAATCCATTTTGTAGTTTCTCTTTCTTGGTTTTAAGACTAAGGTCTTGTGTGAGCCTCCTTTAAAAAGAAGGCTGTCTACTGGATTTTAAGAGGTACGTTGTATCAGGGTGATATCACGGCGAGCTGCAGCGGATATCTATAAAACTAGTGAAATCTCAGCGAAACTATCTGGATGGATAGATAGCACTCAGTGTATATAGAAACATAGTTTAATTTCATTTTTGGGTGAACTTCCCTTTTAGTACATATAAAATATTTGCACATGTTTAACAAATATTATACATTCAGGTAATTTGGGGGTCTCAGGTAATTATGTTCCAGGGAGTTCTTGATCTACTCTAGGACATCACATGGTTTGCTTCAAGTTGCAGCTGTGTTCAGTTCCTCACAACCCACACATATTAACAAGTATACCTCACCAGCCTGACATGTTATTATTACTGGCATTTTTAGCAGACACTCTTATCCAGAGCGACTTAGACAAACTTTTTAGGATTTTTGTTTTTACATAGTATCCATTTATACACCTGGATATATACTGAAGCAATTCAGGTTAAGTACCTTGCTCAAGGGTACAACGGCAGTGCCCTACTTGGGAATTGAACCTGCAACCTTTGGGTTACAAGCCCAGTTCCCTACCCATTATACTGCACTGCCGCCATGCTAAAGTGAATGTGGTTGACATCCTCTTGCAACATAACCGACAAGTATAATGTACTTTGGTATAGAGCCTAGTGGCTACCTTCAGTGATAGAGAACATAAGGTTAGCTCTGTATTTTTTTTTCTCTGAATAGGGCTATCACATTGCTTGGAATATTAGTGTTTGAAGAAAAAAAATAAGATATTAAACTGTCCTTTCCTTTGCTGTGTGGGTAACATAATTTGAAAATGTCCATTTGTGTGTTTTCAAACCATCACTCTGACACATTTTGCTGAATACAAGAGCCAATATTTAGCATATAATATATGTACTATGTAATAATAATAGTAATAATAATAATAAGAGGTTTTTAAAATGCTACATGTTCAGAAACAAAATATATTAAACAATACATTTACCGCCACACTGATTTTAATTATTACCAGGATTGGGGTCAATTTAATGACAATGCAGCCAATTTAAGAAATTAACTGATATTCACTTAACTGAAATAAACTATATAATTTTATGGTTATTTATCAATTCATTAATATAATTTCAATCAATTTCCTGAACTGAACTGCATTGAGACAGAAATGTCCCCAAAACCGCTTAATACAAATGAAATAAATTACATGACCACTTATGTATGTGTTTGTCTTTTGTTCATTATCACCTTGAAAAATATTAACATCTATTTAGCACTCCAGTGAGAAACACTGGATGCTCAAGGGACAATGACTGGATGAATGACACAACCACACAGCTACTGTGAAAGATGTAAAAGAGAATGGACCAAAAGTCTGTGAAATATCTAATAAAAATGACAAAGCACATGCAGCTAATCAATAACTAGCAACTTATTATGGGCATTGTAGGCCTACTCATGTTTCCTTCATAGTTATCATGAAAATCAATGAAAAATATACATATAATCTCCTGGGGGCCAAGGTCATAAACATAAAAAATAAAGGTAACAAAAATAATATATTTACTCAGTCTGTATTTCATTTGATGCAAGCCCATTTGATGCTTGACCATTAATCTCTCTCTCTCTCTCTCTCTCTCTCTCTCTCACACACACACACACACACACACACAAACATATATATATATATATATATATATATATATATATATATATATAAATATATACTACACCTACAAATACATTTTCAAGTTTATAGATCTGGGAAGCATTCCCCCAGACACCTCCAGCCCCAGTGGTTTTTCAAACTATAACCGTACAGGACTTAATAGCTATTGTGCAGTGTAATTTGTATTGCCGCATCAAGTTCTTAATAACCGTGACAACCATCTATATTTCAGCACCCATCCAAACACATACAGGAAAAAAGCTGCTTTATTGCTTTATTCATAGCTACTAGCAAATTAAAGCACGGATGCATTTTCATATTCGAGATTATGATTTATAGGCTATATATGCAAAATGCACAGCCAGATTTCCCGCGAAAGGAACAATTGGCTCCGCTTGATAAAAGGACATCTTACCTTCTCGGTTTTCAATTTCTTTGCAGGTGTGCCGATTTCGTCATCATTCTTCTTTCCGACAATAGCGTTACCCATTATCCCAGAATCCATGCCACTTTTGGAAATGTCTCCTATCCCGTTGTCTCCGCAATGACACGGACTCCCTTTCCCTGCAAATCCGTACCGATTTCCAGATACAGGACTGAAGTCGGGGCTGGTTTGTCTAACATCTTGCTTCTCTTTCTTCGCCCTGGTAACATCCCTCTCCCTTTTCATTCCCCTGGTTTGATTTTTACCATTTTTTTCCTCTTTGCCTTTGGCGCATGAAACGGTTACATCACTAGTGTTTGGGTTACTGACCCGCTTGGCCCAGTGCTGAATTCATCCCAAATGCTTCTCCTGGGCGTCCTTGAGCGTCTTGCGTTTTACCAGCATATATCTCAGGAAGTCCATACAGGGTAGGAGCTGAGGCAGATTTACTGATGTCCTTAGAAGTTTTGCTCCTTTTCACTTTGGATTTACCATTCTCCTTGTAATTTCCCGAGGGACCAGGGGGCTGGACGGATGGAAATGCAAGGCCACCTGATATGGCTGATGTTGCTTTAGAACAACTAGATGCCAGTCCCTCGCAATCCTTTGAGCTGCTTTTGCTATTCACAAAACGATTCATCTCCAATTTTTGTCGGTCTTTCTCCAAATCAGCATCCAAATCAATTATCAAATTACCAACCCCAATTTCCCAGTCATCGCCACTGTCGTAGGTTTCAACTCCGTTTGGCTCCACACTCTTCTCAACTGTGGAAGTGACTGACATCCTGATAGTAGAAATTCTGACAGAAAACGATGATGAATCCCCCGGCGTTAAGATGGGAGGGCATTCGTCGTTTTTTTCAGTCTACCTAGGCTTTCTGTTAGCTTGAATTCGTAAGATGGCAATCAGGTCCATTACGCCCTGTGGCAAAAGCGAGGGAAAAGTTGGTCTGTTGTTCACGTCCATGCCCTGCGTGGACATAAAGCTATTATATTAACTTAGGTTAGCGTTGCAATGCTCGAGAGCCCTGACCTCATCCAGGTTGTCTGGCATGGACGAAGATTAATAAATAATAATAATAATAATAATAATAATAGCTAAGCCCATAACGCACTTGTGTTTTCACCGTCAATGTCATGTATGGTTAGGTCTTAAATTTGCAGTTTAAAGGGGGACGTTTCTTTCTATACAGTATTGAATTTATTCCACTAAAATCCGTTAGAAAGTCTCATCTGCTCAAATAGGCTACCACAACGACCAGCAGCATTCCTTGCAACAGCCTATATTTTATGATGACCACCGCAGTGAATTTCAAATCTTGAATAAATCCGATCTTTAGATGAAAACAACAAATTCTTGCCATAATATTCTGGTCTTTCTTACCTTCTCTTCCGTCAAAACATTTTCCCTTCATTGGGGTTGAAATCAAACAATACAATTATTTAAAACCTCATATTGTTGATGTTGCTACCACAAATCTAGATCGATGTGCGTTAAATGCCACCGTCAGAATGAATTATTCAATATTCCCCGTGGCAAATGAATCGAGATCTCCATCATTTCCTTGCCTTTCGCAGAGACAAGAAATGCTAAAGCAGCACATGTCAACCTCACAGAACTGAGAGTATTTACATGAGAAAGCCAAACCAAACGAGTACAAGGCATTGAGTTTTCAAACTTTACATTCATTCTACACGACAATCCAGCTCAATGCATAGCTAATGATGGCATGACATAAACCCACGGGCAGCCGCTTGAAACATGACAGAATTTTGCTTTGCCTGGGATAAATTACCGAGAAAAATGAAGAAGGTGAAAAATGTGGAGTGGAATTTGATTCGTGTCTGGACTGGCACCGCTTTAGACTGCTTTGCTCCAAGCGACAGTGCTTGGTACCCTTTCTCAATATCGATATTAAAACAAAGCCGCTTGAACTACTTAGATTAGGCTACAACTATTCGCAAATATGTGACGATCAGAACGTAGCCTAGTAGCGGAAAAGGCTAACGTAAAACATGTAGGTCTATTGAATAGCCTACTCATTTGATGACGGATGGCATGCCGACGGACTAGCATCGTCTGATCGTCAACAATTGTCCAAATATAGGCTAATTCAATACAAGCTTGCGGGCTGTATCTTAATCGTTACATTTTCACAATAATAATTGTGCCAAAATGATAGGCTACTGAACACCTTATGTCACGCCCATATTGTCAGTATTAACCTTTGTAAACTGCAATGCTCTGCCACTGCTGTTTGCAAATCTGGTTAAAATGGCCAAAATATTGCTTTATGTTCTGAAACACCAATACAACGCCTCAGGTACAGATGTGTCATTAAATGGAATCGCAACGCGTCCACTGGCGAACAATTTTCACTCATGCATAACAATAATCTCTTATTAACGCCAGCCTTGCCGAGTAGGCTACAAGTCTCTGGTCTATCAGTGTAGCTTGCATTTGTCTCTTCCACAATGGTGCGTTGACGTGTACGTAGTGTCAGTAAATGGCCAGCATCGGTTATTTACAATAATAAGATATTGTAAAAGCCCAGTTCTCCCTGCGCCTGACATCTGCGGTCTGAAACCACAAGTGTTAATCTGAAGGCAGGAACCCTCTTTGTTCTAAATAGCCTTCCCGACTCAGCCAATGAGATCCATACTTTTATGAAACTACGGGTTCTGATTGGTAAACAGATTCTCCTTTGCCAGAGGATCTTTTATCTACACAAAATTACGGGATAACCAGTTTGTGAAATAGAACAATGATATGATTACAAATATTGAATATGTATTAATCATGTAGCTAATCGTAAGGTTTGATCGGAAAACACCATTTCCGCTGATGTTGGGCTTTTTTTACACAGGAATAATTTATGTGAGGATAAATTAATGGAAACTGTAAGCATTCAATATTTTTAAATTGCTGGTTTAAATTTATGAATTAGGTACACCCTTGCTTCGCGGCGCCATTTTACGCGCTAGTAATTAGTGGTGCATTTGAAAAGTAGCTAATTAGTTTCATTTCAGACCCATTGTGATCAGATTATTCGACTGCTCCGAGTTACTTTGGTTGCTTCATTACCTGATGAATTAGCTAAAATCCCTTTTATTAAAAGGGCAATAGAAAACATTGAAATCGTGTTTTCAGGGCTATTCTCTTCTAATCCAGTGGACTGTAAAGAATAACGAATGATGTGTTGTCATTTAATTTCGAATACATAGTGAAATTATAGCCTACTGGACCAATTATTAATTTGTTTATTTGTTAGCCAATTGAAACAATTAATTACAGTGTATGCATCTGACAAGCAGACACAATACTGTTATTATAATTATCAGTATCGAAACGCTTGTGATTTTCTATTGTATAAAACTTGAATCAGTTTAGCTATGTAACTGTGTGTGTGTGTGTGTGTGTGTGTGTGTGTGTGTGTGTGTGTGTGTGTGTGTGTGTGTGTGTGTGTGTGTGTGTGTGTGTGTGAGAGAGAGAGAATGGCACACCTGAATTGGTTACTATTATGTTGGCGAATATTATAAAGCAAGTATAAAAGGGGGGATAAAAGAGAATATTGATACACTTATATAGCTAGGCATACTGGTGGAGTCATGAGCCCAAGCCTTAGTCAGAACGAAGCATTGTCTGTATTTAGCTACCTGTGATACTCTCAACTTAAGTTCATATTTCATGCCCAATTCTTATTAGCTAAATTAACAGAACAAACACAGTACAATCTTCTTATACCTTATCAAGCTCTGACCTCAAGGTGCTGAAGTTGTCTCATGTAACTTTGCCAAGTACAAAAAAATACATATTTTATTTACTTTACTTTCAAGAAGAAGCTCCTAAATATTTTAATTACATCACCCGTTCTTAGAAACAACCTTGACAAAACCTTGTTGATCTCATAAGAGCATACTAGCGCAGCTGGCCTCTGACACATTGCTAGTGCAATTCTCTTTAAATTTGCTGTTAGTTCATTTCATATTAAGTTCAGCACAATTATATTAGTTAATATTAGTTATCAGAATCGGTATCATATTAGTCAATACAATTTCATGTATTTATTCGTCTGTTAACTTGAATTTAGATTCTGTGCAACTCCATTTGAGTAGGTGTGGTCATATGACGATGATGCCACGTAGTCATATTATGAATATTCATACGGTCAAGGAGTGAAAGGGTGTGTCTTGGTGAACTGACTCAGCCCCACTGAACTCAATATGCTCTCTCCTCACTAGCTACTAAACAAACAACAAAATGGCGAGCGACAAGAGTGACAGCAGTACTGCAGGGAGTTTTGAGGTGGAGGAGTTTGAAAGGATTCCTTCATGGTGTAAGACTCTTCCTCGCGAAGATGTTGCTCGGGCAATACAGCCGTATTCATTTGAGCCACTGGCAGCAGCAGCTGCCGCCCCGGCTGTATTGGTTGAGCAACGTTTTCACAACGAGAGGACTGAGGATGTAACCGAATGGTAGAGCTAATGTTACCTAGCTAAGTTAGCTTGTTTGTCTGCCAAAAGTAACGTTACTATTAAATACATTCAAATACACAGCAAAACCCAGTCACACAGTAGGCCTGAAGGAGTGCGGGAAATCACCAAACTGAGACTTCTTTCCTGGTCAAGCTAGCTGCAACGCAGCTGCGTTCTTTATTTATAAACCTCATTCAACTCAAAGAACCGTCTATGACGTAGCCACGTTGACAGTAGGAGGTGAATTATATATGTATGTCCCAGAGGTAGCCGCCACATCCGTCCCCCCAGAATTAATCAGAACAGGCAACGCCAGACGAGGGGGAGGCCGAATCGCCCGACCGAAACGAGTCCGCAAGGCCGGACACAGGGGGACCACAAGAAGGTTGGGGGCGCCGCGGTGGTGCAACAGACGGAGGGCGACCCCGCCGTGGGGGCTGAGCTAACTTAATGGTCTGGTCCAGATCCAGATGGGCTGGTTTAAGGCGGTCCAGGGAAATGTAGTCCGGCTTACCACCGACGTCCACTAAGAAAGTCTTGTCCCCGGCCTCCAAGACGCGAAACGGGCCATCATAGGGAGGGTAAAGCGGCCCCCGATGTGCGTCGTGGCGGATGAAAGCGTACTCCGCCGCCTTCAGGTCGGAAGGGACATGGGACTGCGGAAGACCGTGCTGTGATGTAGGCACTGGTGCAAATGCCCTGGCGCTGTCCAGGAGGGCGGTTCGCTGTTGTGATGCGGACCAAGGGCTTGTGGCATTAGGAATGAAATCACCCGGCACCCGCAGAGGCTGACCATAAACCAGCTCAGCAGATGAGCACTGTAGGTCTTCCTTAGGGGCAGTCCTAAGCCCCAGCATGACCCAAGGAAGTCTGTCGACCCAACTGTCATCCTGGAGGCTGGCCTTCATTGAGCGGTGAAATCGCTCGCACAAGCCATAAGCCTGGGGGTGATACGGTGGTACGGTGGAGCTTCACTCCCAGGCCCTGGGCGATCGCATTCCAAAGCTTTGACGTGAACTGGGGACCTCTGTCCGAGGAGACATCAGACGGTACGCCGAACTGGGCGACCCAAGTGGCGATGAATGCCCGAGCCACATCGGCAGACGTTGTCGATGCCAACGGAACGGCCTCCGGCCACCGCGTGGTCCTGTCGATCATTGTGAGGAGGTAGGCGAAACCATGGGAGGGTGGCAGGGGCCCCACCAGGTCCACGTGCACGTGGTCAAAACGCCTCTCAGGAACCGAGAAAGGCGCCAACGGGGCCTTTACATGACGATGCACCTTAGAGCATTGGCATACAATGCAGGTGTTGGCCCAGTTGCGGATGTCCTTCTTGAGGCCGTGCCAAACGAACCTAGCCGACACCATCTTCTGTGACGACTTCTTGCCCGGATGGGAAAGACCATGAATGGCATCAAAAACTCGTCGTCTCCACTCGCTGGGCACAACCGGCCGTGGTTGCATTGCGGAAACATCACAAAGTAGGGTGTTGCCGGCGTCGTCAAACGCAATGTCCTGCAGCTGAAGCCCTGTGACAACACTCCTACAGGCCTGTACACCTGGGTCTGAGGCTTGATCGACTGCCAAGCGGGCGTAGTAGATTCCAAGGTGGACGGCGCCGACGACGGCCCGGGAGAGGCAGTCGGCCACGCGGTTGTCTTTGCCCGCAACATGCCGGATGTCCGTAGTGAACTCGGAGATTAAAGCGAGCTGGCGCTGCTGACGGGCAGACCACGGTTCCGACACCTTAGCCATGGCAAACGATAATGGTTTGTGGTCAACAAACGCCGTGAATGGCCGGGCTTCCAGCAGAAAACGGAAGTGACGTATGGCCAGGTACAGGCCAAGGAGTTCACGATCGAAAGTGCTGTACTTCCTCTCGTTGGGATGCAGTTGGCGGCTGAAAAAGGCGAGAGGCTGCCAGGCTCCATTAATGCACTGCTCAAACACGGCACCGATGGTGTAATAAGTGTCCGTGGTGAGGGCGATCGTCGCCCCTGGTATAGGGTGTGCCAGCATGACTGCGTTGGCCAGAGCCCCTTTCATGGCAGAGAAAGCGCTGTCCATCTCCTTAGACCAATCAATAGCCTTCTTGGGGGAAATGCCCTTAAGGGCCCCAAAAAGGGGCTGCATGAGCTGGGCTGCATGGGGAATAAAACGATGGTAAAAATTCACCATGCCCAGGAACTCCTGCAGGGCCTTCGCGGAGAGGGGGCGGGGAAAACTGTTCACAGCCTCCACCTTCGACGGCAATGGCATCGCACCGTCCTTGGTAATGCGGTGCCCGAGAAAGTCAATGGGAGCCAGTCCGAACTGGCACTTGGCTGGATTAATAATAAGGTAGTGCTGGCTGAGCCGCTCAAAAAGGGTTCGAAGGTGAGACACATGTTCTGCCATGGAGGCACTGGCGACGAGAATATCGTCCAGATAGACAAAAAGGAACGGTAGGTCCCGCAGCACCGTGTCCATCAGGCGCTGCGCTGCGTTTTTCAGGCCGAACGGCATCCGCAGGAATTCCCAAAGGCCAAATGGCGTGATCACTGCCATCTTCTGGATGTCCTGCGGCTGTACAGGAACCTGGTGGTATCCGCGCACAAGGTCCACCATGGAGAAGACGACTTTTCCGGCCGGGCGGGCGGAAAAATCCTGGATGTGAGGAATCGGGTATCGGTCGGGGATCGTGGCGTCATTAAGGCACCTATAATCCCCACAGGGGCGCCACCCGCCGCCGGCCTTCGGCACAATGTGGAGGGGCGAGGACCAGGGGCTGTTTGACTGGCGAATAATGCCAAGGCGCTCCATGGTGCGGAACTCCGCCTGGGCAAGAGCGAGTTTCTCGGGGTCGAGGCGTCGAGCGCGGGCATGGACAGGCGGGCCGGTAGTCGGGATGTGGAGTTCTACCCCGTGCTTAGTGGAGGCAGAAGAAAAGGTGGGCTCAGTAAGGCTTGGGAACTCGTGAGGAGACGGGAAAACACGTCAGCAGATGAGAGTGCGCTAGACAGTTTTGATGTACCAGAACAGCTAAGTGAGCACGGGAGCGAGGTAAATGTCTCAGCGTTGACGAGCCGCCGGTTCTTAACGTCCACCAACAGGCTGTTAGCGCAGAGAAAATCCGCACCGAGGAGGGGGGTGGACACCTTAGCTGTGACAAAATCCCAAGTGAATCGTTGTCCCCCAAAACACAGCGCCATGCTCCGCTTCCCAAACGTGCGGATGGAACTGCCGTTGGCGGCTTGAAGAGCAGGGCCATGTCCATCACTCTGTATGTCCAAGGGTGTTGCGGGCAGAACGTTCACTTGCGCACCAGTGTCACAGAGGAAACGCCACCCAGAATCAGTGTCAGTAATAAATAACAGAGCGGCCGACGCTCATGGCAGCTAGTGAGCGCCGGCCCTGGCGTTTCCCGACGCCTTAAAGGTGCAAGGGGGGCGGCACTTGGTAGCCTTGGAGCCAAAACGCGTGTGGTAAAAGCACAGACCTCGCTGTTGGGTTGTAGCTGTAGTGCCGGTAATGGCCACTGCGTCCACCGGCAGTGTTGAGTCATTGTGGGCGGGACCCAGGGCGGCCCCGCAGGTCTGTCGGCCGGCGGAAAAAAACTTGTCAGCTTCTCTAGCCAAGGCTCGGAAATCTTTAAGGGGCGTGTTAGCCAGGGCAGATCGCACTGCTGTAGAAAGCTGTTGCATGAACAGCTCCGTGAACAGGAAACATGGTTTATGAGTTCCCAGGAGAGTCAACATATAATCCATCAACTCCGATGGCTTGGAATCACCCAGGCCAGGCAGAGAGAGCAGCTGACGAGCGCGCTCGGATTCAGTCAAACCGAACGTGTCCAGGAGGTAAGACTTCAACGTCGCATATTTATCTTCCTCCGGTGGGTCTTCGAGAAGGCTCACGACTCTAGCCGCGGTGGAACTGCTGAGAGCAGAAACAACATAATGATATTTTGTATTATCATCCGCGATTCTCCGGAGTGCGAACTGTGCCTCCGTTTGAGCAAACCAAGCTGCAGATTGCTGTTCCCAAAACTCCGGTAATTTAAGGGAAACTGCATTCGCCGCTTCCATGATGCGCGAGTTCGAAAGTAATCCTTGGAACCGTCCAAAGGCAGATCGGGGTCACCAATGAAGGAGTGCGGGAAATCACCAAACTGAGACTTCTGTCCTGGTCGAGCTAGCTGCAACGCAGCTGCGTTCTTTATTTATAAACCTCATTCAACTCAAAGAACACGTCATAGAAGTTACCGTCTATGACGTAGCCGCGTTGACAGTAGGAGGTGAATTATATATGTATGTCCCAGAGGTAGCCGCCACAGGCCTAACGTTAGTATATTGAACATGGCTGGTTGTAGCGCCCTCATCCACTTGGTCTGGAGAGAATTGTTATCATTTATTAGCTAACATTATTCATAAATGATAGCTAAGACAACTAGCTAGCTAGCTAAATTACCAGTTCTCTGGACCAAACGGGGCTAAACTCACACACAATAGACTGCCTTGCATTACCTAACTTATCGATACATTCCGCCTCTCGGCAGATTATGAAAGCTAACAGAGCCGGTGGCATTGCACCGAGGAAGGATAGCTACATCTCTGACTCCTTGGCATAATGCAGGCAAGTTAGCTAAAGATACCAAAGTAAGATGTTGTAGATGAATAACTCTCTATGGCTACGTTCACACTGCAGGTAAAAATTGGCCCAGATCCAATTTTTTCCTCAAATGTGACACAGATCTGATTTTTTATGGAAGTGTGAACAGCGAAAATCACATTGAATCTGACATTTCCAATTCTCATTTGGGCCACTTTTGAACGTGGTATTAGATTCCGATACATAACCGATTGTGTCAAAGCGACCGCAGTCTGAACAGTCATATCGGAATTAATGTGACTTTTTACGTCATTTTTGATGTAGCTAGCAGGGCATTAGAATGTAGCGCACAGGCTAGTTAACTCACAATTGTACAGGGTCGGTTATCAACAGATTCACATTATATTATCATGTGTCGTCATTTTAGATAAGTGGTAAATGTGCAAAGCAGTGGATTTTTTTGGCCACAAACGATACACCATAATAAGTCGGAAGTAGACTATCCTACGTTTTATATCATTCGCGGACAGCTGCGTTAACCGTTTTGTGATTTTAAATATTGTTAGAACTGTCCATATTATTGTCTTGGTTTGTTGCACGGTAGGCTATTCATTATTCATGGTTTTCTCATGCAGCTGCTTACCGAACGTTAATGGTTGTCGGTCCAATAATGTGTCAATAGTTTAATCTAAGGGTGCGCAGTGATGTTAGGCTATAGCCTAGGTAACGTTACGCATGAAGTTGAACAGATGTGTCGTGTGATGGCTTTTTTATATTGTGTAATTGACCAATCTGCATCCCGGAACTATCCGTTTTATAAATGTTATATCGACTGGTCTCACTAGCCAAACTCGCCCGTCCTCATAATCACTCGCCCAGGCGAGTGGGCGAGGTTGATTTCATGCCTTGCTTGAGTTTCACTGAAACCGCCCATGTCACGGTCCCCCCATTCCTGGCTCCAATCTCGCATTCACAAGTCCCTCTGCACAGAAGT
Source organism: Synaphobranchus kaupii (assembly GCA_029718625.1). NCBI lineage: Eukaryota > Metazoa > Chordata > Actinopteri > Anguilliformes > Synaphobranchidae > Synaphobranchus > Synaphobranchus kaupii. The sequence goes on along the minus strand of CM056376.1, from coordinate 51,055,912 downwards.
AGGCTAGCAGCCATGGCAGCACAAAAAGCTAGTAAAAACCTTGGCTTTTTTCCCCGTCTCCTCACCCTTATCATTAGCTCCACTGCACATCAACTTTAAAATGAACGCAGTAGCTGTGACTTCCTTCGGAAGTGAAAACGAGAAGATTACTTCCTTTTTGTTGTTGTTTATTTCTGCAGGCTGTGTTTTTGTTAATTTGCACTGGTCATTTGAGGAGAGCAATCGGTTCACACTGGAATCAGATATGGGCCACATTAAAAGATTTATGTGAACAGCCAAACAAAAAAAAATCGGATCTGAGCAATAAATCGGAATTGAGCACGCCTGCAGTGTGAACGTATAGCCTTAGTAGCTCGATATAAGTCGTAATATTAGCGTTAGCAGTAATACAAAGCAATTCGCATTTGAACTTGAACTAACTTTTACTCATCTTTACCAGGGCTGGCAATAATAATAATAGGCACCCACAATTATTGGCACCCCTGGTAAAGATGAGTAAAAAGGGTTATAAAAAATTCACCTTTTGGTGAATTAGCTTAATCTCACACTGAAAAAATTAGAAAAATCCAACCTTTAATTGAAGTAAATTCAGAAATAATTATTTTTAACAAAATCATGTGTGCCACAATTATTGGCACCCCAAGAAATTCTTATGAACAAAATGTAACTGAAGCATTTTTTCCATTTATATTTTCCATTTTAAAGTTGATCAGAGTGTTTAGGAACTTTGAAGCAGTAATCCATGACTTCCTGTTTCACTGGGGTATAAATATGAGGTGACACAGAGGCCATATTCCCTTATTCATACATCAACATGGGAAAGATAAGTCAGGGAATGGCTATAAGAAAATCTACTCACCTGAAAATGCCCATATCTACCGTTACGGCAATACTTAAAAAGTTCAAAGCAACTGGAACTGTTACAAACTTGCCTGGAAGAGGACCCAAGTTTATTTTGCCCCCACGCACAGTGAGGAGGATGGTAAGAGAAGCAAGGATCACTGTTGGAGAATTACAGAGGAAAGTAGCATCTTGTAGTCATCAAGTCTCCAGAACTACCATTAGATGTCACCTCCATGCCAACAGATTATTTGGAAGGCATGCCAGAAAAAAGCCTTTCCTGTCATTTCACCATAAACGTAAACGTCTGGAGTTTGCTAAACGCTACTGGAACTTTTACTGGAACCGTGTTCTATGGTCAATTTAGCTTTTCGGCAACCAACACTCAAGGTGGGTTTGGCGTAAAAAGAAGGATGGCTATACTGAAAATAACCTGATCCCCACTGTTAAGTATGGTGGAGGTTCCATGATGTTGTGGGGCTGTTTTTCCTCCAATGGCCCTGGGAACCTTGTTAGGGTACATGGCATCATGAACTCCATGAAATACCAGGAAATTTAAAATCTGAATCTGGCTGCCTCCGCCAGGAAACTAAAACTGGATCGTCGTTGGATCTTCCAGCAGGATAATGATCCAAAACATACGTCCAAATCAACACAGAAATGGTTAACTGAACACAAAATCAAGCTTCTGCCATGGCCATCTCAGTCCCCTGACCTAAACCCCATTGAAAACCTGTGGGCTGAGCTGAAGAGGAGAGTGCACAAGAGAGGACCTAGGACTCTGGATGATCTGGAGAGATTCTGTAAAGAGGAATGGCCTCAGATTCCTTGCTCTGTATTCTCCAACCTTATTAGATGTTACGGGAGAAGACTCAGTGCTGTTTTATTGGCAAAGGGAGGTTGTACAAAGTATTAAATGCAGGGGTGTCAATAATTGTGGCAAACATGGTTTTGTTAAAAATAATTATTTCTTGATGAGGTTATCAATTAAAGTTGGATTTTTCTAATTTTTTCAGTGTGAGATTAAGCTCACCAAACGGTGAATCTTTTATAACCCTTTTTACTAATCTTTACCAGGGGTGCCAATAATTGTGGAGGGCACTGCATATATATATATATATATATATATATATATATATATATATATACTGTATATATACAGTATACGTATATGCTATCACAAAGATTGCAATGTCTTTAACAAAATATCTTTTGCATACTCAGCTTTCATGAAAGGGTAATTCTGTTTTTGTTTTTTTTTGGACCTAAATCTTTACAACTATTTCCACCAGGCTTGGTCACCCAAAGAACAGCTTCACTCTGCTTTACAATGGAGTCCAATTCTGAAAGTTCAAAGAGCATGCCACGGAACATATTTAAATTTGAATTTCTATATTTTAAACTTTTACACTCGTTTTCACATCCAAATAAAAGTTTTAGCTAAACTGAACTTGTTTGAGGTAAATTGAACCTGTATCAAAATATGTCTCATTGGACTCCATTGTAAAGCAGAAAAGAGAGGTTCTTTGGGTGACCAAAGATTGAAAAAGAAAGATGTGACAACATTATTATTATTACCGATCAGCATAGTGGAAATAGTTCTAAAAAAACAGGTTCAAGTTGAAAAATAACAGAATTACCCTTTAAGTGATACTTTTTCCAGAATAACAGTCTGTTTTCTATATCAGTATGTGATCCTTTTAATCATTTCTAATAATAACAAGAAAATGCAGAAGTACAAGGCTAAAGGGTAGATTGCAGTGTATCATTTGCATTCAATTAATAAGATAATTATGCAAAACGCCAACTCAGATGCTGATAATTACTGATCAAACATTTAAAGCTTTTCGAGAGGGTGTCAGTATATCAGCTGTTCTAAAAGCAAAGAATATTTCTGCACTAATACAGTATAGTGGGGAATGGTGGATTGTCTAGAGTTGTTACAATGTTTTCTGGTCTGTTATTGTGGTATAAAGTTAATTTACAAAAAAAAACAGAATCCTTATATTTCTTTCTATTCCAGCTCCAGAAAGTAGAAGTAGTGAATGTATAAATATTAGCATATTTAAACAGAATCAACAACAATGTGCTGAAATAAATCACTGTAAAGAACTGCAGAAAGGTCATTGTTTCTGGTTGGCAGGTTTTCGTTTGCTTTCATTCAAGGTCTGAAACCACACCTCTGCTAACTTACACTTTCGATTACACTTTTGAGTCAGGTGGTACCGGGTGGTACACAATAAGTTGTAAAGCTCTTTCTGAACAGCAGTATTTTGTAATGATAAATACTTAATTAATATTTTTTTTAGGGAAAAGCAATACTTTAATTCTGTCAGCAAGCTCTGTGGATGTTTTTTTTAAAATTATTCATCTACATAAAAATGTTATATCTATAGCCTTTAACCTAGAAGATTGCCCAAAACAAGTTATATTTCATTCCTTCGACCATTAGGGTCAACAACTTGCAAATGTACTTTCTCGCAGCCCGATGCATTGAGACTCTTATACCACCCACTCGTCATGGCCATGACCTGCGGACATCCTCTTCTTTCTTCTCGGCAATGCAGGTTTGAGATGTAACACTTTTGTTTGTATACTGGTGCTATCACTCTGCTTTGCAACTACAGTCGGAGCTACGGGTTTTCCACTCCTCCAAAGGCTGCAACAGCACTTGCATGTTGCTAAAAGACTAGATACTGTGTATCGCTTTGTTTGTTATTGCTAACGTTAACTTTGCTAATGTTTTCGTGTAGCATATAGCCGTTTATATTGGGAGTGTTTGCATTCATTTTTTGGTTTACATTGCATTCGCTAATTACTGCTTAAACAAGAGAGTTTGTTAACCCTATTTACTTTGGCCCTTCAGAGGCAATTTCCTCCTGGTTTCTACTAGTTTTATTTACATGTCAATATCTAAAAAAATATTCCCTGCACATCCATGGTTTTAAGTTCGAACTGAAGAAGAAGCTGTATCATTCAGAAATTTGCTACAGAATACATTTATTTCAGAATAGTCACATACAGTATATATATAATAACCATAACATATGCCGCCTAATGTATTTAAATACGTTTAAAAAAGAACGTACGAAAGCGTGTGTGTATTCACACAAGTACAGCAACGTATTTCAGCCCTAAGTGCGACGGGTGGTCGCTGTGGAAATGTCGACTGTACGGGACTTTGGCAAAATATCACAAGATAAACTCTTCAGGGTTCATCAGAAAACAGCTGTAGCTGAATATACTGGTAAGTACTTGGTTTCTTAAACATATTTATACGAGAGATTTTGGAGAAAAAAATTAGGTGTCTTCTAAACCGAAAGTGCATCAGGTACTGTATATAGTACAGTAAGCAAGGGAAAACAGCGAATGCTCATTTGTACAACTTTAAAAAAATATATTGTTTCTATACGTGAACATGATTTTCTTAGCGTGTATAAAAAGTGCTTTGGGCTATTAATAGCGCCCTCCTAATTTATTGCAGTGCAGTGTAACTGGCGAAGCTGAGGTTTTCGCAAGAGGCTACCCTTTTAAAAAATACTGCGTCAAAATTTACGGGGTTTTCTGAAAGCTGTAGTTTATAATATCAGACGAACATGAATACTGTAATTGAGACGGATACGTCTCAACCACTAGGGGTTAAGTTTATAGAGATAAATTGAGGGTAATAGGGTGAGAATGAGAGGTTATAGGAGTTTTTTATTTTTTATTTTTTTTACCACGCCCGTCGTACACTATTTTCCAATAACGGGACAACCCATGGTGGTTTATTCCTTACATATATATTATTATCTAACTGTTATCTGTGCTAAGGCTAGTACTGTGACGTAACAGTCAAATTCTAGAACAGCTGGTGTGCACAGAAAAAAACCTCACACTTTGGGGCCGTTGGAAATATTTTGGAACTTACGTGCGAAAGGGTTAAATGGTCATGAATGGTGAAATTGACCATCATTTATCTTGCCTGTATGCTTTTGATCAGTAACATTGTATGAGGGTTGTGTTAAGGTTCGGAGAACCAGACGCGACCAATAAGGATTCTAAAAGTGTATCTAAAAAGATACACCACAAAACGCGGAAGTAGCCGCACCAGAGGAGAGGAAAACAAAAGAATGGGAGCAAAACTTCCCTAGCACAAGCCAAATCAAAGCAACCTCAAAAGGAGCCGAGTCTTGATAAACAGAGAGAATGAATAACAAAACAAAAAAAACCTCACACACTAAATAATTAGGCGTAACAGGAGGTAGAGAAACAAAGCAAAAACTCGATAAAACGAGTGAAGGAAAAGAACAGAAAAGAATACCTGTTATCCAGAGCTCTTGTGGTGAAAGAGCTGACACAAAAGGTAGCAAGAAAAAAGGATAAAGAGAAAGATTGGAAATAAAAGAGAAAACCAATCTTATCCTAATTTTCTAACCAGACTTGCTGCGTTTCTTATTCATACGAACCAGAAATGCAGCGACCAAATTTCCTATACCTTACCGACTTCGTTGTCAACATAGCAAAGACAATATCGGAGTGAGGAAATGCAAAATGACAAGGCTGCCACGCGCGCTTGTCTTGCCTAGTAAATCTAATCGTTATTACTGTATAGAATATGCATAAAACAGTATATTCAATTATTACATGACTTTATTGAATGCCTATGCCTAATGCCTAGAATCGTCGCTAAGCATTGTTAATAACTAATAATAATAATACTGAAGTTCCTTCTTGGGAAAATAAAAGTTATTCTATTCTATAACTAAGCATCTGCTTTTTATGTGAGCAACCCAGTAGCCTTGTCTTTTGTAAACTAAAACCCTTTATATTTTAATGCTAGTGCCTTTGTTTTTCCATGCATTTATTTATTTTGCTAATAGTTGACTTATTGGCCTTTGTTGCTATGGAAGCAGCTCTAAAAATGTTGGCTAACTCACCTCTGTTTACATATAATTTTAACAGTTAATATTGTTCAATTTATTTGACTTGCAATAAAACAGATCAGATGTGGTTATCCAATAGGGAGAATTATTCTTGAGGGCATGGAGCATTTTTGGTAATGAAATCAGCAGAGAAAATAGGAAGTTTGTGGCTTTATTGTGTGGATGTGTGAAGTTGTATCTGAGTTCTGTGTGGTTACAGAAAGTACAGAAGTTAAGGACTTCATGCATAACCATAACCGGCTTGTCTGTTATTTATGTCCTCCCTCGCTTCAGGAGACAAGTTCGAAGCATAAATTATTGGATGCCTAGCGCTCCCCCTATCTGTCCCGTCTGTCCAGATCGGCCAAGTCCAGTTCCGGTTTGGAACCATTCCTGAGTGACCCGCGAAGTCCAGTTCCGGCTTGGAACGACTCCCGGGTGACCCGTCTAGTCCTGTCCCGGTGCGGGGATACTCCTGAGTGACCCGCAAAGTCCTGTTCCGGTTTGGAACAATCCAGGGTTCCAGTTCAAAGTCCAGTTCCGGTTTGGAACAACCCAGTGTTCCAGTCTAGTCCAGTTCCAGTGTGACCCGATCCAGTTCCAGTTCAGTCCAGTTCCGGTTTGGAACAATCCAGTGTTCCTATTCAAGTCCAGTTCCGGTTTGGAACAATCCAGTGTTCCAGTTCAAGTCCAGTTCCGGTTTGGAACATCCAGTGTTCCTGTCCAGTCCAGCTCCGGTTTGGAGCAAATTGAAGTCCCGGAGAATCTCCGGAATTTTCTATCTGTGTTTATTCTGTGTACAGCTTGGGACTGCCCCAAGCTTTAACCTTATCTTGTACCTCTGCCTCATTGTCGTTGCACTTGGGTTCAGCCCGTGTTCAGGTTCATGGCAGAACGAACTGGCCAAAGTATGGACCCAGCCGACTTGGAGCAGATCCGTCACGCCTTCGCCTGCCAGACCGCGGTCAGCGATCAACAGGGCCGCCGTTTAGATGACGTGTTGGAGGTTCTGAGGGGCCTGTCGGAGCAAGTGACGCAGATGTCGCTCCACCAGCCCCTTCCTCGGATTCCTGTGGGTCCGACTCCACCTACATCCGAACAGCCACCCGAGGTTCCGGCTCCCTCTTCGGGTCAGGAACCCTGAGTTCAACATCCTGAGCTGTACTGTGGAAGTCTGGGGAAGTGTCGTGAGTTCCTGATGCAGTGCCTCTGACTCCTGTAAAATCGCGTTCGTTATGAGCAGCCTGGGAGGCAGTGCCTTGGAGTGGGCCACGTCAGTGTGGGAGAGCCAGACGTCAGCCTGCACTCACTTTTCCATCTTCACCTCTGAGATGTGATGCGTCTTCGACCACCCAGTCTGTGGATGAGATGCTACCCAACACCTCCTTCAGGTTCGGCAGGGCAGTTGCAGTGTGGCGGAGATGGCGGTTCAGTTCCGCACCCTTGCTGCTGAGGCAGGATGGAACGATACCGCACTTCAGGGGGCCTTGCGACAGGCCCTGAGTGAGGAGTTAAAGGACCAACTAGCAACCCGAGAGGATTCCAGCTCTCTGAACAGCCTCATTCACCTCGCCATCTCCATTGACAACCGTCTCAGAACCCGGGCCCGAGAGAGAGGGAAGAATCCCTCACGTGGTCCATTCTTAGTAGTAGTCGTTTATTTGTCCCCGTGGGGAAAATGGATTGCAGCATTATCACAAGACATTTAAAGGATAGAACATAATACACTGACAACAGCGCAGACACAGATAAAAACAGACATCGGCAGACATGACAAGGGGCATTCTCCACACTTCACGGTGGTCTTCTGCCTTCCCCCCCCCTATTTTTGATTAATTCCAAACAATCTTCTCTGGTTCTAGGACAGACCTGGTTACGCCTCCATAACCCTCACATCAACTGGCGTTCCGGTCAAGTCCTGGTCTGGAGCAGTCACTGCCTGGCTAACTGTCTTCGGTCTGCTCTACCCCCCTCGGGGGTCAAACACAATATTCCCACTCAACCTGTACCTGATCTAACCGGTGTACCCAGTCATTATCACGATCTGTCACAAGTGTTTTGCAAATCACGTGCCTCCCCACAGACCCTACGACTGCTGTATTAATCTACTGGCAGGAGCCAAACTACCATCTGGCCGCCTCTACAGTCTGTCGCGTCCGGAGAAAATGGCTATGGAAACGTACATACATGAGTCACTAGCATCAGGTATAATCCGACCCTCTTCTTCCCGTTGAGGCCCTGCATCGATTACCGGGGCCTCAACGAAATCACCATTCGTAACAAATACCCACTCCCATTAATTAATTCTGCTTTTGAACCCCTTAACCAGGCTGTCATTTTTTCCAAGCTTGACCTCCGCAACGCGTACCACTTGGTCCGGATTTGCGAGGGGGATGAGTGGAAGACAGCATTCAATACCCCTCTTGGCTAATACGAAAATTTGGTGGTTCCCTTCGGTTTAACTAATGCCCCAGCAGTTTTTCAGGGGATGGTTAACGATGTTTTACGCGACCTACTGGGAAGGTCTGTTTTTGTTTACATCGATGATATCCTGATCTTTTCAAAAACCCCACAGGAACACGTGCACCATGTTCGTGAGGTTCTCCAACGACTCCTGGAGAACCAACTATTTGTGAAAGCCGAGAAATGCTCTTTTCATACCTCCACAGTTCCGTTTCTCGGTTTTATTATCGAGGAGGGCAGAATCCGGGCGGATCCTGCAAAAGTCAAGGCGGTGACAGAATGGCCCCAGCCTTCTACACGTAAGCACCTTCAACAGTTCCTTGGTTTTGTTAATTTTTTACTGACGTTTCATTCGCAATTACAGTACTACTGCTGCTCCTCTAACTAAACTTACTTCCACTTCCATTCCCTACTGTTGGAATCCCGAGGCTCAACACGCCTTTGAACAGCTCAAGGCCCGGTTTTCCACGGCTCCTATTCTATGTCATCCTGACCCCATCCGCCAGTTTACTGTGGAGGTGGACGCCTCCGACACCGGCGTAGGGGCCATTCTGTCGCAGCGAGCTGCCCAGGACAATAAACTCCACCCCTGTGCTTTCTTTTCCCGGAGACTAACCCCCGCGGAGCAGAATTACGACGTCGGGGATCGGGAGCTCTTGGCCATTAAACTCGCTCTGGAGGAGTGGCGTCACTGGCTGGAGGGGGCAGGTAACCCGTTCATTGTCCTGACTGACCATCACAACCTCCTGTATATAAAGTCTGCTAAGAGGCTTAATGCCCATCAAGCTAGATGGTCACTTTTTTTTACATGATTTAATTTCACCGTTACCTTCCGTCCTGGTTCCCGCAATATTAAGGCTGATGCCTTATCCCGTATGTTTTCCCCCCTTTCCAGTCCTGCTGATCCGGAGCCCATACTACCGGCTTCCTGCTTCGTGGCTGCGGTCTCCTGGGATATCGAAAATACCGTGAAGGCCGCCCAGGCTTCCCAACCGGATCCCCGCAATAACCCTAATTCCACTCTTTTTGTTCCCGACTCCGTCCGTTCCCAGGTCCTGGAATGGGTTCACGCCTCCCGTCTGGCGTGTCACCCAGGAGTTGCCAGGACGATCGCCCTGGTCAGGAGGAGTTTTTGGTGGCCCACCCTCAAGGGGGATACCCGTGCTTTTGTCCTGGCCTGCCCAGTTTGCGCCAGGAGCAAGGCATCCCACCAGCCTCCCTCCGGTCTTCTCCACCCCCTTCCTGTCCCGGGCCGACCTTGGAGCCACATCGGCGTGGACTTCGTCACCGGTCTACCTTTGTCAGAGGGCAACACCACTATTCTGACAATTGTAGACCGGTTCTCCAAGGCGATTCACTTTATCCCTCTCCCCAAACTCCCTTCCGCCTTTGAAACTGCGGAGCTCCTGGTGCTGCACGTGGTCAGGCTGCACGGGATCCCCTCCGATATTGTTTCTGACCGTGGGCCCCAATTCTCCTCCCAGGTCTGGAAGGCGTTTTGTGCGGCCCTGGGTGCTTCCGCGAGCCTGTCGTCGGGGTTCCATCCTCAGACTAACGGCCAGACGGAGAGGGCGAACCAGGACCTGGGGGCCGCCTTGCGGTGCGTGTCGGCACGTAATCCCTCCTCCTGGAGCCGATTCTTCCCGTGGGTGGAATATGCACACAACTCCCTAAAGAGCACCGCCATGGGGATGTCCCCCTTCGAATGCTCCTTGGGGTACCAACCCCCCCTGCTGCCGGTCCAGGAGGAGGAGGTGGCAGTTCCTACCGTCAAGTCCCACCTCCTCAGATGCAAACGTGTGTGGAGGTTGACACGCACCGCGCTCCTTCGCACCAATTCCCATACTCAGCGCCTGGCGGACCTTCACAGGACCGCAGCCCCGCAGTACAAGCCCGGTCAGCAGGTCTGGCTTTCCACAGCCACCATCCCCCTACAATCCACCTCTAAGAAGCTGCAGCCCCGCTTCAATGGTCCCTTTACCATCCTCAGTATCCTTAACCCCGTAACCATCAAACTCTCCCTTCCTGTTTCCCTGAAAATTCACCCTGTTTTTCACGTCAGTCAGGTCAAGCCTGTCGTCTCCAGCCCCCTCAGTGCTCCCGCGGTCATCCACCACCGCCCCGGATCATCGACAACGCCCCGGGCTACATGGTGAGTCGCATACTCGACATTCGTCATAAGGGTCGGGGCTTTCAATATCTAGTCGACTGGGAGGGGTATGGTCCTGAAGAGCGGTCCTGGCTACACAAGAGCCTTATTTTGGACCACTCACTCATTCTCGACTTTCACAAATTGTACCCTGATAAGATTAAGCCTCCGGGTATGCCAGGAGGCGTTCATTAAGGGGGGGTACTGTAACGTTCCGTTCCCATCCTGTCCGTTTTCCGTATTTTGCCCTTTCCCTCCGTGTCATGTTTGACTTCCATTGTCCGTGTCTTTCCCCGTGCTGCAGACTGGGCGTGTTCCCTCCGTTTGTATCACTCCATTTCTCCACTCCTGCCTCAGCCTATCTCCTCTTTCCATTTCGGCATGCATTCCTCACACTCCGCTCTGTTCAATCACCCACGCATACATTCGCACGCTTTCCTAATTGATACCTATTACACTCCCTATTTAACCCACCTGCTGTCTGCTATCCAGTGCCAGTTTGTTAACGTCGTTCGTTTGAATCCTCTGGTCATGTTATCCCTTGTCTAGTTATCTTGCACAGTTTGGTTTCGTATTAGGTGTTCGTTCGTCACCCTGCTTAATTGTGCTAACTACCTCTCAACAGTTTGGTTCTGTCTCGGTGCTTAGGGTACTCTGCCAACTGCTGATATCTTAGTCTGTCCAGTGTTTGTGCGGCTCTACCTGCCGTGCCTGATCTGCCTTGCTAACCACTACTCTGTTGTTGTCTGCCGGTCTGCAGTTGTTCGCTACTCCCTGTTTGTGTTGCGGTACCCCTGCTTGCCACCTGACGTTGTGCCCGCAGCAGGGCGTTCTGCTCCTCCATTCTACAGCTGTTCCTGCATCCGGCCGTGGCAACCGCCAGTGTTACGGTTCCGGTTGCACTTGCTGCTGTTTGCCCTGCTGCCTCATCCGGGCCAACCCGAGGTCCGCTGCACTGTCCTGCCCTGCCGTATCTGCCGCTACCCCTTCCTCTGCATCAACTACCCGGTTGCCTGTTACCAGTAACACCCCGGTCTTCCCTTCTCTAACTTCATGCATAACCATAACTGGCTTGTCTGTTATTTATGTCCTCCCTCGCTTCAGGAGACAAGTTCGAAGCATAAATTATTGGATGCCTAGCGCTCCCCCTATCTGTCCCGTCTGTCCAGATCCGCCAAGTCCAGTTCCGGTTTGGAACCATTCCTGAGTGACCCGCGAAGTCCAGTTCCGGCTTGGAACGACTCCCGGGTGACCCGTCTAGTCCTGTCCCGGTGCGGGGATACTCCTGAGTGACCCGCACAGTCCTGTTCCGGTTTGGAACAATCCAGTTCCAGTCTTGTCCAGTTCCAGTTTGGAACAACCCAATGTTCCAGTCTAGTCCAGTTCCAGTGTGACCCGATCCAGTTCCAGTTCTGTCCAGTTCCGGTTTGGAACATCCAGGGTTCCAGTTCATAGTCCAGTTCCGGTTTGGAACAACCCAATGTTCCAGTCTAGTCCAGTTCCAGTGTGACCCGATCCAGTTCCAGTTCAGTCCAGTTCCGGTTTGGAACATCCAGGGTTCCAGTTCTAAGTCCAGTTCTGGTTTGGAACAATCCAGTGTTCCAGTTCAAGTCCAGTTCTGGTTTGGAACATCCAGTGTTCCTGTCCAATCCAGCTCCGGCTTGGAGCAAATTGAAGTCCCGGAGAATCTCCGGACTTCTCTATCTGTGTTTATTCTGTGTACAGCTTGGGACTGCCCCAAGCTTTAATAAACAACCTTATCTTGTACCTCTGCCTCCTTGTCGTTGCACTTGGGTTCAGCCCGTGTGCAGGTTCATGACAGTAATTCTGTAAATACTGGGCAAATGTCAAATCATGCCACTTTCCAGTTGTGGTCTAATTAAAAATATATCTGAAAGAAAACCTGAATGGTATAAATGCAATGCATTAAAACAGCCAAAGCAGATCTCTGAAGAATTAATTACCAGGTGTACTTTTGCAAATAGCAATCCTGTAACTTGGAATACAATGACTGGTTCTTAAATGTCTTGTCTGGACTTTTTAAATAAATCCATGAATGTAGAAATTGTAATCCTGTTCAATAATATCCAAATGTTCATTGTGATTAGACATATTGTCGGGTAAGTGAGGATTAGGTAAAATGTGTATTTTCTGAATCCAGCGGTTCCAAGAGTCAATGCCCTTTTTAAAACGTTCAGCACTCTGAATACTGAACACGAGCGATATTGCGTGCTAGAACCCCTCACTTAACCTACATTCAAAATAAGCTTTACGTGATTTAATTTAATAATTATTATTAAAAATGACAATCATCAATTAAATCGCCAAATTCTTTGATAGGTAAGTCGAACAGTAACCTGGTGGATCAACAAACAAGCCAAAACAATGTCTAAATCAGGTCTTGAGATTAAGTAATTTTATTAAATGAAAACATTCAATTAGAATAATGACTGGGAATCATACATTCACGAAGGAATGTAGGCTGACTACTTATAATTCACAAAAGGAAGACATTAAACCAGACATTAATTTGAATATACCAGAAAAGAGAGAGATTGTCATGAACCTGAATACGGGCTGGACCCAAATGCAACGACCAGGAGGCAGAGGGACAGAAAAAGGTAGTTTATTATAGCTTGGGGCAGTCCCAAGCTGTACATAGATTATAATCAGAAAAACAATAAAGTCCGGAGCTTCTCCGGGAATTCACTTGCTCCAAGCCGGAGCTGGACTTGAACTGGAACGCAGGATGTTCCAGGCCGGAACTGGACTTTGTACTGGAACCCTGGAGTTCCAAAAAGGAACTGGGCTGGACGGGAAACTTGAACGGATAACACCGGAACTGGACTTAACTGGAACACTGGGTTGTTCCAAACCGGAACTGGACTTGGTACGGGACACTGGATGTTCCAAACCGGAACTGGACTTAGTACGGGACACTAGATGTTCCAAACCGGAACTGGACTGGACAGGAACTGGAGCGGGTCAAACTGGAACTGGACAACTGGAACACTGAGTTGTTCCAAACCGGAACTGGACTTGGTACGGGACACTGGATGTTCCAAACCGGAACTGGGCTGGACAGGAACTGGATCGGGTTAAACTGGAACTGGACAAACTGGAACACTGGAATGTTCCAGACCGGAACTGGACTGTGCGGGTCTCTCAGGAATTGTTCAAAACCGGAACTGGACTGGAACTGGACTTGGCGGATCTGGACAGACGGGACAAACGGGACGGATAGGGGGAGCGCTAGGCATCCAATAAATAGGCTTCGAACTTGCCTCCTGAAGCGAGGGAGGACATAGAGCACAGACAACCGGTTATGGAAATACATGAAATGTAAAGGAGGGGAAACTGGGGTGTAATAGTCACAGCTAACCAGGTAATTGAAGCAGAGGAAGGGGTAGCGGCTGAATACGGCAAGGCAGGGCAGTGCAGCGGACCTCGGGTTGGCCCGGTTGAGGCAGGAGGGCAACAGCAGTAGATGCAACCGGAACCGTAACAATGGCGGTAGCCACGGCCGGACAGGAACCATTGTAGAATGGAGGAGCAGAACACCCAGCTGTGGGCGCAACGTCAGGTGGGAGCGGAGGTACCGCAACACAATCAGGGAGTAGCGCACAACTACAGACTGGCAGAAACAATAGAGTGGTAGTTAACGAGACAGGCAAGTCGCGGCAGGTAGGACCGCATACAAACAGGACTGACTAGCAAACAACAGTAGGCAGTGTGCATTTAAGCACCGAGACAGAACCAAACTGAAGTAAGATAAACAGGTCAGGGAATTCAAGACCAGGATACAAACGAAACAACGTTAATGAACTGGCGCTGAATAGCAGCCAGCAGGAGGGTTAAATAGGGAGTGAGATTGGAAACAATTAAGAAAGCGTGTAAATGTAAGCGTGGGTAATTGAACAGAGCGGAGTGTGAGGAATGCATGCTGAAATGGAGAAAGGAGATAGGCTGAGACAGGAGTGGGGAAAAGGAGTGAAACAAACGGAGGGAACACGCCCAGTCTGCAGCACGGGGGAAAACACGGACAATGGGAATCAAACATGACACGGAGGGAAAGGGCAAAACACGGAAAATGGACAGGATGGGAACGGAACGTTACAGAGATAAGCCAAAAATTGCCAAATTATTTACCCTCCAGCTGAACAGGAACAAAAGGAAACGCACAAGGAACCAAAAAGAATGACTTCTTCACCAACAAACTCCAAACTGACTAAATTTTTTTTTTTCGGTACACTCATAAAATACCTCCACAGGAAGACCATCCCTGTCCTGATTGGGTTAAGGTATGGGGGAGGGGGGAGTCATTTATGACAAAGACTGGCTTATCTTTGATGTTGGGGGGTTGAGAGTGAGAGAGAGACAGAGAGCGACAGAGATAGAGAGAAGGGGGGAATATTAGATATCCTACATCCCTCTCTTGTAAGAATAGGTGCATGCACCCGCTAAAAACCTATTCTTACATCACCAAATAGGAATCATATTACACATTTGAACATTGAAGATGCAGTTACCTGCTAACAAAAACAACTGTCCAAATGGTTCACCAACCATTTTTAAAACATTTAGTCCATGCCCAGTTTAATAGTCCCTTTGTGATCTGCTGGCCAGCAGATATATGGACACACTGACGTATGTCCCACAATGATCCAGTGTGGTGCGGAGAGATATCTCTATTAGACACTCTTTTTGTGTCGCTGCGGTTATGACACCCTGGTTCAGTCTCTTCCTTCTCCAGTGTCCGGGTATCTAGACTGGCAAGGGACAAGAGCTCCCTGGACTTTGGGTGACATGCAGTGCTTTTTCCCATTAATGTTGCAATTGCGTGAGTGAAATGCAACCTACTCCCACAGTGTCTCTACCAGTTCTGCACGGCGTGCGGGGGGCTCTGTCTCCTGTGACAGGAAGCTGGACGATCCACAGGTGGCAAAGTGCAGTCAGGACCTCTCTTCTGACGGGCGGGGAAGCGCCTCTTTCCCTGTCGGAATCCATTTTGGCTCCTTTAGCCTGGATCCAATTGGGTGGACTGCTGACGGCAGTTGCTTAGGCTAGCTTCCCGCGGCAGGGTGTGGGACCGGTTGCACTTGTTGCACTTGTGTCTGTGGGTGTCCTTTAGGGAATGGCAGGAGAAGACTGTGGGAGTTGAGGGCTTAGGCATTATCACTCACAGCAACATGTGAAGAGCGGAACAATTAATGATAGCACTGCATGTTATGACCGCTATCAGTCCATGCAGGGGAACCTTAAGGACAGGGTTTACCGTCCACGGGATTGCCAGTCTAAATAATCACATGAATAGGGCAGACGTGTCCATAAGTGTCCAGGAACAGTATTTGGAGGGGCACCTACACTCTATAAAAGGGACTTAAACACAACATGGGCATGGTATTAGGTTAAAAGGTGGTGGTAGGGATATGGGGGGGGGGGGGGCAGAGACAGAGACAGAGAGAGGCCGAGAGAGAGAGGCCGAGAGAGCGAGAGAGAGAGAGAGAGAAAGAGCAAAAGACATTAGGCAACATCCCGTCATTCCCTCTCTTGGAACGATAGGTGCATGCAGCTGCTAAGGGCCTATCGTTCCATCATCATAACAACCACACATTCGGACATTGTATATATCATTGTACAATGATAGCCGCATGAAAACAACTGTCCTAATGGTTCACTAACCATCTTTAAAACAATTAGTCCATGTCCAGTTTAATAGTCCCATTGTGATGATCCGGTGTGGTGCAGACATTTTTTTTTTTTGTGTCACTGCTGTCATGGCACCTTGGTTCAGTCTCTTCCTTCTCCAGTGTCAGGGTATCTGGACTGGCAAGGGAAGAGGTTCCCTGAACTTCCTTGGGTAACATGCAGTGCTTTCTCCCATTAATGTTGTAACTGCGTGAGTGAAAGGCAGCCTAATCCACAGTGTCTCTGCCAATTCTGCACAGCGTGCGGGGGGCTCTGTCTCCATGTGACAGGCAGCTGGACGATCCACAGGTCGCAAAATGCGGTCAGGACTTGTCTTGTCCATAAGTGTCCAGGAACAGCATTGGAGGGGGCACCTACACTTTAGAAAAGGGACTTAAAAACATGGGCATTGTCTTATGTTAAAAGGTGGTGGTAGGGATGTGGGGGGGTGGTGGGTGGGGGGGGGAAGGGGCAGGCAGAGTGCCAGTTTTACCTCCTAGAACCCCAGTGTGGTTACTGGCAGTCCTTTGGCTGCGGAGGGCCACAGCGTTCAGCAAACCGGGATGACAGGAGGCATCCTGTCATCTTGCTTCTTCCGCACGTGGATGCCCCTTAACCACGCCCGTCTCATCTCTGTCCAGGGGTCTATGCCAGTTTTGGCTTTGGTTCCCTCTCTGGGCAGCTGGGCTGATCGTCGCTCGTAGGCATCCAGTCCATCACTGCTCTCTGAACACTTCTGACGTCGGAAAGGGGCTCTTGCACTTTCCCTGGATGACGTGTGCGTGCGAAGTTTACAGGTGTGGCTCGGGGGTGGAGAGATAAGGTTGTGAGAAGCTGTTGTTCCAACTTGGCTGCTTTCATCTTGCTTTGGAATGCAAGACAACACTCTGGCGGAGACTTTGAGGGCCCGAGGGGTCGTAAAACGGCCGGGGGTTGGCTTCCTGCTCCGTTTCTTCCGGGGTCTCTTTGCAGCTCTGATAGGGGAGCGAGGCTTTCGCAGAGGTCCCCCTATCTCCTCCATCACAGGAACTGTGGAAATTGGAGAGTCCACAGAGCACACCCCTTCTGTCTGTGCAGCAGACAGAGGTTCCCCGGATCCAGCAGGAGGGGAAGAAAAGTCCAAGGGGTGGGGTGGGGTCCTTGGCCTGGGTGGACTGGTCTGTGGGGGCTGACTCCACCTGTTGGGGTGCGTAGACCTGTCCACCTGGCAGGGCTGATGGGCCTGTAGAAGCCGGTTCCGCATCCTGTGGTTCAATGGTCTCCTCACCAGGCTGGGCTGCTGCGTCTGCAGTAGCAGGTTCTGCCCCCAGGGGTTCGACGGTCTCCTCACCAGACTGGGCTGCTGTGTCTGCAGTAGCAGGTTCTGCCTCCAGGGGTTCAACGGTCTCCTCACCAGGCTGGGCTGCTGTGTTTGCAGTAGCAGGTTCTGCCTCCAGGGGTTCGACGGTCTCCTCACCAGGCTGGGCTGCTGTGTCTGCAGTAGCAGGTTCTGCCTCCAGGGGTTCGACAGTCTCCTCACCTGGCTCAGTTGAGAGGACTGCAGCAGCGGGTTCCACTTCCTGTGGGGTCATATCCTCTGTGGTGGCTGGTGTGATACAAGACACAGAGCTGTTTCCACCAAATTCCTCCAGGGAAGGGGGGCTCACCAGGGGGGTGGCTACATTGTCTGTGGAGGTGATAAAATCCACAGAATTGTCCAAGCCTGAAGGGGGTGGGAATGAGTCAATGGAGAGTGGTGTATTGTCCTCGGTGGGGGGTGGTGCCTGGGTTATGGCTGGAATGGCGCCTACCAGCGCAGGCTGTCCTGCCACAGAAGAAACTGGTTTGGCAGTAACTTCTGACTTACAGTGGTGCTTTTCCCAAGCCAGTTTCCACATTTGGTTTATCTCCTCCCATGCCTGCTTTGACCGCCGGAGGTAGAGAAAATGTCTTTTCTCTAGGTACGACCTTATCCCTTGAACAATCCTGCCCTTGGTTTCATCACTATCTGGAGAAATCAGATAGTCCAAATACTCAGTCCGCCGGTTGTAAAGTGCCTCCTCCTTCAGCTGGTCCATTGCATTGAGCTGTTCCGCAAATTTTGGGCACTGGGCTATCAAATATTGCCGTTCTGATATCATGAGATACCACTGCTGATCCAACCTTGACTGGCCAGGGAATGCTGGTAGGCCAGCAGTGGAGGGTAAATGAGGCATCTCTCTCTTTGTCTGGTATGCCATAATAATAATATATTTTAAAAAATTTAAAAAAATCAATCAATCTAAGACCAGTCGATTAGAAAAAGATTTGAACTTGTCTCAGAGTTTACCGCAGTTTACTCAATAGTACAATTTAGTATGCTATAGGACAACCTATCTCGGTGGGACCTCCAATTATGTGGGGTAAGTGAGGACTAGGTAAAATGTGTATTTTCTGAATCCAGCGGTTCCAACAGTCAATGCCCTTGTTAAAACGTTCAGCATTCTGAATACTGAACACAAGCGATATTGCGTGCTAGAACCCCTCACTTAACCTACATTCAAAATAAGTTTTACGTTATTTAATTTAATAATTATTATTAAAAATGACAATCATCAATTAAATCGCCGAATTCTTTGATAGGTAAGTCGAACAGTAACCTGGTGGATCAACCAACAAGCAAAAACAAAGTCTAAATCAGGTCTTGAGATTAAGTAATTTTATTAAATGAAAACATTCAATTAGAATAATGACTGGGAATCATACATTCATGAAGGAATGTAGGCTGACTACTTATAATTCACAAAAGTGAAGGCATTAAACCAGACATTAATTAGGAAATACCAGTAAAGAGAGAGATAAGCCAAAAATTGCCAAATTATTTACCCTCCAGCTGAACAGGAACAAAAGGAAACGCACGAGGAACCAAAAAGAATGACTTCTTCACCAACAAACTCCAAACTGACTAAATTTTTTTTTTTCGGTACACTCATAAAATACCTCCACTGGAAGACCATCCCTGTCCTGATTGGGTTAAGGTATGGGGGAGGGGAGGGGGGGGGGGGGGGCATTTATGACAAAGACTGGCTTATCTTTGATGTTGGGGGGGTGAGAGTGAGAGAGAGACAGAGAGTGACAGAGATAGAGAGAAGGGGGGGGAATATTAGATATCCTACAATATCCAATTGTCACAGTTACTGCTTTCTGGGAATTGTCATATCGGAGAGACTTGAGGTAAAATGAGACCATATGACAGTACAGTAGCCCTCTGAAATGGCCAAATAAACACTGCCCTGAAAATGGGATGTAAACAGGGAGCTGTCAGCTTGGACTCCCTATTGTGCTACTATCATGGCAGTTTCATATTGACTCCTCTGTATCAGCAGGATAACCCCCTGACATGAATTCCCCTCAGTCTCACTGCTGTCTTCAAAAAGTATCCCCCTCAAGCCCCTGCATCCTAGCAACAGCCTAGGACCATTGATGCGCTATTGATTTTCCTCCTCAAGCTCACATCTCCCTGGAAAAGCTCACCAGTCAACAACTAGCAAACAATTAAATACACCCCTTGACTGGGGAAATGAACAAAGGTAATTCACTGCACACAATTGTATCTACTGTCAGTATAGGCTGTAGCCAATCTTGCCTGTGGTGCACATATTAATTGAAATGTTAAGGCCCTCCAAGTGCATGGACACTACATGAGTAGTAACCTGGCTTTTCTATTGCTATTTGTATGCTACCTGCAAGTAAAGCTCTAAGACTGTGCAGCCATTTTAATCTAGCTGCACACAGAGAGAAGTGAAGGGATACAGACCCTCCAATGGCACCTGTTTCATAAATTACTTTTAATTTTTACAGAACTGCTTAATTGATTAAGCCAGTCATGCATTACAATATTAGATCTGCTTTGCCCTTTTGGCTTCATCACATATTGGCAGGTGTAAGTAAAAAAACTGTTGACTAAACTTCCGATTTTTGCTGTCAGCACAGTATTAGTGTGTTTTATAAATGATGAGCTGTGTATTTTTGTTGACCTGGGAATGATTTTTGAATGATTTGAAAAGAGAGACTGATGCAGACTGAAAGCAAGAAAACTGTCTCACTTTTTTCACTGTTACAGATGGATTACATGTGGTACCGTATGCCCATATACGTTTTTTTTTTTACTCATTATCAGAAAAACTGAATGTGGTTTGACATATCTTTTTAAGCATTATTTATTCCCATTGCTGTATCCAGTATGAGAACTGTACATATTATTTTTTTTTTTTGTATTTATCACATGACTGGACAAGCATTGTCAATCAAACTGACTGGCCAGTAGCTTGGATGACCCAGTCAAAAGTGCTCATTTTTGTGCCCTTTTCATTTCAGGTACTGTGATTTGTTCGCTAGCCAGTTAGTTATTCTACAAGTATGCATTTCATTATGTACCTACAAGATATGAAGGTTACTGCTACCTCAGTTCAGGATAAAAGTATGCTATAACTACAAACTGCCCATTGTTCATATTGCCTTTAAAATGTAAGTGCACGATAATGTGTTTGTACAAAGCATGATTATTCCATTAATAGATGTGATAGGAAGGTAAAAATTAAACAGCATTTCAGTGCTTTGTGAGATTGTCTGGGTACGTTGATATGACATCCATCATGCTATTGTTATCTACAAAGTGTGTATGGGCATACGGTTTATTTGCAAACATAGTATAGGATCCATAGTAACCACTGTTATTTCTACTTAAAAACATGTTTTGATTTTAAATGAAACATTTCACATACAGTATATATTACGCATAACATAACGGTAAAACATTTTTTTCTTCATTTATTTATACCTTATTTCCTCTACATGGCCACTGTTTTACAAAATATCGGAAGGTTATTTTAACAAACCAAAAAAAGATATATATATATATATATATATATATATATACAGTGCCCTCCACAATTATTGGCACCCCTGGTAAAGATGAGTAAAAAGAGTTATAAAAAATTCACATTTTGGTGAATTAGCTTAATCTCACACTGAATAAATGAGAAAAATCCAACCTTTGATTGAAGTAAATTTATTCTGTGAAAAAAAAATCCCTGATCAAGAAATAATTATTTTTAACAAAACCACGTTTGCCACAATTATTGGCACCCTGCATTTAATACTTTGTACAACCTCCCTTTGCCAGTAAAACAGCACTGTGTCTTTTCCCGTAACATCTAATGAGCTTGGAGAATACAGAGCAAGGAATCGGGACTGAGATGGCCATGGCAGAAGCTTGATTTTGTGTTCAGTTAACCATTTTTGTGTTGATTTGGACATATGTTTTGGATCATTGTCCTGGTGGAAGATCCAATGATGCCCCAGTTTTAGTTTCCTGGCAGAGGCAGCCAGACTCAAATTAAAAAAATGTCCTGGTATTTCATGGAGTTGATGATGCCATGTATCCTATCAAGATTCCCAGGGCCTTTGGAGGAAAAACAGCCCCACAACATCATGGAACCTCCACTTAACAGTGGGGATCAGGTTATTTTCGGTATAGTCATCCTTCTTCTTTTTTTTTTTTTTGCCTTTCTTACCATCCTCCCCACTGTGCATGGGGGCAAAATAAACTTGGGTCCTCTTCCAGGCAAGTTTGTAACAGTTCCAGTTGCTTTGAACTTTTTAAGTATTGCCCTAATGGTAGATATGGGCATTTTCAGGTGAGTAGCTATAGCCATTCCCTGACTTATGAAGCTCAACACACTTTTCCCTCATTTGATTTGTGTGTTCTCATCTTTCCCATGTTGATGTATGAATAAGGGAATATGGCCTCTGTGTCACCTCATATTTATACCCCAGTGAAACAGGAAGTCATGGATTACTGCTTGAAAGTTCCGAAACACTCTGATCAACTTTAAAAGGTATTTATTTCTCAGAATAAATTTACTTCAATGAAAGGTTGGATTTTTCTCATTTTTTCAGTGTGAGATTAAGCTAATTCACCAAAAGGTGAATTTTTTTAACCCTATTTACTCATCTTTACCAAGGGTGCCAATAACTGTGGAGGGCACTGTATGTAAAAGGGAACTTACGAATCACTGCTTTCTGCTTTTATCTGCATTTTACATACTGCCCCAACTTTTTTGGAATTTTTGAAGAAAAAAAACATTGTTTTATACATTCCAAAGGCTGCCATTGTGTTTTCAGATTTACTATTTTAAATATATTTAATCATCCCTTTTCAAAGCCGTCAAACATATTGCAGCAACCTATGCAAATTGCATAATAACGTGAAGAAGAGAGCACAGTGAAATGGCTTCAACTCCCAACTTAACCAGAATTACCAATTAAATGTGGATTAACTCTGCATGTCTGTAAGTTTAAAAATAAATCACTCAGCAGTGGAAACTGTGCTCAAAGCCATTGGCAACCATTGTTCTCGCTTATGAAAATGCAGAAGATATGCTCTGTTTAAACAATCTGGCAAAACATAGCTATGTAAAATTGGAATAAATTATAAGCAATTACATAATTTATAGGATATATTAGATTGTATTACTGGGCAGTCCTTTAAGAATGTGGATGATTTTGGTGTTTGTATGCTTCTTTGTGGAATTGTATTAAATTAAATATCAGTTAATAATGATGAGTCCTTCTATTGTGCAATGGCAGAAAAAGACTTACTGTGTTTCTGTAGCTAAGATTTAGACAAACAGTACTACAGTGTAAAAAGCTTGCATTTGCTCTAAACTATAAGCAATTACTTACCCATTGTTCTGCCATATACAGACTAAAGACAGCTTCAGTCCTTCTTAATTGTGTATTACAGACCATGCAGACATTGTTATGTAGCTCTGCAAAGGCAGCTAGGTGGACCAATTGGTGAGGAACAGGAAGCTTTATAAGCTGTTTGGCATCACACAAGTCAAAGCATTTCAATGTTTACATATTAAGCTTGAGTTGGTTGGACTGGTGGAACTCTCAGAATGCCACTGAGCGCCACTGAAAGATTTGTTAATTTGTATTACAGTGGTGTGGAATTCCTTTGGAGGCCATGAATGATTTAACTAGGGATGCGAGTATAGAAAAATCTATAACTGGACAAGGACTGGATCATGCAGAACACCTGTCAAAAGCTTCTGGGAGGGAACCTCTTCAGAAATCTAATCAGTGCTCTCTCAGGTAGGGAAGCCAATCAAGTACTGTATCTGAGATGTCTAAATCAAGGAGGATGTTGTGATCCACTGTCTCTGAGTAGGGCCTCATGGAATCTGCAATGTTAAGAAAACGGTGGAACCATGAAATGCAAATATCAAATGCCATAAAGCACTTCTCATCAATTGCCAAAAAGATCACTGAAATAAAAACATTATGCTGTAAATTTCCATTGCAAAAAAAAATCACATTTTCAGAATTCACAAGTCAAAGATCCACTCTAATTTTATTTCCAATATATTTGAAATACATGGGAGCAGCCAAATTAGAAGTGCTATTGGGGGAGACCCATGTCCTTTACTATGACAAGCTAATGAAGGAAGAATGTTTTAAAAAATTAGTTTTTTTCATGTATGTATTTATTTGCTTCTTTCTTTATTTCAAAAATGGAAAGCATTATGGTTAAAGAAATGATGCATGATGCATTATTTCTCATTTGTCCAAAACACAATATCTCACCAAAGGATATCCAGTCTCACTATAGTTCAGCATGTGTTGGTTTTTTCACCCAAAAAGGCTCTGCACTGTGTACCTGGTGGCACTCCTAGAGCTGGGAGCAGTGCTTCTGTTATTTATTCTACGCTCAACCCTCTGTGCAGATGGATCAAGAATCAGGCTCAAACAGTCCAGGTGGTCATATGCTCAGGGTACTTGGTAACAGATGAGATAGAGACCTGGAAGCCTGAGAGGAATGCAGAACTGCAGAAGCAGTCTTGTTAACCATGTAAAGAGAGAGAGACAGCTGGACAGCTCAACCTGTTTCACAGCTAGAGGGAGCAGCCAAAGGCTTTTTTGCGACACAGCTGAAGAATAGCATCTTCAATATCTTTATGTTTGATGTATTTTTGTTGCATCGTAGATAGATTTCTGGAAAAATCTGTGTTAAGTACAGTCTGAGTGTTATTTAATCTAAACTAAAGAAATTATTTCCAGGTTTTTAAGTTTATCTGTTATAGCCGACTCTTACTAGGGAGAAATGATTGGTCACAAACTCTACTTAGCACTGTACTTACCAATATATCAAACCATTGGTATTTTTCCATTGTATGCAAAGAGCAAGTTTGCTTTAATTGCTCAGATTTTGGACGACTGAAACAATTGTGCTAATGTGAACAGTTTATTAATGAAGCAATATGTTTTTTGTTCTCATTGATACACATATTATGCTTTTATTGTCATAAATCAGTTACTGACATCAAACTTTACAACTAATTGATTTAACAATAAGAAATACCTTGGCTTCAGTGTTAATGGCTTCAAGTTAATTTCTAAAGTTAATCACTGCTACAAGTAAACCCAGATACTGACAGATTTGTTTCTTACACATCCTTTACAAAATGGGGTAAAGTTAGTTTGTCACAAATATTTAGTGTAAAGATATTTTCCCAAAACATAAAACTTCACCTTTTTGTGTTAACAAGATCTATGCACCCACCACCAGCAGCCAATTACGTGTAATATCTCTAACAAGGTAATTATCATTAAAATATTAAGATGTACTAATTACCATATCCACTAGCTGGCTTTAATGGGATTAAAAACTATAGATTCCAATGTATAACCTCTCAGTATTGGAATGTGACTGCATAAAATTGAGAAAGGAAATGTTGCAACCGTAATAACCATTAATAATCATTTTCATATTTTTAAAATAGAAATCCGCCACTGACTAAACAACAATGGTGGATTGTCTGAAAAGAATCCTATAAAGTTCACAACACTAGGTAGTTTGCATATTCAAATAAGGCAGTGTCCAGGAAATTCAAATTCAGAATCCAAAAGAAATCTTCTTAACCAGACCATTACTAGCAGAGTAAACACATCTGTTTTTAGTATATTGGCCTAATTATGCTGAAAATAAATGCTCAGTTCCATTGTAGAAAAAAACTGACTAGCAACACCTTGTTAGACTGAATAAATATTTATGACAAAACGCTGAGTAGAAGGAGAACCTACCTATATAAGTACATGAGTGAAGGTACAGCCATTTTGTTTCTCTCTGTGCAATGTTGTAATCAAACACTGATATGAAGCAACCTGTATGTCTTATATGAAGCGAACAGTACTTTCTTTTTTGTCTTATCAATGGCATTTCAGCATGTTTTTCCACTGCCAGGTTCTATACTATGCATCTCCCAAAAATTATGCCAACTTGAGAAATTCTAGGAAATAATAATTTCAATTAGAATAGGCCTGTGAATAGTTAAATTCACAAGACAAAATTTAGCCTTTGAAGTGCACAATGTAAACGTAATAATTAGGCTACGACTGTAAAAAGCAAGCACTTTATATTAAGCCTATTAATCAATTGTAGGCTATTAATTCATTTAATTAGACCCACAACTTAATTAATGCTCCCAATAGGCTACCATTTTTCTGAATTGATTAAATTTTAATGTTATATGACGTTAAATATGCTAATTAAAACACACATTTAACCATCAAACAAAATTTGCTATAAAAATTACTTACAGTATAGCCAGCGTTGCAATGGCTGACCTTTTTATGAAATTGCCAACCTGCCCAATGTTATTGGTGCTGTAACTGTAGCCTACTGCACAAACGTAGCCTCAAGGCTCCATCCGAAGATACGTTTGCAAAATATGCATAGAAAGGGCTGTCATAGGCTATCTGTGCAGCTCATATGTCATGCGAAATGTATTTCTCAACATCCTGACCCGGTTGCCTGGTGGGACGATCGACGGGTGGGACCCACAACAGCTTCAGTTGGCACTCGTTTGCAGAATGCTGTGGTGAGATAAGCATTCCTACATCAAATTGCTGTTTACTGTGTCAGAGTATAGATTCCTAACTACCTCTTTCCATCACTAGGGGACCGGGTAATTTCAAACCACCTCTCACAAGCACAGAACACCAACAAAATGACGAAATTAATAAAAAAATAATTTTATTTATTTCCAGGCTGCGAGAAAGACTAGTGCTTGGCAGATGGAGACAATGCGCTCGTCCGATGCAGATAGGCTTGAACGTTAACAGCTTGTGTAACGAGAGATTCTGCATTTCCTGCATGTTATATCCTCTTTTTACTTTACCACGTAGGCTACTTTACTATTTACTTTATGACACCGGAACGCACAATACTAAACTATTTGTTTTCCTTGATTGAACATCTGCTGATAAAACTTCGATTTCAGTGTTGGAATAATTCTTTCTTTTGCTTTTTCTGGGTCATTTTGACTTCGTATGGACCTTTAAATGGAAGTGACAACCTCCATATAAGGCAATTCATGGGTGTGGATCTATGCTAATCGCAAAATAACGTGAATACAAAAAAATCTTCCTTTCCCACACAGTTTGATGAATCCGGCGTAGATTTTCGTACCAACTCGTACGAAAGTAGAGTTTCGTACATAAATGTACACACATATTTAGGAACGCTTGAATGAGTCCAAATGACTCCCCAGAAGAGTGCTTCAGTACAAATGGAATACACAACACAAATGTGTGTTGTATTCCTTAAATATAAGGGGGCAAGCCCATGTAAGGCTTTAAAGGTAAGTAACAGGATCTTATAGTCTATTCGAAATTTGACTGGCAACCAGTGAAGTGAAGCTAACACTGGGCTGATGTGCTCAAATCTCCTAGTTCTCGTGAGAATACGAGCTGCTGTATTTTGAATTAGCTGAAGCCCTTTCAGAGAGGTATTTGCAATCCAGACAAAAGAGCATTACAGTAATCTAATCTAGAAGTAACAAAAGCATGGACTAGCTTTTCAGCATCATGTAGGGACAGTATTTTTCGAATTTCTGAGATATTCCTCAAGTGATAGAAAGCAACCCTAGAGATGTCTTTAATGTGTGTATCAAATACGAGATCTGGATCAAACGTAACACCAAGATCTTTAATGACAGCACTTGAAGTGATTGAAATTCCATCAATGTTAGACATATAGCCAGATAGTTTGCATCTCAGGGACTTGGGCCCCACTACCATTACCTCTGTCTTATCAGAGTTTAGCAAGAGAAAGTTATGGGTCATCCATTCCTTTATATCTAT
The DNA here is from genome assembly GCA_029718625.1 of Synaphobranchus kaupii. Lineage (NCBI taxonomy): Eukaryota > Metazoa > Chordata > Actinopteri > Anguilliformes > Synaphobranchidae > Synaphobranchus > Synaphobranchus kaupii. Next base: position 51,028,699 of record CM056376.1, on the reverse strand, counting down.
AAGACAAGCTTCCATCTTTGACCTTCATCAGGCTTGACTGATAGATACAGCTGGGTGTCATCTGCATAGCCGTGGAAGTTAATGCCATGTTTACGAATGATTTGTCCCAGGGGAAGCATGTATAGAGAGAAGAGCAAAGGCCCAAGGACAGATCCTTGCGGTACTCCATATCTAACCCTAGACTTATAGGAGGAGTCATTATTAAGATGCACAAATTGATATCGGTCTGATAAGTATGATCTAAACTAGGAAAGAGCCAGTCCACGGAGGCCAACAATATTTTCAAGCTTATCCAGAAGGATGAGGTGATCAACTGTGTCAAATGCTGCATTTAAATCTAGAAGCATGAGTACAGAGATGTAGCCACTGTCAGAAGCAAGGAGTAGGTCATTGAATACTTTGACTAGGGCTGTTTCAGTGCTATGAGAGGGTCGAAAACCAGATTGAAAAACTTCCAATATTTGATTAGGGTGCAAAAATGACCAAAGTTGTTTTGAAATGACCTTTTCTATTATTTTAGAGAGGAAAGGAAGGTTTGAGATAGGCCTATAGTTAGACAAGTCGTTCATATCCAAGTTTGGCTTCTTAAGAAGGGGTTTGATGACTGCAAGTTTGAGAGTCGGTGGTATATGTCCAGAGGCTAAAGAAACATTGACAATATGCAACAGTGGTGTTCCAATCACTGGCAGTAGCTCCTTCAGTAGCTTCGTTGGGATAGGGTCTAGAAGACAGGTAGAAGATATTGAAGAATTTACTATAGTATTAAATTCAGTGAGATCTATTGGAGCAAAGGAGTTCAGATAGGCCACCCGTCCATCTGAAGATTCTGCATCCAAGTGTTGAGTGGACGGAAGGGCAGACCCTGTATGAGGGGTGGTAGAAGAACTTTGAATCTTGTCCCTGATTTTTAGAATTTTGTCATCAAAGAAATTCATAAAGTCATTGCTACTAAATGGGATTGAAACACAGGGATCAACATGATTCTTAGTCAGTCAGGCAACAGTGTTAAACAGGTGCCTAGGATTGTTTCTATTTTCATCTATCAAAGTAGAGAAATATAAGGAATGCGCTGTGATAAGGGCATGTTTATAATAGAGAAGGCTGTCTTTCCAGGCATGGAGGAACACCTGCAATTTAGAGGAACGCCATTAGCGCTCAAGTTGGCATGAAGCTTGTTTGAGAGCACGAGTATGGTCATTATACCAGGGAGCTAGTTTCTTATTGTAGACTTTCCTCTCCTTAGGAGGTGCGATAGTATCCAGGGTTCTACTAAGTACATTATTAATGTTGTCAGTCAGCTGATCAATTGAGTTTATGTCTGCATTTGTGTACGCATTTTGGCTGGAGCCAAGAAAATCCCCACAGTGCACAAATGAGCCAGGGAGCTCATTAATAAAATAATTTCTGGAGGAAAGCTTACGACTATAGTAGAATGTAGTATCTGATGGCACATGACAGACTTGTGAAAGGTGTAAGGTAATTAAATAATGGTCTGATAACACAGGATTTTTAGGCATGACTGCTATGTTTGCTATTTCTGTATTATACGTTAAGACCAGATCAAGAGTATGGTTATGAGAATGGGTGGACTGATGTATATGTTGATTAAAGCCAATGGGTTCAATGATTGACAAGAATGCTGATCTGAGAGGATCACCTTCACTATCCATGTGAATATTAAAATCACCTACAATTACAATTTTATCTGAATTGACAACCAGGCTGGAAAGGAAATCAGCAAACTCAAGTAAAAAACCACTGTATGGACCTGGTTGCCTATATAAAATTACAAGGGTAAAACTGATTGCTTTTCTGTCTGGATGTGCAAAACTGAGAACAAGCACTTCAAAACAGTTAAATTTGTAGGCAGATTTCAGAGTAGCAAAGAGATTAGAATTATATATAGCAGCAACACCACCTCCACGACCCGTCAGATGGGGAACGTGTGTATAACTAACCAGGAGGAGTGGATTAATTTAATGCAATATATTCATCAATGTTAAGCCAAGTTTCAGTTAAGCATAGGATCTCAACTTGGTGATCAGTAATTAATTCATTTATAAGAGTTGCCTTAGGGGCTAGTGATCTGATATTAATCAAGCCAATTTTTAGCTCTCTCTGTTCAGCCCCATTATTAGTAGAATGACAGGGTCAGATTTTTTTTTAAATTAGCCATACAAACACCCCTAATGGGCTTCTTAGCAAAGCCTACTTTAGGCCGGGGGACAGACACTGTCTCAATAGCATGGAACCTGGGCAGCAGTTTTTGGGAACAAGCAGAAATCTGTGTAAGACAGTAGTTCTGCTGCCTAGTCTTGGCTCTGGTGTGTCAGGAAATAGACTTTCTGAGACTATAAGATAGATTCCTGGAAATAAGAGCGGCACCCTCCCACGAGGGGTGAATACCATCTCTTTTCAAAAGACCAGGCCTCCCCCAGAAAGTACTCCAGTTGTCTACAAAGCCAACACCATTTGCAGGGCACCAAACAGACAGCCAGTGATTTAGTGATGTCATTCTGCTGTAGATTTCGTCACCACGTCGGGAGGGGATGGGACCAGAGCAAATTACTGACGCAGACATCCGTTTCGCCAAATCACACACTGATTTAAAATTATCTTTGGTGATCTCCGATTGCTTCAACCGGACATCGTTAGCGCTGACATGAATAACAATTTTAGAGAATTTATGTTTAGCCAGCACTTTTAAGTTTGCTTCGATGTCGGTCGCTCTGGCCCCTGGGATACATTGGACTATGGTCTCTGGTGTTGCTAAATTCACGTTTCTTAAAATAGAGTCGCCAATCACCAGAGTTCTTTTTTTAACAGGTTTCACACGCCGGTGCATTACTGAGGGGGGAGAACCTGTTGGAAACGTGAATGGGTTGTTTGTGCACTGGTGGAGGCTTAGGTTTTCGACTACGTTCCCGAACTGTAATCCACCCGCCTTGCTGCGAAGGCTCTGCCGGGGTCCTACTTAAAGACAGGCTAACTGGTGCATCCGGAACCGTAAAAGATTCTAAAAACATTTCAGTATCTCAAATTTTGTGTAAGGTGCGGATGTGAGTTTCCAATTCAGCAATCTTCTCCGTCAACCTAGCATTTAACTTACACTTATCACAGGTAAAGTTATCATTAACAACGGAGAAGACTAAACATATCGCACACAGAGCAAGAGACAGCCCAAGAAGGAGAGACAGAGTGAGAGATGGACGAAACCGGCGAGCCGAAAGCAGCCATTAGACCCCGTAAATTACTTACGTTTTATCTGGCTGTATTGGGTTCATTTGCTCGTGAATGATATAGGACGTAGAGAGAACTTAAGCGCTTTATTGGTAGTACTGTAGTCCAAGGATTATTTTCAGACGATGATGTCAAAAGAATAAGAACGAGATTCAAAAAATAAAAATAAAGCGAAAATTCAGCAGCAAATTTTCAGAAGCTGTTTGGAGAAACGCCATTCAAACAGGAAACAGAAAATCCTGCCTGATTTTTATAAAATAAAAGTTGTTCGCATAAAATGATTTAGCGCCTGTAAGTTAACTAGCTAGTCACCCAGCTAATTATCAGATTAAATAGATGTTTTGCTTGGTTATCTTCTAACATTACTGCAAGAATATTCATTTGTTCTTCCACCGGAATGCGGTGGCTTTAAGTGACTCGCGAGTTCGCCAGTCGGAAAAAATAATGGACCTCGTTTGTTTATTAAAAAATAAGGGTAGCGCAAATGGTGGGCGGAGTCAGAACTTTTCGGAAATCAGAGTGCAATATGCAAATGAGATGTAATTTCTGTAGGCTACTCGCCCTGTCGCTGGATGGGGGTGTGGCTGAGGCTAGCCTCACAGACAAGTATTTTCAATGGGCTCTGCTCGTACCATCTCATTCAGCATGAGCCGCTTAGAGGGACTGCAATATGAAATGCTTCTGAGTGAGGCTGAACGTCACCCTAGGCAAAATAGCCTCACGAGCGTAATGCGCATGTGCACAGACCTGTAGAAGCAGAAATTAGACTCAGATGCACTCTCGCTATAGCCTAAATATGGACAGAATTCTTATTAAAAAATTATATATTTTTGCAGACGATTTTATTTATTTTATTTGTAAACCCTTCAGGAGGCTCAGCCTCCGTTAGCCTCAATGACAATCCGCCTATGATGTACAGGTGATACTCCAAAAACACTGCGAAACAGAAATGACCCCAGTATACAGGAAACATGTCAATTCTGCCTGCGTTCCGTCGTGGCCTGAAGACACACCTCTTCAGACTCCACCTTGACTGATATTCTAATCTAGGACCTCATGGTACTAGTTCCCTGTGTTTTCCTGTCTGTTTGTCATAGTTTATAATAGTATTTAGAATAGAGGTGTAGTATAGCTGATTTACCCACAGCTTACTGTGAACTACATTCAATGTTCATTACTGCTACATTATGGGAAGGATGTGCTTTGTCTTATCTGTTCTGTAGTGACTTTGATGACGTTTCTGTATGCACTTATTGTATGTCGCTTTGGATAAAAGCATCTGCTAAATGAATGTAATGTAATGTAAATGCAATGTAATTCAGGAAACGGGATAAATTTCACAAGTTCCAAGCATGGTTTTGATACTATGCAAGAGTAACACATTTTAACTCGGGGCCGCGAGAGGGCGCTCCGTTCATGATTTCTTCCTCTCTTGGACTAATTATGGTTATGAGTTGCAGGTGCGCTCTGGCTACTTAAGCACTGCACCTCCTGTATTCCGGGATTTTGTGTCATACTTTGCCACGTTAAGCCAGGTAAATGGTATAGCCGGAGGACTGCATTTGTTTTGTGTTTGAAAGAAACGCAGGAACCTTTTTAGTTTAAAGAGTTTAGGATTAGATCCTTAGGATTCGTCTTTCCTTTTATTTCGCTCTTTTCTTGGTTCTTTCCTCTGTTGCTTTTCTGTCCTCTTTGAGGCAGTAGCTTCTGTTTACCTTTCTCATATCGCCTCTTTGTTGAGCTCATTTGTTATTTATTGAGCTAGAGGTCGTTCTTTCCTTTTCTATTTATCCGCTTGAGTCTGCTAGACTTTTCGCCATCTTTTCGGGGTTGCTTTTTGTTGGCATATACGCTGGGAGTTATTACCCTTTTTGTTTATTCTTCCTTTTTCTCCCTTTGTACTAGTGGTTATTCCACGTCTTGTGGGTAACTTATTGAACCCCTTACAGTCGTGTCTTGTCCTCCGACCCCAACCCCTCACAAAATTCAGTGTTCTTAAAACGAATCTTGGGAAATTAGAAAAACTGCAGATATGCCTTTGTGCCACTCAAACTCCATGCGAATGGCATTAAAATGTTTTGCTTTAAAGCATTTTGGATTTTGTCAATTTGTCAGAAACAACTGGACTATAATCCAAGAAATACAGGTAATTAGAAAGATAATGCATCCTCCGAGCTATTCTTAGATACACTGTGCACAGGCTGGAGATTCTCCTACGCCGACAGGATAGAATGAAAGATAAAGGAAGAGAAAGTGAGTCAGATATAATCACGGTTGGGAAACACCTTTGGGAGCAAGCTGTACTGACCATGCACACAGAGGACACACACTGAATATATAGCGAAAGTTTGACAAGAAAACATCTCAACCCAACTGCCTGCTTTGTGTTGACTTTTCTGAAAAGGGTTCCAGAGGTCACACTGTACTGCACTGCGCTGACTGCAAACAGCCAAACTTCCCAACTGAGAGGCGAGTCTCTCATACAGGAAAAGAAGCCCTTCAAGCTGAAACAATGTATATTTCAGAGCCCTGATCAGAGCTGCAGATGTCTTTCTAAAGTAGTTCTGGAGAAAGACCTGTGTAGACCTTTTGCACCTCAGGGTTTACAAAGATCATTGTAACTATGGTTTTGCTATGCTTGCACATGGTATGAGAATAATTTTTCATAGCAGTGTTAGCAATGGCACCTCCTGTAATGGTGGCGTGACGTGTGAGGTAGGAGAAGTCAAACGCAGCAAGGGGATTCATTAAGCCCTAAGGCCATTAAGGCGGGAAACCCCGCAGTTAAGGGAGGGAGACAACACAACGAACAAGCCTACTGACGCTACTAACCGGCTCACTGTCACACGCCAATAAGTAGAAGCGCAAGGGCAGGTTTCTCAGTAGCCAGAAATAATACGCGCCCTGTCTCGGTAATGAGACGCATAAGATCGGGTGAGTAGCGTAATGGCAAAAATAAAACACAGTCAACAAACACTGCAAAATAATACGATAGTATATGAGGAGGCGAAAGGAACAGAAATCTAACGTTCCAAGGCTACTCTCAGACTCGCAGTCACACACAAACATGTCCACAACATCGCCAAATCTTCCCTATAGGAAGACATATACCGAAAGACGAAACAGAACTACAGTTCCGAACAAAATCGTCAAACTCCATGTACGGAGACAGGTACCAAAAGGAACGAACAGGACAGGCTGCACCAGACAGTTACCGGCTAAAAGACCAAAGCGAGATTAGTAGAAAATAAACGCCCTACCTCTCCATAAAGATGAATGTAACGAGGCGAACAGGAACAGAGATTTAACGTTCCAAGGCTACTTTCAGAGACTCGTAGTCAAACGCAAACATGTCAACAAAATCGCCCAAGCTCCATATGAGGAGAGACATACCCGGAGAACGAACCGAACAACAGTTCCGAACAAAATCGTCCCACAAGTAAAAAGGACGAAACCGGACAGCTGCACCGGACATTACCGACTTAAAGACTAACACGAGTTTGATAGAAAATAAACGCCGTGCCTCTTGGCTTAACGAGGCGAAGGAATAGAGATAACGTTCCATGGCTAGTTTCATAGGCTCGCAGTCACATGCAGAAAACATAAAGGGGTAAATGCCCGATCTCCCAGGAGAGAGAAACATTTTACAGGCGAGCCGACGGAGCACCGTCGTCCCATAACTTTACTATCAAACATGACTAACGCAAGCTTAATTGAAAACACACGCCCTAGCCTCTCAGTAAAGGAATGTGTAACAAGGCTACCCTCAGAAACGCAGTCACACACAAACATGTCCACAACATCGCCCAAGCTCCAATAAGGAGAGACACACCCGGAGAACGAACAGAACAGTTCCAAACAAAATCGTCCCACAGGTAAAAAGGACGAACAGCACAGCTGTACCAAAAGACCAACGCAAACTTAATACAAAATAGCACGCACTGCCTCTCAATATAATAAAGAAAACCCTGACTCACAACAAAAGGGAACGTAGTCCACGAGAAGGAGACAAAACAGGGAACAAACGTACCGAAGCTACTAACCGGCTCACTGTAACACGGAAATGAGTAGAAGCTCAAACGCCTGGTTTCTCAGTAAGAAAACCAAACAATGGGTGAATGGAACAAAGAACTGCTACCCTATACTTCTACGAGCTAAGTAACTAAGTAGAAGCGTGAACGCCCGATCTCCCAGGAGAGAGAAACATTTTACAGGCGAAATAGAGCAGAGATCTGTGGTCCCATACTTCTACGAGATAAGTAACCAGCAAGAACAAAGCCCTGCCTCAGCTATGAGGCGTTAGAATAGGCGAGTAGCATAAATGGTACAAATAACAAATAACGCCCTGACTCACCGTATGTATAAAGCCCTACATCTCAGTAAGAGGAAAGGTAACGAGCAAAAGGAAAGACCAGGAAGCGGCGACTGAAACGAGCATGAAAAAACAAGAAGGAATTTAACCTTAATGCTCAACGCACATAGGCAAGTCCCGCAAAACTCCAATCAAAGAAAAGGGAGCAAAAATGGTCTCCTAAAATACCATACTAGCTAAGCGATAAAAGGGCAAAAAAATAATACCACACACTAAACAGTACAAATAATACCAGACCATACAAAACAAACAATATCGAAGTCCCGAACAAAGGAAACGGGAGGCTTATATAGCTCTCAGGTGACGCGCACAGGTGTGGATGCTGACAGAAGCTCCGCAATCAAAGCAGGGCGGAGCAAGCATCCACCAAAAGGGCAGCGCCCTCGCGTGGCCACCGAGGAAAAAGACCGCATGGGGAAAAAAGGGTAGAAACCCATGACACCTCCAGTATATAATGATGAGACATATCCATCACTGCACATTTTTTCATGGTTCTTCATGATTGAGTTAGTTCAAGCTATGGCAGGCTGATGTGGCACACAAAAAATATTGATTCACACTACTGTGTGGCAAATATACACCGATCAGCCACAAAATTAAAACCACTGACAGGTGAAGTGAATAACATTGATTAACTCATTGTTATTTTGGTTCTGTACTCTGGCACTTTGAGTTTGAAAGGATACAATGACCAGGAGGTTGAAGTGCAGACTGTCAGATTTAATTTGAGGGTATTTTCATCCATATTGGATGAACAGTTTAGAAATTATAGAACCTTTTGTACATACCCCCCCCCCCCCCCCCTCCCATTTTTGGGCATCAAAATATATTGGACAGTTTAACATAATGTAGAATAAAGTAATCATTTTTAATATATCCTTTGCATGCCATGACTTCCTGATGTCTGTGACACAATAATATCAAGACTCTTTATATCTCATTTTTTGGTACTCCTACATGTGATACTACACTGCCTGGCCAAAAAAAAAGTTGCACACTCTAATATTTTGTTGGACTGCCTTTAGCTTTGATTACGGTGCACATTCATTGTGGCATTGTTTCGACAACCTTATGCAACGTCACAACATTTATTTCCGTCCAGAGTTGCATTCATTTTTGGCCGAGATCTTTTATTGACGACGGGAGAGTCGAACCACTCCGTAAAGTCTTCTCCAGCACATCCCAAAGACTTTCAATGGGGTTAATGTCAGGACTCTGGTGGCCAATTCATGTGTGAAAATGATTCCTCATGCTCCCTGAACCACTCTTTCACAATTTGAGCCTGATGAATCTTGGCATTGTCGTCCTGGAATATGCCCATTGATGGGATAACCTGGTCATTCAGTACATTCAGGTACTCAGCTGACTTAATTTTATTGCTGCATAATGTTGCTGAGCCTAGACCTGACCAATTGAAGCAACCCCAGATCATAACAGTGCCTCCAGAGGCTTGTACAGTGGGCACTATGCATGACGGGTGCAACGGCGACTTTTCTTTTGACCAGGCAGTGTATAACCTCTCAGCATTTGAATGGATCTCTATGGGAATTGGGGGGTGGAACTAGATTTAGCTGTAAATTACACTGGAACAGTATGGAACACATGGCTAAATGGCTCTAAGTCATCAAGGGCCCTATCTTGGCGATCTTGGCGCTTAGTCTAAGCGCATGGCGTAAAGTCCATTTTGGGCGTGTCCAAGTCCACTTTTGCTATTTTAACGGCGTGTTTTTTTGGCGCTAAGCACGGCACAAGGTGCAACTGGGCTGAACCTAGTCGCTTCATTAATTATAGGTGTGTCTTGGGCGTGACATGCAATAAACCAATCAAAATGTCATATCCCATTCCCTTTAAAAGCCTGCTTTTCCACCTTGGCGGATTGCTTGATGGCGAAACAGACATGCTCGTGCGTGTTTAGTGTGATCAAGGAATAGGCTAAATGGAGTATGATCAATATTATTCGGACTAACCATTAGCCTATGAGTTCCCGGTAATTCCAGACAGGGCTGTTATTTAACAAAATATATGCGGTTAAATTTCGTTAAAAGGACCTGCAACAGCTAAGAATAAGCTATCAATGGCTTCAGTCTCACCTTAGAAAACGCCAAATTAGCCTGCTTGTTCAATGAATTTCGTTTGATTATGCAATGAAAGTGTCAAAGATCAATTCCAAGAGGCTGTTCTCATGGAGTTCTCGAAGTTCAAGCTTCATCCAAAGTTCATTAGGCTACCTGCATAGTAGGCTAATATTGATTAATAACATACATACCGTTATTTTGCCTTAATGATGACACTAAATAGCCTACAATAAAGCTGTCAGGTTCGCAACCCATATGTTCACGCATATTTCCCCTTGTTTAATAATGTCCTGTTTATGGAAATGTGACCAACCTGTTTTACTCGTAGCGTAATCCTTTAAAACAATCCACTTTCCCAGGAAGACCGTGAAACGTGCGACTTACAGCAGGGGAAACAGAGAACATGCAGCGCACGTGCAGAGAATGGCATTAAAATGAATTGTGAATTAATTGTGTAACGGGCTGCAAATTTGTTTTAGTTTCTAATTAGACGCTTAGTTCTCTTTAAAATCGTTTTGTTCAGTTATGGAATAACGGGTGAAATCAGCTGGGTTTTAAACGGTGAGAGTATGGAAACCTGGTCACTGTAATTTAAAAAATATGAAGGACGAAGAATAGCTAAGGTTACAATTTAGTTAACATGGTGACATCTCCGTTTTTTAACCATAGGCTATCGAAAAAAACCTTATGCACAGCGAATCCGCTGTAGCCTAGGCTATTTGAAAAACAATAAATGCAATATTCACTGGACAAGGTTTTGAACTTTTTTCAGTCACAAACCATTCTATTTACTTACAGGCTGTATTCATAGATAAACAGAGCTGTATTGTAATGACATCTGAAGCGCATTTTCAGAACTTAAATGTCCGTCTATTGCCGTGCGCGAGTTTTCCATTGAATGACAATTCACGCATTAGGTGTAAATGACAATTCGCGCATTAGGCTTGATATAGGTGTTATCAGCTGCTTTTTAATGGATAGCCATTGTCCCGTACCATCGCACATCGCCTGGATGTTGATGGAGTGGGCTGAAAGCAATTTAATGTGCATGGCATTCCCCTTCGCTGAGGGAAAGGTAGGCTATGGACCCTTTTAGTATTATGTATTTTTTGATATAGGCTACACAATAATACTATTTCACATTGTAATCTTGATATTTTAATCATGCTTGTGCGCGCCCCTGTGTGTAACAGACAGGAGGGTACACGCATTGTGCACACGCCTTTGTAGACGCGCTTATATGCGCCGTTAAAATAACATGTATACAACTGCGACATGACTTTAGACCAGGTTAGTGGTGGTTCTAGCGCAAGCGCTTTCTGCTGGCTCAAGATAGCAATACGCCAAAAAGATTCCTGGCCACTCCTCATCTTAAGACCAACACGCCCAAACGGCGCAAGAGTACATGCTAGTTAAACGGCGTGAGCTTTAGGCGTTATAATGAACCTACCGCCGGGTGTAAGATAGCAAAGACACTTGCGTTTGGGTTAGCGCCGCTTTGCGCCGGGTGTAAGATAGGGCCCCAAGGGTCTGACGTATCAAACAAGCCTTAAGCCATCACTCTGCTGCCAGAAATACAGTAGATATGGATGGATAACATGAAGGGTTTCTTCTCCTAAGAGTGATGGTTTGAGGCTCGTTTGATACCTCAGAGGTGTGGGTACGAGGGACCTAGAGTTTAGCAATGTTTTGTGTGTGTGTGTGTGTGTGTGTGTGTGTGTGTGTGTGTGTGTGTGTGTGTGTGTGTGTGTGTGTGCGTGCGTGCGTGCGTGCGTGCGTGCGTGCGTGCTGGGGAGGAAAATGCTTTGACGCGCAAAATTTAGTTTAGTAAGTAGGCTATTTAGTAGGCGTAAGTTACTTCCTATATGGCTTTGTCGGCTTACAATGGACATAATGGAATAATGGAATGTCTCCGCACCAAAGGAGGAGGAAGCTTGGTTTTGTATATTGAAATTTGCTCTCTCCTCCCCCTCGTGGACTTTCTCCATTTGATTGAAATTTCCTGGGAAGGGCCGTTCCCCAAGTTTAACCTATGGGCGGTGGACGTCACATCACGATCGAGCCTACTTAGGTAGTTGGCTAGTTTGGCTGAAGGAGGCTAGGGGAAGGTAGTCAGTCACCGGGCAGTCCCTAACGAGATGGTACTGATGACCGACCAGCCACCGAGCCCTTTAACTCCTCTCTCTTCGCCAGATGAAGTTAAATCCGTTAAGACAAACAGCAGAAAGGAACCACGAGATATACACTTCATGTAAGTTTGCAAAAAAAAACTCACAAAACTTGCGATTCGCTTATCGTTACGGCCTACAATGACGAGCTTGTTACTTTAACGTGAATGCATCCCATTGCGTTTCTCGGAGTGCTTAGGCTACTAGATTAAAAGCGTTGTATGTAGCCTACAGTCACGACTCGTGAGTTAAGATGGTTGGTCGCTTGCTACCGGTACTTTGTTGCTTAAACTTTGTTTAGATCTCCGACCTTTGTCGCGATAAGTCCTTGTCCTGTCGTTCTAACTGTGTCTTTTTAAAACCGTAAAGAAATGCGAAATGACTGAAATTATGTTTCTGGAGTGCTGTTGGTATTTGTTTGTAAGCGTGACCTTTTGTTTAGCTTTTTTAAACAAAGCAACTCTAGCTCGCAAAATAGCCTACTTCGGGCTATGTAGCCTAATGTTATGCAGTAAAACTTCAACATAGCTAGTTGTTGCACCATAGGCGTCCTTCCTAACGGATATATGGCCTATTTTGTATTGGTTCGTTTAAATTGCAATCGAGGCAGTGGCGTGGATATTGCATACAAACAAAGTAGATTATAGGCTACGTAAGATATTTTTATCAGCCGAATAAATTGCTTTAGGGTAGCCAACTTTTTGGAAAGGAATCTGCGGCAGTGCATTGTTTTCCAGACATTTGATAACATACTTCAGATACCTTACTGTAAACTACTTGGCAAGTTACAGATAGGATATGCTGTTGTGTTTGAAGCTAGGATCGTGATTAGAACTTTTAGAAAACTGACACAGTTACCAGCAGGGCAAGCAACGTCTGCGAGATGGCTCCGCTGAAACAATTTAATGAGTTCAGTTTTCCATCGATATTAAACTGGGTTACTTAATCAAATAAAGTAAAACTTGAATTTTGTTTTAATATGTAGTACTAGATTGTATTTTGTTCGCCTAAAATAGTTTTTCCTCCTAGTTTCCATTTATAGAGCAATAAGTAGCCTATCTGTGGTAAAATTATATCTGAACTAAAACGTCTCCCACGTAAAAAAAAATAAAAAGCCAAGTTACTCACGCATGGCCTACATAGCGCTGTCTATAAGTCCTTAATTCCAACTTGCAAAAACTAGGCCTGCCTTTAAAAGTATTGATATCAAAATGTGGCCAAGTTACAACTAACAATATTGCCTATCGTAGCTCACACTAAATAAACTAGCTCTAATGCAACTTGGCCCTGTGTTTCTTCATGTTAGCATATGAAGAGATTGTGCCTCATGGAACAACATATGATTTCAATTAATGTTTTTAACAGTTGATGAATAATTACACTCCAGAAAGGATATGGTTATACTTTGTTGGCAAGTTTACTTCAGAAAATGTACAGGTTTTAAAATGTTAACTGCTGCTACAGATTTCTTTACAATTCACGAGCAGACATTTATATCAAGAAACATCATGTACAATAGAGAAAGGGGGGATTAATAAGTAAATGCAGATAAAAATAAGTAATATTTTTAAAATAGCGTACATATAGCATTTTTACAAACGTATCCAGACATGTTTGTGGGTTAGATGATGGAAAATAAGTAATAGTACTAATTTTCTTAACGTAATAATAGTTATGATATTTGCAAACAGTATTTTGTGAACACAAGGATATCTATGCTCTGTAGGACCACACAGGTTTTGATAGAAATCCAAATATTCCAAATAAATAAATCAATAAATACATAATAATTGTAATTATAATACATTTTATTTATTCTGTGCTTTTCATAGACCCAAAGCAGTGGATGCAGACAATTATTCAAACATTTGAAAAGTTTGTAGATGAGCTGTATTTAATGTCTAATGAAATACAATGAACAGCACCACCTGAACTATGGATCATGAAGAAGCATGTAAATTAATTAACCAAGTCTATATGGAGACATACATGCACAATAGGCTAGACGCAAACACATTGTATCTGAAAGAAATGCATACAGCCTAAAATATGGAAATACAGTTGTAAAATAGGCGTATTAGTATTCAATAGAAATAACGTTAGGCTATTCAATACTGGCTTGTCGGATGCGTAACTCCAAGCTTCCATGTCTGGGCTACGAGCTGCCGAACTTCATAAGCACAGCATAATACCTTAGTTTTTTTTTCTTTTTCTGGTAGTGTAGTCTAACGTTGTCTGCGGGAAATCTTTTGGTACCGGACCATGTAGCTAGGTTTACTTTAGTTTTCTGTAGTGCAATGGATGTAAGGCATGTTGATTCGCTTCGTAGTAGCCTAGCTTGTACCTGCTTCCTGACTAGCAGCTGACTGAGGTTTCATCATTTTTCAAGTCAAAATATCGTTGAATCCTTTACTTTGTGCTCACCTAAATTCTCGGTGGAAGTACGGCGGCGGAGCTAGCTGTAGATTAGCCAGGGTATCTGCCTGTAGGCTATCTGCTGTACTCCACAGTTGCCGACACAATCCGTTTTTCCGTAAAGTTACATATTTGGTAGACAACAAGTCAGCTAAACACAAACATGCTACAGAATAACACAGCATATACAAGCAAGCACACTGGCTACTAATTTACAGGAAAAGTTTGACAACTTCTATGACTTCCCAATCGTGGCAACTAGCTAGCTAGCTAGCTAGCTAGCTAGCTGAATAGATAGATCACGCATGCAATCATTTATTAGTTACCTGCTCATCAGTTGTTTTCGGTGCATGAAGAAAAACAGGTGATGGCACAGCAGTCTCCTTCAGTAGAGGGTGTCCCGACTGTCCTTTTTTGATTTTCACATAGTCATCCTTTGTGAAATGGTCACTACAAACTTTTTTAGAGTCTCAATTGGTGACATCCATGCGAGCAGCAAGGAGCCACATCTGTTTTCTTTGTTGATCTTCCACTGGAAATCGGTGAAAACTTTGTGGTGCCCTTTTTTTTTTTGCATGATTTGAACAACCTTGAAATACACACCAAAATACCATCTTACCTGAACGTTAGCTAACAATACTACGAGTCTGATTCCTTCACACGCGTGATATTGTTTTTGGCCGGCAGAGCTATAGGCTACTTTACGTTACCTAGCTACTAAACTAACGCCGTACTTCCACGGGGAATTTAGGTGAGCACAAAGTAAAGGATTCAACGATAGTTTGACTTGAATAGTGTGACAAATTTTTTGTCTGCATTTGTGTGAGATTAAAACGTAGCCAATGGCACAGTTATTTATGGAATTTATTTTTTACATTAATGCAAGAACACGATGTTAACCTGATGATATTCTGCGTTGAAACTTTTTTCTTTGCTTGACAAATGGCCATGGGATGCCTGTTCCCATAACGTTAGCTAGCCCATTGCATTACTGTCGTGGTGTCCAGTGACTGAATTGTTTAACTAACAGGCTACAAGTGAACAGTTAATATTGTAAACATGTCTTTGCCTTTGCAATAAAAAAACATTCTTGCATGAGAAAACCAGAACATGTGCACACTGTTTGAGTCCCAATGAAATTACACTTTAATATCAACCAGGCGAGGTACGAACCCACGTCTCTCGCAATACTAAGGCTTGACGCTAACCATCTTAACCAGAAAGGAAACAATAGATATTACTAAGAAAGTAGCTTACCAGAGATTATTATTATTATTATTATTATTATTATTATTATTATAATTAAAAGTGTTTGCAGTAAGCTACATTGTCTGCAGAGTAGCGTAGACTAGAACAATGTTCGGAGGCTATAGTCATTTTTTTAAAGTGACTAACCATGAATCAGATATGTTTGGGGAATTGGAGGTTTATAAATCTGATGTCTTAAGGGACTGCAGCTTATAGTAGGCTATCGTCGATTCTTAATGTATTATCATAAATTCTTAATTTTCCTAGTAGTTCATTTTATGGTGACATTGTGTTGTGTGAAAAGGATAAAGTGAACAGAGCTGAAGTGAAGAAATTAATGAATAAAGAAATGTTGGCCGAGGCAAGGGTATGTTGAGGTTCGGACTTCAGTCAGTCATGACCGCAAGAGCAGAGCGTAACACCCTCCCCAAACCAGACAAGAGCGAGGGTTTGGGGAGGGTGTGATATAGTACAAGTGAAATACAAGTGAAACATTGAACAGTTAATATTGGAAACCTCTTTTGCCTTTGCAATAAAAATACGTTAATGTGTTAATGTGAAAATAATAACAGTGTAATAAATGAAAAGTACTTAACAGTTGCACATTGTTTTTGTGGAAAATAAGCATGTGCCCTGCTGGGCTCGAACTCACAATCCTCCGTCTCAGAGACAGCAACCCTGACCTTTAGGCCATAGTAGCATCTTGGAAAGAATGAAGCCATTAGCTATATTGACATTAAAAAACATTAGTATGAAGCGTTATTATTGGGCGATAAGCTTGATGAGCAGGTATACGGACCATACCCTCAAAGAATAATTCTCCCCATTGGATAACATCGCGACGGAGGCAGGCAGTTTGGCAGGAAAAATAGGAAGGAGGAGAAAAACAGCAAAATAACCCAAGTTTGGGGCTTTATTTTGTGGATGTGTGAAGTTGTATCTGAATGCTGTGTGGTTACATGAGGTCAGAACATACAGAAGTTAATGTTTTTAAGGGCTGAGAGTCTGTGGTAATTGTGGTTACTTCTGTAGGAAACCCTGAAAAGTGCCAAACTCTCGGTGCTGTATAGGTATGGGGCATGCCCCGCCAAGCCGTAACTTGGCGGATGGCATACCTGCCATCCCAATAAGTAAAATAAGTTAAATGCTCTCTCAATATGCAGTTCTAGACCCATTTTGTTATCATTGTAGACTAATTAAAGCTGTGTAAAATGTATATCAACAAAACGTTTTGAACGTACAAAAATGCCAAGTTACTCACGCATACAAAGCACTGTAAGTTATTAATTAAAACTTGCAAAAACTAGGTCTGTCGTTAAAATTATATCAAAATGAGGCCAAGTTACCCAATGTTTCCTAAATTATTTCATGTGACTTGGTCCCGTGTTCTTTCGTCTTACCAACTGAAGAGAATGTGGTCATTCAAACGTGTGTGTGCTAGATCAATGTGTCAAATGGCAATCATTTATAGTGGAAATAATCTGCAGTTCAGATGTGACACTTAGAAATGTAAAAAATGATTAGACCATATATTTGAACAATTGTCTGCATCCAGTGATTCGGTTCTATGAAAAAGCGCGTCATGAATAAAATGTATTATTAATAATTCTTTATTTGGATTTCCATTCTAATAGAAACTTGTGTGGTCCTGCAGAGCCAAGATGTTTTTTTTTTGTCACCAAATTGTGGTCACAAATACAAAATGTATTTATTTTGCATTTTAAAAGAAATTGTAATGTTTTACTTAATTGGCTTCATATGACCCACAAACACAGTAGGCTACATTAAGGGGGCAAACATATGTCTGGATTGGTAAGATTCAATATTTAGGCTATTGAGCCTAAATATTTGTCATTTTTTAATCTTTATTTATTCATCCTCCATTCTTTATTTTAAATTATATTTCTAAATGTCTGTTTGTAAATTTGAATGTTAGAAATATTTATAGCAGCATAGAACATTTTGAAAAGTTAAAATACAACCAAGTATAAACATATCCTTTATGTTGTTATTTCTGTTTAAAACATTCATTGCAATGATGTTTTCTTCCATGAGGCAATTATTGTTATTTGACATGTTGAATTTGAATGACCCCATTCTCTTCAGATGCTGAGATGAAAAAACACAGGGCCAAGTTACATTAAATAATTTAGGAATGATTTTTATTTTTTTATTTTTTTGTTTATTTGTTTATTTCGGCATGTGTATAGTCACATTGCATCACATTTCTGAAATATGCATTTAACAAATACATTTCCTGCCGAAAAGGGATACGGGAAAAAAGCAGCCTGCTTATCAAGTCCCGCCCCAATTCCCTCACGATTTTAAATGTTCATATTATACATTTGATTAAAACAGATATTTTTAGTATCACAACAGCATAGCTGAGATTTTCTTTATAGCGAAACTGATCAAGAAAGAAAGAAAAAAATAAAATAAAATACTCTAAAGTAAAACAAACCAGATTATTAAAGTCCAAATAAGTAGGTTTAAATGTACATGTCATACATTGGTCAAAACAATTTGTTTCATTTCAACGTCAGACATTCCCAAATATTGTTCAGCTAATGTCCAAATTAAAAGTGTCCGTTTCTACGATGTTCTGTTGTCCCCTGTAAATTCCGTGCATTATGCCTGAGTAGGTATGATTGCCAGATCTCGGAGTTCATTACCCCTCACTATTTTCTGCACTGTCCTCCGGAGGCTTGGTGGTTTCTGCCTGCATTATGGCTATTTTTCCCTTGATTTTGTTGATGTCCGATCTCAAATTTCTCAGTATGGTCAGTAAAAGATTGGGTAGCATTACTTTGGAACAGCTTGTCTAATTGGTGTGAGCTATGATGGCCAATATTGTTTGTTGTAACTTGGCCTCATTTTGATATCAATACTTTTAATGGAAGGCCTAGTTTTTGCAAGTTTTAATTAATGACGTAGACAGTGGTTTGTGAGCATGAGTAACTTGGAATTTTGGTATCTTAAGTTTTTTGTAATCATTTCTTTTTGTACTGTTTGTTATGAGTAGCTAACATGATAATGCTTACACAATACATGCATACATTTTTTTTTTTTTAATGGATTACGATAAGTGTCTTTTAATGGGTTGTATTATGCCTATACACGTTAGACCGTTGGTCATTACGAGAGCTGGCATCAGTTTGGTATTGAGTGCTTGCTAAATGTGAATGTGTGCAGCTATATTTTGGTCACTGTCAGCTGGACAATGGTCAAGTGGAAGTGCAGTGGAATACTGTAGAGGGCTTGTACAAGTATGGCAGTGTTATCCTTATTTTCCTTTTTTTTTTGCATTAATGCAACAACATGATCTTTACCAGATGATCCTTTGCGTTAAAACCTTTTCTCTGCCTTTCAAATGGATATCAGTTTCGGTAAATCTTTTGGTGGTAGTGAGTAGCCTACCGGACCATGTCAACTGACTTAGAAGAGTATAAGAGTAACTGTTAATATTGTTCAATTTCTTTGCCTTTTCAATAAAAAAAGATGTTCTTTCATGAAAAGAATAACCTATGCACATCGATTTGTCTAAAATAAATGTAATGGTAGGTATCTGGCGGGGCTTGCACCCAGTTCTCATGCGGGTAATTCTGTGGCTTTAACCACAAGGCCATGGCTGCCTCTTGGTGAATGCAAAACATAAGTATTTTGCCTGTGTACCCTGCGATTGTATACTTTGAGTCAGACTACTTTTATCAGACATTGTTATTGGCAGATGAGATGTTATCCAATGGGGTGTATTATTATTTGAGGGCTTGGAGCATTTTTGATTGCAAAAGGGGGAGGAAGAGAAAAATACAAAAATAACCCTAGTCTGGGGCTTAATTGTGTGGATATTTGACGTTAATTGAACTTTGTCTTCACATGAGGTCAGAACATACAGAAGTTAATGTTTTTTATGGGCTGACAGTCTGTGGTCATTATGTTTATTTCTGTATGAAACCCTGAAAAGTGGAAAACTCTCGGTGCTATGTAAGTATGGGGCATGCCCCAGCAGATGGCATACCTGCCATCCAAAGAGCCAATCTAGACTCTTGCATCATTGATAAAAGTAAACAATGTGGTTGCAATTAGATTGAATGCAGTGTTTTCTCATTGCACCTCTTGTTGATTCTCACTGCAGTTTAAAAATATCTCCCTTTTGGAGTGACTCACCGACTGATTAGTTGTGCAATTTTGTGTGTGTCTCTTTCAAATAGTTGCGTTTGAATACTGCTGTGGCCTGCATATTGTGTTCTACTCAGGGCTCAATTATATGATCAATTGTATATAAATATTGTATCTGTGCCGTACATGAGTTCAAAAGCAACACAGACACGGCTTGTACTTGAAGATTTTTATTTTTTATTTTTGTTATAGAGCTACTTAATTGGTATCCTGTGATTATTGTGCAGTTTTGAGGCAGAAAATGGAGGAGAGGAGAGGCAGAGGAGAAATGGGAGGCCTGGTGCTGACCTACAGCTGCTATTGGATGCCGAGTCTGATCTGTCGGAAAGAAGGAGAAAAGCAGCACTCGTGAGGTGAGGTGTTTTTCATGCCTGATGTCTGGGGAATTTTTTTATTTCACTGTTCCGTAGTTAAGGTATAAGTGCTTTAGGTTGAATTATAAGTTTAGAAAAGTACAAGTCCTGTAATTGATTACGGGTGCATTTTTTTACTACAGAAATCATGGCCACGAACCACCTTCAGTCATACAATAGTTGAACTCTCTGTGCCTGGTCAGTATCGCAGAGCCTGTGGGCTGTGTGTGCAATGAGCAAAACTTCCATTTTGGTTTGCAACAGGTTACATTGCACAACCAGTATTGACATAACCTCACTTCAGTGTTGATGGTTACTTTTTTTGGCCGAAAATGGCAAAGAAACATTGTGACCTGTCTAGCTCTACATTAATCACACATGGTTTGTATATGTGAGCAATGTAATGTATGTAGCTTTAATTTTCAGGTCAAAAACATTTGATCATTCACCTCTCTCGCAAATCTCGAGTGACTGTGAAGCCAAGATTGAGCGGAAGAAGTCTCAGACCAACCAGGTTTGTGTTGGAGACCCATGGGCTTTCATTTATTAACCTTGGTTAATTTCCTAGGAATTGTGTACAAAGCCCTTCTGTACATGTTTTAAAATGACAAATGGGTGCAAATACCTTTGTTTTGTATCACCAATATTGTAGGGTAGTGAAGTTCTCTTAGTGATACTGCTTTTGTATTTAGGAAAAACTGGCTTTTTGTCAACCATTCAATTCAAATAATTTGTCGTCTTTCAGTTCTCAAAGACGAATGCCCAGTATCACAAGATTTTCACTGAGATCAGTAAGGATGAGCTACTTCGACAAAGTAAGTCCTTATGAACGTGTCCGGTGTTTATCAGTACGGGTTAATCAATACATAACATGTTTGTGATGGTTCAATTTTAGTTCAGATTTGCTACCTCTCCACCTCCATCTTAATGTAATAGATGGTGTATGTTTTTAAACGTACAACTCGGTTTGTTATAACTGTTTTGCCGTATTTATGCAAACTCACTTATGCGATTAATATTCTTCTATGTGGCATAGTTCAATGTCATGGTTTACATTTCCTCTGAGTGTACAACTCAGAGGAAGCCCATGCTGTGGTTCTGAGCTCATTTTTGGGTACAGACACACACAAAACATGGACTAAAGTCTGCTTTGAGGAAGTAGGATTGTTTCTGATGTGGTATTAGCAGTTGGGATGTTTTCATTCACATGTGTCGCCCATAAACACACAGCACAGAAATGTTGTGCTGTATTTTATTAAGTTGAGAAATGCTGCAAACTGCGGTAAGGTGAGGTGCATGTTTAATTTGAGAAAGCGCATCAAAGCCTGTTGTAATAACAGATATTTCCCAAATGAACTGAAAGTGTATATAGCTGTATTCACATGGGTGAAAGCCATAACTTCAGCAGCTGTTCTTCAGGTGTTGCTATGGGATTTGCAAACCGAGAACTGCAAGAAAAGCGTTAAATTAGTTCGGTATTCAGGACCAACTTGCATTCTCACTTTTCAACTACCATTAACATAAAACCCTGGATTCTTCAAAGAATCAGATTTAAGCAAAGCAAAAATGTTTTTGTTGCACTACACTTGACTGTTAATTTCACGCAACTTAATTGTTGCAAGCTTAACAAGTTATTCTGAACTGAATTGAACTAGAATTTTAATATGGCTGCAGTTATTTATAAACACTACACAGATCTGAAGTGCACACAGTCATCTAGAGGAGCAATAGCATTATCATTTGTCCCCCCTACGGTCTTGGCATTTTCAAGCTAGTTTCCACACAGACAATTGTGGACTAGCAAAGGTGATGTTTCATTTTAACATCTGTCACACTTTATAGCTAAAAGCTGTAGGCTGAGAGAAGGGCAAGTGACCTTGAAACATTTGCATGCATGCCTATGTAAATGAAAAGGCATGTAAATGGCCGTTTGAATGGCTCTGAGCCGACACCGCACTGGTCAGGCATACTTGAATCTGGCCAGTGAGATCACAATGCCAAATAAAAGGCTTTAAATGCTGTTCAATGGACATACAAGCTATCACTGTGCTTGTTTTTAAAGCCCAATTCATTAAAGTTTGGCACAGTAGGTATTCTGATAATGTATGTGACAAGACAAACCAAAACATTTGGTAAATGCACATCATCGGAAAATAAACTAAATGTAACCATTTTGAATATGTTGGTGCTCATTTGAAGTGAATGCTAATGTGCTTTGCCATGTGAAACAAACGGCACCATACATGTCTACATATTGCTTTCTGTCATTAACATGGATTAAATCATTATTTCTCAAATTTTTACTTCATTCACTGCTGGATAGCTTTTTCATCATGCGACATGTTTTTATCGTACAGCTAGATACAATTGTCATTGATTTACATGGTGAGGCTGTTACTGACACACAAGCAAATCTTGATGCACTGTATGTTTTTAATGTCTCTTTTAAAGCTTGTGTAGCCTTCTAGCGAGTAGCATTTTGCCTAAACTAAGTATGCCACCACACGTTTCTAATTATGTGTAATCATCCTTTTCATCTGCATTTTTTATAAACTGTTTAAAAACAGTTGCTAATATGCAATTCATTAATTCAATCAGTTTATCATTTTGTTTTGCGTTTCTGTCCCTAGGTTACACTTGTGCCTTGCAAAAAGACATTCTCTACCAGGGAAAGCTGTTTGTGTCTGACAACTGGATTTGTTTCCACTCAAAAGTCTTTGGTAAAGATACCAAGGTAGGGTTACTGCTACACACAGACTGTTCTGTATTAATTTTCAAATTGAAATTTAGCCATGTCAGATTTTTCTTCTTTGCCCTTCCATTAGATTGCTATCCCAGTGCTGTCTGTGACCCTTATTAAAAAAACAAAAACTGCCATTTTGGTGCCAAATGCACTTGTGGTGGTCACCACAAATGAGCGGGTGAGTTTGGCTTTACAGAAATTCATTCATTTTTGAAGCGTGACTTGCTCGACTAGAAATGACCATTTTGAAATGTTCTTTGCAGCACATGTTTGTGTCGTTCCTCTCCCGTGACACCACTTACAAGGTCCTGAAATCTGTGTGTTTTCATCTGGATGTAAGTGCTTCTGTGATGTGCCTTAAATCATGTCTGTACACCTACAGGTTGTTTATTTTAAATCGGTTGCTACTCCTTGCTCATGATGAAGGAATTATGTTTGCTATGCAGTTCATAAAAGCAGTAATTATTGTGTGAGTTGGCTGTGGACTTAAGCTACACTTAATAAAGTTACTGTATTGTGTTAAATTCCAAATCTGATTTTTATCTGAATTTATTTGTTTTGTTAATTTAATTTTTATAACTGCTTATAACTTACTTACAAATTGGTGCAAAGTGTTTTTTTTGGCAGTGTGTGAACTAAACCAACATGCTGTGAACTATTCCAGGGAATGAGCACAGGAAGCAGTCCAATACCTTCTTCTGCAGAGAACCGTTTCAGATCTGCGCGGCCCTCCCCTCTTCCTCTGGTCTGTACATTTCTGTAGATGTATGTTTTTAGCATTTAGAACAAGGATCTCGAGCTCAAATCCTGGCGAACCACAGTGTCTGCTGGTTTTCGATGCGTTTCAGCACTTAAGTACTCGAAGTAAGTCATTGATAAGCTAAAGAGACCATACATTGTTTCCAAGCCCTAAATTGGCTGCTCATTGAAAGGAAACCACAAAAACCTTCAGATGCTTCAGCCCTCCAGAATTGGAGGTTGAGATCTCTGCATTAGACGGTAGTTAGTTTGGTGTCACTTCTTCTTTTGGGCATATTCTTTTCTCTCACTCCCCTCATCTCTTGTTCCCCTCTTCCCTGAGTCTAATTCATAATTCTGTGGGTTGTTTGGCGGAGATAAGCTCGACAAGAACTTTGCTAGTCAAAGGGGTGACTACTACTCAAGTTTGACTATTTTAAATAGATGTGGTTATTTAGATGATGGAGAATAAAGGCAATGGTTGTTATCCATCATAGCTGGAAGCGCTGGCTACCGTCCAGCTATCTGGCTAGTCGGTTCACAAGTCCAGTGTTAAACATGTTTTATTAGATGGCTAATCCTTAGCTTTAGCTTGTTAGCTAGGGATACCTCTTTGTTGGAACGATCTGTACTGCCTAAAAAGGGAATGTTGCAGATTTGTAACCCATCTTGTTCAACTGGACCTGTGTGAACTGACTAGCCAGATAGCTGGATGATAGGCGGAGTCCCCGGCTATGGTGGATAACAACCATTACCTTTATTCTCCATCATTTAAATAACCAGGTCTACTTCAACTAGTCAAACTTCAGTAGTCGTCACCCCTTTGACGAGCAAGGTAATGTTAGCCAAGCTAGAGAGCCTAACCAATTCACTGATGGACTAGACTAATAGTATTACCAATGGCATAGTAAAAATGTACCTTTGTGATTGCAGTTAACCCTCAGAGAAAAGCAGCGGTTCTAGTCAAGCTTTAATTTCTAGTTTGAGTTTCTCTGCCAGACAACCCACATTACCAGCTCCTAACAATCCACTTAGCTACAGTTGAAGTCGGAAGTTTACATACACTTAGGTTGAAGTCATTAAAACTCATTTTTAACCACTCCACAGATTTCATGTTAGCAAACTATAGTGTTGGAAAGTCAGTTAGGACATCTACTTTGTGTGTGACACAAGTAATTTTTCCAACAATTGTTTACAGACAGTGAATTAAAAGGGAAATAATCTATCACAATTCCAGTGGGTCAGAAGTTTACACACACTAAGTTGACTGTGCCTTTAAATTTTTTATATTTGGTCAAATATCCTTTTCATGCCATGACTTCCTGATGTCTGTGACCCAACAACATCAAAAGACTCTTGATATCTTATTTTCTGGTACTCTTACAAGCGATACTATAACGTCTCTGCATTTGAATGGATCTCTATGGGAATTGGGGGATGGGACTAGATTTAGCTGTAAATTACACTGGAACAGTATGGAAACACATGGTTGGCTAAATGGCTCTAAGTCATCAAGAGTCTGACGTATCAAACAAGCCTTAAATCATCACTCTGCTGCCAGAAATACATATGGATGGATAACTTGAAGGGTTTCTTCTCCTGACTTATTTTTCCATAGAGTTCAATAGGAAAATTTGTCAGGAGAAACAACCCTTTAAGTGATCCATCCATATCTACTGCATATCTGGCAGCAGAGTGATGGTTTGAGGCTCGTTTGATACCAAAGACCCTTGTTGACTAACAGCCATTTAGCCAACCATGGGTTCCATACTATTCCCGTGTAATTTACAGCTTAATCTAGTCCCACCCCCCAATTCCCATAGAGATCCATTCAAATGCAGAGGTTATAGTATTGCTTCTAAGAGTACCTGGAAATAAGATATTAGGAGTCTTTTGATATCCTTTTATACAGAATCATGATGGCATCACCTGTTTACCTGTTTGACCTGTTTTTTTCACAGAATGAATGAATTCTCTAATTAAACTCCACACTGCTATTATTTTGAACACGCCCCTTTCAATGAATGAGTCAATTACTCAGAACAAGCAGCGTGCATGTCATGACAGTTGGGTCTGTTGTTTTTCTATTACACTACTACATCTACAAGTAAATTATTTGCCATGCAGGAATATCACTACTACTAATAACAGTGGGTCATCAGGTTACTGATGTTGTACTGCTATTTTTTTGAACAGCACTGTACTTGAAACTAAATCAAAATGGGCAGATTCACAAAGGCTGTCCAACTGCTTTCGAATACGGTGCTGGGAGCAAATATCCGTATACTCATTATGACTTGGTCTGGGGTGGCTTTCCCAAAGCATGTCGTAGTGAAAAGTACGTCGTGAAACGTGTCGTGCAGATACTTGCCATTCATGACGCTTTCCCGAAAGTGCTCATAACTCAAAGAAATCGTGAAATGTGTCGCAAGTTCAAGACAACATTGGACTAGTCGTGAAATCTCAAATGTGTCAAGATGCGGTACTACGTGCAAGTCCCACCTCTGCAGACAGAGGCCGCTAATCTACACGATAGATACTACAACAACTTAGTCTAGAGCAGGTGTAATCAATTATACCATCATAGGATTTATAAGGACTTACTGTAACCTGCGCTGACATGTACATTGTAAATTCACAATAGGCAAAATAATTTCAATAAATGTAGACAGCAATAGATGGATCCTATCAGTTTGCCAATAGCATAAATAGTTAAGACATGTAAAACATGCCAACACATTGTTTCTCTTTGAACTTACAAATTAATAATGTAGCTATGAAAATGGTTCAATAAAATGTGTTCTATGGCACTTTTTCATTATACGTGTCTAAATTGTGTCTACGTGCAGACCAGATTTTGCTTGTCAAAGCAATGGCTTGTAGTGAAATAGATCCACATTAATCAACACATCGTTTCTCTTTGGACTTAATCACGTATGAAAATGGTTAAATAAAATATCATATGGCACGTCTATGTTGTAGACGTCAATTCTGAAGACACATCGGAATCGGGAAAGCCACCCCTGTTCGTTTAATGACACTCCATGCTAGATGGATTAGAAACTCGTTATAAATTTCAACATCGCAATCATTGTCTCAGTGCGCTAATGCAGCCATTATGCAAATGCAGTCAATGCGCTCCTGGAGGGGAGAGAACGATTCACACTTATCTAGAAACTAATCTGTCTTCTTTTATAATTACAACATAGGCTTTTGCAGTATTGCTATGTTGAATAAATAGCTAATGGCAGGATGGAAATGTAGCATAAACCCTGATGAAATTACACATTTGAAATCACAACACTCATATGGGGCAATTAGCGATTCTAGTGTTAAGAAAACGGTGAGTAAAATCAATTTATCAATTGTAAAAAGGGGTTTCTTTAAAGATGGAATTTCAGTGTCTCTCTAGTCCCTGCTTGCATGGTCATACACATGGATGTATCCTTGAACCGCTTCAGCAAGTCTAGCCATGTTGACCAATTGCAGGCGAGGGTGTATTGGGGGTGAGGGCGCTGACTGAGGCTGTGTGAAAATTTTGGCTAACCAGCCTGCGCACACTGCGACGATCGAAGCCCAATTCGGCACTTTGTTTTGGTCACAAACCCGCAAAAACCGGTTAGATGGCCTGTGCAAATCCGCCAATTTTTATTTAATTTCAAGTATACTGGGGCATTTAAGTTACAAGCCCAGTTCACTACCCATTACACTATACAGAGGTTCTTACCCACCAGAGCCCACAGAAGGAATGTTTGGGGTTTGGTGAAGGTTGGTAGTTAACAAGCGTTGCCCCTGGTTTTATGTTCAGCGGTAACTGGCGGTCCAGTTTCAATGCAAAGTTAATTTTATTAAAGTGCTTACCAGTTTTCTGAGGTGTTCCATTGGCCTGCTGATGGTACGTGTGTTTGCATCATGACCCAACAGGACTTTTCTGGGGATTTCTCCGATTTGGATGGGACTGTGAGGCAGAGGAGGCAGGACATGGAGGAGAGCAGCAGCTCTGGATCCCAGACCCCAGACTATGAGAAAATGGCAGGTTGGTTCCCACCATCTTACCTCAATATCTGTGAATATGGTGCATAGTGTATTCAGTAACGCTGTGAGCAGATCACTTCAGAATGCAATAAGTCTGATCCCTAGTGTGGAGAGTTCATGCAACTTGATTGCCTTGTAAATCTAGACACCTCAGGGTTTCGAAAAAAAAAAAGTCAAGTTTGAAGGAAGGAGTTGCTTCGGTGTTGACCCATGGCTAGTTTTGAAGATAATTGTTTATATGGGGAATAAGAACGTTCTGTATAGAAAGGAATTCGACCATTGGAACATACTTTTCAGAGTTAAATTATTATTATTATTATTTATTTTTTTTCCCCCGCTCTTGTTTGCAACAGAATTCCCAGTGCTCCCTGAGACCTTCCTGAACGTGGTGCAGCAAGAGGAGGTGCCAGTACATGCAGACGTTCATCTGCAGCAGACCCCTGACATTGCCCTCGGGCAACCGCAGAATGGTCCAGTGCTCACCTCAATTCCACCTCATGAAATGAACAAACATGAAGGTAGCCACCGTTCTCACCGATGTACGTTTCATTTAAACACTCTTTCCCCCACCTCTCAGGTCCGTCCAAAGCAACAGGGGCCATACACAAAGTGAAATCATTGCCGCCCGTGTCCTTGAATACCCTTCTACTGGTCTACCTGTTCTTGTGAGTGCGTTCCCGTTATTGTAGCATCCCCCCCCAAAGTAGTGATATATCATTCATTTAACACATTCCCTTTCTTGTGATGTCCTGGGGGTTTGAATGGTGACTTTGACTTGTTTCTGCAGAGTGTGCCTCCTGGTGTTTTCTTCGTGTTACATGGCCTTCAAGATTGTGGCCCTGGAGCAGCGACTGTCATCCCTTGGCTCCTTGGCAGAATACCCCCACAACGAGTAAGTGCCGCTGCCTCTTTATCGACAAAAGCAGGCAGCAGTGATATCAGTTTTATCTCCACAAGCGTCCACTGCATGCTTACCTGTATCACGATGCACATTTTGAGACTGCACATTTGAGTGCTTCCATTATTTTATCAAGTGGGATTTTGACTAGGGGTGTCCATGCAATGAATAAATATACAGGCTTATGTGTAAAATGCTGGATGATTATTAATATCATGAGACTTTAATGCACGTATTTCTGCATTCAGATATACTAAACATTGGAAGTTCTGTTTTAGAAATGTGGTGCACCACAGAGCACAGGTGGAGGTGAATGTGGACATCTATGGAGAGTTATCCACAAACATATTAAAGCTGGAAAAGGTACTTTTCCCCCGGTTTCTTTTGATGTAATTGGTTGTATAGTGGAACAATCATGAATAGTGATGAAAGCGTGACTATTTCAGTTTGGCTGGGTGGCCAGGGGTAACTTGTTACTGTGCTAACTAGGGCCTGTGAAACATGACCACAGTATTGTTTCCTTAATCAAACATTTATAGTAAGTGAGCTCTCCCAGAGCATTGTGTAGAAGGTGTAACATGAGCTGCTTGTTGTGGTCTGTTGACTTTAGCTCATCTTTGAAAATTGACAAATTATTGGCACCTCTTGCCCTTCAACCCTAGCCTATAGACAGAGGGGAAGTAGTTGTGTTTGAGACTTTATGCTACTTTACTGTGTTTATCATTTTCTTGCCCTCATAATGCATACACTGGCCTGGAAACAATGGTTACATTTGACTGAATTTTTTTCCTTCACAAACTTAGTTTGGGGATTCAGTAATCACCATAAATTAGAACATTAGGCCTCATTCACCAACCATTCTACAAACAAATTTGTTAAGACTTTCTTTAAAACATTTTTATGAATGACATTCTGTCATTGACTAACGTTTTCTTATTTGGGATTTAAACATCAGTTAATCCCGAAATGTTTCTAAAAACATTTTAAAGAAAGTCTTAAGAACAAATTTGTTCGTAGAGTGATTGGTGAATGAAGCCCATTGTTCTTAACCCCTTTGCGCAGATGGCAAATTTGGTCAATTCTCACCTATCTAGGGGGTGCTCTGTTTGAGGCTTTATAACTCCAGGTTGAGCATCGCATAAACCTGGCAAATGGTTTAAATGAAACAGGACTGTTGAACCATTTGCAATACAAACTTTATACTTGTTTATTTTCATAATTTAAGTTGGAATAAAGTGCCACAAATGCAAAGAAACTTTGGAAAAATGCAAAGAAATTATTTTATTTTTTTTAGTTTGCAATGAAACGGGTAAATGTATAATATTTCCTGGATCATAAACTCCATGTCCACAAGTGTGGAAAATCTGAGGATGGTCTGCAGAACTACTGCACTTCTTTAAATAATAAAATAATGATATATTTAACTACAAATCAACTGTTTTGCATCATAACTCACTTTTGCATAATTCTCAAGTGCGAATTGCTACCTTTTCATCATAATAAAGCACATACTGTACATTTGCCCCTTCTGCTGGTTTTAGATGAAAACATTGATATCACACTATTACACACACCTAAATATGTAGCCTAATCATTCAGTCTTGTACCTCCAATAAAACATAATTATTATTTTGCCCTGGGATCGCATTTTTCTGTAGTTTATTTATTTCAATTTTTTTTATTATTAAATGTTCCCATTCATGCTGACTCCAAGAAAAATTTTACATTCATCTGGCATATATCAGCGCACAGTAAATTGGAATGAGTATTTTCCATGCCTTAAAGGGATAGTTCGGAATTTTGGACATAATGTCTCAATTACGACTTACCCATGATGTACAGTCAAGCCGGAAAGTCTGCACACCCCTTTCACCTTCTCCACGTTTTATTACGTTAGGCATATTCTACAATAGACTGAGTTCATTTTTTGTCTCAAAATTCTATACAAAATAGCCCATAATGACAAAGTGAAAACAGGTTTTTAGACATTTGTGCTAATTTATTAAAAATCAAAATGTAAAATATCATATGTACACAAGTGTGCACACCCTTTGATATGACACCCAAAAGTGAGCTGAGGTGCATTTTGTTTCCACTGATTTGTCTTAGTAAAAGGCACATCACAGCCCGCTTGGAGTTTGCCAAAAGGCACCTAGAGGACTCAAACCTAATGAAACCAAAATTGAACTTTTTGGCCTGAATACCAAGCGTCACGTCTGGAGGAAACCAGGCACCGCTCATCACCTGGCTAATACCGTCCCTACAGTGAAGCATGGCGGTGGCAGAATCATGATGTGGGGATGTTTTTCAGCAGCGGGAACGGAGCGACTAGTCCTGATAGAGGGAAAGATGAATGCAGCTAAGTACACAGAGATCCTTGAAGAAAACCTGCTCCAGAGCGCTCTGGACCTCAGACTGGGGCGAATGTTTACCTTCCAACATGACAACGACCCGAAGCACACAGCCAAGAGAACAAAGGAGTGGCTTCGGAGAAAGTCTGTGCATGTCCTGGAGTGGCCCAGCCAGAGCCCAGACCTGAATCCAATTGAACACCTGTGGAAAGAGCTGAAAATGGCTGTGTACCAACGCTCCCCATACAACCTGATGGGCTTGCAAGGATATGCCAAGAGGAATGGGCAAAAATGTCCAGAAACAAGTGTGCCAAGCTCATAGCTTCTTTCCCAAGATGCCTTGAAGCTGTAATCGCTGCCAAAGGTGCAGCAACCAAGTATTAGGCTAAGGGTGTGTACAGATATGTAACCCCTAAATAACCTATTTTTGTCAGTAAAATAAAATTGCATATTTTCTAAAAACCTGTTTTCACTTCATCATTATTGGCTTATTGTGTGTAGATGTTTGAGGCAAAAAATGAACTCAATCTATTGTAGTATAAGTCTGTAACGTAATAAAACGTGGAGAAGGTGAAAGGGGTGTGCAGACTTTCCGGCTTGACTGTAGTTAATTGATGGAAACCATTTTCAGCTAGTTCCAGGCTGTCCCTTCTTTTGGACATACACACGTTGCTAATGCTAGCGCAACTCTAAGGTAACCGGTAGCATCCACTACCAAACGCACTTAATCCCTCCACAGTGCACCCAAAACAAATAAAACACGATGACAGTCTATCTGGGGAGCGATACTTTACATTACCTACGAATGTATTGCCGGCACTGGTCGACTACACCAACAAAGAAGAGCAACAAGTTGCAATGGCCACGTTCGCTCCGCCGCCGTACTTCCACAGAGAATATAGGTCAGCACAAAGTAAAGGATTCAATGATAGTTTGACTTCAAAAATGATGGTATAAACACTCAAAATAACCCCAATAGACTCATTGTATTTTATTTGTTTTGGGTGCACTGTGGAGTGTTTAATGCGTTTGGTAGTGGATGCTACCGGTTACCTTAGAGTTGCGCTAGCATTAGCAACGTGTGTATGTCCAAAAGAAGGGACATCATGGAATTAGCTGAAAATGGTTTCCATCAATCGACTGCATCATGGGTAAGTCGTAATTGAGACATTATGTCCAAAATTCCGACCTATCCCTTTAAGTGACAAGTATAGCCCAGGAAGATACAAAGCCTATAGCCTATATTATATATGATAACATTACAATAAAATAATATTCTGCTAACAGAAAATGCTGCCAAATGTTCTGGCTTCAATGAAAGTCGGTACATCAAACAAGTCATTTACACTACAGTGTGTAAAATGCACTCAAAATGCAAAAATAAACACATCTAACACAGCCTACTGGACAAGACAGTGATCAAATGGAACGTACATATGTAGCCAGCGAGAAGTGCATATTACAAGCAATACGTTTTTCATATGTTTGCATCATAGTACATTGACTAGATTAATAGTGCTGTTAGGCTGGGCTGTAATTTATTGTTCAAAGCATCCCAGAAAAGGGTAATGGGTTGGTATAGTCGCAGGCAAGACTGTATGGGGGGTTGCTTGTTAAATGGACTTGCTAAGGGAAAATAGTGACACTTAAACTCTATTCGGAGTTGTCATGAATCGTGTACCATTGAAGATAAAACGCAGTGTTTGTGGTTTCCACTCATAGTTTGGCTGCAGGAGCAACGAATGTCTGAGTTGAGCAAAATCTTGGCGCCGGTGACATGGCCACTAGGCATCTGTGAGGAGGAGGGGTGGGGGGGTTGACTTCCTTTTAATGGAATTAAAGCTGAGGGCAAATATCTAATCAAGTTCACAAGGAAAGAGGAAATGCATTCACTGATTTTTGTTGGTGGAATTAGCTTGGTCTTTATGGTTCTTTTGAACTCTCATTAGATCCAGAGGAACCTGCAGAAGCTACTGGAGGAAACGGAATGATTTGTAATGTTTTTCTACACTTCTGCTCGAGAATCCCGCACAGACCTGGAGCCCCCAACCACCCTTCCCCCAGATTCCGGCTGGGCAGAAGCTGCAACTTAAGATAAAATGAAAGGAACAGCAACAATGACATTGACAACAGCTCAAAAGAACAAAGTGTAAATCTGAAATGCGAGCTGCCTTAAACGTGCAATATGTTTTCTCTCTTGTCTCAGGACTCAACTGCACTATTCACTGCACTGCATCTGTTACATTCACCTAGTGGTTCAATAGCAATCTTACTTTTCATGGTGGCACTTTTGGGAGAAGCTTCCTGGATTTATAGTTCTCAGGCAAGTCTGGTTAGTCCATTGTACACTGGGTGGTGTTGACTCGTCTCGATGTTGGTAAATAGACATTAATCCAATAACCCTCCTTGTGTGGCTTTTCTTCAATATCACAAGTGACCATTCTACATATATTGAAATTACCTCCAGCACAAGGTTCAGAGGAGTGTAACAATTCCCTATTAAACCACATCATAAATGAAGAAATCCTAAGATTGGGATGCAAAAGAAGTCTTAGAATTTCTGGACTATAAATTAGCAGAGGCAAAATGCTTAGACTTTTAAACAATGTGTCATAAGTTGCTGCTGCTCTGCATATGAAGGCTACAGTTCTTCCACCAGGGTCACACAAATATGTTGGGGGGAGGGGGGGTGACTTCAAGAGCCAGAAAATTGTGCAAATGTGTAATGTTTGATCCTGTAAATCATTTCAAGTGAGTAGCTCTTTTTAAGAAAAAAACTCAACTCTGGAAGTCAACATAATCTGGTTTTATCGCTCCCCATCTGAAGTGCAATTTCATTGCACCTAAAAAAAGCACCAGAAATCCAACCACAGATGGAGCTCATTTGGCTGATGCCCCAAATAAGCAAGAAGACCATAGAAATGCCTGTTTGCCTCAACACTTTGCCAAGTGTGCTGCACAAATCTAAGTACACTTTCTTGTGTTGTATTAGATTTATAAGCTGTGTATAAGATGGGTAAATTGTTGAATACAATATAATTTTTTAATATCATTAGTGTACAGTGCATCCGGAAAGTATTCACAGCGCTTCACTTTTTCCACATTTTGTTCTGTTACAGCCTTATTCCAAAATTGATTAAATTAATTTTTTCCCTCAAAATTCTACACACAACACCCCATAATGACAATGTGAAAAAAGGTTTTTTGAGATTTTTGCAAATTTATTAAAAATAAAAAACTAAAATTTCTCATTTACATAAGTATTCATACCCTTTGCTTTAATGTATTTTTAAAGTGTCATATTTCATATTTGGTCGCATATCCTTTACATGCTGTTACTTCCTGAAGTCTGTGACCATCAACATCAAAAAACTGTCGATATCTTATTTTCAGGTACTGTTACAAGCGATACTATAACCTCTCTGCATTTGAATGGATCTCTATAGAAATTGGGGGGTGAGACTAGATTCAGCTGTAAATTACACTGGTACAGTATGGAACACATGGCTGGCTAAATGGCTGTAAGTTATCAAGGGTCTGAGCTATCAAACGAGCCCCAAACCATCACTCTGTTGCCAGATATGGAGTAGATGTGGATGGATCACTGCAAGGGTTATTTCTCCGGACTCATTTTCCTATAGAACTCTATGGGGAAAAAAGTCAGGAGAAACAACCCTTAAAGTGATCCATCCACATCTACTCCATATCTGGCAACAGAGTGATGGTTTGGGGCTCGTTTGATAGCTCAGACCCTTGATAACTTACAGCCATTTAGCCAGCCATGTGTTCCATACTGTACCAGTGTAATTTACAGCTGAATCTAGTCTCACCCCCCAATTTCCATAGAGATCCATTCAAATGCAGAGAGGTTATAGTATCGCTTGTAACAGTACCTGAAAATAAGATATCGACAGTTTTTTGATGTTGATGGTCACAGACTTCAGGAAGTAACAGCATGTAAAGGATATGCGACCAAATATGAAATATGATACTTTAAAAATACGTTAAAGCAAAGGGTATGAATACTTATGTAAATGAGAAATTTTATTTTTTTATTTTTAATTTGCAAAAATCTCAAAAAAACTTTTTTCACATTGTCATTATGGGGTGTTGTGTGTAGAATTTTGAGGGAAAAAATGAATTTAATCAATTTTGGAATAAGGCTGTAACAGAACAAAATGTGGAAAAAGTGAAGCGCTGTGAATACTTTCCGGATGCACTGTATATAATGTGCTCTGACTTGGTCCCCCTTAGCCTTTTATCTGCATCAATTTCCCTGTGTTGGAAGTCACATTTAAAATACATAATTACAGTATTAGAAAAATTGATAAATGGATATTATAACGTGCAGTCAAATCCATATCAGTTATGTTGTGTGCTTTTCCTTTCAGTCTCAAAATGGGTGGTCTGCTTTAGTGTACGTAGTGAAGGCATTAAAATGCAATATTTTAAATGTTTGAAAAATCACAAAATGTGCAGACACAAGTTTTTAAACTGATAGTTTAAAGTTTCCGTATTGTATGCAAGAGTGTTAATCTATTCTGGTCTGTAACTCTCACAAGGACATTGAATTTCTCCTGAAGAATTTAGTATGCGTCCCAGGTGCTGGCTCTATCTGGTATAGTATATCCTGATCCAGAAAATGTTGCGAGGAACCTTTTTGCACATAATACATTCGTAAATGGGACATTGTTTCTTGGTGCACATCAGAGAGTGAGGAAACCCTTGATCATGATCATCCTAATTGTGCATTCCCTTTTCAATTCCAGCAGTTAAAAGTTTTGACCTTTTTTTGAACAAACATTTTATGCCTCTTTGGAATGCCTAATCATAATTGCACATCCATCCGATGGTGACAGCATTGTTCATTCATTCAGAATAGCAGGGCCATTCAAAGGACGTTTAGCCAGCTGCTGCTGCTTTTCATTTTGCAGTCTGCCATCAAATCTGCGCAGCCACTTCATTGGATGACGTGGGTGCGTCCCAATACTCAGAAAAATACACCCTCCTCTCCTCCACTACCACCTCCTTTCCTCCGTGCCCCGGAAACAGATCTTTGTGTCCTAATCTAATGTTGCCGATTACCTATCAATTACATTTTAATTGTTAAATACTCATTTATGTCTCAACATGAACCGCCATGTCAGGTACATTGTATACTCTACATGCAACTACTTGTACTTAACGGACAGACAGCTTTGCATATTTCCGGGTAGGAGACAATTGAAGGAGAGGAGTGGAGGAAAGGAGGTGGGGAGTGAAGAATATTGGGACGCAGCCTATGATTGTGGTGCAAATGGCGCAAATGGCGCAGGCAGATCGCAGCTGCCAAAGCAGGGGAGATACTCTTGCCTATTGAAGCAGGGGAAAATCGTCACACGTTCTGTTCCAGCACAATCAGGATTTAATTCCAAACAAATCAGTGTTGCAGCTGGACGCATGCCTAACCTCAACTGTGTCTTTATACCTGTGGTTAACAGTAGCCTACATAATCAACAATGAAAATTTCAACGTGCCACTAAAACTAGTTGCGAACTAAAACGAGTGGATCACAGATTTTGTGAAGCAAATGTTTGGAGAACATCTGGCAATGCACATTTATAAAATACATTTTAAAAATAAATATATGCTGCCGAAAAAGGGCCAAGATATTATTTTTACTGCATATGTATACTTAAAAATCCATTGAAATAATCACAGTATTGCATTACAGTAAATGTGTATTATGAATTGATCAAGCTAAATTGTGGGATGATGTGCAGTTGCTGCAAACCAGGTAAGTGGACTTGTTATTGGTATAGGTATTGCTTCATAAAGAGTGTCACTTTGAAATGATGCTCCATGGCTTACTTGTTTTCCTCAACCAAAGACAGTGTCGGAAAAGTTGACGTCATTCTAAACGACCTGCTCAGGTCAAGTTCCACGTCTCAGTGTGCTGAACCGGAGTTCAGTTACTCCTTAGCCAGCTATTGTTGCCCTGTCACTCTAGCCATTACCCATGATGCACTGCCAAGTTTCCAAGGGTTTCTCTCCTGTCAACAAACATGGCCAAGGTGTCAACGGACACTGAACCAAAACAGTAAGTTCACATTCAATTCCTTAATTTCTGTTGTAGTTGAATGATTTATACAGAATATAGGCCTACAGTTATTTTATGTAAGCTTTCCTTTTGTAAGTATTGTTATTACTGCCGATATATGATACATCTTTTCTGACAGGTACGCTCACTACAACTACAGTACAATTTATATATTTTATGAACTTCTACAAATATTGCACAGGGCCTTTTAAATTTTTTTATTATTTTGAAACTAAAAAAATAAAATAAAAGGTAATCTTGCTTTAAAATTTGAATAAATGTGTGTCAGTTTAGCTTCTGTTCACTTAGATATTAATTGTAAAAGGCATTTTGACCAGGGGTGCCCAAACATTTGCACCCCACTGTATATTAAAGGTATATGATTCACTGTATTAAAAAGACATGCCTTGATATGGAATCTCTGAAATGTTTCTACAGATCAGCACACTCTCATGTGCCAGCCTTCTCTGTCAGACATCCCATGATTCCAAAACTCTATGTTATGCCATGGAAAGAGGACATGAAAAACCAGAGGCTTTTACTGAAGGTGAAGACATGCATCAAATTAACAATGTCTAGATTACCAATCTAAAATGTATTTTTCTGTGAGTTGTATGTGCTTCCTTCCCCTGGCTCCTGTCAGAATGGGTCTCTGGCCCAGATTCCATGTGGGCTACATGAAGAGAGTTTGTTTTTGGAAAGAAGAGAGCGCCTTTGTCACGGGCAGGACAGAGTCGGATCGCTGGATCCCTCGGCCCCCAGCCCACAGCAATCCTGCCTTCCACCCCCCATTGCCTCACACCTCTCCAGGTATAATAGTTCTCTGACTACTACCCGGGGTTTGTATGGACTAGCCCCTCCCTGATATCCCAAAGAGTGTCTTTCATCGCACGTCATGTCAGGAGACCCGGGACTGGGGTCACTTCATTGCTCCATCTGTGCACCTTTTGCTATATTTTGTTTCTTTGTTTTGGCACGGGCTGTGGGATGCACACAACTGTTTTTATAAAACATTTGTCGCCGTTTATGATGTAAATTTAATAATAATTGGCTGTGTCTATTGGTGTTCATTATTCAGTGAATTGCTTGCTTGATTGTTGAGCTAGATAACTACACAGAAACAGTTTGCGAGTAATTGTTGACTTAAGGGTACGTTTTCAACCACTGCTTTCCAGCTCGCCTGCTTTTCCAAAACTCTGGCCCCTCAGTTTTTATTTCCCTTCCAAACCGTGCCTCTGTGCATGGGGGCAAGATGAACTTGTGTTCACTACCATACAGGTTTACTACAAGAGGTGTTAAATGTCTTATTTCTAGACCTAATACTGGAAAGTGGTATTTTTGGCTTTTGTTTATTTGTTTGTAACCATGTCCTGACTTCTCAACATCAGCAAGCCTTTGTATTGTTTTTCTTCTGAGAGTTCTTTAGCTTTGCCCATGGTGGTGGACCCCCGTGAATCAGTAAGCCATGGGAGGCCACAGTACAGTTCCCAATGAAGATATATACATTTTGGTCATATACAGATCCTTTCCAAAAAATTAGAATATCATGGAAAAGTTTTTTTTTTCCATAATTCCATTCAAAAAGCGAAACTTTCATAGATTATAGATTAATTACACACAAAGTGAAATATTTCTAGCCTTTATTTGTTTCATTTTTTATAATTTTGGCTTACAGCTCCAGAAAACCCCCAAAACAGTATTTCAAGAAATTAGAATAGTGTGTCGAAAATCAGCATTTACTTCAGTTATTTCAGAGAATGAATGTTTTAGACCGAGTGTCACACTATCATCTAATTTACTCAAAACACCTGCAAAGTTTATCTCAGTTTGGTTCAGTATGGGGAAGACTGCAGACTTGACAATTGGCCAGAAGACCATCATTGACACCCTCCAGAAGATGGGTAAGCCACAAAAGGTCATCGCTAAGGAGGCTGGCTGTTCACAGAGTGCAGTGTCCAAGCATATCAATAGAAAGTTTAATGGAAGGGAAAAATGTGGCAGGAGAAGGTGCACAAGCAAAAGAGATGACGGTAGGCTTCAGCGGATTGTCAAGCAAAGACGATTCCAAAATTTGGCGGAGATGCAGAGGGAGTGGACTGAGGCTGGAGTCAGTGCTTCAAAAACCACCACGTACAGACGTATCCGGGACATGGGCTACAACTTTCGGATTCCTCGAGTCAAGCCACTCCACTCATTCTCTGAAATAACTGAAGTAAATGCTGATTTTCGACACACTATTCTAATTTCTTGAAATACTGTTTTGGGGGTTTTCTGGAGCTGTAAGCCAAAATTATGAAAGATGAAACAAATAAAGGCTAGAAATATTTCACTTTGTGTGTAATGAATCTATAATCTATGAAAGTTTCACTTTTTGAATGGAATTATGGAGAAAAAAAACAACTTTTCCATGATATTCTAATTTTTTGGAAATGATCTGTATGTGTTGCATTTCACAAATGCACTACTGGTTTCTCAAAATGTTGGAGACAAGAAACAAAGACAAGGTTCAGAAGGTATGCCAATGTGTGTAAGACACTAGCTCTGTACTAAGAGAAAATTAACAAGTCACTAACCAGGCACTTTGGTTGATGCTATCTATTTCAGTGCATCAGTAAATCAGGTGATATTAAAAATTACACAAATTTAAAATGTATGTTTTTCTATGTATTGATACATATTGAAACACATGGTCAGGGTATTCACACATCCACAATGATGCACTTGAAAATCCTATACCCTGGTCTTCACCATGCACACAATCCTCAAAGTGTAATAGATTCAATTTGAACTAAGTAATGGTAAAGTTATAATTTATCAGTAAATTTATCATTTACTTCATGAATAAATCTGAGACCTCTACTTAGAGATTACCATAATTAATTATGTACAGAACAATGATGAGCTTTAGCAAACTTTTCTGCTCTGGACATTGAGGAGTTTGTAATTCCTTCTACATGTTGAATGCATACGGCACCATTATAATATCAGGTTTTGAGTTATATAGCAAAAATTGTGAATAACAAAGACAGCAGGAGATCAGCGGGAGTGCAGAAAATTCACATTTCCAAAAAGTCATTTAAAATTCATTTGGCACACAGTACTGTAAACCTGGCCACCCGTTTACTATTTTACATAATAATATGTCTGTTTTATTTGATGACAGGTTTTGATTTCTGCTTTGTGTACTCACAAATTACAACATGCAATCCCACAATGCTTGTACTGGTTCAATGCTTAAAATGATACCGTTGTCCTGGAGTTTAATGATTGGTATAGTGTATGTTTGTTCAGAATAGTCGTGTCTGTAGTAGCATATGCCAACCCCTGCCTCTGTCCCCCTACCAGACAAGCCCTCCGTTTAAGTGTCTCCCTCTGAAGCACTCTCATGGTGCTACTCCCCATCTATGCAAATTTTCAGGAGTATAGTTCACAGAATCTAGACCCATACTTACTGATTTATATTGAAAGGTCTTTCCTGACCTGAATTCAATTCCCAGATTATGGTATTAGCATATAGTGTGGCTCCTGTTTAAGCAGCAGGTGAATCCACCAATAGGGGGTGACAAATTCCAAACCACAAGAGCACACATTGTACCTGCACCAGGCAATATTGGTATTTAGGGTCTTTGCATTGAAAAGCATTGGTTTCAGAGTTAATAGCCTGGAAACACTGCTGTAACATAGTGGAAAACATGAAGTAAACTAGCCCAAACCCGGTTTATTTTGCACTAATGCATGGATGCTTCACAGTCTATCTTCTCAACCCTATTGTATCAAACCTGATATTATAGTCTACTCCGTGTTCTGACAAGATCTCTTAGAATCTGACTACATTTTATACAGAAATAATTTGTTTAAATGAGTCTTTGGTGAAAAATTTATGGTAGCATATGAAATAAGTTCCACACCATTCCATCTAACAAAGAATTCACAGTTTATTATTCTGTGGTTACCACGATAACTCATCTGACTCCTCGTGTTGCCTCTCAATCAATTTTTCAAATGATGTTAGCTACTTGATATTCAAATATACATTTTTTCTCTCCTGACATGATAAAAATCATATTTGCTTAAGATTCTCATCTGATCAAATACTCCATCAAGTAATATAATAAAATACCCTTTTCTAAGGTTATGTAATCAGCCTTTCCGCATGAATACATTAACAAAAGTTTGGTCAAAACATCAGTAAGGTAAAATAGTACATAATTTAAAACTTTGGAAGACATTCAACTGTTTTTATTCTTTCAGTTCCATATTTCCTATTGCACATCTCCTGAACTGATTTGGGAATTAAATTACTTTTAAATGTACTTTCAACATCCACACTAGCAAGTGTTTTTTGTCCTCGCCATATCGGTTAAAGAACTGCAGTGCAGTGTTTTCTCACGGGGGTTTTATTTATTCATTTATTTATTCTCCCACAGGGTGGTGTTAATTAGCTCCGTTGGACATTACAGTGGGGGTCTTTTAAGGTTCCACCAATGACCACCAAGTTGAAATGACTTGGTTAAATCAAATGACAATCAAGGCCAGGCTGAAACACATCAGGGCATGCAGCAGGATGGCTGGGCAGTGTTGCATTTGCAATGCAGAATTTGCAGAGGAGAAGTGGATTATGTTTAAAAGTCCATTAATTTTAATGAGTTGGCTCACACCAGCCACACAGCAACACGAGGGTCATAAACGTCCTGTTACAGTCTATTTTTTCACACAGTGCTCATCATGTTTTCCCAAATATCCAGCTGCTGTTTTAGGACTCATTGATGTATGCTTATTGCTTAAATTAGGTTTGCAGATTGGTAATGTCTGGAAAGAGTGACTTTGCTACCCTTATTTGCAATGCAATGGTGTAGGCTGCTGCAGATCTAGCAAGGTTTGTGGGCATGTGCAGTGTATACATACATAATTACCATTAAGCAAGAGCTAATGCATATTTAATCAATTAAATATTTTATGGACACTTAAAACTTCAATTGTTATTATCCTTTTGGTTTTTCGGAGCTATAAACCGATTTGAAAAACAAAACATTGCTGACAGCTTTATGCTATCATTAACAAAATAGTGCTAATGTTAACCCCAGCCCTGTGATTTAATGTGACATGCATGATATATTTTCTACAAATGTAGTGGTGCATCAGTATAACTGCATAGGAGATGACAGTTACAGTGTCTGTCAGAGATTCACACATTGTGGGAACGAAAGCATTTGTTGTAATACAACTGTTGCATAGATTAAAGAAGAAATGACACTGTAAGGAATACAAACTAAACGTCCATTCATCGTCATAGAATTCCCTGCTGATCATTTTAATCTCATCAAGTGTGCACAATAGTATTCATTTACCAGAGTATAACTATTCTAATGACTTATAGCTGTTAGTGCTGGTACCTCCATCTTTGGTTTTGCTGTGATATCTAGGGTGCAAAGAATGCTAAATACTATGTGCATGTTAGGTTTAGCTTTCGCTGAGCACAACCAGCAAATCGGTGACTGACTGCCTGAAAATCTTGGCAAAATACTCTCCTCATCAATTTTCTTGAGTATTAAACTTCACTGCATTCAGGCAGTGCAAGCTGGTGTTTTCAGTAGATATGAATATCTCTAGCGTACTGTATGCGAACACAGAGAAAACCTGGACCGCACTTATGTAAAGCTGAGTCCTGGGATAATGTAAATTGTAAATGCCCTCTAGCTCTTCATCATGCTGCATTTGCATGAGGAAGCAGCAGCCATTTTATCAGATGGCTCAGATCTTTTAATTACAAACATCTGCTCATTATAAATCCTGCCCTTAACCGTTCTTATGCTGCAACATTCAGGGTTGCTGTCAATTCTAGATCAACTCTAAATTCACGAAATAATTTAAATTCAATTCAAAAATGGCCATAATGTGCAGTGGTGATTTTCTTTCAGTTAATGAATTGAATTCATTTCCTGAATTGACTTAATTTAAATGGAATTGACCCCAACCCTGGGGTCAATTTTAATAATTACGATTTGGCATTTTAATTTTAAC
This sequence comes from Synaphobranchus kaupii, assembly GCA_029718625.1. NCBI lineage: Eukaryota > Metazoa > Chordata > Actinopteri > Anguilliformes > Synaphobranchidae > Synaphobranchus > Synaphobranchus kaupii. Next base: position 50,985,784 of record CM056376.1, on the reverse strand, counting down.
ATGGTCAGTCATTTAGGATTCATATAAGAAGCATTGAAAAGGAAAACCTCTGAAACAGTCTATTTATAACATACATTGCTACAGTACCTTGCAGATATAGTGTTAAATGAATTCCAGGCTTCATGACAAACAAGAAATGTTGTGAAAAGCAATGGTAAGTTATAGAATAATTATTTTATTTACATTAACATGTAAAACACCATGATTAACAAAAAAACTTACTAAACTTTTTTTTTTTTTAACAGACTTTGTCAGAAAGGTTTATTTACACAAAAGTGCATGTATAAATAAAAGTGGTTAGGCTACATCAGATTTAATTAAGTGGTCAAATATAGAGGCTCTGGTACTCACACTAAGTAAATTACAGAAAATGGACAATACTCAAAAGTATGAATGACGTGTGCTAGTTTGAGGCAACAGAACAGGCATTCAGTATGTTTTGAATTTTGTCACCAGTGTTGGAGTTGAAAGGTTGTGATTTACCATTGGTTTTCACTGGTCACGTGTCTGTTGCATAGTAATTAGCGGCCATATTAGTCATACCATTTCTTTCATTAAGCTGGGGGATAAAGTGGATGGAGGCAATTCCATTAGTTTTCATGTTTTTTTTTTTTTTTTGTTTGTTTTTTTTTGTTTGTTTTTTTTAAACTGCGGATTTCTTATTTTATCTTTTACGTTTATGGATGTAGACTAACTAAATCCATACACATGAGCGTATTTATATTTCTAAATCCGTTTTAACTGCATTTACGTCGTATTAATTTAAAATAATAGCAAGCATTCAAGAAATTTAGTTTTTCTACATTTTTACACACGCATTTACGTTTTAGGCTCTGTTTTGATTTTGTAACCTAAGCTTGCTGGTTGTCTTGTCCTATTGCACTTGCGATATAATGGCGGCAGCTTCGACCCCGGCCGGGTACAGAATGGGCACCCGCGCCACCGCCGCTACTCCCGTTGAGCCCTACAAGAATATCCAGGTTGCAAGAGAAGGAAGAATTAAGAAACCTGAATGACCGCTTAGCCGTGTACATTGATAAGGTACGAAGCCTCGAGTCGGAAAATAGTGTTCTTCAGCTGCAGATCACCGAGAGAGAAGAAGTAAGAAACCGGGAGCTCACTGGTATTAAATCACTATACGAGAGTGAGCTCGCAGACGCAAGGAGATCCTTGGATGACATAGCTAAAGAACGCGCCAAGCTTCAGATTAAATTGGGCAAAATCAACAACGAGCATGACCAGCTATTGCAAAAGTAAGTTTTGCTATATTATTAATAGAGCTTTACTATAATAATAATAATGGGATGATTGACCTTTTCAAGTTTCCATTAATGTATTTTATTAGTCTGTTATTATTATTATTGTTATTAATTCTTCAAAATGTTTTATTGTTTACACTAAATCAACTCGGAGTTGAAGTTTCACTGGAATGTGACTACCTTAATCATTGACCGTTTAGGCTAGGCTACTTGAGTTTTTGACCATTTTTGCGTAATTCAGCCTGTCGTAATAACATTTTTATATTAGCCGGTGTTTTAAGTTTTGTGTTGACAGTCTGTCACGCTACAGCTATCACAAACTAAAGTGAATTAGTTCCTATAAAATGCATGATTGTAAATTGATGTAGTGTATTTAGACCATATTTGGACAAACGGAAGGATCTGAAACACCTAAATAAAATAAGCCCACTGACTAATCGACCTCTTGATATTTGTTTGCGAATGAATTTGCTCTCAGATCCAAATAGATGCCCTAACGAATCAGTGCTCAGTAATTAGTGTCAAAAACGATAATTACAGACTCTGGAGCATCTTGCATATCTGTGATTATTGTGGTTATTTCTGTATGAAAAATCTGAAAGGTGCCAAACAACATGGTAGATGCCTAGATGGCATACCTGCTATATGTCAAAGGTTATAGGTGGATAGTTGGTGAGATCAAAAAAACTAATAATCTACTAATGTTATTTACAGGTTGCAAATCTGCATCCACTCTCACTATCAGAGTAAACCATCTTTAAAACCCTGTGGCTTTGTTTAACATGTTTCCCCAATTTAACATTTTGTTTAACATTTGACATTTTCCCCCCCAAGTCTTGCAGAAGATGGTGTAGCTTACATTATATTCTCTGTTTGTTTCTAACAGGTGTGTGATTTTCTGTGGAAGTCATGTGTGTGAGATGTTGGGCCAGGGGCCTGGTCGATCATAGGAGTTATGAGTAACCATCAGTCGCACTCAAACCCATGGATGTTGTTGAAGCATGGTATATTTGAATAAGGGGTCTCTTTCTCCCTGTCAGTGCACAGCAGAGACAAGAGGCTGTTTGGTCCAAGACGTGCCATACAGTTTAACTCATGTGACTCACCAGTAATTACATTTACAAATTATAGCTGCAAGCAGCGATACACGGGGTACAAGCAAAAGGTTGTAATCATGTTACATTGCAAAATTTAAAAAACTAACAAGAGAAACAAAGAAAAGAAACGTAACATAACCTTTGGTACCTGGTGGGATTTGAACCCGGGTCTCCCACATGAAAGTCCATCGCTCTAACCACGAAGCCATTGCAGATGTCATTTACATACTAATGAAACAGCGAATAGGTAATATAGTAAAATGTCTTCGCCTTTGCAATAATGTGAAAAGAACATTATTAAGTGTGAAAAGCAAAACTGTGCATTGTTTTCATCGAAATGAAAGGTAACCTTTGGTGGGCCTACCTAGTGGGGATCGAACCCGGGTCTCCCACATACCAAGCCATTGCTCTTACTACTAAGCCATAAGGGATACTCTGTGGTGGCCCAGTGATTGATCACGACACAAAATTTTCAATGTTTAAAACACAACAGTGATTTTTTATGAATTTATTTATTAAAAATACATATTATACTCTATAGTGCCACTATTTGATTCAATTTGGCCAATACATTACAGTTTGGCTCTTGATGTGAGTAATAGTATAGCTACCAGATTTCATCAATATGTTTCTAATCATTTTGGAGTTATTAGCATTTCTGTGGTAAACCACGCCCACATCAATTTTTATTGGCTTACAGCAGCCATGTTGTTTGAAGTATCCGATTTCGTTATCGTAAATTTTAAGAGGACCTTTATCTGAACAAATTGATGATAGTTCCATGTTGATAGATCAAACACTCTAGGGGGAGATGTTTTTTAAAGGTTTTTCAATAAATAAAAAATGGTTGAAAATACAAAATGGTGGACCTTGTGACTCCTAAGCAATTTATTTGTCCAAGGGGAGACACATCTTCTGAATGTAAGATCTCTATTTGCAAAGGGGCAGAAGTTATGATTGTTAGAATATTGGAAATTCCAATGACAGTTACAGCGCCACCAAGTGGCCAATCAGTGCCAAAATCGTTGTGTGGCCGTATTAAACTTCCTCATACTAAGGTGCTAAGTTTCATAGGTGTCAGTTTTGTGGTTAGGCCAAAACTGGGGACAGAGGGAAATGGTAATAGCATTTCCAAAATGGCGGCCAATCCAAGATGGCAGCGACATATATGGGACATACATACACTACTCACAAAAAGTTAGGGATATTTGGCTTTCGGGTGAAATTTATGGAAAATGTAAGTTCACGCTACAGTGATATTATACGTATCATGAAAGTAGGGCATTTAAGTAGAAGCATGCAATGGTGATTTCCTCATCTCAAACAATTTATTGAAACAAAAGCCAACAACAGTGGTGGGTATACCACAACAAAAATGTCAATGTCTCAATAACTTGTCATGTGCCCTTGAGCATCAATTACAGCTTGACAACGACGTCTCATGCTGTTCACAAGTCGACTTATTGTCTGCTGAGGCATGGCATCCCACTCTTCTTGAAGGGCGGCCCTCAGGTCATTGAGGTTCTGGGGTACAGAGTTACGAGCCTCTACACGGTGAGTCAGCTGATCCCATAGGTTTTCTATGGGATTCAGGTCTGGAGAAAGTGCAGGCCACTCCATTTGAGGTACCCCAGTCTCCAGCAGCCTTTCCCTAATGATGCGACCTCGATGAGCTGGAGCATTGTCGTCCATGAAGATGAAATTAGGCCTGTGTTGTTCATGCAGGGGCACAATGACTGGATTAATGATGTTATTCAGGTAGTATGGGCTTGTCTCTGTACCATTCACAAAGTGTAGGGCAGTTCTGTATTGACTAGACACACCTGCCCACACTGTAACACCGCCACCACCAAAGGGTCGTCTGGTGACAACAGTGGCTGATGCATAGCGCTCTCCTTGACGTCTCCAACATCGTTGGCGGCCATCATTTCTGCTCAACGTGAATCGACTTTCATCAGAGAACAGCACTGAGGCCCACTGGTCCCTCGTCCAGCGTAAATGCTCCCTGGCCCATGCAAGACGATGACGCCTGTGCCTGGTGGTGTGGTCAGGTACCCTTGCAGGTCGTCTAGCACGCAGACCACGCTGATGTAAACGGTTTCGAATGGTCTGACGTGACACTTGGGTGCCTCTCACCTCCCTTAAATGTGCCTGGAGTTGAGTGGCATTCATCATCCGGTTCCGCAGGGCACTGTTCACAATGAAGCGGTCATCAGTGTGGGATGTGGCCAAAGGACGTCCACTTCTATGCCTTTCTGTGACTCTTCCAGTCTCTGTATCTCTGTTGCAACCTGCTGATGACACTCTAAGCTCAGTGGCCACTTCCCTCTGAGAACATCCTGTTTGAAGCCTCGCAATGGCGAGGTACTGTTGATCAATTGTTAGGTGTCGTCTTGGTCTCATGATGTCAAAATGTGAACAGCATGATGAAGAGGACTGTTTAAATACCAATTCTAATTGAACCAGGAAATGTATTGGTCGATTCATGGATCAAACACCTGTTGTGAATTTTGCCGTTCAGCTCCTTGTTAGAGAAAAGCAAGTTGTGCAAAAAGTACTGAAAATTGAATAGTTGGACATGTGCATTCAAAAGTTTAGAGAAGGTCAAATTAATTTCACCTGTAAAGGTTATAGTGCATTTTAGGTTCATCCTGAAATTTCACCCGAAAGCCGAATATCCCTAACTTTTTGTGAGTAGTGTATATTCCAGATGAGGAAATTGATCACTACAGCAAGTTTTAAATGTCTAGAATAATGGTGATTTTTTAATGAATTTATGAATTTAAAAAATATATATTATGCTCTATAGCGCCACTATTTGATTCTATTGAGCCAGTACTTTAGAGTTTGGCTCATAAGGTCAGTGCAAGTATGGAAACCAAATTCCATTAATATCCATTGAAGAATTGCAGAGTTATTAGCATTTTTGTGACTAGCCACGCCCACAACAGTTTTTATTGGCTTACTGCGGTCAGGACATTCGGAATATGAGAAATCATTTCATCAATTTTGAGAGGACTGTCCCCTGAACAAATGGGTGTGAGTTGCATGTTGATATGTCAAATGGTCTCGGAGGAGTTTGATTTTAAAGGTTTTTCACAAAATGCAAATTTGCAAAAAATCCAATATGGCGGACCTCATCAGTCCTAATGGCAAAGTTGTTTGCCCCGAACCAAGGAATATGAGGCAAAAAGAATTTTGAAGATAGGTCAAACGGCTCAAAAGTTATAGCCCAAAACATTATATTTGTTCCTATAGCACCACCATCAGGTAAATTGGGTTGAAATTCAATTCAAAACAATGGGCCCTATCTTGGCGATCTTGGCGCTTAGTCTAAGCGCATGGCGCTAAGTCCATTTAGGGCGTGTCCAAGTCTACTTTTGCTATTTTAACGGCGTGTTTTTTGGGCGCTAAGCATGGCGCAAGGTGCAACTGGGCTGAACCTAGTCTCTTCATTAATTATAGGTGTGTCTTGGGCGTGACATGCAATAAACCAATTAAAATGTCATATCCCATTACCTTTAAAAGCCTGCTTTTCCACCTTGGCGGATTGCTTATGATGGCGAAACAGACATGCTCGTGCGTGTTTAGTGCGATCAAGGAATCGGCTATATGGATCAGTAGCAGCAGCAGTAGTAGTATTATGAGTTCCCGGTAATTCCTGACAGTGCTGTTTACGAAATATATGCTGTTAAATTTCGTTAAAAGCACCTGCAACAGCTGAGAATAAGCGACCAATTGCTTCCTTCTCACCTTCGAAAACGCCAAATTAGCCTGCTTTTTTAACGAATTTCGTTTGATTATGCAATGAACTCATGTTCAAGCTTCATCCGAAGTTCATTAGGCTACCTGCATTCTAATTTTGATTAATAACATAACTAACGTTATTTTGCCTTAATGATGACACTAAATACAACAAATCTGTCAGGTTGGCAACCCATAGGTTCAGCATATTTTCCCTTGTTTTATAATGTCCTGCTTATGGAAATGTGACCAACCTGTTTAACTGGTAGCGTAATACTTTAAAACTATTCAGTTTCCCAGGAAGACCGTGAAAAGTGCGATGTACAGCAGGGGAAACATACCTGCTCATGTAAAGCGAACATGCAGATAATGGAATTAAAATTAATTGTGTAACGTGCTGCAAATTTAGTTTCTAATTAGACGCTTAGTTCTCTTTAAAATCTCTTGTTCAAGTTATGTAATTACAGGTGAAATCAGCGGGGTTTTAATAAGCTGAGGATATGGAAACCTTGTCACTGTAATTTAAAAAAATATGAAGGACGAAGAATAGCTAAGGTTAGCCTACAATTCAGTTAACTTGATGACATTTATCTCCGTTTTTTAACCATAGTCTATCTAAAAAACATTATGCACAGCGAGTCCGCTGTAGCCTAGGCTATTTGAAAAACAATAAAAGCAATATTCACTGGACAAGGTTTTGAACTTTTTTCAGTCACAAACCATTCTATTTACTTACAGGCTGTATTCCTAGATAAACAGAGCTGTATTGTAATGACATCTGAAGCGCATTTTCAGAACGCAAATGTCCGTCTATTGCAGTAGCTACGCGGGTTTTCCATTGAATGACAATTCACGCATTAGGTGCAAATGACAATTTGCGCATTAGGCAGCTCCTTTTTAATGGATAGCCATTGTCCCATACCATCGCACATCGCCTGGATGTTGATGGAGTGGGCTGAGAGCAATGTAATGTGGCATCGTTTCCCTTCGCTGAGGGAAAGGTATGTGGACCTATGGAACCTTTTATTATTATGCATTTTTGATATAGCCTACACAATAATAATATTTCACATTGTGATCTAGATATTTTATTCATGCTTGTGCACGCCCCTGTGTGTAACAGACAGGAGGGTATGCGCGTTGTGCACACGCCTATGTAGACGCACTTATATGCGCCGTTAAAATAACATGTAAACAACTGCGACATGACTTTAGACCGGGTTTGTAGTGGTTCTAGCGCAAGCGCTTTCTGCTGGCTGAAGATAGCAATACACCAAAAAGAATCCTGGCCACTCCTCATCTTAAGACCAACACGCCCAGTTCACTTGTGATGGCGCAAGAATACATGCTAGTTTAAGGACGTAAGCGTTAGGCGTTATTATGGACCTAGCACCGGGTGTAAGATAGCAAAGACTTGCGTTTGGGCTAGCGCCGCTTTGCGCCGGGTGTAAGATAGGGCCCAATGTGTCCTGTCGCAGTCTCTACATGTGTGCAAAGTTTCAGCAAAAGTTTCATGTGGTTTTGCTGCAATTGTAATAAATGTGGGAATAATAATAATAAAACCAGCAATAACAATAGGGTTCCAGCACTATGTGCTTGGACCCCTAATAATAATAAAACCAGCAAAAACAATAGGGTTCCAGCACTACGTGCTTGGACCCCTAATGAATGCTTAGAACCTCAACTTTTGAAAGGTTGGTGTTTGAGACAGCTCTATGGGTTTTTTTGATGGATGTTTATGAATATTATCTTGATTAGCCCTAAGCTTAACACAAAAAAGTTGCATTTAAACTGATCAAGAAATGGTTGAAATGTCATGTTGACAAGTTTTGTTTTAATAAAATAAGTTTTTGATTGTTAGGGCTCTATTTTCAAACCAGCGCAAGGGGACGGTATAGTCAAACGCAAGCTTGTTGACAGCATCAACGTCTTAAAACTGGCGCTATGGCGTTTCTCAGCAATACCGCTAGGATCAACAAATTCTCAACATAACATCCTTTCGCTTGTGCTGCAGTGGGATGGGTGGCGCTGTCTGGGGCGTGTTCTAAAATACTTTCGGCTCAGTGACAATTTGAACCGACGAAAACCCATTGCGTTATGATCCGCTGGAACCACCTCTTAGCGGCAACGCAATAGACTCTGGCAATTTGGCAACTTGTTAGTCATGTAGTTCTATGTAGTGTCTATATGTGATGCCAACATTACACTTCCATTTAATGAACAAATAGCCTATAATTATTATTAATTAATTAATTTTAATTTAAACTACTAGAATAAAACAGGACAGCTTACAAGAAACTTGTGATCATGTAGGCCAATAGCCTATAATATATAAATTACACATTGACACAGTTGAATCATAAGCCTACCATTTGAATCATAATTATGCCTACATCACCTCATGTAGGCTAATTAATGCATTCGCCACCTCCTCCCGTGCCTTCCGAACTTCTGGGAGACGAGGTGGTGTGGATTGTGATCCATAAATTACTACAGTCCTAGCCTGTACTTCTGTTGCAAGTATGTCTGATTCCTGTGCGGAAAATCGCTCTTGTCGTTGACGGTCCAGTGCGTTTGGGTTGCTCATTATGAAATTGCATGGAGCGATTGCGTTCCAACTGGCTTTTTTTTAAAGCATGAGAACAACAATTTGATTGGCTACCATAGAGACACACCTTGGACATTTAAACCCAGCCTTTTAGCAATACCGCCATAAGGTGCGCCAAGATTGCCGTCATGAAATTACCAAATTTCTCGCCGACACGCCCTCAGAGCGATACCGCCAAGCGCTTACTCTTGCGTTCACCATTGCGTTTGGTTTATTAAAATAGAGCCCTTAGTGTTTCTTCAGGGAGTTCAGTCCTTTTTTAGTCATACAATTTTAGCATGCATATGAGGCCTGAACAGGAAAAGCATCTTAGAACAATGAGTGCTGTAAAGCAGTAAATTGAAGGTCACTGGATATCATAATATAAAAATATTAAGACAAAATACACAGTACGTTATAACCTCTCTCTGTAAGCAGAGTTGATAATACCATTTACAAGATCACAACACATTTGTTTTTCTCGGAGTACACGCTGTGTCTGGTTATGTGTTCTAGACTTATGTGCTCTGCTTAATAATAAAATAAGCAAGTTGAAATACTTTTTATTCAAACAATAGGTTTGTAACCATTTTCATTCTTCTACTTCCATGAATGTGGAAACTTGGTTGCAATTTGCATCATCCAACAAGGCCAGTTTAGTGATATTAGCACAGATGTGCCAAATGGTGCATCCCTAGATGCATTATTTCTTAGCAGTTACAGTCAAGCCGGAAAGTCTGCACACTCCTTTCACCTTCTCAACGTTTTATGTTACAGACATAAACAATACACACTACAATAGATTGAGTTCATTTTTTGTCTCAAACTTCTACACAAAATAGCTCATAATGACAAAGTGAAAACAGGTTTTTAGACATTTGTGCTAATTTATTAAAAATCAAAATGTAAAATATCATATGTACACAAGTGTGCACACCCTTTGATATGACACCCAAAATTGAGCTGAGGTGCATTTTGTTTCCACTGATACTGCTTGAGATGTTTCTACAACTTAATTGGAGTCCACCTGTGATAAATTCAATTGATTGGACATGATTGGGGATTGCCAACACCTGCCTATATAAGGTCCCACAGTTGACAGTGCATGTCAGAGCAAACTCCAAGCCATGGGGTCAAAGGAATTATCTGCAGACCTCAGAAACAGGATTGTGTCAAGGCATAGATCTGGAGAAGGGTACGGAAAAATCTCTGCAGCTTTACAGGTCCCAAAGAGCACAGTGGCCACCATCATTCGTAAATGGAAGAAGTTTGGAACCACCAAGAATCTTCCTAGACCTGGCCGCCCGGCCAAACTGAGCAATCGGGGAAGACGGGCCTTGGCCAGGGAGGTGAGCAGGAACCCGAGGGTCACTCTGACAGAGCTGCAGCATATCCTTGTGGAGATGGGAGAACCTTTCAGAAGATCAACCATCCAGGCAGCACTCCACCAATCAGGCCTTTATGGTAGAGTGGCCAGACGGAAGCCCCTCCTTAGTAAAAGGCACATCACAGCCCGCTTGGAGTTTGCCAAAAGGCACCTAGAGGACTCTCAAACCTGATGAAACCAAAATCTATAGTAGTCCTGATAGAGGGAAAGATGAATGCAGCTAAGTACACCGAGATCCTTGAAGAAAACCTGCTCCAGAGCGCTCTGGACCTCAGACTGGGGCGAAGGTTTACCTTCCAACATGACAACGACCCAAAGCACACAGTGTGCCAAGTGTGCCAAGCTCGTAGCTTCTTTCCCAAGACGCCTTGAAGCTGTAATCGCTGCCAAAGGTGCAGCAACCAAGTATTAGGCTAAGGGTGTGTACAGATATGTAACCCCTAAATAACCTATTTTTGTCAGTAAAATAAAATTGCATATTTTCTAAAAACCTGTTTTCACTTTGTCATTATTGGCTATTGTGTGTAGATGTTTGAGGCAAAAAATGAACTCAATCTATTGTAGTATAAGTCTGTAATGTAATAAAACGTGGAGATGGTGAAAGGAGTGTGCAGACTTTCCGGCTTGACTGTATATGCCTTTATCATGCTGTTTCTGGGGTTAAAAACATGTTACTGTAGTACTGTCTTGTGACTGAGCATTTTATTATTTGAATATTCAACCGGAATATGATTGACTTATTATTTAGTGTTTGAATTAGAAAGAAGTACTGGAAAAAGGTTGTTTTCCTTCTCATTAATATTCATGAAGGAATGCTATAGAAACAGGGTTGATGAATGACCCCTCTTATCCAAACTGTTTCATACACCAATGGTCATATGATTCAGAACTCTCATTTAGCACACTATATTTGGGTTATGAAGGTTAATATGAAAGCTGGTGACTGAGGTGTTGACAGCACTACATTTTGGTTAAATGAAAGTCTTCATTTACTGACTGCTGATGAGCAGTGATTTTCATCAGGTAAAGATCCAATATCAGAATAATTGGTGTTTTCATTTAACTTTTATTTATACAGGGTAGGTTGACTGTGCACGCATACTCTTACATGCCCTGTCACCACCCATCCACACCCCCAAATTAGCCTTACCTGCATGTCTATAGTATGAAACAAGACACAAAATGTGAAGAATGAAAAATAAATTCTTAGTATCTTATAATGCTAGTAACTTAGTGAAGCTGTTTGCTGTTTATGTTACGTGCAAGGACTTTCTAGGAATCTTATTTTCTAGGAATCTTAGGATTTTAGGCCACATTTTGGCAAGAAACCAGCAGACCTCATTTCCTGCCTGGACTCCAGCTCCCCCCCTTCCCCCATCGCTGTGACAGCCCCTCAGCAAACGGATGATTGTGTGCAAGCACACTTAAAAGACTATTAATGTCAAATTTATCAGGATATATGATGGGTGACCAAAATATAACTATTCAGTTGATACACTCGCTTCTAGCAAATCATGTAAAATGGCATTCTTGATGTGTTGCTTGCAATAAAAAAGGTAAAAAATGCAGAATAAGGTAAAGTTTTAATAAGATGTCTATTTCTTTTGTACATCGTAATCAATGCAATCAGAAAAATCCTCCACGTGCAATTCTCAACAGTAATTCAAATTCGAAGTACAGCCCTTTTTTTACAGAGAGCTAAGTCATAATTAAAAGAATAAATATCATTTACAGTATTAATGATGGCCAACAATTTTGTTTAACACCATGCCTCACCTTATCCACATTACTGGTCCCACTCACAGTACTGTGTGTGTTTCTGTTCTGCCACCGTTTCTGGAGATATGGTCCATCAGGTAACGATCCAATGTCTGAATAATTTGTATGAAATGGGATACAGAACATGTATTGAAGAAATCTAAGTATCTATAAATTTGATGAAATGGTATAAAATTGATGTCTTGGGCATTGCTCTTTGTGTTACATCTGAAGAAATGTAAAGCCTTTTGGTCAAAGCTTTTGGTTGACAGCATAATTGTAACAGAGGATCATTGTGCCTGCTCTTGAGAGAATTGTCAACCTGGGCCTTTCATCTCGTAACCACTGACATTTAAAACAGACCCTTTTACGAAAGCTAAGTGCCTGAGTAGTATTATGGTGTTGTGATTAAAGTAATCTCCTAATTACAATGTGTTTCTTTCCTATTTGCTCACAATGAGTGATTGTCTCTGTTTAGCTGACTTGTGTCTACACCAATCAGTTTGAAGCACATGTGCTAAGGAGAATTCCCTAGGCAATCTGGGGAAAGCAGCACTAAAGTAAGGCCGCAGCCTCTTAGAGGAGGGACGAGGAACTAGCTACCAAAAACTGAAGCCGTCGTGCTTTGAAATGCAGCTTTATCCAATCCTAGTTCTAGGTTGATGGAGTGTGCTGGTTTTCCTCCAGTGGTCTTTGTAATTACATCTGATTGAGTAGGCAACACCCTAACATAAGCCAAGTTTCTTACTCTTGTTCCAGTGAGTCACCTCTCCTTCTGTAGCAGGCTTTAGTGCTCTTCTGAGATTCGCTACAGTCTAGCTTGCATGCAGATATGACCTTCATAATATTTCATTTAACACCACAAGCTAGTTGAGATACTAAGCGGTTTGTTTCAAAAGTAACCTAAAGTAGATGCGCGCGCGCACACACACACGCGCGCGCAATGTTATACAGCGTTCCACCAATTCGCCAGCAGGAGATGCTAGTCTCCCCTATGCTGTGTGATTATATTATTTCCAGGTAATGGAGAACACCTTCATGGAGTCTATTTAAGTTGCTCAGGTTGGCTTCTTCGATCTCTCTCCTTCACACCTGGACCACATTGCCCCGGCCTAGATCCCAGTTACTTCTGAGAGTTTGTTTAGTGTGGCTGTAGCAATCTTTAAAATAAACAATAACTCTGTATCTGCAAACCTGGTGCCAGCTCTGATTATGTTGTATACTTGTAAGAGTACATAACACACGGTGATGCTGAAGTTACTGAATCCATTTGTTAATCAAGACTTTTGGTCAAGTGCACTAACGGCTGTGGACAGAATTTTCGATGCAAGTGCTTCAAGATGTCACTTGACATTTTGTGCATCCTCCTTGATGGTTGTTTTTAATGAATAGAGACAGGATGCGCCCTCTCAAATAACGGTTGAATGTTTCCAGGCTTTCAGTAACCTCAATATTAAAGCTCCTACTCTATTCATGCTGCGGTCAGGTTATGTACAACAGTGATAAATAAGATGCATATTAAATTGGCTTTCATCAGAGTATGGCATATTTGTCAGTCCTTAGAAGTTAGAGTTTAGCCCAGGACAATAAGCCATTGCTGATGGAGGGCAGGGGTCTTAGCAAAGAGGCATGACCAAAGTACAACTGCTTTTAAATGGTTTTTTGCATGTCTTTTTACCTGTCCAGGTCACAATGCCGTAAATAAGGAATCACTTAGGATTACAGCAGAACTCCCTCTAATGATGCGTGAAATGTTGCCACTATTTCTGATCGGTAGCACAAGGGCCCCTACCACATTACAACTGTATGGGCTGAGAGTTCCCTTCCTTCAGGTCTTTTTCAGCCGCAGTTGTCCCCTCCATGAACTGAGCCCCTCTGCTTTTCCCAGCTATGCAAAGAAAGACGCCGACTTGGCTGCCTCCCAGGCTAAGCTGAAGGACATGGAGGCGGTCCTGCACTCTAAGGAGGCCAAGCTAGCCACCGTGCTGTCGGAAAAGAGGGGCCTGGTGGGCAGCCTGTCTGACCTGCAGGCACAGAACCTGGAGGTACCAACCCCTTGTGTGCAAGTCTGCTAATTTACCTTCAAATTTATTCATAAATTAAGCTCCATTGCCTCATGACGGTTGAATTTCACTCCTGGAAAAGTCCAGGGCTGCTAAATGTTCTGACCTTGTAAACATTCTCCTTGCATATCTCACTCAGGAGAATGTGTAACGGCACCAAATAACACACATATTAATCGAGGGGAGAGGAGTAGCACTGGGAAATGAGTCAACAAGAAACGAATGAGATGCCTGTTTTAAGTTTTGTGTGTTCGGCAATGAAGAACTGTACTGACAGACTTGGAGGAATTTATGCCTGTGGATAAATGATGTTGAGGGCCACAGTTGTGAACTCTAATAATAGTGATGAGAATAAAGACTCCGTTCTCCGCTTTACCGGTCCGCAGCTGGACACCAGCCTGGCCTCCATGAAGAAACGGCTCGGCGAGGAGACGCTGCTGCGGGTCGACCTGGAGAACCGCTGTCAGAGCCTCACTGAGGAGCTACAGTTTCGCAAGAAGATGTTCGAAGAGGTGAGCTACTCGTTTAACAGCTTTCCCCCCCTACTTACCACATCTTACAAGATATAAAACAAAATAATAATAATTTTAAATGGCGCTGCTGAGCAAGTTAAGTCCACTTTGAACACAAATTCTAAAGCTGTTCATTTTGGACAGAAGACTATCTGCAAAATATCTGCTTGAAAAAAAACTGAGAGAGTTGGTTTTGCTTGAACAGTTGAATACAGATATTGGCCTATCCTGCAGTGTGTTCACCTTTGTCAGCCTAAATTGAGTGAGCTGATACAGCTAAAGGGTGGGAAATAGATTTTTCCCCAACCCTTGGCCCAGTGTTCCACAGACCTCAAAATGACATCTTTCAGAAGCTGTTGATAATGTATCTTACCATTAAACAAACCCCAAACTGAATCCTGCTATCCCGTTATATTCAGATAGACCTTCACTCTCTTCTGCACACTCTTGAGCTAGCCTGCCTATGCTGTGATGCGAGTGCTCTCAGCAGCCTTTCTCAACCCATCCCCCTCTCTCCCCTCGTTCCCCTGACGTTTGCGTGCGCCCCCCCCCCCCCCCCCCCCCCCGCAGGAGATTAAGGAGACAAGGCGCCACCATGAAACTCGCCTGGTGGAGGTGGACTCCGGAAGGCAGGTGGAGTACGAGTTCAAGCTGGCCCGGGCGCTGGTGGAGATGCGCGAGCAGCACGACGAGCAGGTGAAGCTCTACAAGGCAGAGATGGAGCAGACCTACATGTCCAAGGTGAGGGACCCTCCACTATTCACCTCACCTCTTCAGTCCAACTTTTTAACCTGTATGTCTCTCCAGTGACACAAACAAGCAAACCTTTGTAAAGACACAGAGAGAAATTCTTGCTGAGATTGGGTATGATACATTACATTACATTCATTTAGCAGACACTCTAATCTTACAATGTAGGAGTGCTTCCAAGTGCATTCACCTGGCTAACAAGATTCGCAGAACAGCGAGTATACAGTGGACTCCAAAAAGTGTTAGGACAGTGGGTGCGTCCCAATACTCAAAAATACAACCTACTTTCCTCCACTACCACCTCCTCTCCTCCGTGCTCCGGAAACAGATCTTTGTGTTTTCATCTAATGTTACTGATTGCATCTTAATTACATATTAATGGTTGCATATTAATTAATATCTCGATAAAAACCGCAATGTCAGGTACATGCAAATACTTGTACTCGAAACGTTCAGGCAGTTTTGCATACTTCCGGGTAGGAGAGGAGTGGTAGTGGGGGAGTGGAGGAAAGGAGGTGGGGAGTGAACAATATTGGGATGCACCAAGTGACTTATTTTTCCATAGAGTTCAATTGGAAAATGAGTCTGGAGAAACAACACTTAAAGTGATCTATTCATATCTACTGCATATCTGGCAGCAGATGATTGTTTGAGGCTTGTTTGATGTGTACAGCGCTGTGTAAAAATGGCTACAATTGCTACACGGTTCACCTGATATGGATGTCAAAGCCCTCAAATTAAAGCTGAAAGTCTGCACTTTAACCTCATAGTCACTGTTCCATTTCAAGTAAAATATGCTGGAGTACAGAGCCAAAACAACAAAAAATGTGTCACTGTCATAACACTTTTGGAGTGCACTGTATATGTATCAGAGAGGAGGTTTCTCTAAGACAACAGGGGAAGCAGTGCTTCACCAAAAAAAGAACATGCATATCACACTCAACATATCTTTCTTTAATGTTGAATTATTACAATGACCATTTCCCTTGTGAAGCAAAAAAAGTGCCTAGATTCTGTATGCTTTTTAGCGTGCAAAACAGCACAACCCTTAGACTTTTTAAATTAACTTCAGTGAGGCTAACCTTTTGTCTGATTCACTAGACTAAAGATAGTCTAGGAGGGGAAGATACTCCAGGGATGCGTCCCAATACTCGAAAAATGCATCCTCTTTTCCTCCACTACCACGTCCTCTCCTCCGTGCCCCAGAAACCGATCTTTGTGTCCTCCATCCCGCCACTGTCCCAATATTGGAGGAAATGAGTGAAGCAGCTTCAAACTCGGCTTGTCCTCTCCTCCGGCGAAGGATACATTGATCTATCCTACTGCAGAAGTCTTTGTATGAATGTATGCCTTTCCCCAAGATAATGATGCCCTAATGCAAAATATTTAGCATAAATTGTGTGTGCTTCAATGGGTTATCATCACACATAGGACATAGCATCCTACGATTGCCTACAACGGATAACAAAATGCCAGTTTGTTATTGTGGTTCATATTCTACATACAAAATTCTTCAATTTAAGACAGGGAAGCAGCTTTATTTATTTGTTTGCACATTAATGTTGCTTAAACGAACATGACTAAACATAAATAAGAATGACAGCTACCATTTCAGTATCTGAAAAAGCATTAAAGGGATAGTTCGGAATTTTGGACATAATGTCTCAATTACGACTTACCCATGCTGTAGTTGATTGATGGAAACCATTTTCAGATAATTCCATGCTGTCCCTTCTTTTGGACATACCGTGAGCTTAGAATTAGAAGGTTCTATCTGCGTTAGGCATAGTTTTGAGATATTGAGCATCAAAGTTTTCACTCCCCACATCTCAAAAATGTTTCATAGTGTATTATTCTGTTATTGCTTATTTTGTCCCTCATCTTAGGTGTACTTCAAATGCAAAGTATAAAAATGTTGTGAAATTTGTAAGTGGGGTATTTTGAAGAGCCAAAATTGCAGATAGAACCTTCTAATTCTGAAGAGGTCATTTTGATTGAGAATTAGAATCAGAATCAGAATCAGAATCAGCTTTATTGGCCAAGTATGTGAACACATACAAGGAATTTGACTCCGGTTTTCCGTTGCTCTCAATGTACATACCCAGAATAGACATACAGCTAAAAACAAGGACAACAAAGCTGAACAAAGGTAAACATAAACATTTATCTACTATGTACAGATATAAATATATAATTTTTAATAAAAACCAACAACACTGAAATTATAAACAAAAAGACAATAGTGCAATGGTGCAGAGTGCAAAGATGCTGGAATAAATATGGAATTATTAATGCAACAGGTTACATTATATACATGAGGTAGTGGGTTGGGTTAGCTGACAGTATATGGATGTATACAATACAGTATATACAGCGTGCTTAGATTTATATTGACAATGATATGTACATGTTAAAAGAAAACCTGTAGTTAAACTACAAATTATAATTTAGAATAAATAGGTACAGTGGATTTTTGGTGTTACATGTCATTTCACAGGGATTGTTCCTGACACTGTATGACTGATTTAAGTGTTCATCAGAGTGACGGCCTGCGGAAAGAAGCTGTTCTTGTGTCTGGTTGTTTTGGCGTACAGTGCTCTGTAGCGCCTACCAGAGGGGAGAAGTTGGAACAGGTTGTGTCCAGGGTGTGATGGGTCTGCAGTGATGTTTCCTGCCCGTTTCCTGACTCTGGAGATGTATAAGTCCTGGATGGAGGGCAGGTTGGCACCAATGATTTTTTCTGCAGTCCTGACTATCCGTTGTAGTCTGTTCCTGTCCTGTTTGGTGGCCGATCCAAACCAGACAGTGATGGATGTGCAGAGAACAGACTGGATTATTGCAGAGTAGAACTGGATCAGCAGCTCCTGAGGCAGGTTGAACTTCCTGAGCTGGCGCAGGAAGTACAACCTTTGCTGGGCCTTTTTTATGAGTGTGACTATGTTGGACGTCCACTTTAGGTCCTGGGAGATTGTGGATCCCAGAAACCTGAAGGTTTCCACAGCAGACACAGTGCTGTTGGGTATGGTGAGGGGGGGCAGTGTTGGGGGGCTCCTCCTGAAGTCCACTGTCATCTCCACAGTTTTGAGCTTGTTCAGCTCCAGGTTGTTCTGACCACACCAGAGGGCCAGCTGTTCAACCTCCTGTCTGTATGCAGATTCGTCACCATCCCGGATGAGACCGTTGACCGTTGTGTCATCTGCAAACTTCAGGAGTTTAACAGACGGGTCTCCTGAGGTGCAGTCGTTGGTGTAGAGGGAGAAGAGCAGAGGGGAGAGCACACATCCCTGGGGGGCGCCAGTGCTGATTGTCCGGGTGCTGGATGTGAAGTTCCCCAACCTCACCTGCTGCCTCCGGTCTGTCAGGAAGTCAGAAGGTTCTATCTGTCACTGAAGGTGAATCGAATAATATTGTTTACTGAAAACTGTAGTTATTTTAGTAGTTAAAAATCTTGATGTTAATTTCACTTGGCTGATATCAAAATACATTATCAAAAACCAACATAAAGTGTCTTAGTAATGTGTTGGGCCATCCCAAGCCACCAGAACAGCTTCAATGTGTCTTGGCATAAATTCTACCTCTAATCTAGCATAGATTCTAGTCTCTGGAACTCTACTGGAGGGATGGAACACCATTCTTCCAAAAGATATTCCCTCATTTAGTGTTTTGATGACGGTAGTGGGGAGTGCTGTCGAACATGTTGGTCCAAAATCTCCCATAGGTGTTCAATTGGGTTGAGATCTGGTGACTGCGAAGGCCATAGCATATGATTCACATAATTTCTATACTCATCAAACCATTCAGTGACCCACCGTGCCCTGTGGATGGGAGCATTGTCATCCTGGAAGAGACCACTCCTATCAGGATAGAAATGTTTCATCATAGGATTTATTTATTATTTTATTAGCCTTTATTTTACCAGGAATAAAGGTGATCACTCAGAATAACATTGTATTGATTAGCAGTGACCCTTCCCTCTAAGGGGACAAGTGGACCCAAACCATGCCAGGAAAATGCCCCCCACAGCATAAAAGCCTCCGGACCCCCTCACTGTAGGGGTTTTTCCATTAATTTGTCACCCGTCTGTATGTATATACATACATACATACATACAGTGAACACCATAATTCATTGGACAGTGACACATTTGTTGTTATTTTGGTTCTCTACTCTAGCACTTTGAGTTTGAAAGGATACAATGATAATGAGGTTGAAGTGCAGTAATTTGAGGGTATTTTCATCCATATCGGATGAACCGTTTAGAAATTATAGAACCTTTTGTACATAGTCCCCCCCATTCTCGGGCATCAAAAAATATTGGACAGTTTAACATAATGTAGAATAAAGTAATACTTTTTAATATTTGGTCGCATATCCTTTGCATGCCATGACGTCCTGATGTCTGTGACCCAACAATATCAAAAGACTCTTGATATCTTATTTTCTGGTACTCTTACAAGCGATACTATAACCTCTCTGCATTTTAATGGATCTCTATGGGAATTGGGGGGGTGTACAGAACCAAAATAACAGAAAATGTGTCACTGTCCAATGAATTATGGTGCTCACTGTATATATATATATATATATTATTATTACTATTTTAAACAAAGTCAGTGTGCAATACAATAACAGGACAACAAGACAAGACAGAAGCACATGAGTTTACAAAAAAGCATATTACATTACATTATTCTAACTTAAACAGTGTGTGTGTGTGTGCCAATGTCGATGGGACTATTCTAACTAAAGCATAGTTCAAATGTGTCTGTACTTGTCAATGTTGATAATATTCTAATTTAAACATAGTCCCAATGTGTATGTGTGTGTGTGTGTGTGTGTGTGTGTGTGTGTGTGTGTGTGTGTGTGTGTGTGTGTGTGTGTGTGTGTGTGTGTGTGTGTGTGTGTGTGTGTGTGTGTGTGTGTGTGTGTGTGTGTGTGTGTGTGTGTGTGTGTGTGTGTGTGTGTGTGTGTGTGTGTGTGTGTGTGTGTGGTCAAAGCCTTGCCCCAAAAATGCCTCAGCTGACCAGGCAGTAGCTGATTTAATCTTTGCATATTACCATGTAGTACTCCCTGGTTGCATCCCAATATTCGTCATTCCCCCACTACCACTTGTCTCCTACCCGGAAGTATGCCAATCAGCCTGAACATTCTGAGTACAAGTAGTTGCATGTACAGTATACACTGTACCTGACATTACGGTTAACCATTTGTAAATGTAGCCTAATCAGCAACATTACATTAAGACACAAAGATCGGTTTCCGGGGCATGGAGGAGAGGAGGTGGTAGTGGAGGAAAGGAGGGTGTATTTTTTGAATATTGGGATGCACCCCGTGTCTATGGCAGGCATGTATTTTAACATGGACCTCAGATAATTTTTCTTTGCTTCTGCCAGAGTATAATTTCTTTGTTGACTGTGGAAGAGGGACAGTGTAAGGCAGCACACCTTTGTTGGCCCTGGTACTACAGCTAGGCCTGTAGTAGGTATATTATACCTTATTATAAAGTCTATGTTTGGTACCCCCCTCCCACACACGTGTGAGCTAAGCATTGACAATGTTATCTCAAAGTTGCTAAATCTAGCTAGCTTGCAGCACAACATACTATCTTATGTAAACCAGATAAAATAAAGGTTAAGGACAGCACTCTTCCTTTTGGAGTATATATTTAATCAAAAACTGATGCATTCCTTCGTCAGAAAGTAAGTTCGCTAAGTTACTCAATGAACAAACTGCGGAGCTAGATTCTAGGTGTGAACACTATCGCTAGCTAACCATGTAAACAATTAGAAACGAACTAGCTAGCTACGTTTTCACCCTTTGGTGAGCAATCCCAGTTGTTTTCACACTTGCATTTTCAATCCAGTATTTTCCCTATGAATAATACAGTTTTATTTAGGAGTGATGACTATGTCAACTATGACTGTGAAACTAGCTAACGTTAGCTAGCCTGCTAACGTTAGATAAAACGTTATTATGTAGTTCACATTAGCAATAAATGATCTCTAACCTGCTGTCTTTTAAACTCATCCCTCACTTTCTTATAAAATGTGACGTTTTTTTCCCTGTTTGTCCTTCTTACCATGCTTTGTTTATCAGTGGCTTTGCTTTGCTTATCAGTGTTCGAATATTGCAAACCCAGGCAGGAATACAACGTTCTCTGATTGGCTACTTTGTTTATAATCAGGTCTGTGATTGGACTGCAGATAGAACCTTATAACGCCAAGTGCAGAGGGGGATGTGCAGATAGAACTTTCTGTTTTTGTATATTTTGACCAAAAAAATGAATAAATCATGAATAATGATTAACACATGTATGAAGAACCACTTAAAGATGACTTTTATGTAATTAACTCATTTTTGATAAAAATGTCAGATAGAACCTTCTAATTCTCAGCTCACGATACACACATTGCTAATGCTAGCGCAACTCTAAGGTATCTCGTAGCATCCACTACCAAACACTTAAACACTCCACAGTACATCCAAAGCAAATAAAATACGACGACAGTCTATCGGGGTTATTTTCAGTGATTATACCATAATTTTTCAAGTCAAACTATCGTTGAATCCTTTACTTTGTGCTGACCTAAACTCTCCGTGGAAGTACGGCGTTAGTTTAGTAGGTAACGTAAAGTAGCCTATAGCTCTGCCGTCGTATGTGGTGCCGGCCAAAAAAAATATTGCGCGTGTGAAAGAATCAGACTCGTAGTATTGTTAGCTAACGTTCAGGTAAGATAGTATTTCGGTGTGTATTTCAAGGTTCAAATCATGCAAAAAAATGGGCACCACAAAGTTTTCACCGATTTCCAGTGGAAGATCAACAAAGAAAACAGCTGTGGCTTCTTGCTGCTCGCATGGATGTCACCAATTGAAACTTTAAAAAAGTTAAAAGTGTGTAGTGACCATTTCACGGAGGAAGACTATGTGAAAATCAAAAAAGGACAGTCGGGACACCCTCTACTGAAGGAGACTGCTGTGCCATCACCTGTTTTTCTTCATGCACCGAAAACAACTGATGAGCAGGTAACTAATAAATGATTGCATGCGTGATCTATCTATTCAATTTAGCTAGCTAGTTGCCACGATTGGGAAGTCATGGAAGTGGTCAAACTTTTCCTGCAAATTGGTAGCCAGTGTGCTTGCTTGTATATGCTGTGTTATTCTGTAGCATGTTTGTGTTTAGCTGACTTGTTGTCTACCAAATATGTAACTTTATGGCAAAACGGATTGTGTCGGCAACTGTGGAGTACAGCAGATAGCTTACAGGCAGATACCCTGGCTAATCTACAGCTAGCTCCGCCACCGTACTTCCACTGAGAATTTAGGTGAGCACAAAGTAAAGGATTCAACGATAGTTTGACTTGAAAAATTATGGTATAATCACTGAAAATAACCCCGAATGACGTATCGTCGTATTTTATTTGCTTTGGGTGCACTGTGGAGTGTTTAAGTGCGTTTGGTAGTGGATGCTAGTCGATACCTCAGAGTTGCGCTAGCATTAGCAATGTGTGTATGTCCAAAAGAAGGGACAGCATGGAATTATCTGAAAATGGTTTCCATCAATCAACTACATCATGGGTAAGTCGTAATTGAGACATTATGTCCAAAATTCCGAACTATCCCTTTAATGAATTTATACAACCAATCGTTTCCAAATGACGTATTTAAATTTGATTTCAGCTGTTACAGTGGGGAATAATTGTATTTCGGTGTACAATGTCGGGTACATGTTTATACTGTACATGCAACTACTTGTACTTGAAACTTACAACTTATTTTGCAGCTTTAAATGGGCTGACCATGCGTAAGATTTGTGATTGGCGATGGGACTCATTGGGGGGTCTGCGTCAGTCAAAGTTGTGATAGGGCAACTTCATCATTAGTCGACGTAATCAGCAGCATTAGATTAGGACACAACGATCGGTTTCCGGGGCACGGAGTAAAGGAGGATGCATTTTTCGAGTATTGGGGCCACAGCATGGGGGCCGGAATGGGGGGGGCCAATGGCCCCCTGGCTTTTACCGTCCTCACAAATCCCTGTATCCCCGCTAATGCCCCTATAATCGCAACACTTAGCCTACGGTAAAAATACGTTGCCTGCATTCCCGTCCACTCTAAGACATATGGTAAAATTATGCACGCAAACATAAAAAAATACAGACTAGGCTAACGCCACAATCAAAGTCCGTTGTTACACAAATCAAATGCATGCAGTGTACATCAACCAATAAAATTGTTTCAATGATGTGTTCACGCTGTCGGTTGAGCCGTTAAAGTTAGCTAGCTCACCTCAGCTCGCTATCAATAGCCCTGTAGCCTATTTGCGAACATGCTTCTGCCAAAATGTCAAAAGAATCAGAGCATAAGAAAGTAAAGTGCAGCCAAACAAAACTAAACATTAATGTTACCCCCGCCGTCCACAACTGTTGGGGTTTGAGTCAAGGCAATCAAAATGCGCCCTAAGTTTATTTAGGATAGGCTATGAATGACATTTTCACAACAGCAGGGCGCGCTAATAATTTACCAGTAACGTTAGCCTAGAGGCTAAATCATTTTGGTGAATGTGGAGGAATGTGAAGATGAAGAAGTAGCCTAGGATGGTCAGTGCTTTCCTGATTTTTAGTTCAATATGGCTTTGGATCAGAAATATAGACGGTAGAAGGAGAGAAGTGCGCTGCTGTGCTGATTGAACGCGTAGTAGGCTATACGTTATAGTTGCTATTGCTTGCTGCTACTCGGCAGCCATGTAGCTGTCCTGTATACTCGTAGTTTCTGCTAATTGAACAAATTAATGGTTGTATCTTGTACATTTCGACTTTTAACATTAGATAAGTGATTATATACAGTGTGCGAATTCCTCTCCTCTACTTGACCAATCTTCATCCCAGGCTGGGATGCTATCATTCCCCCCTCTGATACTTGTCTTTCATTCTGAATGTGTGTTATAGTAAATCCCGAACAACAAATAAGTTTATACATTTCCGAGTGTCACAATTAAATTCTAGCCTAATTATTTTGTTCAGAAGTTATGTTCACCATCTGCACTGCTCTAATCAGGTGAAGCCTAACGGTACCATTTCGGTGTTTTTATTAATAATCATAGGCGTCATTTCCACGGGGGACGCGTCCTCCACAATATGCATAAAAAAAGCAGAAAAGCCTATGCATAAAAGCGCCTACAGCACATGTACGAGGTTGTATACGGTAATCAGTGGGCGGGCCAACAATGTTGCTCCATTTAATTACATTATTGGGGCGATAGACTAGATAAACAAACTACAATGTAGCAAAGCAGTGTTTCATTTCAGGTGTTGCAATTATGTAGCCTATGCTAAAATAAGGCTAATAAAGTGCCGGAAACTTTACTTAGGTCTACAGCATTTAGATGAATTTGGCAATGGTATAATTTAACCACAAACAATATAAGGACGAGGAGTGAGCTTTGGTAGCTCAGCTTACAATAAAGCATAATGGAAGTAGCTTAATAGGCTACCCTTTTCGTTTTCTCATATCCCCCTACCAATTTGCACACTGTAGCCTAAGCTATATAATTGAAGAGCTAGCTAATGTCAGAATTCAAATTGTAGGCAGTTTACAGAATAGTAACACTGCCGAGGGGCAGTAAGCAATAGCAACGGTAATGTGGATGTGTTCAGTCAGCAGTGCACATCTATCTCAAAACCACAAAAAAAACAGAACAGAAAGTGTTAATAATGTCCTAATTAAGCGATCGATGCGCCAGAATAAAAGCTAGTAGCCCAAGGGAAGGAATCTGTAGTAGCCTAGACTTTTAATTAGATCTCTAGCCTACATATATCTAGCCAACAAGCATAGTCTAGCTATAGCTCTAGACTGAGAAAACTAAAAAGGTAGCCTATTAAGCCACTTCCTTCATGAATATGGATAAGTAGAATATGTAGCACAAGCTTAGGCTATTCACTCCTATTGCTTGCAAATTAGTTTGTTCTTAAATTCTGCCATAGCCACATTCAGGAAAGCTATATCTAAATGATGTAGACCTAAGTAAAGTGCATGGTAATTGATTCCCGTACGTTATTAGGCGTTATGGGCTAATTTGAACATAGGGTACGATTCTCACAAATGCCTCAAAAAATCAACGTGACGTCCTGCATATTCCGGTAAAAGACTTTGCGTGCAGATGTTGTATAACCTACGTGTACAACTACATATGCGCGGATTCCTCCTGTTTTCTTCACAATTCGCACACGGTTTTGTATGTATAGCCTGGCTATATAATATGAATGAAAAAAAAAGATTTTGGCCCCCGCACTTTTGAAATGATTCCGGCGCCCCTGGGCCACAGAACTATATAGTTCTGTGATTGGGACGCACCGCTGGGGTTGCTTTACAGCCTAGCGAAATGTGTGGGGTTTCCGGTCTGCTTAAGGGCCGTTGTCCCCCACGTTCATGTGGCACGCACACAAGAGAAACCTGATGTTTGTGGATGTTTGCTCGCTAGTTTTTATTTGGGGTGAGTGGTTATCGGTAAGTGTGTTTTAGTTGTCTAGTCTATTAACCTGTCTCTGTATATTGTAATGTAGCCTACTGTTATTTATTCATTAACAGATATTATACCATTTGTTTAGGAATTTTATTGACGTTTCTAATCAGAAAAAAACCCTACACTAATAAAATACCATAAAAATGGCAACATTGCTGCTCACCGTTTTCAGTATAAGCATTCCAAACACGCAAAATCTCCCATTTAAACATGGCTGTTTGCGGCTGGAGTAATTTACATAATGACTCTTAGTTGATCACCCGCAAAGTGTGAAATGATAAAGTGTGCAAATACTTTGGCTGCACCCGCCAAATAACACCCCTTATTTGGGATCTTAGTAAATCCACCCCTATATATGCAAAAGATCCCCACACCTTTTCCATTGACACCAATGCTTTAAGAGCCAGCTCTTGTCTGCTTATTTTTTTCACGACCTCTTGGCGGTCTGCTCTGCAAGCTTCGCTCCGACATGTATTATTGGCGAGTGGTAGCTCCAGGTAACTCTCCCTATAAAAGCCAAGGGGCCAAAACCGGGCTTTCGTTTTGAGGCTCACTTCCTGGTTGGTCTGGGAGCGGCCATAGTGCCGTTGCTCACTAGCGCCACTGCGGTTGGCTCCAGTATAGGTCTTTCACCATGTCAATGGCAGCAATGTTGTGAAAATACTAAGTCAATAAATTTTTCCCACAAGAAAATGTAGTCGCAATAGGTGCTTTTCCTTTGTCTAATGCCTCTCCATGTGCCGATTTTTTTAATTATTGTGTCGTTTGGGCAGAGTATTAACATTTGTTCAGGACCAATCAGAGGGACAGGTTGAGTCACTGGGGTCACTGCCATAGATAGGTTCTATAGAGTTTTCACTGCCCTCACTCGGAGGGGCGGGACCAGACGGGGGAGACAACAATCATAGGTCTAAAATGTCGATGGAGAACATCCCTTAGTAGCCTAACGTGAACAAGCGGTTGTTTTGTGGACGCAGTTCGTAACATAATAAATTGACTGCCTTGTCGCTCGTCTTCAACATGTTTGTCGTCACATATTAATTTAGGAGCGAGCTATGATGTGTCTACTACGAAAAAAAATACTATTTTGTGAGATGAGACAGCAGGGGATGTTGCAGCTAGGGTGGTTTGTGGTAAAGTGGGACACTTTTTGGCAAATCATTCTTTAAACTATCAAAGTGAGTCAATACCTACTCAAATTATTTAAAAAAAATTAAATAAGGCCTTATCAACATTCTTATGGTGAAATAACATTATAATTTGTTTCTAAATAAATGCTATATATTTCTAAACACCATCTGACACCCATATTTACTGAAGTGTAACGTTCAGGTTGAGTGGGACACTTTTGTAGCTAAAGTGGGACACTAGCCTATCTTCTCATTAAAACAAATTATTGTGCATGTGATAAAAAACGGTGTTTATTCATATAAACCCTTCTCTCTCTGGTCAGGCTTGGAGTGAAAATGTCATGGGGAATTGCATCTCTATTCATGAGAAACATCCCTGTCACTCTCCTATGGAAGAGTAATAATCATAATGTTACGTATAAGAGAGGGGATGGGGGTGACTTTACTAGGCTAAATGTAAAATTTATATCTCTCACCCTTTCCCCCAATCAAGGAGTGTGCATTTTGGGATGTTCGAAGCCCTTGGCAAAAAGTTTAGGACTCAGGCCTGTCTCCACTTGCTCTTGATACTCTTCTATTGCTCCTCTCATTTCTTCCTCCTTCCACAGATTAAGTCTTCCTCCCTTGTTACCTGTGTGCTGCTCACCTTTCTTTATTTTGTTTATTCCCATCACTTCCCTCTTCTCTTTCCCTTAACTTGCTGTGTGGGTTCTGTGATTAATTTAAGATAGGAACTGCTGCTAGAATTTGGCCTGTATTTATGTACATATTTAGGTATTTATTCACCTTATTAACAAATTAATAATAGCATTCTTTTTTTTTTTAGCATCTTTATTCATAAAATGTTTTTTCTTTGCTGAAGAAGACGATCCACGACGCAGAAATTATGCACTCTGTTACCGAAGTGTGACTTCAAAACCGAAGTACGTACCGAACCGTGAGTTTTGTGTACCGTTACACCCCTAATAAATATTTAATACACATATTAGGAAAATAGTTTGCGTAGTTCGAAGCGTCCACGTTTGCGTATTTGCGTGAGGAATGTTTCGGTCCTAAGCTAAAATAAGAGTTTACCTGGAAGCCTGCCCACATGGCCTGGCCATGTCAATCAAATGAGCAGGAACCGCCCATTCATGACGTTTACACCATTTTAGCTGTTTCTGGCTTTAAAAATGGCGGCGGGATGATAACAGTGTAACATTCAAAACATTAACAAAAAAACACTTTGCAAACGACTTATGAGGTAGGAACATGTTTATTAGACACAAGGACACATACAATGTTTTTTGGGGAGAAAATTTGAATGTAAACAAAAGAACGAGTTGTTTACAATGAAACTACATAGTATATCTTTAATGTGAAGTAGATGCAATAATAAGCAATAACACAATAACGATTGTTGTGATTGGCTTGCAAAATTTACACTGTAAAGTAGCCACAAGCTTGTGTCCTGTCCCACTCAACCTGAATCCACCCTACACTCCAGGCCCAGCGTCTCGGAGCAAGCAGCCAACCAAACTGTGGGTTAAGTATCTGAAATCAATTGCTCCATATACCTGTATAACCTTATCAATTTAGATATTAATTTAGCTATTCAACCCCTCGTGTACGCAATCGCCGTACTCCCCCTGCCATGAACGTTACCATTGCTTCGCAATGCTGGGTTAGCTAGCTAGCATTTTATGGCATATGGTTATGGCAGCTAGCCATAGACTGTAACTGGTGGGTATTCAAATTTTTTAATAAGAGGATGGGTTTGGGCGGGTATTATGAATAATAGCCTAACGTTATTAGGCTAAGTTATTTGGTTGTTTAGGCCTATATACGGTCTATGGAATGACCAAAACCTAACCGGACATTTCTACGCCTTTTGGTCCCAAAAATTAAGAAAATGTGCCAGGAATAGAGCCGAAGTGTTAGCGGTATGTTTGTACTGACTCAATACGGGGATGTTTAAAATAAAACCAATAATTTATCGGAAAAGAATATGGAGTCTGCGTTTGTAAATGTCTGCAATGTTTGTGATTAGGTTACAGGATGCAGATGAAAGTTAATGCCAGCTACGATGTAATGTAGGCTACTATGCCTTTAGCTAGCGTGTGAACCCACTAACCTACAATGCTGACTTAATCTGGAACAGTTTTCAGAACGGGGTTTCATGCTGTGGAAAACCGTGACAGACTTCTCTGTCACAGTCGAGTTAATTAGCGGTTAGCCAAAAAGACGGTGGTGGTTTGCTCATTTAAGACTATTGGGACAGATTGCTACCTTTCTAGCGGCACTAGGGATATTTATAATAAAAGTAGTCTTGTCAAAATAACATCTATGATTGATTGACCGTCAATATAGTTCATGGCAAAAGCATTACCCTATGTTCGTTCGTGTGTGGTGATGCAGTATGCCAAGCTTGGCTACCGAGCTCAGTTGGCATGCTATCTAGCTAATCAAATTAGATGATGTGAGCTGAATATAAATTGAAGATAACTGAATGAACGTTAATTATGTGACGAATACCACACATTCAATGAGAATAAATGACACAGTAAAATCGAGGATGAAAATGAAATGTTATATTATAAAACATTAGCAATTTAAGGAAGTTTACCAAGAGTTTGTTTTGCAAAATGGTGGGTTTGGTCAGGTCATGGGCTTCTCCACCCCAAACTGTCAATCATACTGTGCCTGGACCATGAAGACCAGATCAGCACTTCTGCCAGTGCACTGTACGCAGGACACAGGGCTATGTCCGCCCTGTGTCCTGCGTACAGTGCACTGACAGAACTGTGCTATTTAATGTGCACTGTTTAGCAGTCCGCGAAAAATATCCACCATGCTATTTTCCAACCGCACTGTGGAAGCGTCTTAAGCAGGTCATAAGACGACCCACCAGTGTTGTTATGTCTGCGGTTTTACAGCTAAATTGGGATACTTTCAAAGTGCAGTCACGGGTATAAATGAAAAATTGCAAAGCACTGACTTATTTTAAAAAGTAAAAACATGATGATTATTTAAAATATGTTGGTTTCGGTTAAAAATAGGCTATAATTTGGGCTAGTTTTGAGTCACCATTTGGCTGAAAAGTCATACAAGATCTGGCAACCCTGCGCCCCACTCTTGCGCTGCCATGTCATGTGTTGTTTTTGTTGTATTTGAAGGAAAACGTCAGCGAAGCTGCGCCTCATTTTTTTTAAACGAAGCTTCATGTATTTATGTGACCAAGATGTTTGTGTACTTCTTGAAAAGTGTGCTCCCGAATGTACTCAGCGAAACTCCAGAAGTAAGTGTGTCATCTGGGTGTTTGAAGTATACTGCAATTAGAAAAATTTTTGCATACTCTACGACTTACTTGCCCTATCTACTCATCAAGGCTACTCAATAGTGTGGAAGAGTGCTGATTTGGACACGGCCTGGGTCTTGTCAAGTAGGCTACAGAAGTCCACATCCGGGGATTTTAGAATATGCTTGATTTTTGCATACTTGCGGTTCGGAACGCACTTAAGACAAACAAAATGGCGCTATGCGCATTGACTAGAGTGCAAGTATGCATAATGGAACACAGCCGCAGTTTGTACAAACGGGCGGCGAAAAAGTCTTCTGGAGACTCAAATCGGTTTTTACGAGGCCGTGGAAAGGGTGACGTCACAGTGACTTTGTCCATATTTTTATACAGTCAGAGATTTTTAAAAAATTTATGGTTGTGGTGTTGGTGGTGATTTGTATGTAAATAGTTAAAACGTTTTATCGGTGTTGTAGTGTTAATAGCTAGCTGATTGCTAATGTTAGTGATTTAACTAACGTTACCTTACGTTACATAAACTAGCTCACTTTTTGTAACTTTAGCTTTTGCCATTTCATTTGGCTGCATTTGGAATCTGTGAATGTAATGTTAAACATCCTGTATCGGATTCGGCGGGATTGTTTTCAATCCTTAAACTATGAAGAAAGTTTGCGAGTGAAGGCAGAGGGGAGACCGAGGCCTCCTATCAATTTTGTCCAGCGAGTGGGCTCGGTAAATCTGAGCTTTAACGTTAAATGCTCATGGTAGCCTACGTCAAGTGGCTAACAGGCGGCTTGCTAATGAATCGCATGTATTGCTGGTCATGTGTGTGTTGTGTAAAGGGTAGGCTAATTAAATTATTTTTTCGACTTGTACCTATTTGTACAAACTATTTCCACCATGCTGTTCGGTAATAATAATAACTTGTCACATCTTTCTTTTTTGAGCTTTGGTCCCCCTGAGAACCGCCTCCAGGAGCGCTTCCCGGGGTGACCAAAGTGTGAAAAATAAAGATGTGACAAAGTTATTATTACCGATTAGCTGGTGGAAATAGTTTGTAAAAATGGGTCCAAGTTAAAAAAAACTGAATTATCCTTTAAGTGTGCTGCTGCAGGAGATGTTCAAAGTTTGTGAGAGATGGCTTTGATGATTTAACTTTCGACAGGTCTGTTAAGATTCAAAATTCAAATGAATAATTTCCATCGGAGCCTCCATAATTCTCGACTCTGCAAGATGCGGGGAAAGGTGTGGAAAAAAACAAGGAATCCTTGCCGGGGAAAAAATATCACCCCAAATTACTGAGATGCCGATTCACATGGGACTAATATTATCAGATATTTTGCAAAATATGGTAGGTAATGTGTGGTGGAATTTTTACTTTGCAAATTACGGACATAGCAGATTCACACAGGATTAAGATCACAGGACAACCGCCGCAATTATACAAGTCACATGAGGTCCCCATGTAATACTAGTCCAGTGAATAGGGCATAAGACGATTCTAAATTATCTGAACGAGGCTTCTGTTTCTGTGTACTCTTTTACAAATCTGATGTTTTACTGACTGCAAACCTGTAATCTATTAATTAACAGGACAGGACATGCCATAAAGTCAAAATATTACACTTGAATATTAATTCCATTATAGCAAAGTCAAATACTGTTATAAAGGGACTCTTTAACACATAGCCTTTGATCGGTTTTAAATGCAATATAGCTAATCAAGAAAAAACCTATTCCTGATCTCTTATGAGATGCCATATAGAGCTACATATTTATCAGTGTTCTGCAGTGTACCTGATAAACGTCCCGTCTGGCCGGTCAGGGACTAACGCCTTCCTCTCGTTAGAGAAGCAGCAGTTGCTATTTTTGCTTGACGGTTAATTTCATTGCGTTTCAGCTGGAAAACGCCCGTCTGTCCTCTGAGATGAGCAGCACTGCAGCTGGCGCGGCCCGGGAGGAGCTGAGGGAGTCTGTGCTGCGTGTGAAGAGTCTGTCTGCACAGCTGGCCAATCTGCAGAAAGAGGTACACGCCCATATTTTACTGCTAATGGATTATGTCCCAGTGCAGACACTGTACTAGCAGTGATGGTCATGATTACAAGCTTGATCGACCTGAAACTTTGGAGGGGCAGTGGACAGAGCTGACCACGTCAGGCCTTTAATTGAATTTTCTGGATGCTGTACTCCCTGGCCAGTTTGATTTTGGTCTTGCTCCCATCCAGTGAGAAATGCATTCTGGAATCTTATAGGCTAGCGTATACAGAAATACATTGGCCATTTTTACACTGCGCCCGGCAGACCCGTGGGTGGCAGGACCGGATCAACGAGCTGGAGGCTGCGCTGGCCCAGGAGCGGGACGCCAGTCACAGGGTTCAGGTGGGGAGAAGGAGCAGGAGATGGCCGAGATCCGGGGCAGGATGCAGCAGCAGCTGGACGAGTACGAGCAGCTGCTGGACATCAAACTGGCCCTGGACATGGAGATCAACACCTACCGCAAGCTGCTGGAAGGAGAAGAGGAGAGGTGAGATGGCGCCGAATGTGATTTTGCCGTGACGCGCGTGTGCAGTCGCACTCCGTCACTCATTTTGGACCCACATCTCGCCCAGGTTGAAGTTGTCCCCCAGCCCGTCTTCGCGCGTCACCATGACCCGGGCCTCCTCCAGCCGCAGCGTGCGCACCGCGTGCGGGAAGAGGAAGCGCGTGGACATGGAGCAGTCCGAGGCCGGCGAGCAGCGTCAGCATCACTCACTCTGCATCCGCCACTGGGAACGTCTGCATCGACGAACTGGACGTAGATGGGAAATTCATCCGCCTGCATAACACCTCCGAACAGGTAAAGGCGCTCTAGCATTTACAGAACCTTTTTTAAATGGGACCTTTCTTCCTTTTTTGTCTCGATTATGACAGGAAAAGCCTACACAATGCAATCAACCACACTGCATATGGTAGCCTTAGGGCATACTGCAAGACTCACTGTAATTTCACTATCATGTAGGACTCAAACTGGTGAGCTGCAGTGTCTGCTTTCCAGAATTTTCAGCACTTCAGTGGTTAACGCCTTCGCGCAGATGGCAAATTTGGTCAATTCTCACCTATTTAGGGTGTGCTCTGTTTATGGCTTTATAACTCCAGGTGGGAGCATCACAGAAACTTGGCAAATGGCTTAAATGAAAGACAGTTGTACCATTTACAATACGAACATTGTATTTGTTTATTTTCATAATTTAAGTCAAATAAAGTGCCACAAATGCAAAGAAACTTTGGAAAAATGCAAAAAATAAAATTATTTAGTTTGCAACGAAATACATAAAGCTACATATGTGAAGCAGGTAAATCTATACATTTCCTGGATCATAAACTCTGTGTCCACAAGTCTGCAAAATCTGAGGATGATATGTAGAACTACTAAACATTTATGATGCAAAATATAGGCAGTGTACCCTGTTGTCCATTAGCGTCTCCAAATCTATCCAAATGGCAAAATTGTTCACTGCTCTAAATTATAAAATAATTATATATTTAAGTAAATCAACTGTTTTGGATCATAAAGCTCATTTTTGCATAATTGTCAATTGGGAATGACTATCTTTCCATCAGTATTGGGGGTAGATATCTCTGGGTCTAAAACCCTATCCAATACATGTCATAAAATGAATAAAATTATATTTGTCCATTATAAAGCATATACATTTGCCTCTTCTGGTGGTTTAAGATGAAAACATTGATATCACACTGTTACACATTCCTAAATATGTAGCCTAATCATTCACACTTGTACCTCAATAAAACATCACTTTTTCCTGTACTCTGCAGTATGTAAACTTTTGCCCTGGTATCGTATTTGTCTGTAGATTTTTTTTAAATGTTCCCATTCATAATGACTCCAAGGAAAATTTTAACATTCATCTAGCACATATCAGCGCACAATTAATTGGAATGAGTATTTTCCATGCCTTAAGTGACAAGTATAGCCCAGGAAGATACGACGCCTAAAGCCTATATTACAGTATATACGATAACAATAAAATAATATTCCACCAACAGGAAAATGCTGCCAAATGTTCTAGTTTCAATGAAAGTCGGTACATCAAACATAAAACATGACTGAGCAATGAGTGATTACATTAGTGTGAAATGCACTCAAAATACGAAAATAACCATATCTAACATAGTCTACTGGACAAGACAGTGATCGAGTGAAAAAACTAACATACATATGTAGCCATTTTCTGCAGCTGTTTGCATCATAGTACACTGACTAGATTAAAGATTCTGTTACGCTGGGCTGTAATTTATTGTTTTTTGGCATACGATCAGGCTATTGTTGGGTTTATCTTGTTGCAATGATGGAATTCAAATTTTATATGATGAATAAATATATTTATGAACTCACACATAGAAGCTATTGTCCACTATGTCATGCATGGGTAGGTATAGTTGCAGGTGAGACTGGGTGGGGGGTTGCTTGTTAAATGGACATGCTACGGGAAAATAGTGACACTTAATAAAAGCGCGTTTGGGGTTCTCCGTGTTTACACATAGACTACTTCCGCGTATCACACGCGCACAAACAGAATTAGCCTACTCCAAGAATTATTCCAAGTTAACTGTGATTTTCAGGTCCAAAAAAATAAGTTTCACATTTCAATTTACAAATAAAACAAAACTTTTTGTTAAATTGAGCCTTTTTTAATGGTTACTTAGAACACACGCTCCATAATATTTCCAGTTATGTTATACATTACTGTTTCTTTCTCACTGAACTTATATTACATATGATTTTTTATTGAATTACATATATATTTTTGAAATCGCACTTTTTATTTGCAACTTTCACTAATCACCGCAACTTCATTGCAAGAAACACGCACAAAATATCGCAACTTTGAAGAAAAGCTGCTGGGAAATCAACCATTTTAGGCCGCAACAATCACAAAAAAACTCAGCGAGATCCTGGTGGGACTGTCAAGTACGTCAGACGTGGGCGGAGTTTGGTTTCAGAAGTAAATTCCCTATGACCGATAGAACGGGCTTTGGATACTATCGACAATTTTTTGAAATCTGATTTATAAAATGAGCCGAAACGTTCCTGGATTAGCCTGTGTGGTATTAGGATATAGAGCATACATCGCATGTTCCAATTTTAATTTTTTAAAGTAATGATTGTAGTCCGGTTTGTAGTCCACTTTAACGGACTGCATATCCATTACTGCAACGCACGGGTCGTTCTCGACCAATCAGATATCATCATCTCGTCTGGACATTTTTGGCAGTGCATACCACCTTGCTAATTTTACTTCATAGAGTACTCAAGTGACTACGTCACGCTGGTTTCGGAAGTAAATTCCCCATTCATTTAGAGCGTACAGATTAACTAAAACTAAAGCTTACTTTTAAACCATTTCTACTGATTATGTCTTACCGTCGATTTCCCGGATTGTTCAATATAACGCCCGTTAAAAACTCCACGTCCCATAATTCTCTCCAAACGAGCAGCCTTGTCATATAACGTTAGCTAGCAGTAGCACACAGCTCCGTTTTTAAACACTTTTTTCTAACATTAGCTAGCTAGCTTGAAGGACTAAAAGCTAGAATTGCTTTGTGGTTAACCGTAGCATAGTTTCTGACCTTGTCGGGCAGGCTTCTCTACTTAGCAAGCTAACATTAGCTCGTCTTGAGCGGCAGTAGCCTACTCCCATCTGCCACAGTGGAGACCGATGAGATGATGATATCTTATTGGTCGAGAACCACCCATGCGTTGCAGTACTGGATATGCAGTCCGTTAAAGTGGACTACAAGTCGTACTACAATCATTAATGCATTACTTTAAAAAATAAAAATTGGAACATGCGATATATGGTCTATATCCTTGTACCACACAGGCTAATCCACGAACGTTTCGGCTCATTCTATAAATCAGTTTCCAAGAAATAGTCGATAGTCTCCGAAGCCCATTCTATCTTCCATAGGGAATTTACTTCCGGAACCATACTCCGCCCACGACTGAAGTACTCACTTGAGAACTGTCCGGAGGGAATTATGGGACATTGAGTTTTTAAACATTGCCAGCGCTGGTATATTCACAAAAAATGCTAAAACGTAAAATTATACTCGATGCTGGTCCAGAAAAACGACATATTTTGCGAACGGGTTTTATATTTAACAATCTAGGGAATTGATGTTGATGGTAAGACATAATCACTAGAAATTGTTTAAAAGTAAGTTTTAGTTAATGTCTATGAGCTAATTGAATGGGGAAGTCACTTCCGAAACCAGTGTGACGTAGTCACTTGAGTACTCTATTGGGGTTAGGGAATGCATTTCTTTTATTCAACATTCATGTTTTTGTTCAATGAAAGAATCCATTAAAGTTCTATTCACAAGTGTTTGCATGGATGTCTGCTTATGACAAAACAAAATGTTTATATTTATGTCTGCATATGGCGAGGTAAATACAGCTAGTACAAATAACGGCAACATTTCCAGTTTATTCCCGTTAATTCCCATATATTCCTGTTAATTCCCATAGAAAGTTTCCTCCTTTGAATACTCCCGGAATTTTGAAGCCCTAGTAGTGAATAAGAAATGAAATGGCATAAGCAGGCTATAGATGAAAAGAAAATTAATCTTGGTCTGATTTTGAAAATTATATTGAAAAGATGGCGTTACTTTCTCACACCTGCATAGGACCAGCCTATGGGGGGTTTTGAGATGACCAGGACTATTGGAGATATCTCTGCTGCCTACAAGTTCACTCTCAGATACGTCTTAAGAGCCGGACAAAAAGTAACCGTAAGTCACTCCAAGTTGCATTATGATCAGGTACTTTCTGTTGTGGATGAGTTTGCACTCCCTTATTGGATGCATTGAA
The DNA here is from genome assembly GCA_029718625.1 of Synaphobranchus kaupii. Taxonomy (NCBI): domain Eukaryota; kingdom Metazoa; phylum Chordata; class Actinopteri; order Anguilliformes; family Synaphobranchidae; genus Synaphobranchus; species Synaphobranchus kaupii. The sequence goes on along the minus strand of CM056376.1, from coordinate 50,948,824 downwards.
TCCCACTGCACTCCACAGCAGTTAGGTCCTCTCAAGACATCGTTCTAAGTGAATTGTAGAATGTCTTCTGCGTGCACATCCATTCACTCATTTCATCCACTAGTGATCTTTACAGAACCCATTTGGAGCTCAGAATTGTCTCCGTTACCCACATTAAAGTTAACCACAGAGGGGATTGATGTGTATTTCAAATCACAAAAGGCATTTTTACATGCAATGGAGTTCACAGAGAGCCACAGACATTTAATTTGCATTTTATAACATGAAATGTCGAAAATCCAAGTGTTCAAGTTAGCTGTATTTAAGTTAGTTTGTGGTTATTTACTAGCACACTTCCAAATTCTTGGTCAGAGAACATTGCAGAGTGAATTCTGTGATCTTTTTGCACGGACCCTTGAAGCAGTGTGTTAATTTCATCAAAGTTATTATTTTGTGCTAGTGTGATATTGTTTATGTTTGATATCCGATTCCTTGTACTTTGCCACAGGATCTAGGTTTTATGAACAGATGATGAAATAACTAGAGAGCTGGAAGTATTGATTAAACAAACATTTTCATATGAAGCTTAATTAAAGCTGTGATTTTAATATCTTTTTCACATTGATTCTGTTTTACTATCCTCACTTTGAAAACTGTGTGTTGATTGGAACAACGCATATGCATTTTCGCTGTACTTGCATTAAAAAATGAGCTTTTCAGCAATTCAAACTGGTTTCGGCAGACATGGTTGAGCAATCGTCTGACATATGCATCTGCACAATCTCTATCATCGTGTGCCTGCGAAGAACCGTTAACACGACAAGAACCGTTAACCCGTCTCCTGAAACTATGTACAATGATTTCTTTATTTTTTTCACTTTATGGAGATAATCAGGGAGTTTTTATTGCAAAACTAAATCCTGAATAATAGTACTCAAACCTTTTAAAATTTGAACTTGTGTCTGTAATACACGAGGCAATAGAATAAAGACCCTTTGGTTGATATTAAAACTAGAGTTCCTGAAACTGAATGGATTTTAATGGTAATGGTGCATATTTTTTTCTTAAAACACTTAAGACATGATACAATAGCTGGCTCTTTGGTCTTTCATAGTGCACTCTGATGGATGAAAACAGCAAAGTTCTTTTCTATTTTAGGGAGGAAAAAAACCTCATGCAATTTTAAACATCGGACTATTCTTTTTTTTGTAAATCCACTTCATAATTTAATTTCCATGGCCTGCCCTGCCCGCATTCTTGTTTGGGGGCCACGTATATTTTCAATAATGCAGAAGTGCATTCGCTAAAGCTAATTTGCGATCAGCCGAAGCGCAGCTCTTTGCACGATCTGCTCAAACACCGTTGCCCATGTTAAGTAAATATTTGTGAGTGGGGTACTGTGCTCAGGCTCAGAAGCACTTTCCAGGCTGTGGACACCCCAGCCGTGCTTTCTCAACCTGCCTCCATGTTCAGGTCTGGGCCTCCGATGCAGGCGTGACTTCCAGCCCCCCTGCTGACCTCATCTGGAAGAACCAAAGCTCCTGGGGTCCTGGGGAGGACATCAGGGTGGTGTTGCGGAACCCAAAGGGAGAGGTATGGAACAGTACAGGCCTGGCGTTCTCTTCCTCTGCAGGACTGTGTGTAGGGGGGCAGAAGCACGGTGCCTGGAGGGACCTCCCTGATCAAACCACTCTATCTTAACAGGAAGTGGCTGAGAGGAACACGGTCTTCAAGACTGTGGAAGAGGAGGGTGAAGAGGAGGAGGAAGAGGAAGATGATGAAGAAGTCGAGGTCAGTGATGCGTTCCGATGACGTAAAGGGGGGCAAAATAAATCGAGAGAGTCCCCCTTGCAAGGATGATGCGTAAAACCTAACACCTAACGCATCTTTCCCAGGGAGAAGTGCATCATTCGAAGAGAGGCTGCTCCATCATGTAAAGGAACCAACGCCATTTTCTCTTTGGCCCAACGTGACCAAATTCAGCTGCCAACAGAACTGCCACAGAGCTATTTTTGTAACCCTTTAGTTTTTATTGTCCTATGTGTGATTGCATTTTTATACCTTTGAAAAACGCAGAAGATTGTGAGCCATTTTGGTGCTTTTTTTTGTGAATTGCAGAATGTAGCCATCCTGACTTGTTTTATATGAAGCCATTTTGTTTTATCAGATGACTATTTTTGTAGAATAGAGTAGAAAACTGGTGGATCACTGAAAGCGAGGCGAGCTTGCAGGATAATATTCTGGTGCTGTGTTCATATGTTTTACAACTTCTATATCCTGCTTTATAGTAGCATTTGAAGGCACTTCCCCTTTAAATCTTTAGTTTGTTTTAAATTAATTTTTTTAGACAGACTGGATGTTGCATACTTTAAATTGTACTTTCTTGTAAAAACAAAAATGTAGGATTTGTTGCCATTTTGGAAGCCCATCAGAATGTGTATGCATGTTATGCACGTATGACTGTATTTATAAATACAGTTAAAACAACAAGTTAAACAGCCTGGTTTCCTATTTATTTATAATGCACCCAATCAGTTGAGTGGTCTTTGTGTTAAGTGTTCTATCCAACAAGAATTTGTTGCAAAGTCCAGCCGTTTCTAACCGTAAGATGTGCTGCTTGCTTCATATTGTTCAAGCGAAATGTGAAGAGAAATGTTGGAAGTGTCCATAGTTGTGATCAAAGGCAGTTTTGGAAGAGGGTGCTCTAGTTTGCCTTGAACCACCCTTATTTTCAGGTTATTGTATTCATTGTTTCAGTTTTTCATTAAAACTAAGACATCAAATTTGGTGTGGATCTTCATTTCTCTGCATCCACCAGGGGGCACTAATGCACCATTATTGGTGCTTCATTCAGCATTATTGCATGTGACAAGTACAAAAGGGTTCACGAGGGCTCTGCTGGGCATGAAACCTTTAATGGATTACTGAAATCTGAACTCATGGAGTCGCTTTATTCTGTCAATGCATTACTCACATTCCAAAATGATAACTGTGTCCTCAGTTCACAGTCCATATTTAGTATCAGACAAATGATTTATCCAGTATATCATTTGTCTGTTACATGCTTTTACTATTTTAATGCCTGTTAACAAAATATGAAGATGAATAAAGAGTTGTATTCTTTCTTATCAATTGTCTGGAGAGAGTCCAAGACTCAAGTATAAGATAATTCATTATTATAATTAATTTTCATTTGTGAGTGAATCCACGTGTCTTAGCAACAAATGACTATTCAGACAGATACTTTGAATTTCATACTGCTTTCAGGAAAATAAATATTTATTAAATACGAAAGACATATTTCTTACTGTCTTGCTGTAGAAAGTGAACAGGCATGAACTTTTGGAGAATGCACCTGAGACAATTTAGGCCACAAATAGGTTTTCATTCCAAATAGGAATGAAAAATAAAATAATTCTCACCACAGGTATAGCCATAAAACCTCTGAACAGCATTGCAGAAGAGAAAAATGTAATAATATATACTGCAGCAAAAAACCAAAACACCAGGAGGAAGTGCTTTACGAAACACAATAGGCTTATTTCCACATCACTTGTTGTGTGAGTGTTAGCCATGGTGGGAACTTTAAACCAATGTTGATGTTTGCATAATGTGAAAAAGAGGAGGTGATTTTCTAGCATGAGTTTAATGTGAGAGCACATGTATGTTGGGACAGAGTTCATAGAAATTTGAGGGGAATTTGGGCTTATAATCTTAACATTTTTGTACAGTTTGCCTATACTTTCTACATTTGTAAAAAAAAAAAACTAAAAAAAAACAGATGCATGCCAGCAGGTGTAATTGCTTAATGTATACGTTTTTCATAAGAGGAGCATGAGGGTCCATGGACAGAGTACGTTCCCTTGTTTAGAAAAACCCCAGCTGTAGGACGATGTCTTATGAGTGGAGGTCTCTGTGCAGAGGTAGCAGTGTGTGATGCAGGGAGCAGGAGAAATATTATCCATTCATCACCACTTGTTACCCAACTCACCTTCTGTACACTTCCAAAAGCGGTGACGACGTTAACCAAGCCTTAAAAGTGGCTATGCAATGGTCCTTTAGTCCGCTTTGACTGCAGAATATGTAAGACAATATATAGCAAATGTATTAATAATGTACAATTTTACAATTACCATTAGCCCGAATCACTTGATTTGAATCACACTGACGAGTTCTGATTGTCATAATTGCCAATAAACACTCCATTAATTTGTGTCATTTTCATTTTGTGATTATGCTGGGCACCAGAAATGAATTTGAGCTCAGAGGTGTGATGCACCATTGGTATTCAATTATAGTTTTATAGCTGTGGCACTGTGGTGTAGCCATAATTAGAAGTCATGTCTGAATATGAATAAAAAACCTGTTGTATCATGGTTCTGTAAACGCCACGCAAAGTAGCTCACTCCTCAATGTTCCCATATTAATTTGGCAGGACTGATATTTTCTTTTAAATATTTAGTTCCTAGCACAGGATATAACTTAAGTATGGGTTCAGTATCTACAACATAAGCTAATTAAGTGTAATTAGAGTGATCTGCAAACACTGCATGACTATACAAGCCTTTTGAGGACAGACAAGACTGGCATACATTTCAGTGAGTTCACTGAAGTACTCCTAAACGTTGTGCCCTTCAAAACCTATTATTCATTTCACAGCATCATTCAGCTGACCCTTTCTCCAGGTGTGCACTGACCGTCCAATCTATATGCTGGTATGTGCTTAGAATACTGTATCCTCGCCTCAAGCAGCTCCTGTTATCTCACTCACTCCATGTCTGACAGCTTCATGCTACTGTGCCTGACAGCTTGCACCTTTGTTTTCTCTGGACTCAGTCAGAGAGATGTGTACATTCACACAAGCAACTCTGCTTCAACAGTATCTGAGAGAACAGAGAGCATAAACCATCACAGGCTGTTCTTTTCAAATCCAAGAGTGATCGAGAAGTGTGCTGTTGTCCAGAATTAGAAACTTAGGAAAGGCACAATGGTCCAACCATGGCATTTTACAATGGCATTCATTCAAACAATTTAGGCTCACGGCTATAAGCAGGCCTGAGAGCTGAAGACGAGGCAAACCAACTCGTATCCAGTAGGGGTCTAGCCCTGTGTTGCAAATTGAATTGGAAGTGGCGTAGGTCATAGACGCAGGTACTGAAGGGAGAGATCCAACAGTCCAGACAGATGGTAGACCGTGCCCATGGTACTGGTATGTATGCTTTCAGGGTGAAATAAGTTTCTCCGCATCACAACTATCATGACATAAATGGGTAATTTTACCAGGAAGCTGTGTGACGAGTCATCAGAACACTGGGGCAGATGTCAGACAGAGAGGGGACTGACCAATCAGAATACTTAGGTTGGATTCAGAGAGGACACCAATCAGAAGGCCCATTTACACATGACATATCTGCTGTCTTGACAAATCTCATACCTCATTTTCTGAATGTGGTCTAATCACAAGTAAAATGGTGGATGACATGACAAGATTTAAATGCTGTTTGGTAGTTAATGGAGAATGGTGTCTGCAAGCAACAGAAAATGGTGTTTGCGAAGAGAATTGAGTCTTCAAGAAGCATCTGGGCAAAACAATGAATTTGAAAACTAGTTTGAGAATGTTCTAGCTAGACAGTATTTGTCAGTCATGCAAGTAAGTGTGACAGCATGTACAAATTCATTAAATTATTCAGTTTTGCGAGGTAATTTACTGAACAAATGTCAAACTCGCTTCATGCATATACATGAGGAAGCATTGTGTAGAACTGCACTACCGGTTATATAAATAGATTTCTCACAAAACTGACTTATTGTCACATTTGGATAGACATAGACATTACTAATAAATCACTCATGTTTGGTTTAGTGAACTTGTTTATTCTTTGAGTTTAATAGCTAACAAGGGTATAAAAAACAAGGTTGTAAAATAATCCCATGGATTGCCATTCAAAACAAAATGCTAATGTTTTTGTTCTCATAGACAAAAGATGCAGCATTTTAGCTCTCCCTGGACCACCTCTATTATTATAATCTATTTCACAAGAGATTGTAAGTATGAATTTAATTATTAAAAAAGGATAATTAATTTCATTATATCAATGTTCAGCTATATTGTTTAAATCTCAAATGTATTCTTATGATCGGTAGGTCACAAATTGTTCAAACACAAAAGCATTTCATATTGTGAAGCCCAAACAGAAACAAAGAAGTGGACATTTTAAGTCAAGTGAGATGTACAACTGTAATTTCATGTATAACTGAAAATAAAAAACTGAAGCTTTCATATTAGTTTACTTTTAATATTATTGGACATTGGATATTATTTAATTGGCTTCTTCATTTGCAAAAATGAGACTAAATGCAACAATTCAACAGCCAGATTCTTTCTCTCAGTCAGTAGTCATCAGCAAAGCTACATAGGTCTCACTCGTGTGGTGAGGCCAAAACTGGGGACAAAGGAAAATGGATAATAGGGGATTTCCAAAATGGCGGCCGATCCAAGATGGTGGCGATACATTAAGTAAACATATGTGTTCCAGATGAGGGCAACAGAGATAGAGAAGGCATTAGGAGGAGAGGGGGACATTGCCAATGGTAGAGAGGGCATTAGGGGTAGAGGGGGCAGTACTAATAGTAGAGAGGGCATTAGGGCCAGTGGGGGCCAGGGCCAATGGTAGAGAGGGCATTAGAGGAAGAAGGCATTAAGGGTAGAGAGGGCATTGGGGCAGAGGGAGCCAGGGCCAATAGTAGAGAGGGCATAAGAGATAGAGAAGGCATTAGGAACAGAGGGGGACATGGCCAAAGGTAGAAAGGGCATTAGGGGCAGAGGGAGACAGGGCCAATAGTAGAGAGGGCATTAGAGATAGAGAATGTATTAGGAGCAGAGGGGGACATAGCCAATGTTAGAGAGGGCATTTTGGGCAGAGGGAGACAGGGCCAATAGTAGAGAGGGCATTAGAGATAGAGAAGGTATTAGGAGCAGAGGGGAACATGGCTAATGGTAGAGAGGGCATTCGGGGCAGAGGGAGACAGGGCTAATAGTAGAGAGGGCATTGGGACAGAGGGAGCCAGGGCCAATAGGAGAGAGGGCATTAGAGATAGAGAAGGCAATAGAAGCAGAGGGGGACATGGCCAATGGTAGAGGGCATTAGGGGCAGAGGGGGGACATGGCCAATGGTAGAGAGGGCATTAGGGGCAGAGGGAGACAGGGCCAATGGTAGAGAGGGCATTAGAGAAATAGAAGGCATTAGGAGCAGAGGGGGTCAGGGTCAATGGTAGAGAGGGCATTCGGGGCAGAGAAGGCCAGGGCCAATGGTAGAGAGGGCATCAGAGGTAGAGGGGGCCAGTACCAATAGTACAGAGGGCATTTGGGGCAGAGGGGGCCAGTTTCAATGGTAGAAAGGGCATCAGGAACAAAGGGGGCCAAGGCCAATTGTAAAGACGGCATTAGGGGTAGAAAGGACATTGGAACAGAGGGAGCCAGGGCCAATAGTAGAGAGGGCATAAGAGATAGAGAAGGCATTAGGAACAGAGGGGGACATGGCCAATGGTAGAGAGGGCATTAGGGGCAGAAGGAGCCCGGGCCAATAATAGAGAGGGCATAAGAGATAGAGAAGGCATTAGGAACAGAGGGGGACATGGTCAATGTTAGAGAGGGCATTATGGGCAGAGGGAGACGGGGCTAATAGTAGAGAGGGCATTAGAGATAGAGAAGGTATAAGGAGCAGAGGGGGACATGACTAATGGTAAAGAGGGCATTATGGGCAGAGAGAGATGGGGCCAATGGTAGAGAAGACCTTAGGAGCAGAGGGGGACAGGGCCAATGTTAGAGAGGGCATTATGGGCAGAGGGAGATGGGGCCAATAGTAGAGAAGGCATTAGAGATAGAGAAGGTATTAGGAGCAGAGGGAGACAGGGCCAATAGTAGAGAGGGCATTATGGGCAGAGGGAGACGGGGCCAATAGTAGAGAGGACATTTGAGATAGAGAAGGCATTAGGAGCAGAGGGAGACAGGGCCAATAGTAGAGAGGGCATTATGGGCAGAGGGAGACGGGGCCAATAGTAGATAGGGCATTAGAGATAGAGAAGGCATTAGGAGCAGAGGGGGACAGGGCCAATGTTAGAGGGCATTATGGGCAGAGGGAGACGGGGCCAATAGTAGATAGGGCATTAGAGATAGAGAAGGCATTAGGAGCAGAGGGGGACATAGCCAAAGGTAGAGGGGGCATTAGGGGCAGAGGGAGACAGGGCCAATAGTAGAGAGGGCATTAGAGATAGAGAAGGTATTAGAGATAGAGAAGGTATTAGCAGCAGAGGGGGACATCGGCAATGGTAAAGAGGGCATTAGGGGCAGAGGGAGACAGGGCCAATAGTAGAGAGGGCATTAGAGATAGAGAAGGCATTAGGAGCAGAGGGGGACATGGCCAATGTTAGAGAGGGCATTATGGGCAGAGGGAGATGGGGCCAATAGTAGAGAGGGCATTAGAGATAGAGAAGGTATTAGGAGCAGAGGGGGACATGGCCAATGTTAGAGGGCATTATGGGCAGAGGGAGATGGGGCCAATAGTAGAGAGGGCATTAGAGATAGAGAAGGTATTAGGAGCAGAGGGGGACATGGCCAATGTTTGAGAGGGCATTAGGGGCAGAGGGAGCCAGTGCCAATATTAGAGAGGGCAATCCATTTTGGAGGGATTAGCATTTTTGTGTTAAACTATGCCCACATCAGCTTTTATTGGCTTAATGCAGTGATGCAGTTTGAAATATCCACTTTCTTTACAGTAACTTTTCAGAGGACATACGAATGAACAAATTAGTGAAAGTTCCATGTTGATTTGTGAAACGGTCTAGCAGGAGATGTCTTTTAAAGGTTTTTCAATAAATTGAAAATGGCAGAAAGTACAAAATGGTGGACAGTATGACTCCTAAGAACTAGAGTTTTCTATGAGGAGAGACATCTAGGTAGGATGTAAGCATCTAGCTCACATTGGTACAGCAGTGTGTTCCCCTAGGATGGAGTTGTAGCAGTGGAGGTGAAGCACTTATATATATATTATATATATATAATAATAATAAGAATTCCTAAAAAAAATTGCCGGGAGGTTTCTTTGTGTCTGCCGGCATCAGAGGGGCTCTCGAGGCCTAAGTACATACAGTACAGTCAAGGACAACAGACAGGCAGGGGCGTAGGTTTCATTTGAACATTGAGGGGGGGACCACAAACAGTAAATGTTCTTTGTGATGATAATGGAGGGGGACACTAATAATATAGCATCCAACAGTAGCGAACCATGACTATTGGACCGAGGCCCTCAACCATTCCCGTGAGCAAAGCAATACGAAGTATTGGGGGGTCTGGGGGTCCTCCCCCAGAAACATTTGAGCCTTTTAAAACTAATTTCCTGCATTTCTACACAACCTCACCCAGGGCATTTTCTAAAATAAAATGTTTTATTTATGAACATTTTGGAGAAGTTTTTTTTTTTTTTTCAAAGCACTAGGCAAGATTTGAGATGCTTTCATATAAATCTAAAGCCATGGTAGGCTAATCAGTACATTAGTGGATAAGATAAGTTTATAACATTTTAAACTCTGTGGTTCTCAAACTCGGTCCTGGGGGTCCCCTGTGTATGCTGGTTTCCGTTCCAACCACAATTGCAATCCCAAAATTTTAACAAGCTGTTAATTTTTCTTAATTAGGTGTTTTTCATGTTTAGAGGGATTATTTACCCTCTTAAAACAAATTATGTCAGAAATAGTTATGCATACCATGAAGGCTATGCCATGTTCACATTGTGCTTATAGTGCTATCTTGCAAACTATAATACAAGGTAACATTTTTTTAAACTGATCAATTTAAAGACAGGTGAATCAATAGGCTCCTAATTCAGTTCAATCAAGTTCCTTAATTTTTCCTTAAACTTATTAACACAATGCAGGTTTGGCTCATTATCATTTGCTTTGTCTTTTGAATTGTTCATTATTTACCAAGTCTCTAGTTTTAGTTGCCAATGTGTCCACAATTTCACCAATTCGGAGCCTATTGATTCACCTCAGTCCTTTAATTTGTTTAATTTGATCAGTTAAAACATTTTTACCTCTCTTTTTGTAATTGTTTGCAATATAGCACAATGTGAATATTTGACTTTTATTATTCATGACATGCATAGCTATTTCTAACATAATGTGGCTTCAGAAGGGAAATAATCCCTCTAAACATGAAAAACACCTAATTAAGAAAAATCAACAACCTGTTCAAATTCTGGGATTGCAATTGTGATTGGAACTAAAACCAGCATAGCCTATGCAGGGGGCCCCAGGAGCCGAGTTTAAGAACCACTGCCTTTAGTGGTAGTCGTCGACATCCCAATTATGGTATTCACATTTCTCTGAACTTCTAAATTAGGCTAATTACAGTGTCACGCTTGCGAATACATCAGCCTCTCATGTTGCACTGCAGGGCAATAAACATTTTAAGGAACCAAACATCCTACATTTAAGAAGCTACAACTGTTTTCTGATGAACCCTTAAGAAATTCTCTATTCAATTGTCCAGCAACGTCGACATTTCAATTCAATTCAATTCAATTTTATTTGTATAGCGCTTTTTACAGAGAACTGTCACAAAGACGCTGCACAGGGAAACAGAAGGAAAATTGAGCAAAAAAACCCAGGCCTTAGCCCCCAACCAGCAAAATGAGGTAAAAAAAACTCCCCGGTAGGGGAGAAAAAAAACACTGAGCAGTGGCGAGAAAAAACTCCCCAGTGGGAAGAAATCTCGGAAGGAACCTGGCTAGAGAGGGGGTGCCCATCCTTCGCTGGCCGGCCCGGTTTAGACTAAAGGTGGACTGAATGGTAATAGTCAATTCAATAATCAGTTCAATCATCAGTTCAAAGGGGGCGGGATGATGCATCTGGGACTCCGGTTGCGTGAAGTCGGGAGGATAAACCAAAGGAGGGACGGGTCCGAAGCAGTCTGCAAACTCAGGGTGAGGGGCATAACTGGAGCAGTCTGCAAACTCAGGGTGAGAGGGGGACGGGCCGGAGTAATCTGCAGCTCAGGGTGAGAGAGGTAAAGAGAAGGTTAGCCCCCCCCCCCCCCGACATCCTTAACTATAGGATTTACTAAAGAGGTACGTTTTTAGCCTACACTTAAAGACAGAAAGTGTGTCTGCAACCCGTACATACATGGGAAGATTATTCCATAAAAAAGGGGCTCTGTAAGAGAAGGCTCTGCCACCCATTGTAATTTTAGATATAATAGGAATTTTCAAATAGCCAGCATTTTGAGAGCGAAGTAATCTAGGAGGACAGTAAGGAATGAGTAAGTCACTCAGATATTCAGGGGCCAAGCCATTTAAAGCTTTAAACGCTAGAAGTAAAATCTTGTAGTCAATTCTGAATTTGACAGGCAGCCAATGAAGAGTTTTGAGCACCGGGCTGATGTGCTCCCATTTCTTGGTTCTAGTAAGAACCCTAGCAGCTGCATTCTGTACAAGTTGGAGGCGATTCAGGGCTGAGCCAGTGCAACCAGACAATAATGCATTGCAGTAATCTAGTCGAGAGGTTACAAAGGCATGAACCATTTTTTCAGCATCCTCCAGGGACAACACCTTCCTTAATTTAGATATATTCCTCAGGTGGAAGAAGGCCATTCTTGTGATATTGTTAATATGGGGCTGAAAGGAGAGATCTGAATCAATAATTACACCAAGGTTTTTAACAACCTTGTTAGGGGAGACAGAGAAGCAATCTAAATTTAAGGGAAGCTGTAAGAATTTATCTCGAAGGGATTTGGGACCTAATACTAATATCTCAGTCTTATCTGAGTTCAATAAGAGGAAATTTTGGGTCATCCAGGCCTTTACATCTTTGAGACAGGTCTCTAGTTTAGACAACTGGTCAACTTCACCTGGCTTAACTGATATATAAAGTTGTGTGTCATCTGCGTAGCAGTGGTAGTTAACACCATGTCTGCTTATAATGTTCCCAAGAGGGAGTATGTAAAGAGAAAAGAGCAGAGGACCCAAGACCGATCCTTGTGGTACTCCAAAGTTCACCTTAGAAAATTCAGAGGACTGACTGTTTACCCTAACAAACTGGGATCTATCATAGAGATAAGATTTAAACCACATATTTCCACAGTGCTACCTAACATTATCGCACTGGCGGCTGTAATACATTGCTGTTGTTATGAAAAAACATGTACTTTTTTTAACGTATATATAAGGCATAGACTGTAGAAAAATAAGGAGTAGTTAGCTAGGTTAGGAACAGCGCATACAGTAGCCTAGCCTACCTGAATGGGGAAACCTCTGGGTCGGCGGTTCTTTTATTCACTGTGAGGATTTTGATTTGATTTTCAGTTGAGAGGACTGTTTCAGGTGAAACGTAGCAAAGGCCGCCTATACACCAACAATCCATCTGCTCTACCCCCGTAACGAGCGTCTCGATTTCATACTCCATGAAGTTTCTCGTCTTTTTTTGCGGTCTGACTTCTCCACTACAACCAACCTGATTATAACATATCCATAACGTTATACAAAACACTGGCTAAAACACTGGGTTATGGGAATTGAAGTCCATAGTATTATCGGCTTGAGCAATCACCCCTAATTGTTGACTACATATCCCATTTGTGCTTTCATAAACTCGAACTTGTCGTGGCCATGAGATAAACCATTGCTACTGTTTGAAGTAGTGAGGGGGTGGGTCAATAATTCATACTATGTTTACGGGCATTACATATCTTTCCGCATAAATTTAAGTCATTTTTTACCGTTGTTGCAGCCTTCATTGACTGTAAGCTTTACATGGGAGTGGGTTCAATTATGGTTGGGGGGGACAATTTGACTCTTTCCAACATTGGCGGGGACACATCCCCCGTTTCCCCCCATAATCCTACGCCCATGACTACAGGGCTGCGTTCAGATCCAAATTTTATTCTTTCTTCCTGTCGTTCCCTTCCCTTGATTCAAGGGAATTCACATTGAAGCAAGGGAAGGGAATGACAGGAAGAAAGCATACATTTTGGATCCGACCGTAGTCCAGCACTTCAAAATGTTGTACATCTATGGCCTTCTCTCACCAGAACAGCTGCATTTGCTAGTTAGCACTGGCCATATACAACCTTGCTGAAAGTTAGCTTTGCTTAGAAAGTTTGGACACAATCGCATTTCAAATGAGTTTATGACAGCAACTTTTCCATGAAAGCACTTTACGTTTAAAACGTTTTTGCGTTACTCTAAAACGTTTACAAGGCCGTTTACTCCAGCATTTTGAAGGGGAGAGAGTGGATTGTTTTGTTTACAAAAAAATTCAGCAGCAGCGGTCATATTTCAGCAGTGGCGTAACGCCGCTGCTAGGTGCATATAGGGGAAACACTGTACAGTATGTATGAAAAGCATAACATGCACATCCTTTTTGTCGCAAATGAAAAATAAATTATAAAAAATAATTCTTTGTAGAGGCGAACCTTGAACCTGGGCCTCGTGCATCCGAGTCAGAGAAGCTAACCACAAGGTCATAACATAGCTCCATGTGTACTGTTGTTTTTTTCCGGTTCTTTACTGTTACCTTCAGTCGTAGCACTCCCGGACTAACAAATAATAAATAAAATACAGGTGGAAATAAATTGCTGTTACCCTGTAAATACGAAACATCATCCTGTCACAACATCAGTCCATTGTCAAACTAATTAGCTTAGCCATCAACACATCTGACCTAGGCTACCTGTTCATGCCATGATGTAAAATATGTAGTCAATATAAACTAAATGGCTGTTAGCTGAATTAGGCTACTGGAGACTTGACTATCTCAATCTGCTCAAATTGATGTCCTGCAGCAAATATTCAGTCTGACCTACATGTAGTGCATGAACATGACAAAACACAATACGTAGCGTTAATGAATGTGATGTGAAACTGAACAGCTGTTGGCTGAAATGCATTACCTATTAACAACTGTGTGTTTACTTGCTAGCTAGCTATACAAATAACTTAGCTTAGACATAACGTTAATATAACCACAGAAGGGCTTGTATCACAAAGCCGGATTTAGTTACTATAGGCTAACAGGAACAATAACTAACTTAACGATTGTCAAATAGACATGGCCATGGCTTCTCAGGAATGTATTTAATTGGGGGCCGTAACAATGACATAATGCATAATATTGTTCTCTTCCATCTGAGGCAATGCCTAGATATTAACTCAAAAAATGTGTTTTAGTGTTTCCTACCCCATTAATGTGAAAATAAGATTTGTAGATGTGAAAAGCATAAGAAAGCGCATGTCGTCGAAAAGACCTTTGGGATTCGAACCCGGGTCTCCCGCATTGAAGGCAATCACTCTAATTGCAAAGCCATTGCAGATGTCCCATTGTACAGGGAGAATTAGTCGTGGGTATTGAGCATTTTTGATGAAGAATTTGGCAGGAAAAAGAATAACTTTATTAAAACTTTATTTGTTTCACTCATTTAAGTACTAGTGAAACAGTGAATAGTTAATATAGTAAAATCTCTTCGCCTTTGCAATAATGTGAAAAGAACATTATTAAGTGTGAAAAGCATAACAAACTGTCCATTGTTTTCATCGAAAAGAAAAGTAACCTACGGTGGGGATTGAACCCGGGTCTCCTGCATACCAAGCCATTGCTCTTACCGCTAAGCCATAACAGACGACCTGTGGCTGCCAGGTGATTGATCACGACACATAATTTTCAATGTTTAAAACACAACAGTGATTTTTCATGAAGGGAAATGGTAATAGCATTTCCAAAATGGCGGCCAATCCAAGATCGCAGCGACATATATGGGACATACATATGTTCAAGATGAGGAAATTGATCACTACAGCAAGTTTTAAATGTCTAAAAAATTATGGTGATTTTTTATGAATTTAAAAAAATATATTATGCTCTATAGCGCCACCATTTGAGTCTATTTAGCCAATACTTTAGAGTTTGGCTCAAAAGAAGCTCAGTACAAATATAGAAACCGAATTTTATTAATATCCATGGAAGAATTGAAGAGTTATTAGCGTTTTTGTG
This sequence comes from Synaphobranchus kaupii, assembly GCA_029718625.1. NCBI lineage: Eukaryota > Metazoa > Chordata > Actinopteri > Anguilliformes > Synaphobranchidae > Synaphobranchus > Synaphobranchus kaupii. The sequence goes on along the minus strand of CM056376.1, from coordinate 50,933,803 downwards.
ACTAGCCACGCCCACAACAGTTTTTATTGGCTTACTGCGATCAGGATATTTGGAAAATCGGAAAATCGCTTCCTACGTTTTTTGGAGAATCGTCCCCTGAACAAAAGGGTGTGAGTTGCATGTTGATATGTCAAATGTTCTCAGAGGAGTTTGATTTTATAGGTTTTTCACAAAATGCAAATTTTAAAAGATCCAATATGGCGGACCTCATTGATCCTAATGGCAAAGTTATTTGCCATGAACCAAGGAATTTGAGGCAAAAAGAATTTTGAAGATAGGTTAAACGGTTCAAAAGTTATAGCCCAAAAAGATTATAGAATTTCACTTTGTCTCTATAGCGCCACCATCAGGTCAATTGGGTTGGAATTCGCTGTACATGTGTCCTGTCGCAGTGTCTATATGTGTACTAAGTTTCATAGTTGTCAGTTTTGTGGTTAGGCCAATACCGGGGACAGAGGGAAATGTGAATAGCATTTCCAAAATGGCGGCCAATCCAAGATGGCAGCGACATATATGGGACATACATATGTTCCAGATGAGGAAATTGATCACTACAGTAAGTTTTAAATGTCTAAAACATAATGGTGATTTTTTATGAATTTATGAATAAAAAAAAAAATATTATGCTCTATAGCGCCACCATTTAATTCTATTGAGCCAATACTTTAGAGTTTGGCTCAGAAGCTCAGTGCAAGTATAGAAACCGAATTTTATTAATATCCATTGAAGAATCGAAGAGTTATTAGCGTTTTTGTGACTAGCCACGCCCACAACAGTTTTTATTGGCTTACTGCGATCAGGATATTAGGAAAATCGGAAAAGCACTTCCTACGTTTTTTGGAGAATCGTCCCCTGAACAAAAGGATGTGAGTTGTATGTTGATATGTCAAACGGTCTAGGAGGAGTTCGATTTTATAGGTTTTTCACAAAATGCAAATTTGCAAAAGATCCAATATGGCGGACCTCATTGATCCTGAAGGCAAATTTATTTGCCACAAACCAACGAATTGGAAGCAAAAAGAATTTTGATGATAGGCCAAACGGTTCAAAAGTTATAGCCCAAAAGATTATAAAATTTCACTTTGTCTCTATAGCGCCACCATCAGGTCAATTTGGTTGGAATTCGCTGTGCATGTGTCGTGTCGCAGTGTCTACATGTGTGCAAAGTTTCAGCAAAAGTTATCATGTGGTTTTGCTGCAATTGTACCAAATGTGGGAATAATAATAATAATAAAACCAGCGAAAACAATAGGGTTCCAGCACTACGTGCTTGGATCCCTAATTAGGATCTAAATGATTAATCTGTGAGGTACAATAACCCAATATGAAATAAAAAAACAGGATGTTGCATTTTGAAAACACCTGCACTCTGACTCAAGACACATTTGCTACCATCAAACATGCTCATTGTTGGCAGGACAGTAAAATCTGAAGCATTTATCTACCTCAGGTTTGTACCCATCATTACTGAATAAATACTGTATCAGGGTATGTACTCTCCAGTGATAAGCACTAAGGACCTATGTTATTACGTTATTACTTGTGAGCATAGATATGGACTGGCTATTACTCATATATACAGTTTCATAAAACAATAAACTGGTCCACTTGAAAATGTGATCACAGGTGCTAATATGCTGTCGGTCTTCCTGCAGCGAGTCTGAGAAAGTCACCACTGGCCCAGCAGCTGCTCTTCCTTAAGCCTCCAATTGTTCATCAAATTGAAGATAGTTGCAGGGGGCGGGGCCAGGTCTCTGACACAGCCTTGTGTGTTCCAAAGGCTCCCGTCAGACATGTTTATTCAGGGACACCTACATTGTGGATTCCAAACGGCATATTCATGTACCCACTATGTTTTCATTCCAAGTGTAGGGAACATGCCTCTATATTCCTACATGTGGAGTATTACTCATGCAAGGTGTTTACATATACATTTAGCAGTAATGGTGATAGACAATTAAAACATGTTCGTTTTACCAGTCTTCACCTGGGCACTATACATGTAGAGAATATCCTTGACGGGGCGCCATAAATGTAAGGAATATGCCTCTATATATATATATAAACTCTTACATGGGATGCCAGAAATATAGGCAATAACTAAGGAATAATGAGGTTTACCCTTATTATTCTTAAGTTAGGTTAAAATTAAATCAGTCTCATTTGATTATTATGGATTATAATTACTACTACTTCAATTTACCATCAAAGCACTAATAACTAATAATTCATAAGCGTTGAAGGTATTACGTTCTAATGATTAGGTTTGACTCAGTTCTCGTGTTCATACGACATCAAAACAGACACCAGGTTTAACAAAAAGATTTATTAAACAAGGGAAAAAAAACATGAATATTACGTTCTACTAAATGGACATATCGTGTGGTGTGCGTATTGTAGCATTTGTGTGTGTATGCACATATGTGCGTGTATGTGTCGGTGTGTAGGCCTATGCCACGTGTGCGTTCAGGGAACAAAGGAATCACGTGGAGCAAGCTAACTGTGTATTGATCTCAAATCTGATATTAACCTACTATAAATCAGTTCACGCACTTCGGTCAGGAAATAACGTATTTATCATCTACAGTAAGCTAAAATGAGATCATATCACACGAATGTTAGTACGTGTTAGGATAGAGGGACAAACCAGTGAGGCCTGCTCGGGTTAGTTAGTTGCACCACATTAGCAATAAAAGGTAGGCCAGCCGGCTAGCTTGCTAACCAGCGCAATACGTTTATACAGCTCCTATCGTACAAAATCGAGATGCAATCAAATTACCGATAAACAGTTCAGACTAAAATCCTAAGCTATGCCTGGGATGTTTGATCAGTCTTACTGAAGTCCGCGGTAAGTTGATTATAGCTGGCTTGTCCGTGATGTGGATGGTAAGGGCGTCTCCTGGTAGGGATGCGGGTCGTCTGGTCGTCTTTGTCCGTGGCTGGAACACACCTCGGTCGGAGTTGCGTTTATTCAGTTCTATGGTTAGATGCCGTAGGCAAGCTAACCCGTTTGCGTCGCTCTCCGCGGCCTTTGATGCTGTTGCCGCTGTATTGCTGGTGCAATGGAGATCCACCTTAGAAATTGCAATGCTGCCTCTTGTGCAGTTGCGTGCTGCAGGACCGCGCGAGAGAAGAAGAAGTAAGAATACGACCCTTACTCGTTTTACGACCCTTACTCGTATTTCCGAGCTACAGGATTGGCTACGGAAATCACGCTGGGGTCCATTTTGACCATGTGGCTTGTGTTACCTGTGGAATGAATGGAAATGTAGTCCATTGTCCCTACACAAGCATTCACCCCATTTTGTCATTTTGTGATTACATGCTTACAGATGCCTCCATCATAATGACTCACCATTCACTTAACCCAGCACACTTCTATTAATAAGCCTCCTTAAACTCATTGTAGGTGTATTTTCTTAGGTAAATTGTGCCAAATACTTTTTACTACAGGATACAAAGTACAAAGTGGGTTTTAACAAATGAACAAAACCTAGGCTACACATTGCAATATGTTTGAGGAAGATGTTTCTCATGAATGGAAGAAGTAGCCTACATTGCATTCTACGCAGTATGTAACTGTAATGGTGGCGTGACGTGTGAGGTAGGAGGGGCCAAACGCAGCAAGGGGATTCATTAAGCACAAGGCCACTAGGACGGGAAACCCCGTAATTAAGGGAAGGAGACAAGACAGGGAACACACGTACCAAAGCTACTAACCGGCTCACTGTCACACGCCAATGAGTAGAAGCGCAAACGCCAGGTTTCTCAGTAAGAAAACCAAACAAGGCGAATGAAACAAAGAACTGCTACCCTATACTTCTACGAGCTAAGTAACTCAGTAAAAGCGTGAACGCCCGATCTCCCAGGAGAGAGAAACATTTTACAGGCGAATAGAGCAGAGATCTGCGGTCCCATACCTCTACGAGCTAAGTAACTAAAGAGCCAGAAATAATAAACGCTGTGCCTCAGTAATGAGGCGTTAGAATAGGTGAGTAGCATAAATGGTACAAATAAAACACACAGCCAACAAACCCTGCAAAATAATATCAGATAGTATACGAGGAGGCGAAAGGAACAGAGATCTAACATTCCAAGGCTACTCTCAGACTCGCAGTCACACACAAACATGTCCACAACATCGCCCAGTCTCCCAATAGGAAGACATGTACCGAAGGACGAAACAGAACTACAGTTCCGAACAAAATCGCCAAAGCTCCATGTACGGAGACAGGTACCGAATAGGACAAACAGGACAGCTGCACCGGACATTTACCGGCTAAAAGACTAACGCAAGATTAGTAGAAAATAAACGCCCTGCCTCTCTGTAAAGAGGAATGTAACGAGGCGACAGGAACAGAGATCCAACGTTCCATGGCTACTTCCATAAGCTCGTAGTCACACACAGAAAACATAAAGGGGGGTAAACGCCCGATCTCCCAGGAGAGAGAAACATTTTACAGGCGAGCCACTGGTAAACCGCTGTCCCATACCTTTACTAGCAAAATGACTAACACAAGTTTAGTAGAAAATACACGCCCTAGCCTCTCAGTAAAGGGGAATGTAATGAGGCGAAAGGAACAGAGAGCTAACGTTCCGAGGCTACTTTCAGAGACTCGCAGTCACACGCTAACATGTCAACAACATTGCCCGGTCTCCCTATAGGAAGACATGTACCGAAGGACGAAACAGAACTACAGTTCCGAACAAAATCGCCAAAGCTCCATGTACGGAGACAGGTACCGAAGGACAAACAGGACAGCTGCACCGGACATTTACTGGCTAAAAGACTAATGCGAGCTTAATAGAAAATACACGCCCTGCCTCTCAGAATAAATAAAGCCCTGCCTGTCAGTTCGATAAAAACACCCGGTCTCTTAGTAAGAAATGACTATACAAATACACCCACAAACAAACAAAGACTCCTCTCGCTTTCACGGAAGAAAGCAGACAGAGAGAGGAGGAAGAGACAGAAAAGGCAAAAGGGTCTAGGCAACGGAAGAAAGGAAAGACCAGGAAGCGGAGAGAGAAAAGAGCCAGGGGGGAAAAGTCCTAATATATCCACAAAGGCAAGTCCCGCATTACTCCAATAAAACACTCTGGAGCAAAAATGGTCTCCTAAAAAACCTAGACCTAATCGTACTGGCTAAGCAATCAAAGGTCAAAATAATACCACACACAAAATAGTGCAAATAATGCCAGACAATACAAATTAATATCAAAGCCCAGAACGGAGGAAAACATGGGCTTAAATAGCTCCAAGGTAACCACGCACAGGTGTGATGCTGAGAGAAGCTTCGCAATCAAGACGGGGCAGAGCAAACATCCACTAAAAGGGCAGCGCCCTCGCGTGGCTACCAAGGAAACCGACCGCAAGGGAAAAAGGGTCAAAAACCATGACAGTAACATAACTGGTCTTGCTTTTGGTAAAACAATATTCACAATGTGTCATTTATTATATGTTCACAGTGAGATCTTTGAACTAAGTTTGAAGAAAATTAATATATGAAATTATTTTAAAATAGTGGAAACCAGGATTGTCTGGCAAACAATTTAATAAAATAAAAATTAAACCAGATTTAATGACGTCCTACAGGTCTAAGATTATTATTTTTCTATTTTAGTACTGTATTCAAGAAGCTTCCAGAAAATTATTAGGCTTCTAACCTTTGAATTTGCATGAAGAAAGCATGGTGCTATCTTTCATTGGTTTCTTCGCTGTCTTTTGAGTCATCCAGCTCTTTCAGCTATCATCTCCCATGGATGTAAGTGGGTATATGACAATATACAGAGCTTGTTATGTGGGAGCCCAAACAGTGCAGAGTCTGCAGATTACTCCACATTCTGTGGGTTCAGGGCCCGTTCTAGGCATAGGCGACAAGGGTGGTCGTCTAGAGCGCCATCGGTCATTGGGGGGCACCAAACAAAGGGGAAAAAACTCTGTGATAACTATGCCCCCTTCCCCCTGGATTGCAATTTCTATTCCACAACCCACCCCCACCTCGTACGGAATCACTATCACTATTGGGCTCCCCCCAAAGTGGTCTGCAATCTTGCCTAGGAAAGGCTAGAGTCAGGCCTGTGTGGGCCATGCAGAGTCTAGTCTTGAGATTTCAAAAATAAGAGGCGTTTTGAGCTGCTGTCCATACACAAAGGCCGTGAGACGCAGAGACCCACATCTTTGATGGAACAGCATCACGTTTTACAATAAACATGTTTGACCTTCTGAAGGCTATTTTCAGCTTTGTGCAATTGGTGAGGCTGTCCTTAATCTACGCAGCATATCTGACACATTTCTATCAAGGCATTGTTTCTGTTGCAGATTGGTAAATTGATAAATGATGGCGAGTGTGAAATCTGATTGATTTTTTTCTGACAGCTTCCAACATCTCAATTGAAATGTATGGTGTCTGTGAGCGAAAGCGGGCAATTGGCACACCGGTTGCACTGACTTTGTTTATCTCTCAAAGTGACCGGATAGGTAATAGTGTGCTAGTCCCAGCTACCTAAATGTACACAAAGTAATATATCCACTGTTTTAAATCTAAAACAACAATTTATTTGTTTCATGTTAAATTATGCAATTAAATTATACAAATTATACAATTCCCCCTTTGTTAGATCCACTCCTTTTCTCTTTGTGTTCTGTCTGACTTGTCTTATCATTGCTACATTGATAATATACAACTCTTTATCTCATTCCTCCCCTCCAATACACTGGTCTCAGCATGCATCTCAGCTTGCCTACAAGACATCTCAAGCTGGATGACAAATCATTGCGTAAAGCTCGACTTTGGTAAAACTGAGAAACTGTACTTTCCAGCCAAGCCCACAGTCCCCATGCTGGACTAATTCCTCACCCTGGATGGCACCACAGTGTCACCACCTTTTTCTGCTAGGAATCAGAGTGGCACTGGATAACAAAATGTTCCTCTCTGAGTACATGATGGAATTGGTCAGGTGTGGAGATATTTCCTGTACAACCTGGAATATCTCTTGTTTCCTCAGCACCTACAGAACCCAGCTCTTATTCCAGTCGCTGGTCTACTACTGTAACTCCCCCCTACAGAACCCAGCTCTTATTCCGGTCGCTGGTCTACTACTGTAACTCCCCCCTACAGAACCCAGCTCTTATTCCAGTCGCTGGTCTACTACTGTAACTCCCCCCTACAGAACCCAGCTCTTATTCCAGTCGCTGGTCTACTACTGTAACTCCCCCCTACAGAACCCAGCTCTTATTCCAGTCGCTGGTCTACTACTGTAACTCCCCCCTACAGAACCCAGCTCTTATTCCAGTCGCTGGTCTACTACTGTAACTCCCCCCTACAGAACCCAGCTCTTATTCCAGTCGCTGGTCTACTACTGTAACTCCCCCCTACAGAACCCAGCTCTTATTCCAGTCGCTGGTCTACTACTGTAACTCCCCCCTACGTGACCTCCCTGCCTGCGCAAATGACCTCAGCATCTCTTCCAGAAAGCTGCTGCTCATCTGATCTACAACCTCCCCAGGCTCAGCCATGTCCCTCCTGTTCTCATCTCCGTCCACTGGCTCTAGCCTATCAGACAGCTCTGTTATAGCTTCAAAAGGTCATCAGATGCTGCACACCTACCTAACCAGTCTGTTCTGCTACCTCTGGGCATCGTCTGGGCATAGTGTACCACTATACATTTTTCTGGATATGAATATCTGCTAAGTCAATAAAATGTAATGTAAATTTATGTAAAATATTAATAAATTTGGTGCCCAATGTGGGGCTGAGCATATCCAACTACTTTTTTTGCGGAAGCATACATTGTTCTCAGTGAGAACTATGGCAGGCAGAGAAGCATGTGATGTGCCACCACAACAGTATCGTGATCTGGAATCTGGAATGAACAACGTTTCTTAAACAGGGGGGTATTCCATAAAGCAGGATTACTGAGTTACCTGCATAACCCTTGCAAATCTGGAATATGAACTCAAGTAAAAAGAGCTGTTCCGGATTTTACTCAGTGCAGTTATCCAGCTAACTCAATATCCTGCTTTGTGAAATACCCCACAGTTCCGTGGGAGTGAACAACTCTACTAACACACCCCATTTGCGCATGAATACAAAAAGTAAGGAAATGTTTCTACAGTGCAAAAAAAGTCTTGAAAATGAACATTATTTAATTTATCTATTAACTACATTTGCATATGCTAATCAAGCTTTTATTTGGTGGAAAACTCAATTTGGAATGCATTTCAAGGCTCATTTGCGTGGCTCCATTAGACTGTATTGCAAAGCAGGGTGGAGTGGTTCTTAGGGTGAGTAAAGCTCCAGGAAGAATGATGTGTCCAATTATCAATACCGATCAGCATGGTGGAATTAGTTCTGGAAAGTGGGTCCAAGTCGAAAAAATCAAAGTTATCCATTAAAATCTACCTCAATGTATTTTCTCATTTCACACTTCCATTGCTAGAGAATGCCATTCAAAGCAGCAACCTTAGCTTCAAATAAACAAGTGCCAGGCTTATATGGTAGCAGCATGGTCCATGTTTCAGTAGAGTGTTGTGGCACTATTACACACATCTGTGTGTGCTTCACAGCTCATAGTTTGCTTTCATAACTGAATATCATGCTGTCCTATTGTCCTATGTCATGTCAACAACAGACAGTCACATTATACTGTGCATGACCTCAATTTTTCAGGAATATGAATCACAAACATTACATCACAGTCACTTGGCAGACGCTTTTATCCAAAGCGACGTACAATAAGTGTTGTCTTATGCAATGTATTTGAAGCCAACATTGGAAAATTATTATTCCTTTTTCTAAAACGTCTGGGAGAGAGTTGCCACTTGGAGTGTTGTTCCCTCAGCTCTATAGCTCAGTTAATTGGCAAGTTGCTATGAGCACACTTGTTTATATTCAAAACATTTACCTATTCCAATTTTGAGAATTTATAGTGTTTCAGGTTGTTGTAGCATATTGGGGGAAATTAAGCCAATAAGGGAGTTTAAGCTTCCCATCAAACTATAAGTATAAATTAAGATGGTATACATTTTCCTCAAATTCCATTCCTTGCCAAAGAAGGCATCTTTCATTTTCTGCTCAGTCTAAAGTCCACTTTACATTCCAGTACCATATGCATTCTGGGACTACTGCAACTTATATGGCATCTCCACTACACGGCAGTATTTTTCACAATGCTGCTGACCACGTCCAGTAATGCCTGCCCGCTTTTTATTCCACAATCTCTCTCATAAATCAATCCTCAAATACTCCCTTTGTAAGATGCTGGTTCAGCAGCCTATGTATCTTATTTTTTACAGAGGACAAGACTGAACCTTATAGATTTACATTGCTATTTTGAGTCTGGGCTATGTCATTAGCTCCCTATAACAGACACAATTAGCTTCATCAGCCAGGGTTCCCCAGGTTACCATTGCATAACTGCCATCTAGCTACCCGCTAGCCACCTACAGGTTAGACCCACATCTCAGATTTAAGCTAAATAAATCTTATCACTATAATGATATACAGGTCTACCCCAAGCTTATAGTCACTAGGAATGTAAAACATTTTGCAATAACTATTGCAAATACTTCAAGTCTAACTAAAATCAAAAAAAGCTATTTCATGTTTTCATCTATAGGATGACACATGAAGGTCACCTGTAGCGGTGTATGCCAGTCCATCGGCCTACCAGGGAGAATGGCTGCGTGGTTCTGGGCACAATGCCAGTTCCCCAGTGTAGCACCATAGAAACATCTATCAGAACCCTCTGTGCTGTTGTCCCCTTCCAGTTGCCACCTGCCCTGGGAATGAATCTGACCAGAGAAGTGGTTTCTGGGGTCATTTGTTTTTGCTTTCTTTTAACGCCTCTTCAATTCCCTCCCAGAGGCTAAACGAGATTTTATTATCCACGTTGTGGTTAATATTTTCACCCTCCACTGACACCCATGACAACAAAGACAACATTAAAAGACGATCACAACTCAGCATGGAATCCCTTCTTCTAAACAAAATGTATTCACAGGCAGGGATAGAAAGGAAATATAACGCATTTGTAACAATTCTTTCTCAGCTGTTTTTTTTTCAGTTGCAGAAAATAAAGTTCCACCAGCAGCATTATTCCCAACAACCATTCATCATTTGCAGAGGTGGCATAAAGTAAATGTCCTACCATGTGTTTCTTCCACCCATAGACTCAGCCACCTGATTTCACGAATTAGTTCTACCTCCTTGTAACATGTTCACGGTCTTCCTCAGTGAGATTGAGAGTGCATGGGTCCTAGCGATGATTGATGAGATAATTGCGGAATTGGATTGAATGATTGCGTGAGTTGATTGAATGATTGGATGAATACAGGAGTGAATGGGAGATGGGTACTCATTGGGAAATTGGATGATTGTATGGGGAACGGGGGGGCTGGGTTTCCTGGAGATATATAAGGAGTGCACCTGGGGTAGACAGGAGTTCTGACAATGGGGGTGAGCATGAGAGGACTGATTTCCTCCAAGCTCCTGTGTGTGTGCGTGGCGGTTATTCTTTGTTTTCTGTCAGTTGATTTGGTTTAGTTTTATTTTGTTGTGTGAATGTGCAGTCAGTGTGTTATGTACGGCTTACCTGCGGAACAGCAAAAGGCGACAGTGAGCGGGCTTGGTCCGGAGCTGTGAAGAAAAGCAGAATATGTGCATCAGCGGCGCCCTACCTGGAGCAGCAGACGGCCAACCGACGACAGTGGTGTACGAAGCTGGTCGGAGGGTCGAAGCCAGTATACCAGCGAGCCTGGTGATGAGCTGTTGCTGGGGGAATTTATTCCCCAATAAGTGATGTGGGTGCGGTGCGCCTTAATAACAGAGCGGCAGCAGGTGTTTGTAGTTTCCCCTGCCAGAGTCGGTGTCCTGTGCCTACCCCGGCGAGTGTGATGAGGGCGGCGGGCCGTGGTGAAGTCTTGGGTCCCGTGATTCGCCCGAGGGGTGGACAGATTGAATTCTCGTTGGAGACCACCAAGGATGATGATGACAAGCTGTCCCGCTGTGTTTGTGTGTCTTTCTTTTGGGGCCAGATGGCTGGGGTGCATTTCATTCGAGGGTTTTTAAAAAAATTCTTTAATTTGTGGTAGTCCTCCCAGAGCTGCAGTGTGGGCAGGACTCCAACATTATTTCCTTTGTGTTTGTGATGTGGAATGTTAGGTTTTGTTCTGTTAATGGATGTGTGAGAGTACCGCCGTGTCTGTCTGTGCGTGGGCTTTTCCCCCTGGATGTATTGTGGAGCCAGGCGGCCGGCAGCCCCGCGGTAGGCCATTTAAGGGGTGGTCACGAGTGTGTGTTACCATTGCCACAAAGCCTGAACAGCACAGTGTGTGTGTGTGGTTTAGGAGGCACGCTTACCTATGGGAGGGGTCCGCTGCGTCCGGCAGGAACGTGGGGAGCGAGTGGGGAGGATAAACGGACCCACAGACGGCATTGCTCCGTCAGGTCATGTGTGTGTGTTTTATGAATTGCTCTGTATTAAATAAATCTACTTTTTGCCTTTTACATCTGCCTTGTGTATTGTTTGGAGAGTGGTGGGTTCTGAGTTCAAAACCTGCATTTTAAACCGTGACATCCTCGCTGAAGAATTATGTTAATTAGCAAATCCAGGTGATTGGAGCAAAATACTGAAGGACTTTTACTTTCTGAATCTGATCATTTGGCTCAGACGATCTGACAGTCCCACAACGTCCGTCTTATACACAGTTTGTTTGCTTCTGACTTACTTCTGTTTAAGAAATGTTTATTTTTATTTTTACGAGTTTCTTTATGTGTATATTTAACATTACATACCAATACTTACATTATACCCACCATTCTGGATGCACAAGGACAAAATCTAACATAATGCAAATTAACACCTCCATAGCAATTGAGGTTATTGAAGAAATTAAATGGAAAGCACAACATACACAATTTGTGGGTTATGAGAACACTTCTAATTAAGCTGTGTTACCATTATTAGCCATTTAAAACTTAGTGCCCCATAAAATATTCTACAAAAGTGAACTTTTTAATCAGAAATGATCTACAAAAAAGTCAAAGATCTGAAGGACATTTCAATCTAGCAAATCTGTAGCATTATCAATTGCCTTCGCAATGATTGTCTTGTCTTAGTGTATACACTACCTTCATATATAAAACCCTCTTAAATATTCAAGACATATCTTCAAAAAGACAAAGGCTTATATTCGTAAAACAATCAATACTGACTCCTTGAAATGCATGTATATGGAATAATAGCACTGCCCCATGGATGACTAGTGTAATGGTAATAGAATATTTCATCACAAATAATGATATACTGTACTGAAACTAGCAAACCTCAAAGGAATATGTAAACCTTCAAGCAAAGAAATGCTTATACATATGCAGAATGCCTTCGTTGAGCACAACCGTTGTCAGCTTTACCAACATGAGTGGAATTTAAATGTTTTCCAAGTGAGAATTAAAATAAAATGATGGGCTGATGATTCACATTAAATTTCACAAGATCTGGAGAGAGATGACGCAATCCGCAATTAAAATAAACTCTAAACTAAATCATGCGTGTGTGCGCATACACACAGACACACACACACACACACACACACACACACACACACTCACACACAGAGAGAATTCAGCATAACCAAAAAAGGAATGAAAATATTTTACTAAACTTTTGATATACTCCATAAATTCAACAGTGTCATTTCAGACACATTATACACTCAAAATGTGAAATTGAAAAATTATTTGTGAACACTATGTGCTTGCTTAAGATCTTCGAAAAAAGCGATGATTCAGGGAAAGTATGTAATTCAAATAAATTTGATCCTGAAGTGATATTGGCCCGATATAACAATGTAAACATATTCTTTAGTAATACTAAAATAGAGAAAAGTATAGCCAAATACCTGCACCCACCCACCTGCTGAGAGAGAGAGAGAGTTACTATGATTAATCTTTGATATTGTTACGCTTTGGCAATATGTATTTTTTTATGCCATGCCAATAAAGAATTTGAATTTGAATTTGAATTTGAGAGAGCATACGTGCAGTTACAACAATAAAGCAACCATGAAACCTAAACATTATTGGGGGGTGGTGGGAGAGTAAATCATTATTTCATTATTTTGTTCTATCTGTGCTTATACTGTATTTCCATAATTGTATGATTACACAATGACAATCTTAAGGTCTCCTTACAAATGGGGACAGTGTAGGACGGTCTATAAAGTATGAATAACCAGCGTCTGTTTCCAATGCTGAATGCTTACTTTAATAGTCAAAGTAAGACTGCTACCCTGTTGTTCAGTAGTCGCACATTATTATATTATTATACTCCATTGATAAACAATTAAAAACAGAAATAAATACAGAAATCAACCAAACATTAAAAAAAAGAAAAAAGACTACACAATGAATGCATTTTTCCTACTTGGGGAATTTATATTAAGGTCCAATTGGATGGCATATGATCAACTAAAACGGGTGATTGGCTTTTCAACAGGTTATGATCATGCATGCCTTGCTTGGGAAAGCCCCAAATTGAGCAACGCACCATGCGCTTCACGCCATAAACGGTTTGAGCAGGCAGGCGGTGCAAGTGCGTATCGCAGTCTAATCTGACTGCAAAATTGTAACCAGGTCCACAAAAATTGTACTGCGCTCCTGTGATCTGGACTGACACACCCCACGCAGCGGTTCTCCTCCCACTTAGGGGCACCGCGAGTCAAACTGGCTCAAGCGCGTGGAAATCCATTACGAAATTGCCATTTTTACAGTGCGACGACTCGCCGCACACCATGTGCCAGCCAGAAAATAGAGTCCTTGATCTTCTGAGTCAGTAGTCAAACACTTGATGCAAACATATTTAATACAATAATTATCACTAGGTGGCATCGAATCCTACTTTAGACTTTGCTAAAGAAGTTTTGCTATATATTAAACCAGAATTTAGTGTTTGGGTTCACTGGTTTCAAACAATGGTATATAGGCCTACTTATTTTTCTAAATTAAACCCACAGGCCAAGCATTCAAAAACAAGCTCTGAAATATACTATATACTGTACGTACTATACATACAAACTTTTCCACAAACGATTTACTGGCATAATGTTTATAATAGAGGTAGAGAATGGCCGACCGTATTGGGAAATGCAGATAATGCGTAGTATATAGAAAATCACAGAATATCAGAGAAACTGTGAAATGCCTTTAGGTTTTCTTATATACCTGAATTCATGTCCAATAATGCAACGTCACCTGTGGCTATGGCTGTCCATAGGTGTGTGGCGGCCCAAACAGTTACACCTCTTGCTCCACTGCAGGAATCTGCTTCAGTCACCTGGGACAGGAGCAGTTATGGCCAAGGTGGCAGGAACCTCTCACTCTACCAACCAAAGTCACAGCATTTTGTGACACTTTACAGTCCTTAATTAACATCCATCTCCTTAGGCATTTAGATGTGATACAAATACAAGATCAGTGACACTCCATAGTGCGGTCAATGTCTGGCTTATATCAATATACTGGGGTGCAACCCATCCCATGGACATTTTTATTCTATCTAATGTTACTTGTAAATATGTGAGTTCTGTCTCTCAATACATTCTCACTGAGCATTTTTCTCTCAGTCGCTAATGCTGAAACTGGGATTGAGAAAAAAGCATTTTGAGCATTATGCCCCTCTGCCATGCTATCCTAAAGAAAATGCAGTGATATGATTTGTATACCAATTGGAAGTATTTAAAATTAAGATCATTGTTAATAATTCTGTTGATGATTCCACATATGCTTTGGATTTTAAGGCTTATAGTTGGTTATGTATATATCACATATATCATATATCACATCTGACTCATTTTTAGTTATTTTCTATTTTGTGTTGTTGCATACTTGTATTATAGTTTATCATTTTTAAATGTATTTTGTAGAGACAATTTTTGATGCTATCTTGGACCAGGTCTCACCAAGAATAAAACAAGAGTTTAATCTCACCTGTGCTTCAATAAAGCTTAATAAATTAAAGCATTAATAATTAAATGATGCCACAGTTTTCATCTGCAGAGAACATGATCGCATGGTTGCCTTGCAGGTCTGACAAAGACACTGAGATTGTGTAGGAGTGAAAGAGTGGAGGCAGCCTTGGATGCAACATGGCCGCTGTGTGTCTCTTTGTAGGACAGATTACATAACATTACATTACATTCATTTAGCAGACGCTTTTATCCAAAGCGACGTACAATAAGTGCATACAGAGACATCATCAAGATCACTACAGAACAGACAAGACAAAGCACATCCTTCCCATAATGTAGCAGCTATCCCTAGTAATGAACGTTGACTGTAGTTCACAGTAAGCTGTGGGTAAATCAGCAATACTACACTTCTATTCTAAATACTATTATAAACTATAATAAACAGACAGGAAAACACAGGGAACTAGTAAACACAGGGAACTGATATTCCTAGGTTAGGATATCAGTCGAGGTGGAGTCTGAAGAGGTGTGTCTTCAGGCCTCGACGGAATGCAGGCAGGGTTGGAGTAGAACGTAGGGGAATGGGAAGTTCATTCCACCACTGAGGAGCTAAGGTGGAAAAACTCCGCAGTCGGGACAAGCGAGAGCCTTTGACATGGAGGGGGGAAGTGCCAGTCGCCCTGCTGTAGAAGAGCGAAGTGGTCGAGCAGGAACATAGTTCTGGATTAAGTCCTGCAGGTAGGCGGGGCCTGTCCTATTGGCTGCAGTGTAGGCCAGGGTCAGAACTTTGAACCTGATCCTGGCTGCAACTGGCAGCCAGTGGAGTGACCTCAGCAGGGGGGTTACATGGGAAAATTTCAGGAGGTTGAACACAAGCCAGGCAGCTGCATTCTGGATCAGTTGAAGAGGCAGAATGGTGCAGGCCGGTGCAGCAGGGAGTTGCAGTAGTCCAGGCGTGAGGTGACCATGGTCTGGACAAGAAGCTGGGTGGAGTAGGTGGTCAGGTATGGTCGAATCCTCCTGATGTTGTACAGGAGGAGCCTGCAGACCGAGCCGTCGCCCTGATGTGCTCTTTGAAGTCCAGCCGGTCATCCAGGACCACCCCCAGGTTCCTTGCAGAGCGGGAGGCAGCCACCATGGTCCCGTCAACGGTGATGGAGAGGTCATGTAGTGGGGAGGTCTTGTACGGCATGAAGAGGAGCGCTGTCTTGTGTGTGTGTGGATGCGGTGGTGTCTGGGCCGATTTTGAACGTCAACAGGGCACACAGCAAAATGTTTCACTATAAATTCTGAAAATTCTAAAGATACACTGTTGTGAAATATATTTACATTTTTATAAATATTTTATTTATAATATATTGGATTTCCATAAAGAGAACCCTTTTAGTGTTCAATCAACACTTAAGATTTTACAGGCTGCGGTACTCTCAAAGAAGCAGTTGCTCATCCTTCATTGCAGCTCTCTCAACTCTACCTCCCAATTAAATCTTGCAAGCACCAGCATCAGTAATCAATACCCTTCTCGGATGTCACAGTTTGCAGAAGAGCCGGCACTTCTCCTCTTTGGTTTATATTAGTAATGTGGCTCATGCTCTACTAAAGGATATTCCAAGGTGACACTCAAAAGTTATTATCGGCTTTTTTTGTTCGCTAGGCTGTTCAGCACTTTCAGGGAGGTTGAGACATACTCACTGCAAAGATGTCAGGCAGAGATAAGGTTTTTTTACAAGGTTTCATACTGATGAAGTGTTGCGGGAAAGGACCAGATCATAGGGCTGAAATTCTGCTCACTAAGTTTCCTCAGATTTCTACAAACCACAGTCTCCAACCTGACTGGGAGAAGCCGTTGGTTTGGCTGACACTTCCTGCTGTGTTCCTAATCCAGGTTTACCCTGAAGACATTCCGTCCACCCTCAATGCTGAGTGAAAGTGCCTGTAGCCACTGCCTGTTTGTTCATTCCCTATCTATCTGGAGCACAACTCACACATTCTCTATCATGCCTTGTTCCATTTTACAATGATAATAATGGTAGTTAGTGTAGTCCTCGTTTCACCACATGCAGTTTGTTCGCCTTCTATATGGCTTGTAAATTTGTGCAACTTGTCAGGCACCTCATACCTCCACCAGCAGCCATACCCTCCACCCATACATGTACCCGAATCACCCCTTCACACTCAAATTGGGGAGGAAGCTCCCACTCCGAAACAGAAGTATGCATAGGTATGATTAGTCATTAGCATTCATCCAGATCCCTCGTGGCTCTTCTAGGGACAGCTGGCTCAGAGCCTCTTTTGGTCCGCTAGCGGACATGATGGGAGTTGTGTCACATGTAAAGTAGAGGTCCCATCACTGGTCATATTGCTATTTTGTTTTCTTTCTAATGCGTGGCAACATAGCAACAATGGGCAGTGTTAAGAATGCCCAGGTCTGACCAAGAAACCCTTGTTCTTCTTCGTTGATAATGTCTTCCCTTGAGTTAAAGTGAACATCCATGCTGTTGCCAACCACAAGAGGGCAGCTGAGTTGAGCCATTTCTCTTTCTTGTTCAAAGTTTGCTAGATTTTTATGCACATTATGTTCTCCTCAAGATTGAGAGAGGACAAATTGCTGCGCTCCCTTCTGTTTAGGAACAGCTTGAAAATGAGATTTTGTTGGCCTCTTAGCTGGATTGAGGTGTGTTTCTCTGATTCATCTCTAGATGAAACGAATGAATGAGTAGCTTATGACTGTCTCCCTCCCCAAGCCTCTATACTCTTCTACGCTTCATCCTTACCTTAACATTTCACCATTGCTGAATGATTTCCAGCACCTCATAAATATAAATATCTGTACCAATACATTTCTATTCCATAATTGCAATGATCTTAAAGTACATGTTCTCCAAATTAATGTTTTTTTTCCCCTTCAATTTCCCTGAATCTGCAATTAAAGTTACTTGAGCATGGCGGGAGGTAGCGGGAGAGGGACAAGCACTTCATCAGGAAATTTGAGCAAGGCCCACGCAGCAAAGCTGGTGGTAAAAGCTTTCATGCTCTATTAAGAAAGAAAACCACACCATTAAAACTAATGAGTTATAAAACCCAATGACTAATATAAAAAAGGGCCGGCGACACTACGCAAGTAAATCCATGCACCGCCCACTGCTTATGAGCTAGTAGATGGTGTGTTGCTTTGTTCTGCTGTGCAGAAATATGCCTTTGCTCCAGAGGTGGAAATCCCGGGGACATAAAGTAAAAGTCCTCCCCAGTATTTTGCTCCAATCACCTGGATTCGCTAATTAACATAATTCTTCAGCGAGGATGTAGAACTAATTAGGTGTAAAACTAGGTGTAGAACTAATATGGTGCGTATGCAGTGGGGGAAGATCTGTTTTCTGTTTTACATGTTGAAAACTTTATATTACACTTGTTTTAAAATATTGCTGAACTGCAGTAGACTAGTAGATATCATAAAAACACACACAGACACACACATACACACAGACGCACACACACAGACATGCACATACACAGACGCACACACACACAACCCTTAAATTCAATATGCTGTAACCAGCATGCTGAGAATGGAAATCACCAGTAGCTTTAAAAATAAAGATTTTATTAGAATTCATTGTGTATGCATTCTTAGAGGCACATATCACAATATGAAGGTTATCACTGTAATATTATTCAGTATTGTTTCTTTCTACTGGCATCTAGTAGTATCAATAAGTATATGTGCAAACAGAAAATACAGAGCATTACTGAATGATGTTAACATTTAAGGGGGGAATCAGTTCAACAACCGTTATTTTCCAAAGTGAATGCCACTTGATCGGCAACAACAATATCAAACCCAGTAGGAACATAAATGGCATAACACTATTCTTTTTTATGTTTTGTCCTCCTCGTTGTGCCATGTTAAAAAACAGGCTTATACTGCCTTAATGTATGTTATTAAAGAAATAAATATGCCCTTTTAGCAGTTGTGTGTATACGCTGGCATTATCTCCTGCAATTATCTATCTGTACACTCATCAGTAAACCTCCTCAGCACAATGTGTTCTTAGATATATCACTTTATTGTACAAGTATGACAGTCTACAGATGCCCCACTAGGGCAAAGCAGAAGCTATCATGCTGGGATATGAGTCCACAATGTGAAGGTCATGAGTTTACATCACCAAAGTTCTCAAAAAAAAAGACTCTAATGCAATTCTGTAGAATGGTGTGATTTAGCAATATACAGTTAAAATGAATGAGTGAATGAATGAATGAATGAATGAATGAGGGATATTCACCCCTCAATGTTCTAACTCTTATCCTGCATTTACATTGTATCCTTGCATAATGAAATAGTTGCTAAGGTGAGGCTAGACCAATTGTGGAATATTAAAACATTTTACACTTGTGCAAGATATCGTTGAAAGAATATAGCACAACATGAAAGATTTGTTCTTAACATTGCCATGGAAACAGTGAGAACAGTGGGGAGCTCAAGCAATTTTCTACAACAAAGTGAACAAGACACACTAAAATAATGGCTTTTCTGAAAAGAGTGTACTTGTGTTACATATTTATAGAACAGGCCATATGAATGATAAAAGTGAATATCAGTGAGAAGAGCATTTTCCCATGACATAACTAAAAAGGCAGAGGAAAAATAAACACCAAAAAAGCTTGTTTTGTACTCTGAACCGATGGCCATATTTAATTCACATAAGGAAAAATGTAATGTAATCATATTCCTTAACTCCCATGCATTTCACATCCCAGATGACCAACAGAGAAACATTCTGTTGTCCTGAAATGGTACAGTCTGTGAAGGAAATACATTATGTTACGCTCAAGAGTTAATTACTGCAACAATAACCAACAAGAATACTCATGGATCCGGCTTAAATTGTGCATGCATTGACAATATCTCATTGAAATATTCCTCTATGGATGGTGCTTGCTTTAATCTTCCTTCAATTAGGGGACACTGATCAATATTAATCACATAATTTTCCATTTTTCCATTTGTTTTCTGCCCGGCAGTGTTTCAGGAAATTATAGTTTTTGTTTTCTCTTGTCATTCTACAATTGAAAAGAAGAATCTTTCATTAATAATTATTCATAGAAAAATTCAATTATTTGCTGTGTAGCTCCAGAATGGCCATGCATCCGGACATTGATTTGAGGGCAGTACTTTGCTTCATAGCTCTTAGATAATTTAAGTACAGCATTACTGTTGCTTTGTTCTTTGTTTCTTTAAACAAGGAGGAAGTGCAGGTAATTGGAAGTCTAGCTAATATGATATTTCACGCCTTTATCCAGTTAGGTGCATTTGATTTCTTTCAGTGGCTGAAACTGAGCAGAAAAGCTTCAAGGCCTGGATGGAACATTTGTTTAAAATATTTTTCTTCCACACAAACACAGTTTAGACAGTTCATCAAACCGAATCAAATCAAAATGTATTCATATTGAGCATTTTACAAAACATTTGCACAACATGCTGCACAGCATACCCCAGCCTAAATCAGCACAAAAGCAATGGCAACAGTGGCAATCACTCCCTAAGTGGCATATAGGAAGAAACATGGGGAGGTGCCAGACTCAAGTGCTGGAGCTTATCTTTCTCTGGCTGGCTCAGGGTGTGGATTCATAGTAGCCAGCATGGTCAAGTCAATTATTCAGTCAGGCTAAATCAGTTCAGGATAGGTTGTATGAAGGTTGCCAGAGGTTGCAGCCTTAGGGTGGGGGTGCCAGGCTCGGGCAGAGGGCGAGCAGTCATAAATATTAGCTCCCATAACTTTTTTGAAGGAAAAAGTAACACTTGCAAATATAAAGTCCAAGTTAAAGGTAAATATTGATTGGATCCAAGCTAGAGGCTCTGACATCACTGTGAATTTCTCCACTCCATTGTATCCAGAGAAAGAACCCTATTTCTGGAAGCAAGAGGATAAAAAAGGGAAATATTCACTGTTTGATTGCACTGTGTCAGCTGTCCTCTCTTCCTTTCATTTTCTCACTAAACTTTCTTATCCAACTTTTGTGCTGACAAAAAACTGAAATGGAAAGGCTTGTCTTAATTAAATGTATGGTCATCCAAGCAGCAGTAAGCTACCCCTCCCTATTGCAAGCAGGGCAACAGTGGGTGTTAGCGGCTGTAGGCTAACCATGCACACCTTTGAGTAAAGTGGATAGCATATGATTGGTATGGCAGGTATGCCATCTACCAAGTTACGGCTTGGCGGGGCATACCCTGTACCTGTACAGCACGGAGACTTCAGCACTTCTCATGGTTTCCTACAGAAATAACCACAATGGCCACAGACTCTCAGCCCTTAAAACATTAACTTCTGTACATTCTGACCTCATGTAACCACACAGCATTCAGATACAACTTCACACATCCACACAATAAAACCCCAAACTTGGGTTATTTTTGCACTTCTTCTTCTTCTTCTTCCTTCCAATTGAAATGCTCCATGTCCTCAAAGAATAATTCTCCCCATTGGATAACAACACCTGACCTGCCAATAAGAAAATCTGATCAAAGTAGTCAGATCAAAGTAGACAATCGCAGGATACACTGGCAAATGCTTATGTAGCATTGCAGTGACCAGGACGTGGCTTTAGCTGGGTTATGCTTTCCACATGTAAGAATGTTCTTTACACATTAAAGTATATCTTTTTATTGCAAAGGCAAATAAATTGAGCAATATTAACTGTAAACCAGTCCCTCCAGGATTTTGCGATGTCGCAATCGCAACTATTAACGCAAAATCGACAAAACTCCGCAAAAGTTCTAAGAGCTTGCATTTTTTTCTAATCACCGATTCCAATTTCCAAACTTTCCCGTGAAAAATAGTCAAATCATTGTGTTACGACCCCGGCTTGAAGAACACAAATGATTTCAAACACAAATAGGCAACTTACAAAATGTTTTTATTAAAATATCTCCTCCATTGTAGCGAGTCTTATTAAGCAGGTTCAGTTTTCCCGTCATTAGGCTACTGAGCGTAAAAATGGTTTCATAATAAAAGCGCGCTTGGGTTCTGCTGTCACGAGTCTCCTTGTTTACACGTAGGCTACTTCTGGGTTTCACACAAGTACAAACAGAATTACTCCAATAATTACTCCACATTAACTCTGATTTTCAGGTCCAAAAAAATACGTTTCACATTTCAATTTACAAATAAATCAAAACATTTTTGTTAAATTGAGCTTTTTTGTATGGTTACTCAGAACACAAACTCCACAATATTTCCCGTTGTGTTGTGTTATACAGTACAGTTTCATTCTCACTGAACTTATATTACATATGATTTTTTATTTACTTACATATATATTTTTGAAATCGTAGTTTTTATTTGCAACTTTCATTAATTATCACAACTTCATCGCAACAAACACGCACAAAACATCTCACTTTGTATCGCAACTTTTAAGAAAAGCTGCCTCGAAATCAAGCATTTTAGGCCGCAACAATTGCAAAAAAAAACTCTATGAGATCCTGGTGGGACTGGTTAACTGTTTAAAACTATACTTAAACACGGGTGAAAGTAAGCCGACATGGTCCGGTACCCGCTACCACCGATTTACACAGTAACAGAAAAAAATCTATTTTGCATTAATATTACAAAAAATGTATACTATCAATGTAATAACGCATTTGTTTGACATGGGAATGTCTAAAATCACAAACTAAGTAGGCCTATATTTAATCATTTGTGTTTTAGTCCTATTGTTTTTCATAGGATATATAGTGCAGTGATTGCATCAGATTGTGTAAGTCAATAAATTCTACAAGTTGTCACTAAACTGTTAGGCTATATAGAAAAAAGTGTGCCTTTGTGTGGTAGCCTAGGATATTATAATAAAACAAAGTCCACCATATACTGAAATAGCCCATGCAGAAACTAGCGTATTTGTATTTTTAAATGACTAGCTAAACAACCGTTAACAAATTATCCCACTTTGCAACATTATGCATTGATATTATGATCAAACATTTCCACTAATCAAGCAAACAGCCATAAACAATAAAAAACAGAAATAGATAGAGGAATCAGCTTAACAAAGAAAAAAGACAAAGTACAATAAATGCAAAGTATGCATTTTTCCTGCTTGGGGGATTTATATTGAAGTCAAATTGGATGGCATATGATCCACGAAAACGGTTTATTGTGTTTGGGAAACCCCCAAAATTAGCAACGTGCTATGGACTAACACACCCACACAGCGGCTCTCCTCCCACTTCGGTGCACAGCGGGTCAAACGGGCTCAGGAGTGTGAAAATCCATGACGAAAATGTCACTTCGCCAGTGCGCTGGCTCACCCCATGCCATGTGCTGGCTGGAAAATAGAGCCCGAAGAGTCAATCAGATTAATCTTTTGTTAACTTGGACTCAATTAAATGCAAGCATTTCTTCCACATATACACAGTTTAATGAGTTCAGCAATCATCAGTATTAATTATCCAAACTGTGTTAGTTATTCTAAGGCTTAGTCAATGTTTAGGACAATTGCTGAATCCATGCCAAATTCAGTCTGTGACTTGATGATTGAATGGATCTGATGGATGAATTTATGAATTGATGAATGGCCTAATTTTAGTCATCTTCAGGCAGTAATGGCAAAGCCACAACTTAAGATGACGTTTTATGCATGGAGCAGCAGCGATTACTTACCAGTTATGGTTTCCTCATATGCGAGTATTGATGCACTCATAAAATCTAAGTTTCAGTGAGTTACAAGGTCTGACTTCTCTGTGTCCTGTAGCGTGAGACAGACTGCTATCAGCATCTCAGGTCAGGCCGACACATTTTATAACTTATGCATAATTTATGACAGGCCCTCTGGGGACCACATTTGGGGAAAGTTAAGGAAGCGTTTAGAGACCAGATGGGTTCAAGGACAGAAAGACATTTATTTATTCATTTTTAATAAAAAGTTTCATGCCCCCTGTGTACCGTTTAATTGCAAACGTGTTATTTGGAATACTGAATAGTTTCGCCTATAGCTATTTCAGTGGAATTTGCTACCACAGTGAATTCCATGAAAACTAGAAAACATTATAACTTAAATGAAGAACTGCACTTCTAAAATCGATATTCAAGTTATTTTAACTGCCTAATATAGTAATGTAATTTTCTAGTAAAATATTAAAATAACAATAGCTGCATGACTTATGTAATTCTGATTTTAGGTGAGTGAAGCGTGGAAATTTTTATCATAATTTGCTTATTATTACCATACATATGTGTTCTCAATAAACTAAATTAGGCATTTCAAACAATTCATTTTAGGGCTTTCTCAAGCACAATTAATTCAATTTTAGGGTGTACACAGCTTGGAATTCTAAATGATATGGTAAATTGATAAAGATTGATTATTTGTAACAAAGTGAGTACTGCTTTGCACAACGATGGTTATTAATTCGGATTATTGATGATATTTTTTGAATGTCTGTAGGCCTATTAATATTTATTTTAAAGAGCCCTGATAACATTGTAGAACTTTAGGCCAGCACTTCTCCCAAGAGAATATGATTTCAACATTTAACATACATTTAACATACATGTACATAAGACAATAGACAGCGCTCAACAAGAAATGTGTTAAACTTTCATAGCATCTACCACCAAGAACATTACATGCCAGTCTTTTCTCATTTCAAGAAAATCTGTAATAATTTTAGTGCCATTAAAATATATTCAACGTATATTTTACTCACAAAACAAACAAATACTGAATCCTTCGGTCGCCAACATGAAATTAGTTATTGCTGTTACCAGTCTACATCAAGTACAGCTTGTGTAAAGAGAATGACATTTTAAATATTGCCCTTGAGGACAGGATCCATGTATGCCAATGGTTAGTATGCAGTGGAACAGATTCACCTCTGTGTGTGTGTGTGTGTGTGTGTGTGTGTGTGTGTGTGTGTGTGTGTGTGTGTGTGTGTGTGTGTCTGTGTGTGTGTGTGTGTGTGTGTGTGTGTGTGTGTGTGTGTGTGTGTGTGTGTGTGTGTGTGTCTGTGTGTCTGTGTCTGTGTGTGTGTGTGTGTGTGTGTGTGTGTGTGTGTGTGTGTGTGTGTGTGTGTGTGTGTGTGTGTGTGTGTGTGTGTGTGTTCCCCTTTCAGTCAGGGGCCATGAACTAAGGAGGAATGAACAATGAAAATGAGCTGCAGTCAGTTCCTGCCCGAGAGGACATCTGTACTTTACTGCTGGTGAGGGGAAAAGAGCCAGAATTCAATCAAACCACAATGCGGTTAGGTTCATCCCTTTGAACAATCGGTTCATCCCCTTGAAATTGTTTGCTATACAAATCTAAACTTAAATCATTTTGACAATGATTGGCAGAGGAGAAATGGGGAAAAAAATAAATAGTTAATTTCGAGAAGTGCATGACATTTTACAAGCCCAACTGTCAGTTACACTGCAATATTTGAATCTCATAGGGTGGCATATTGCCATGCAAGATTTCTAAGAAAAGAACACATCCTGCATCATGTTACTGTTTTCAGCTAGCTAAATTTATTTGAGAAAAGAAAAATAATTATGTAACTAATGTGCCAATGTAAGTGTAAATGCCCTCAGAGAGCCAAGGCCATTGAAAGTCCTTGGGGAAAGCGTTGCAGTTAATTGGCCCATACGAAAATCTAATATAAGGACATACATGTATACCTATGTATTAACATGTGAAGTATTGTCTAATCAAAGGATTTCAATACTTATTGCTTAAGATCCAGTTGGTCTAGACCAGGGGTTCCCAAACCGGTCCTGGGGGACCCCTGTGTATGCTGGTTTTCGTTGCAACCACAGTTGCAATCCCAGAATTTTTACAAGCTGTTAATTTTTCTTAATTAGGTGCTTGTCATGTTTGGAGGAATTATTCACCCTCTTAAGCCACATTATATCAGAAATAGCTATGGATGCCATGTAGAATAAACACCCTATGTTCACATTGTGCTTATTGTGCTATATTATTTAAAAAAGATAAGAAGATTATTTAACAGATCCATTTAAAGACTGATTTGAATCAATAGGCTCCTAATTGGTGAAAGTCACTAAAACTAACCATTTGGTAGATAATGAAGAATTCAAACACAAAGCAAATGATAACAAGCCAAACCTGCATTGTGTTAATAAGCTTAAAGAAAAAATTTAGTTAAACACATGTGTTCAACAACCTAATTATGAGCCTATTGATTCACTTCACTCTTTAATTTGAGTGAAAATACATTATTTTGTAACCTCTTTTATGTAATTGTTGCAATATAGCACAACGTGAACATGGGAAGTTTGTTCTACATGGCATGCATAGTTATTTCTGCCATAATGTGTCTTAAGAGGGCGAATAATTCCTCCAAACATGAAAAGCACCTAATTAAGAAAAATTAACAGCTTGTTAAAATTCTGGGATTGCAACTGTGGTTGCAACGAAAACCAGCATACACAGGGGTCCCCCAGGACCGGTTTGGGAACCCCTGGTCTAGACCACAACTCATGCATTTGTCCAGTTAAAATGGAATTGCTAAATTGAACTGGGGAACTTACAGAAAGAATAGCAATAGTGCTGTTGCTCTGTGTCTTGACAATGTACAAAAGCTTTGTTACACCCCCCTGTAAGGAGTTCCATGGGTGATGCTTTCCTATATAAAGACCTCATCTGAAGAGTGTTACCCTCCTTTTTCCAATTGTCCATCTTTGCTCTACCCCTCTTGAGGAGCACACAGGTTTCGTAGTTAGACCGTGCTCATAGTATTTCCAGCTGTACCATTTAATTTTTGCGTATAAAGAATTGATCTCCATACAAACCAGGTGTTGGCTTCCCTATGTTTACGGTGGCTGTGGTGCAGCCGTAACAAGCTCGTTTCGGCACTCAGTGTGGTTTGGTGTTGAGGTTACTTTAGGGTGAAGGATTTTTAACTTTTGACTGAGTGATAGTGAAGTATGTTTAAAGTTAATAGAAGAGGTAGGATTACCGTAATAACACAATTTGTAAGGACACAAAGCACAAGCTCAGAAACTTATTATGTTATTTTGTAAGTATATTGACAATGAATATAAAATTCGACCAAATAAATGAAGGCCATTTCTCAGCACAATGCTGTTATCTCACTCTTATATTATTCATGAATAACCCTTGCCTTTAAATTGAAGGCAATACAAAACAACAAGTAAAACTTTTACTCATATTCTTTTTTGTGTATTTGTTTGGATTTTGAAAAAATCATCTCTTCGTTCTATTTCAGTGCTATGCCTGTGCAAGACAATAAATGACTTGCTAGTTGTACATTCAAAACTGTATAAATATCAAAATTGGAAAAATTACGGGCTCCCTTTTAAACAGGCACACTACCAAAAAGGTTAATATTAAACGATATGCTGACTAATGGATTATGTGTTTCTTACCAATAAAATAGGTGATATCCTTTCTTTCATGACCAAACTCAACCACTTCCCTTGAAAGTCAGGTCTTGTGGTCACCGTGTTGAGGAGGTTTTGAGACACTCTAAAGCCTGTTTTATGTCAGTGAAGAAAGATGTTGTTCACATTTGTACAATTAAATGAGGTAGGTGATGGTTCTGATCCGAGTTTCAATGGAAGCTTTTGGTTCTGAAAAAATCCATCATCCATCACACATTTTGGGCCCCATGAAAAGATATATCACATTGGGCACCACCACCACAGGCCACGCCAACCCTACGCAATTGCTGTAACCACACACCTCCAGAACCCAATCGACCCATTCAAAGCTTTAAATAACTCTACCTTTGCAGATTTGCAACTCTCTTGTAGTCCAATACTTACTGTATGATATTTACTGACAGTGAGCTGTGAAAATATAACACTGTGCAGACATGCATGCAACATTCTGCATACAGTGGAAATCATTATTTGATGCAAGACTGTTACCCTCTATAAGAAATGTGCTAAAGGCCATCTTTTACAGTCTAAATGTCATTTTAATGGTAAAATGACCTGCATGCGCAAATTAACAAAAACGAAAGACATCGCACCTGTCACACAGCTGTCGGGTAAAAATACCTCAACTTCACCAGTCCAGGCCAGATAAGGAACGCTTCAGGTATTCACCCTTCATATTAAGTCCAATTCTCTTATCTCTCAACTTCTTAAAAATAACACGGTCTTCCAGAGTCTGATGCAATCAGGATTTATTGTATATAATTCAAAAGAAAATACATGCAATAACCCAGGCTGAGCTGCGCAGATAAAACATTCATACATAAATCATCTTCTATCCAGTGAGCCTATTAGAGGCAGCCTGCAGGCCGCACTCTTCCCTGTCAGTTTCTGTCTAGGTCTCTTCTTTGTCACATGAGTGGTAAATGCGTGAGAGTTAGAGTCTAGTCTGTGTCTTCCAGTGTATTCCAGTAAGGTGAGCCACCTAGGTGTCACAGGTCAGTTGTTGTCTTGTCTCGTCTCACCCCGTCTCCATCTGATGTGATTTTGACATCTACCTTTATATCCTTTTCCCTAGTTACACCCTTGGTGGGGCTAAGGAGCCATCTCCGCCCATAACCTGCCCCTAATTTTTAATTAACCAGGCTTACGAATTTGTCACCATTATTTACGATTTCCTGAGCCTCTCATTTTTTAAAAGATTAGATGGGGTTACATCCTCTGACCTCTAGTCTGTGTGCTTGGTTAAATTTTGCACCTGCATCCGCCCCCTCTAACAGTCCCACTCTGTAGCTCATTACTGATTACTTATTATACATACTTTTAACATATATATATTGATCATACATCATGTGCCTAGGTATATACTTATTGTGCATTTGTATACATATAACTTGGTTTACTTTATAAACTGATTATGGCTTACGTTATGATTATATAAAATAACATGATGGTCCGCTTGGATCTCCGGGGATTCTGGAATCTCCCTCGCATCCCCGAGCCTCCCATAGCTCCTGCCAATGTTTTATGGCATTCTTCCCATCTTGTACTGCTATCTTTTGCCTGCGTGTTCTATGGGTCTTTTTCCTCCCACACAGCCTGCAGAAATAAACAACAACAAAAAGAAATCGTTCGCCTTCGAGCTTATCAATTCTCTTATCGATTCCAGCATGTAGGCTATTCCCGACAGCTACGCATAGCAAAACAACGTCACGTCATGTGTTTTTCATTCAGTCAGCGTATGCTGGCAGGCAGAGTTTGGCACCCGTCTAAAAGTATAAAATGTAAACGTAATTTTTTGAAAACTAATTTAAGCTAACGTCGCTATCATTTAAAAATCAATAGAAAATGTGTTCACGTAAGCTCTCCATTTTGTGATCCGTTTTCGGAAATTATCAACTATTCAACAGATTTGTGGAGTGTGTGGACTTCCCTCGGGAGCATATAACCAATTACAAGTGTAAAACTACAGTATTTTGATTGGCGGTAGACTAATCTGACAACGATTGCCTGCTTGGTCATGCACAGATGAGTAGCCTAGATTTGGAAAGTGAATAACTAGCTAATCTAAATTAGCTAAAGGATAATCTTCAATCTTTGTCATCTTCAGCTAATAAGAGGAGCCAGCTTGCCTCCAAAAAATGGTCAGGTAACGTTAAAGATCTCATCTTTCTTCCATGTAAATGTATTGGCTAAATGAGATAGGGGAGAATGGTAACAGTTGACACTGTTCTGATAATACAGAAAGCAACGCAAACGTTACGGTGCATCTTTATGAAACATGCCTAGGAGCGTATCTCATAAGTAAAGTATGCAATCTTCGTTAGGGAATGAAACTCCTAAATATCTCAATCACAGAGCAGCGTTTAAACAAAAATATTTTAGCCATCTTTTTTGACATAACGTTAAACTGATACTTTATCCTCTGTTCTCGCCCTATATCAGCTGACTGCAGGCTTGGAGAAAGCAGTTCTGGACGACGCATGCGCAGTTTAGACGAAGCAGTTCTAGACGACGCATGCACAGTTTAAGTTATGGAGTACAACAATGAACACCATTATCATGGAGTGTAATGTTGTAATATAGTAAGCTAGTAAATGTTTTTAAAACTATAAAATGCCTAAATTGTAATATTTATATCAGAATGGCGTATTGCTTAGTGTGCGCTCGTAACATTATATTTTTAGCGATGATGATGGACTAATTCATACTTTTATTGACGATTAACGTTACCAACACAGCCATTCAGTCTTATCATAAAGGGTGCGTGCACCCGACTATGGTGAGCAGTGTTCATTTAGCTAAAGTTTGCTATATAGTTAGTTAGCTAACGTTAACACCTGAGCTCTCAATGGATGTATTACACAAGCCATATCCAACTTACTCTCATTCACAGACCCAAAACCCCTCCAAGTAAAATTAAATAAATAACGAGTCACAAATCATAATAATGAACATTTATTCGAAGAAAATAGTAAACAGTCACAATAGTAAACTCACTCATTCCATCACTCACTCACTCCTTCCATCTCACTCATTCCTTCCATCTTTCACTCACTCATTCCTTCCATCCCTCCCTCCTTCACTCATTCCCTCCCTCACTCCTTCCATCACTCACTCCCCCAGCCCTGCACAAAGTTGTCAAAAATCGCTGCAAAAGCCCAGATGACTGTCTTCGGAATAAAAGGCCTGAAACTCCCCCCTTCTTCCTCTTCCAACATAACATAATTAGTGATAGTAAACATTAATGTGACATGTTCAGTACTATCATATGCCTTGTCAGGTAAATAGGACAAAAATAACATTTCAGTGGACCTTTGCTACTGCAACCTATCATATAATCCCGCAAAGACTAGGAATAATATATAAAACGGCCTTTACGTTCAAAATTGAAGTACCTAGCTAGCCCACGGACTGGCCAGGGAAAAGAGAGAGGACGTTGTGCCATCTCGTGGCTTTTGTTAGATCAGGTGGCATTCATCTAACAATTAAGCACCTAGGCTGCACTACGTCACTTACGCTGACGTCGCTGGCATTCATTACCGTAGGCCTACCTTGCAAGCTAACCCAAGCTAGTTGCAAGCTAGTCCATCATCATCGCTAAAAATATAACGTTACGAGCGCACACTAAGCAATACGCCATTGTGATATAAATATTACAATTTAGGCATTTTATAGTTTTAAAAACATTTACTAGCTTGCTATATTGGGATGGCAGGTATGCCATCCGCCAAGTTACGGCCGCCCTTTCTTTTCTCTCTCCTGTCTTTCTTTT
Organism: Synaphobranchus kaupii; assembly: GCA_029718625.1. Classification (NCBI taxonomy): domain Eukaryota; kingdom Metazoa; phylum Chordata; class Actinopteri; order Anguilliformes; family Synaphobranchidae; genus Synaphobranchus; species Synaphobranchus kaupii. Next base: position 50,902,659 of record CM056376.1, on the reverse strand, counting down.
CTTTCTTTTCATTTTTGGAAGCCAGATTTTTTTTAGGAAACTGAGACATGATGGTCCACCCGCACTCCTCACTCGCAATTTTCACAAGAAAAGAAAAAGAAACCGTTAGTTTTATTAGTACATTATAAATAAAATATTATATTAATGATGATAGGTTAATAATGTAATATTGAAAAAAAATGACCTAATGTTCTAATAATTATTTAGGACCCCTGTCAGTCAGGGGCCCTTAGAATCATCCTAACCTTTCCCCCCCCATACGGTGCCCCTGTCCATCATACATCCTTGTGTCGCTTCTAAGGAAGAGTCCAGACAATTAAATGCCTAGTGATCTGATATTGTATTTTGTTTGTAAATCAAATTGAACCTAACTACAATATTTTAATTGCTAATTGAACTTTTATAAAATAGTCTCTATATAAACTGCTGGCCATAAGGGATGGCTCAAACAGAAATCCTCAACTCTCTCACACATACAAGGAATATCTAAAATTTTCATTCTTACAGGCAACCTAAGGAGATTTACAGATTTCCAAGAACAAAGTTGAGTGAAACTCAACATTTGTTTATTTGGGTTGTTTATCCTATAGGCCTGGCAATTCATGTTTGTCCTCTGTATGGGACATGAGTCTCTGGTCTTAATCTCAAGAACCAAATATTTTCTGAAACCTACACTATTAAAAATAAAATAAACAATATTCTTGAAAATAGTTTCACTGCAGCATGTTTTTGTCATCCAAGACACTCAAATTATGTAAAAAAAAACAACTTTTAAACATTTTCTGGACAGGTCTCAGGAGGGTATAAATGATTCCAAAGTGAGTTTTTGAGCTCTCCAAAGCTGCCAGGTCTTTTACTTCACTATGCTTGTTCTGCTTTCACATTTGCACCATCTTGCCACACATGTCTGCCAGCTTATTGACCCTGCTTGGCTTATTTGGGGTGGGGCTGGGAGTGGGGGTAGGGAGAAACCACACCTCCCCCCTCTCTCTGCTTGCCGATCAAATCTTTGCAACGTCTGTTATCAACTGATAAAGTACACAATTTAATTCCTGTGGTCCGCTTGGCGTTCCTTCTCTCTGTGGGTGTGGAGCTGAGGGAGATTGATTTTTACAAAAGGTTTATCCTCAAACCCTCAGGGCAGAAAATAATTGGAGACTGAACCTGAGTACTTAAGGGATACCTTCGTCTGAGATGCACCTAGAAAAAGAAATATCTAGTTCGTTACATTTTTTGGAGATAAAAAGGCACGGCACTGATAAAGATCTGAGTTGATGGAGTGGGCCACAGTCTGAAATGCTGACACCTGTGGCGCTAAGGCTATGGGGAAGCGAGGGGACTTGGACATATGTCAATTCTGAGTCTGAAAATCACTGAAATTAATCCTCCCAGACCATGCAAGAGAACATAAAAACCTATGGACCATAGAGTGCCAGCAATATGATCCAAAGAGCCAATGCAAGCATCTTCTGGGAAAAGCTACAATAAAGATAAAAAATGGTAGCTGCAAGTGCTAATGAGTTGCACCAAACAAAACAAAAAAACTGTCTGTACAGATAGCATACTTGGAAAAATGGGGCCACAGAAACCAAGTACTCTCTGGACCTACAAATAAAACTACAAAATACAAAAAATGCTACATTGAAAACTTTTTCTGTTGCAAAATAAATAAAATATGTGTTGAGAGACCCCTTTGGGCTTGGAACACTGTAATGCTTTGTAAGGCTTTTTGTCTGCAGTCTGGATTTTTCAATTGGCTGGAAAGTAAACATTATTTTTAGAGCTTTTTTTTGTTGGTCTTTTAGAACTGGAAGAGGACTGTCGCCTCACAGCAAGAAGGTCTTGGGTTCGAATCCAGGCCTTTCTGTGACGGAGTTTCTTCTCCCCGTGTCCGTCTGGGTTTCCTCTGCGTAGTACTCCGGTTTTCTCCCACAGTCCAAAGACATGCAGGTTAGGCTAATTGAATACTTTAAATTTCCCATAGGTATGGGTGTGTCAGTGAGTGTTGTGAGTGCCCTGCGATGGATTCACGACCTGTCCAGGAGGTATTCCTGCCTCTCACCCAGTTTTTTAAATTTTTTTTATTTAATTTGTTTCTTTAGACATGGTGAATTATTAACATTTGTTCCTTTGCCCAAATCATATAATATTCTAACTATTGTAAAATGTACCATTTGATACAATCTTTCCTGAGTGGTTTATAAAGCTTTTGATAGAATTATTGCCCTAATATGTGTATTAGATATGCACGTCAGATTTAAATAGTGCAGTATATTGCAGGAACCAGTACTCCCATGAAACCATACTAAAAATAACTATATTTGACATGCATTCATTTGTTATCACTTCTTGAATATAAAGCCTTTCTAAGAATCTTTATTTTCAAAGGGGCAGTTCACCCAAAAATGACATTATGATTGAACGATTGGAAGATCGAGAGATTGGATGAATGGTCGGTACTCATTGGGTGATTGGGTGATTGTAAGGGGAACGCAGGGGCTGGGTTCCCTGAGGGGATATATTGAGCGCCCCTGGGTTAAACAAGAGATCTGACAGAAGGCGAGTGGGAGAGTGTAGATTGCCTACGTTACACCCGGAACTGACGGCCAGCAACAACGGCGGACTGCAGAGCTGATCGGCGCGACGGAGCCAGTGTGCCAGGGGATACTGTGATGAGCTGTTGCTGGGGGAACTGACTTCCCCCAGACCGTAAGGAACGTGTTCCTGCCATATGTAGAAATGCAGCATGTGTGTGGGTCTCAGTGGGGAACTGAGCGGCAGCGGGTGTGCCCTTCTTTCCCCTGCAAGAGTCAGTGTCCCGCGTCCAGACCGGCGAGTGTGACGAGGACGACGGTTCGTAGTGAAGGCCTCTGTCCCGCGATTCGTCCGAGTGGTGGACAGTCTGGATCCTCGTTGGTGACCACCAAGGGCGGCAAAGCTGTCCCATTGTGTGTTTGTGTGATTATTTTCGGCCGGACGGCTTATGTTTCTTTTGTTTTTTTTAAATTTTTCTTATTGGTGGCAGTCCTCCCAGGGTTGCGGTGTGGGCAGGACTCCACGACACTTCTTTTCTGCGTGTTTAATGTTGCTTGTGTGTGGCGTGGAATGACAGTGAGTTTGGTTATTGTATGAGTGTGAATGCCGCCGTGTCTGAGTGGGCTTTTCCCTCGTGAGCATTGCGGGGCCGGGTGGCCGGCAGCCCCCGAGGTGGGCTATTGAGGGTGTGATCACAAGTGTGTGTGTGTGTGTGCCCATTTGCCAATAGCCTAAATATGTATAAAGCGCACAGTGTGTCTACGAGTGGTGTGATTGATAGTGTGTATTGTGTGGTGTGTGGGGGTAGGCATGCTTACCTGCGGGAAGGGTCGGCTTCGTCTGGCAGATTTGAGAGGGAGAGACGGGGAGGGAAAAGGAACCCACAGGTGGGCATAGCCTCTGTCAGGCGACCAACATTTTAATGAATTTTTAAATCAATAAAAATAATTTTTTACCTTTTACTTCTGCCTGGTGTACTGTTTGGAGAGTGGTGGATCTGCAAAAACCTGGTCCGGATTCGGGCACGGGATTTGCCCGTTTCAAACCGTGATGTACATTTTTGGCATTTTTGAACGCCGCAAGCTTTGGACCCATTGAGGTCCGTTCTACCAGGGTAATATCACGGTGCAGCGGATATCTACAAAACTAGTGAGTTCTCAGCTAAATTACCTGGATGGATAGATAGCACTCGGGGTATGTAGAAACATAGTAAAATAAAGTTTTTGGGTGAACTGCCACTTTAAGTAATACATCATACTGATATATTATACATACCATGAAAACTGTGTTTATCTTTATATAATTACATACTGTATGTATCCTTTACCCACTTACCTGAAAAAGGTTAGCGTAGTCAAGGACACAATTAATGCAAAGTAATGCATCGTTATTTAATTCTTTCTGTGTTGACTGGGTGATCAGCAGAGCATCAGATTGACTTCTGCCAAGGTTATTGCTATCATTGAGAGAGAGAGAGCCGAAGAGCTTGGGGGAGAGCAGGAGTTCCACAGGTCACGTGACAATGAAGTCTCCATGAGCACCATCACCACAGGAGTGTAAGAGAGAATCAGACTTATCTGATGCAGACAAACAGCAGCAGCTTGTCAGAGAGCGATTGTTCTGATCTTTTCCTTGCCTCCGAGGATCATAAAAGAATGAGAAGTGATTCAACTGCCAAACAAAACTTTCTGTCTGCCCCTGTCCTTCAAGGGGCAGCCAGCGGCTTCCATTTCCTCCATCAGATGCTGAAGGTAGCAGGTGTGTGTGTGTGGGTGGGTCGGGGGGGGGGGGGGGGGGGGGGTGACCTAACCTCCTCTCCTGTTCCCCAACACCCTTTCCTAACTTCTTCTCCTGCTTTCTTTCAGCTGCACATAATATGCTACAGTATGATAGTGCTGTTGAATTAATGCATATGGGTGCATCAACTGTATAAGGTCTGTCTGTGACAGAAGAAAGCGTGGGCAAGAAACAGGTCATCTTGGATCATCTCTCAGTCCACTTGCTACAAATGCCGGCAAGTTATTCCGTGCATTAATAACACTCCGTGTGAGGAAATACTTCCTAGTGTCAGTATGAAATTTACATGTATCTAATTTACAAATGTGCCCTCTAGTTCTGTTGAAATAGTAGAGCTTGACACCTAGTTTAATCTATTTTAGAGCTAAACCTATACAGGTTACTTAAAATTTAAAATTAATCCTACATACAGTAAACGATTGCAAAGCCTCATGAAAATTATGATTAAAATCTCAGCATACTTCCTTATTTCAATAAAGTATGTAGTTTATTCCATAAGAAAGTAAAAACATTACACTCACCACTGTCAATATGAATAATGCAGTGGTTTTAAAAAGCTAAACCACAGAAAATGGAAAATACAGAAAAACAAAACACATTATTTCTGCAAGTAACAACTAGTAGACATACACGTCACACGCCTTGTCTGCAGTGACAGTAACTAAACTGAATGTAAATAAATGAATGTCAAAAATATTATTTAAACAATTCAACAGTAGTTTGTCAATGTCAGCCATCCTGACAATAGGCTATATGGTGCAAACAGTTAAGAGGAGGCAGTATAAATACATTAATAAATAAATATATAAATAAAATGTACACCTTCTCCTATCTTGCGAAAATAAATTGAATTGCTACCCACAGCACATAAATTAGTAATCAACCATATCGGAATATTTGCATTTTTATGAACTCAGCTTGCAGTGGGCACTGCATTTTTAGAGACAGATCAACCATATTAAGTATACTTAGACTGTAAACATGAAACCATGTAATCATTTTCACAGGATATAGTGTCATTGAAGAAAAATGAACCATAGCAGCCAAATTACATTGCCGCAGAATGGCACTGATCAAGTTTACTCATTTATTTGTGTTGTGTAATATGTATTATCCAGAGGTACTACCCACTTCTGATTCAACCTTTGAAGACCTCTTTTTAATCCACAAATGTTAAACAAATATTGCTGGTGAACTGGGGGTAATGGTCAGAGGCTTGTGAAAGCTATCAGACAACCCAGAAGCAAGGCAAAACAGTCTATTTCACTGTCTCAGCTTTGTGACTTTATCCTTTAAATAATTTCTGAGGGAGAACTGTTCCCAGCAGCCAAGGACACCGGGTCCATTGCCAATCACTAATGAAACATGCCCATCATCCGTTCTGACCCTCTACCGATCCAAGCCCCCAAAATGCTTACTGTTGCATACAAGTCCCCTTTGAAAGAATGGCACTGTCATATTCGCCTGCATTATCCTGTAGTGGCAAGTACAGGTAAACAAAAATATTTGCAAACCAAAAACAATACTATATACTAACATTGTTTTAGGTTAGAATTTATACTAGTTTTGTGCTCCATTCAAAAGAGCATAGCACTGCAAAGCAAACGTCTCAGTAGTTCTGCGGTTAGTAGGGAACAAAAGATATTTTATTTATGACTGAGAATGCAGCAATAGCAAGCGCAACACCCACATTTTGTGAGCCTTTTATATAGCCAGCAGGTCTCCTAAGGCTCTCATTTTACCTACACTGGTTGAAGAACAGAGGAAACACACATCCACTATGAAAGGAGGGTGACAAAGCAGATTCTGAGACTTCACCAGTCCCCCATGGGGGAACAGTTTGCTGTTTAATTAACTCTGTAACTGCAACACAAGCTAGGACTATTGCATTTCCCCCAAGTATTAGTCAAACTGGTCAGCACATTTCTCTGTCCTGCCATATTAATAATACTGGTTGGTCTGCACATTTCTTTTTAGTATCTTGATAGTGAAATGTATCTTGTTATTTTTATTCTGTCTACAATTCACACTGTGAGCTCTCACTTTCTTTACTTTTCGAATGGAAATATTCAATGTTCTTTCTCCAGTGACCAATTAATGGATTTTGTACATTTCAATCAAGACAATAGATAATCATTCAAAAGCTGTATTTTTTGGTTTATACCTTTTTTGTTGTTGTATTTTCCCGCTTTTGTAGAGGGCCTAGCCAAGACGACTCAGACTGACAGTAGTATTCCAATTTTTACTCAGGTGTGATTAATATCCCTACTACTACATTATATGTCACCCCCCTCCATTTTCTCCACAATTTGGAGTGCTCAGTTGTACACCGCTGACTTGTGCTGTAATCTCTGCATGACACTTCAATAGCTGCTTTAACAAGCAAACCAGGGGCACCTGGCCACCCAGCAAGGGTCACTATAGACAATAAGACACAGATCCCTGCCAACGGAACCTTCCCTAACCCTGGGTGACACTGCACCAATTATACAGGATATCACCTTACAGGGCTACCGGCCACGGCTCATCCATGCATTAGAACAGCGTCTTAACAGGATGAGCCACCCAGAAGTCTTTATTTTCTACGTTTTTTAAATGATAAAAACCAATTATGACGGTACCATTCAGATGCCCATTTAAACTAATGACAATAAACCTCTAAAACTGACACCTCAAGAAGCAATAAGAATAACAATAGGTGTATAAAACTCCAGGATCATTCAAAAAAATTGTTTCACTGATGGGTATGAGGATATACAGTGCCCTCCACTATTATTGGCACTCCTGGTAAAGATGAGTAATTAGCTTAATGTCAAACTGAAAAAATTAGAAAAATCCAACCTTTAATTGAAGTATTTATTATGAGGAAAAAAAAATCCCTCATCAATAAATAATTATTTTTAACAAAACCATGTGTGCCACAATTATTGGCACCCCTGCATTTATATATAGAATAAAGTAATCATTTTTAATATTTGGTCGCATATCCTTTGCATGCCATGACTGTCTGATGTCGGTGACCCAACAACATCAAAAGACTCTTGATATCTTATTTTCAGGTACTAAAAGCAATACTATAACATCTCTGCATTTGAATGGATCTCTATGGGAATTGGGGGGTGGGACTAGATTTAGCTGTAAATTATGCTGGAACAGTATGGAATACATGCTTGGTAAAATGGATGTAACTCATCAAGGGTCTGAGGTATCAAACGAGCCTCAAACCATCACTCTGCTGCCAGATATGCAGAAAATATGGATGGATCACTTTAAGGGTTGTTTCTCCTGACAAATAAGGTTGAAAAATAAGTCAGGAGAAGAAACCCTTCAAGTTATCCATCCATATCTACTGTATTTCTGGCAGCAGAGTGATGCTTTAAGGCTTGTTTGATACAGCAGACCCTTGATGACTTAGAGCCATTGTGGCACACGTGGTTTTGTTAAAAATAATTATTTCTTGATGAGGGATTTTTTTTTTCTCATAATAAATTTACTTCAATTAAAGGTTGGATTTTTCTAATTTGTTCAGTGTGAGATTAAGCTAATTCACCAAACGGTGAATTTTTTTATAACCCGTTTAACTCATCTTTACCAGGTGCACCAATAATAGTGGAGGGCAGTGTATTTGCAGTACTATCTATATTAAATTACAGTGTTTTATCCGTCATCAAAACACTTTTGTACATTTTAAAAGGTGTGCTAATTTTCTAAGTGGATGCTGTACAGTCAAACTGGGAAACCTGTGGTGGAAGGTTAAGCCAGTTCACTTGCATAGGCCTCCCTTACACAACCAATAACAAAGGTACTTTCAATCAAACCTCTCCAAAATGGTCTGCAACTTTATGCACTGGATTCAATTCATTGGTATGGAACAAGAAGACACTCTAAGAAACAAAAAGAGCTGAATCTGCAGTAGGCGACTCATGCAACGATCGCAACTTCACACTGATGGAAATCTCTCTTCAAAAATGTTATTGGAAAGTTATTGCCCTGTCAGACAAAAGAATAGCCCTACTGTTTTAAAAATCTCACTTAAGAATTTGACGATTGCAAGTCATAATTCCTAATAAAGCCACATTGGAACAAAAAGTATAATTGCATCAGTGAAAATTCCATTATTCTATTTGTTTAATTGGTGCTTTACTGAAATAACATAGCTATTAAGATTGCTTTGGATTCTATCTATAATGGCAACTGTCATGTGACAGGCAGCCATAATTCTTGCCTTCATGTATGTGCACTTGTTTATGTAATTTTACTTCGAGTCAACCATTTAAAAAGTCTCATGGGCACACATTCTATCTAGAGCAACATTTAATTTTCTTTTTCATTTCAGTGCTCTGTTCCAAATATCAATAGGCAGACAGGCCTATCTGGCAGCCTCCTCTCTGTGTATTTAATGAATATTTATGCTAATATTGAATCAGGGAAGTTAATGAAGACACTTTTACTCTTCTGCGTCTCCCACATTTGACAGAATGAGCAATGCCAGACCTCTTAGGCACAAACTTGAGTATACTGTCTTTTATCCTTCTATTCAATGTCTTAAGCACACGCTAACTATGAACATTGTAGGAAGCTAACTAGTTATATGCATATAGCAGTTTTTTTTACTGTTAAACTACAGTTGAAGTCAAAATTTTACATACACCTTAGCTAAATCCATTTAAACTCAGTTTTTCACAATTCCTGACATTTAATCCTAGTAAACATTCCCTGTCTTAGGTCAGTTAGGATCACAAAAAACTTTGTTTTAAGAATGTGAAATGTCAGAATAATAGAGAATGATTTATTTCAGCTTTTATTTCTTTCATCACATTCCCAGTGGGTCAGAAGTTTACATACACTTTGTTAGTATTTGGGAGCATTGCCTTTAAATTGTTTAACTTGGGTCAAATGTTTTGGGTAGCCTTCCACAAGCTTCTCACAATAAGTTGCTGGAATTTTGGCCCATTCCTCCTGACAGAACTGATGTAACTGAGTCAGGTTTGTAGGCCTCCTTGCTTGCACACGCTTTTTCAGTTCTGTCCACAAATTTTCGATTGGATTGAGGTCAGGACTTGTCATGGCCACTCCAATACTTTGATTTTGTTGTCCTTAAGCCATTTTGCCACAACTTTGGAAGTATGCTTTGGGTCATTGTCCTTTTGAAAGAGCCATTTGTGACCAAGCTTTAACTTCCTGGCTGATGTCTTGAGATGTTGCTTCAATATATCCACATAATTTTTCTTCCTTATGATGCCATCTATTTTATGAAGTGCACCAGTCCCTCCTGCAGCAAAGCAGCCCCACAACATGATGTTGCCAGCCCGTGCTTCACGGTTGGGATGGTGTTCTTCGGCTTGCAAGCCTCACCCTTTTTCCTCCAAACATAACGATGGTGTGAGGGGGAGTGTAAGGTTCGGAGAACCAAACACGACCGATAAGGATTTCTAAAAGCGTATCTAGAGTGGCTTCTTCCTTGCCAAGCAGCCTTTCAGGGTATGTCGATATAGGACTCATTTTATTGTGGATATAGATACTTTTGTACCTGTTCCCTCCAGCATCTTCACAAGGTCCTTTGCTGTTGTTCTGGTATTGATTCGCACTTTTTGCACCAAAGCACGTTCATCTCTAGGAGACAGAATGCGTCTCCTTCCTGAGCGGTATGACGGCTGCGTGGTCCCACGGTGTTTATACTTGCGTACTATTGTTTGTACAGACGAACGTGGCACCTTCAGGCATTTGTAAATTTCTCCCAAGCATGAACCAGACACTATTTTCTTTCTGAGGCCTTTTTGATTCTTTTGATTTCCCCATGATGTCAAGCAAAGAGGCACTGAGTTTGAAGGTAGGCATTAAAATACATCCACAGGTACCTCCAATTGACTCAAATAATGTCAATTAGCCTATCAGAAGTTTCTAAAGCCATGACATCATTTTCTGGAATTTTCCAAGCTGTTTAAAGGCACAATCAACTTAATGTATGTAAACTTCTGACCCACTGGAATTGTGATATAGTGAATTAAAAGTGAAATAATCTGTCTGTAAAAGATTGTTGGAAAAATGACTTGTGTCATGCACAAAATCGATGTCCTAACTGACTTGCCAACACTATAGTTTGCTAACATGAAATCTGTGGAGTGGTTAAAAATGAGTTTTAATTACTTTAGCCTAAGTGTATGTAAACGTCCGACTTCAACTGAATATGTAAAACACTGTCACAATGACAATTTGATTTGATGTCATAATAATGTATAATGAATTTGTATCATACAAATCATAAAATCATAAAAATATGCAAAACGTGTACATTCATTACAAATCTAAAGCACGCCCTTATTCACCACACACCAAATCCAGAGATATACCATTTTGATGTATCGGCCAATGTCACTTCCCAGACTTGAGAGGCGTTTTATTGGTTTTTTAATACCTGAGCCCATTTTAAGGCTGTCAGGGGTATACTTAAACTGATGTCTCAGATCAAAAATCAGACCAACGCTGTCTTTCAAGAGCACCTGGTCTGGTGACCTCAATTCCACAGCCAAAGTAATAACTCTCAATTCCCAGTGAACCATCTGAATAACTCGCTCCATAGAGACCACCTCACAAACTTTGTCTAGACCAGGGGTAGGCAACCCTGGTCCTGGAGAGCCGCAGGGTCTGCTGGTTTTTGTTTTCACCTTAAACACAGCAACTATTTGGACCAAAGACACCAGATGAGTTGAGTTAGCTGTGTAATCAACTGCTTTAATTGATCAACTGCTTTAATTGAGTAACAACAAAAACCAGCAGATCCTGCGCAGCTCAAGGATCTTTTTCAAAAGTCCCCCAGTGTTCTGTTTAGTGTTAACTGGGAACAGACGCTGACAGCAAATGTGTGAATAGCATTAGCTTTCCAGCATGGCATGGAAACTGATGTGTACAGTCTGACAGTCACAAGTGTGGCCAATTTAAGTAATTCTTCCTGCCGCCTGTAACATGGGTTAACTGAGTAAGTGGGTATCATTCCACTGGTCTCCTGAAATGATAAAGTTCTTGAGCATCCCCCCAGGTCAATTACCCCAGGTTATTTCAGCTCAGTTACCAAACTGACTCACTATCACTACCTTATATCATAAACATTTTGGGGTCAAATACAATGACAATTATTATTCAATATCAGCAAAGTACTGTATGCTGCAACCAAAACAGTATACTTATAAAACTTTTAAGACCAACTTTATGGAATTAAAAATTTATATAGCTGTTTTGCTTTAACTGCACTCATTCTTTTCATCTGTGCTAGTGTCTGCTTGGTATTTAAGCTCAGCGACTTCCTGGTCCGTTGCTTTTGTGTCTTACTTAGCCACTTAAAGCCAGTAACCGGTATAGGTTCAGGCAACCACTTTGCTTTTAAGCTTTGCTAAAAAGTAACGCGGGACTTGCCTGTAGGTGCGCATTAGATATTCTTTATTAGGAGTTTGTTTTCGCGTTTGCACTTTCTGTTCCTTGCCTTGGTTTTTCCCATGTCCTCTCTGAGGCAGTAACCTTCGTTACCTTTTTTTGTTCTTCCCTCTTTATTATTGCTCATTTGTTTATTGAACTAGAGGCCTTTCCTTTTCTCCTATTTCCTGCTCGAGTCTGCCAGCTTTTCGCCCACTTTTCTGGATTGCTATACTTTGGCTGTATGCCAAGAGTTATTTTCCCTTTCTGTTTATTTTCCTCTGCTCTGTTTGCGGAGTTCTAATTCCTGTTCCCTTTTAGTGGTGCTCCATTCCTGGTGTACTTTGTGATCCCCTCATGGTCACGTCTGGTCCTCTGACCCAGCCACCTCACACAGGGTGCCTTTCACTCAGAAAAAAATGATTCTTTAGCTTGTCTCCATTGTAGGTGTGAAAAGTGTGAAAGCTCCCAGATTTAACCATTTTGCCTGTCAAAGAACCCTTGAACTAGACAGGAACTAGAGGAACCTTTTGGAACTCATTCTTCTGAGTGTACCTAGCCTTTACATTCTCAAATTAGAAGCTATGAAAGTATAAAAGCAATAAACTCATCAGTTTGAAGCAATTGCAATTACTGACTATATAGAGGATCAGAAACTCTGCTTGATGAATGGAATGCACTTATGCATCACCTGCACACAATAACAGTGTTGTGAAATACATTATCTGGATTAGGCTATTTACAGTACATGTGTAAATAATTTAGAAATTGTATAATCCATTCAAACTAATGAGGTAATTGCATTTATACGTCCATTGCTTCTAATTTGAAAATGTAAAGGCTGGGCACAGAATAGATAACTGGGAGCACAGTGTTTCTTTATGAAAAGTATAGCAACCAGTCCAGTAGAAGTATCCCATTGAGCTATCTTACTGTGTCATGGATATAAATACCCTGTGGATAATGCAAATCGATCAATATGAGATTATTTAAAGAGGGGCACTACAGAAATGAATCTGCACCAAAGCACATTCCCGACAGCAAACGATAATAAGGCATAAGGGTACTCCCTAGCTGTCTGATAGTGTCGAGATGTGCGTGGGGGAATGCCCGGTGATTTCCTACCGCTGTAGAATCCTAATGTGGTCCACGCTGCGTTATTACCACTGCTGCGGCTCGCAAACTGCCTTTCAGGTTACCAGCGTCAAACCTCACACTAAAGACACGGAACACAACTACGCGTTGAGCTGGAGGTTTCTGCTTTTAATTAGTCCCGTTCCTTAATTTTCTTAGCACAAACACTAGTCAACTGAATGTTTTATGAAGAATACATGTTCCAATGCTTTGTTTTTAGATTTTCTTGCTTTTTTATATTCCCGTTTCATCAACTGAGATTGAGGGGGAAGTAGAGAAGAGGATAGCATGGGCAAAACCCTGGGGTTTTGTCGGTATAATTCGAAATGGACCCGGTCCTGTCACAGCGAGACAAAGGTATAGCTGTACTCATCACTCTTTTTCAATTGTCTTTTCTGATGTAATAGCTCTGATCATGGCAATTTTTGTGCTTTTAAATTGTGAGATGAGACTAGTTTCCGTACTGATAGAAAAATTTGAAAAATTATACGTTGTGCATGAGCCTTTTGTTACACTTGTTGACAGTAGGCTATAGCCTACTTGTTAACTGCATTAACCTATGTAGTTCTCTCGGACTTAAATTTTAAACTGCAATCCGATATGGATTTTACTGTAGATGGTTTTGGTTTTGTTCTGTCAAATGGTTTGGTGCATTACTGTCTTGTCACTAAATATCATTCTGTTTATATGATTCAAATACATTACCTGATTCATTTAAAAGTATTTACCTGATTCATTTAAAAGTAAGAGTTAATTTATTTTCATCTGTGCCACGGAGGTACAGCAGTCCTTGATACATTGTAACAGTAAGCTAATTACACTTGTAGCAAGCTATTCCTTTGCGTTGCACTCAGAAAAGTGGACTATAGTGAAGATATCTTTTAAGACCGCTCGCACTAAGTAAAGCTGATTGGTAAAAAGCACGAGGTAATAATAATTTAAAAAATAATTTTCTTTCCATTGTCATTTCAATTAATAATGTGGGATGACAAGAAAATTAAGAAGTAATTTAAGGCATCTCGATTGGTGCTTTTTCTTTAAACAGTTATGCTCTGATAAGACGACTAAGCATTTCCCTCCCCTACAATGTTTTTTTACCATGACGTTCCTATATGCACTGAAACAAAAGGAACGTGCATGAAATCTAGAAAAATAGAAGGTCTTGTTTGAATTACTAAATACGTAACACTTTTCAAGAGTTACGAGAATTAAGACTGGTAATTTAACTCCCGATTAGCTTTTCCATTCTCACAGACAGGATGCTACGAACATTTTGCGGTCTATCTATGCCTTGAAAATATTTTGTGTAAGCTGTTTCAAGAGTAGTCCTGTTTGCCAACAAATTATTCATGTTAAAGAGGCCTATCTTTCGGTAACCCGTTGTCAAACCAGTTTCAAATTAATGGATAACGTAATGGAACGTAATGGATAAATATAAAATGTCTTTATTCGACCATTTACTCTGTAGCTATAAACGAGGAAAAGGCAGCCTTGCTAGATTGAAGGCCTTCACGCGAATTTCTATACTAATAAATTCAAACTACCTGTAATTCTCATGTGGATTCAATGATGGCTGAATGCAATCAGCCAGAGCTGTATTTCCATACACATTGACTCAAAATGTATAGTCTACTACATAGGTCATATGACGGTATTACTGGTGGAAGTTCTTAAAAACATCATGAGTGAGAGATATTTATAAGGGGTTTGTAATAAGGGGTATGTTTACAATACCAGTTCACATATATTGTTTATGTGTGGAAATCAACTTGCAATTATTTCATGATCCATGTTTAAACGCCAATGGCTCACATGGGGAGATTTGTATCCCATGCCTTTGTTATGGGTCAGTGTGGTATTGAACCAAAGGTGGCAAAGCCTTTGGGACAAAATTGAATACATTTTTTAATACCTTTTGGCACTCCAAAGGCAATTCTAATTTTGCTTATGCTTTAAGACTCGACTGCTAAAAGATACATTAATTCAAATACAGCTCTGTGAAAACATAAAACCCATGCAATCCCTCTTTACTACAGATTCATCAGTGAAATGAAAAAAGGTTGTTTTCTAGTAATATATTAACTGAATGCATGTCATTTCATTTATTTTTATTTAGTTGTGTCTGCAGTTTAGCATCATCCATTTAAAAGTATATAATCTCAGGCCTGCACAGCAAAAATGCCAGTGTAAATCTAAAACTCCACGGTCTCATATAAACACCCCAGAGTGTTAAATGTACACCACAATTTTTGCTGTGTATCTTTTACCGAGGGCCAGTGTAAATTCATACACTTAAGCAACATTTACTGACAGAGTCCCTGCCTATAGTGCCATTGTGTGCAATTCAGAGTTCCTTTATGTTGAACTCCCTGGTGCCCCTAGGGCATTTTAAATACCTTCTTACTAATCATTTTTCCTCTGTCTGTACCTGTTTTTATTGAGCTGTTTATGCCCCTTCGTTTATCTCAGGTTTTTAGGCCACATTCTGTATACTTATTTTTGTATTTCTGTGTTTTATGTTGCTTATTGTTTGATACTCGACATCATTGTAAATGAGGCTTGCCTCAATGGTCTTTCGAGTTCAAATAAAGGCTAAGAATGTAAAAGTTAATCAAGGTGGTAAGGGAGCATTATAGTCCCCAAATGTTTCATACAAAAATAAGAGGAAAGACTAATTAGTTGTTTCAGGGTCAGTGTGTCTCAGCAAGGACATTTTGTGTTTTCTCACTGGCGACACTGAGAGTTCTGCTTATGACATCTGTTATCCACAAAGGACTGATGTGGAAAACATTTCACATTGCATGTTAAAATATTCAGCAGTTCGTCGAGATAGTCGTGCAATTTCTTTGTTGTTTTATAAAAATTCATGTTACTGCTTTCTTGTTGTATGACTACATTACACTGCATCGCAAGATAGTAACAGCCAGTTGGCAATGCACTTTGTGCATTGACAGCACAAAATAAAACACCCATTTCTGTTATTATCTTCTCCCCATGGTTTTTGCCTTCACAATGTAGGTTCATTTATTTTAGTCATTTCATAAGAAGAAAAAAATCAGACTATGATGACAAACTTGATGCAGTCCACTCAATATGTTGACAGTGACACAAATGGTTCTCGGACAGCTGCGCTTGACAGAAGGACTACTTGAATGTCCCATATTATGTCTCGCTGACTGCTTCAGCCTGACAGCAACTGCACTGTGAATTAAATTAATATCTCCACAGTCGCACAGGGTTTCACCCTGAGCGATTTCACATTGACACGTCTGTATCACTGGTACCAGGGCATGTAAAATACATGCACATACTCATTTTAAAAATGAAACATGTAGGGGAAAAGGAATCTCATTTTGACCTTGAGAACTATGTCCCTTCATCTGTTCTTCATTGGTCAATCGTTGCTGCTGCTCAAATAATTACATTTCATACCGATAACTTCAATTATTGCCTTAATTACTTTATCCGACAGCCCCAATAATGAGCATGTAGGATTGTTGCATGTAGATTGATCTTTCATATACATTACTGGAAATGCATTGTCATTTACTTTGAACTATATTA
This sequence comes from Synaphobranchus kaupii, assembly GCA_029718625.1. NCBI lineage: Eukaryota > Metazoa > Chordata > Actinopteri > Anguilliformes > Synaphobranchidae > Synaphobranchus > Synaphobranchus kaupii. The sequence goes on along the minus strand of CM056376.1, from coordinate 50,886,222 downwards.
ACCTTTAACTTAATTTTAAAGTATACTTAAATATATTGTCAGTCGTAAGTAAAATCGACCATCATCGTTTCCTGGTCAGTTGGTGTCCAGTTAATATTCATTACAGTTTGATTTGAACCCAGGCTAGGAGAAACCAGGGGTGGTCTGGCTGTTCATTTGGGACCCGCTGCCCTGATCTGTACCCCCCCTACACAACAATAGCAGATGAATGGCTAGCAGTAGAGGGGGGTGTGTCACCTTGTCCAAGGTGATATGGGAAATCAGTGAGCGGGCATACCTCAGCTCCACAGACACCTCATGCAACATTCAACCAATGACATTGGTGCCGAAGACAAGACCCACCCGTACATCCAGTTTGCAAGAAACAAAAGATGCTTATGAAGCTCAGAGCCCGAAAATGGTAGATCATAGTATAAAAAAAGAAAGAGAGGAGAACATATTACATGAACAGCAGGGAACACAATGAGACGGAAATACAAAGTGAGAAATATGAAACATTTTTTTGTCAATGTAAAATTTAGGTAATAATATTGTTTCCTTAGTAAACATTTAGCTGTAAAAAAGTAATAGATAAGATCAATTCTTGTTTATATGTAATAGCCCACGTTTTCATTGCTCACAATAAAATTGCATAATGTTGCTCATTACTAATCTGCTGTTTATAGCAAGAAAACTTGGAATAGAATTACAGCAAGCAATTTACACATTTTTCTCTTGTGCAAAATGATTTCGTCCCTTTTCAGCTGACAGCATAGCATAGTCCAAGAAATAATTGTCATTGATAGGTCTCTTGTAGAGAACAAGAAATTCCTGTACCTGTTCATGCAATAGTTCTTTTGAATTGTGAACATGCAGGACATATTGTGTGTAGCTCAGTGAGCTAGTTGTTGATGCAGGTTGTGTGTTCAGCTATGTGGTAGCATTGTCTGTGAGTGTTCTTCAGCAGCTCATCAGCTTTGCAATTTTCAGCAAAGAGCTGCCTGCAGAACTTCACTGTGAATTCATTTTACCAGATACAGCCGCAGGAATCAATGTTTATTGAAATAATATAAACAACAAACCACGTTGTTAAGCAAAATCCTTGGGGCTGAACAAGCATCAAATAATTATTGGATTGATAAAATTGTAATGGATTGTTTTTTGCCACCGCCCATTGATAATGGCCTTGTAGGGCTCCAAAGTGGCTCAGTCAGTAAAGGTCCTCCCCACACCTCCAAGGTTGGTTTAAGTCCACCAGGATTCCATGTGTTCCTACTGCTTAGGAACCTCTCCTCAAAATGGGCTAGCTTTCTTGTAATATTGTAATATGCCTTATGGTTTGTGAAGAGGAAAAAGGACTCTGGGTGAGTGTATTAGTAGAGTACTCAGTAGTGTGCGCACTCAGTTGTAGTGCTCCTTCTGAGGGTGTGGGTGACATAATGGTAATTCCACAATGGGGGAAAGAGGAGGAAACCAACCCCCCCCCCCCCCCCCCCCCAAAAAAAACAAATGGGCAAGTTTAGCAAAGCATTGATTTATTTGTGTGATAAAGGCTCTATATTCCCATTCAAGTGCATGCCCTTGGATATGGTACTTAACCTTAATTGCTTCTATGAAAACCCAACTGAGCGCTGTTAAATCAGTTGGAGACCAGTGTAGTAAGTGACCTAACTGACCGTCGAGGGAGAGCGAGAGGCCCGGAACGATTGTTCATTTTGCGCCGGTGCGTTGGCTTGTCCTTCTCCACTCTGGCTTGTCCTTCTCCACTCTGCAGACGATGAGGCCAACCCGGGACGGCTGGGGCGGGGCCGAGTGAGGATGAGAGAGCGGCTCCTGTGGGACTACCCGCTGCAGTTCTCCTGGATGATGGAGGCGGAGGCCTTCACCTCCACACTGCTGCGGGCGGGGGGCCCCGTGCCCGACCCCGGCATGACCCTGGAGCAGAAGACCACCTTCGTCTTCGTCTTCTTCCTCTTCATCTTCCTGGGAATCCTGATCGTGCGCTGCTTCCGCATCCTGCTGGACCCCTACCGGAGCATGCCCACCTCCACCTGGGCGGATGGGCTGGACGGGCTGGAGAAGGGCCAGTTCGACTACGCCCTGGCGTAGAGGGGGCCCGTGGTTGGTGGGAGTCGCCGCTTCTCCGTCGCCCGGTAATGCTGAGGTCGAAAACCGTGGTCGTCAGATAGCGACCACTAGGTGTCTGACCCTCGGTCATTTCTTTCACAACTCACAGAAGGATCAGTTTTACTGTATAGGGTAGTATTGCAGTTTATCCATTTATGCTGCGACCTCCCCCTACTGCTGTAGGAAGAACAATGTTTGCCCACAATTACACTCTAAATGTCCTCGGTCACATACCGCTTCATGTGACATTGACTTGTTCCTCTAATAAATCACAGTCATGAGTTCTGCAAGGTGGAGAGACATTGATCACGGCAGAACTGCAAAGGACATTTGGTTAACTGCACCTGGTCCCATTAGAACTACCCCAGTCACCGTAAATTACAAATCAAGTTGTGAATCCTGCTTGGATTGCTCTGATCAATCACAGTTGGTATTGTTCTGTGTTTCAAATTTTTTGTTGGCAGGAGAGTAAACAATATCTTGAATCCCAGGGCCAATCAGGGTATTAAACAGATAGGGCTTCCACAACGAATAGCAAATACTGTCCACTCTGTGCTCTGTTTGCATTTAGTGCATTCGATCATATTTAGAGGTTTGTCTAAAGTTGTATTTTAGACTTTTTTCGATTGTGGTAATTGACCGTACTTTATCTGCTTGTCCTAAATTTGCCAACAATATTTGGACAAACAGCAGAATGATGAGTAATTTCATCTCAAGTGTACACCCTGCAGTGTGCAAAGAGCACCATTTAATCCCTTGAAAATTGTCATTAAAACTATATTAGTTTACATACACCTTTCTTTTATCTATTTTTAGCAGAGAACCATTAGCATATTAGTATTATGTATTTTCTTCTAGCAGAACAAAATAATAACTCCACCCTTGCTGATTAGGTAGTGGAGAACAGCTTAAAGCCAACTCATGCTAAAAAAAATTAATACTTTATCATAATAAAAGTCTGCAACATGAGGAATAAGAGTGGTCTTTAAGAATGAAAGAATTAATTGACTAAAGGCATTGACGTCACTGGTGTTCTGACATCTGGGGAAATGTGCTTTGCTTGCATTTATCCCGCAAATGTGGAGAAGAACATCTGCAATCTCTACACTATTAAACTGTCGTGACTGGCAGGTATTGACTCGATAGTCAGAGCATAATGAACTCAGGCCTCGTAAGTGAGCATCATTAAACAACAGTACACTTTAGACTGTTATAAAAATCCATTTCAAAAGGGGATGAAACCTAATCACAGTGGAGATGTATGGGGTCGGGACAAAAGGTAAATGTTTAATAGATTATTATGATTTAATGATTATCACCCCTTCTCAATTGTGAATGAAAACATATGAACAGGGTAACCGTGAGTACAGCTAGTGGTACACAGTGAATTACTGTGTAATTAACCGATTCTAAAGAATAAAGTGCAAGGTGAAGTTTCACTGCATCGTGGCAGCAATTATAACTTCCATACCACTTTTAAAGTGCTTTAAACACATTTATTTGAAGAAGAGAAAAAAAAAATTGTCTCCACTGTTGTCTGGAAGCAGTGACTGTCACATTATAACTGGTATGATTTAAAGATATTCTTCATTAGTGTTAAATTCCTTTCATCGGTTTTATTGGACAAAAATACTTTAAAATGCTTTCAGCAATGCTGCAAAAATCCAAAAAGCATTAACATCAATGTCATTTTAAAAGATATGTCAATGTTATACGTCATGAAATTGACTTAGGGCATTGGAAAAGTTAGGGCATTGGCTCCCCAACGCATGTGAAGCCGTTTAATTGCATCAGCTTTCCGTTTACCCTCCTGCCATCAGATTGGCTCAGCATGCATGGTTCCTTAATTACATCCACATGGGAGCCTTGGCCCTCAGCCAGGAGTGCACTTCTTCCCTGCCTGCTTTCGTGCAAATGATCCGCCTCCCTGATGCTTGTACAAAAAATGAACAGATGAGCTCTTCCACTCATCAACCCTGACAAGCAAAACACCAGCTGCCGGGCTAAATGTAAGTCAGCAAGGCAGTTTTTCCTTGTGAGTAAATACAGCATCCATTCCATCTTAGCCTGCTGATAAATATCATCCTCTCAGGGAATTCCTTGAAACATTTGTCGTCCCAAATGTGCAAGCAATCACACTGAAGGGAAAAGCAGGAGGTGTCAAAAGTATTGAGAAGGAACTAGTTATTCAGGCTCTTTAGCGAACGATTTTGGATACACATCATTTTCCACGTTGTGTTTATGAGAGAAAAGTGACCGCCACGTGCACATACCGACGTCAGACTCTTGTCCTTTTCCCCTGGGTTATGGAGGTTAAAAGGGAATAGGCAACACCAGACGAGAAGACTATTTTACCCATTTACCATAAAAGCAACAAGCTCAACAAGACAAACATCCAAAAGAACCAATCATGCAGTGATTGTGACACAGAACTACAGGTGAGCTTTATACACTGCCCGGCCAAAAAAAAAGTCGCACACTGTAATATTTGGGTGGACCGCCTTTAGCTTTGATTATGGCGCGCATTCATCGTGGCATTGTTTCGACAACCTTATGCAACGTCACAACATTTATTTCCGTCCAGACTTGCATTCATTTTTGGCCGAGATCTTGTATTGACGACGGGAGAGTCGAACCACTCCGTGAAGTCTTCTCCAGCACATCCCAAAGACTTTCAATGGGGTTAAGGTCAGGACTCTGGTGGCCAATTCATGTGTGAAAATGATTCCTCATGCTCCCTGAACCACTCTTTCACAATTTGAGCCCGATGAATCTTGGCATTGTCGTCCTGGAATATGCCCATTGATGGGATAACCTGGTCATTCAGTACATTCAGGTAGTCAGCTGAATTAATTTTATTGCTGCATAACGTTGCTGAGCCTAAACCTGACCTATTGAAGCAACCCCAGATCATAACACTGTCTCCAGAGGCTTGTACAGTGGGCACTATGCATGACTGGTGCAACTGCGACTTTCTTTTTGGCCGGGCAGTGTATTTCCACACATGAAGAACAATGTACATTAGAGCATCTTTGTAGTACTGTACTCCTGGAAAGCTTTTTCTCTCATTTGGATTATCTGTCCTCGTTAGAGGTTTGGCATCTCTCGTATGCAAATGTGAAGTATGATCCACTGCATTAACACTGCCATCTCATCCCTCTATATTGACTTTGCCAGCTCTATGCCAATATAAACGTTTTAGTTGTGGCATTTGGGATTGTGCATCTGCTGTGGACTTGATACCCCTTTAAATTCCCTCTGCAACAGTACATCACATTCATTGCCATTCTCTGCGCACACATTGAATGACAGAGAAAATAATTTTCTGCCCAAATGGCTTTCACTCTCAGTGCGGTATGATGTTCATATGGGAGGAATTGTAACTGAAGCGGAACACAATTGTTAGATTTTTCTTTTGTGCAATTTTTTTTTTTTAATAACTCATGCATATTTATTAGATGAATATATGCATATTTATTAGACACGGACTCACAAAGCCTTAAAGTGTGTGGACCCCTTACCAGGCCTATGCAAAACAACAATCCCTCTGTTACACTCTGCAGAGAAAAGTAAGTTTCATATTGTAAGAAGTCCTGGGGAGTTGGTGAAATACCATTATTCTTCTCATTCATCATTTAAATCACATTTGTTGAAAGCTGATTTCATCCAGAACAGGTAGCAGATTGTGGTCAAGTACACTTCTGGCTGAACTATGTATTATCATGCTTGCACATCAGACAAAATGTATTTTTACCCTTTTCAGTTGAATGAGTACCAGAAGGGAAAAACATCACACCATTGTCATAAGATGAAAATGTAATCTCTGATCAACAACTGGCCAAGCACTATTTGTATCTAAACACATTTGATTATAGGCAAGGCTCCAAGTTCTGTAGCAATTCATTCATCTGTAGCAATGGATCCATGGCTTGGTTTATTGATTTATGAAACAGATGATTTGGACAAGCAACAGAAATTGCACTACAACGTCCATTTGTGCAGAAGGTAAAAATTTAATGCAATGGCCTTTTGCTTAGTACACTGTTGTCAGATGCAAAGAGCAACCATGTCCCGTATAGAGTTTATTCACGACAGAAATTGGAAAAAAGAGATTTTTTCCTCTCAAGCCCATGCACACACCATTAAATGTTGATCTGTATGTTGGATGTAGATCATTTCATTATGCACAATACAGTGTTGCAGGTATGATGATACATGCAGGAATGTGAATTGGCTCCAGGCACTTTCCACCAGTCAGCCTGTGCAGAAGACGTGGGAGAGAACATCACTGAGGAGAGGTAATCACAATACTGAAATCTCATTAGCTACCTGCCAGGATATCATACCATATAAACCTGGAAGAAAGAGAGGAGGTGAATGCTTCAGAAAATGACGGCGGAGTGCTCATTTCATGAGTGTGTCGTTGAGGCATTCCAATGGTTCCAGGCAGATGAGCACGGCGTTGAGCGTGTCGCAGCATTTGATGAGAACAATCATAGAGATCCGTTATTTAAAAAAAAACAATATTGCAATCCCACCTAGAATACATTTACCTCTGAGATATTGTTTCTGTGCCTGTGAGTCCACTGAAAAGCTCTGGCCGACCCCCGGCCCCGTACCCAGCATACTCTCATACTCTCACATTAAAACAAAACAGAGATGTAAATTTACACAGGACAGATTGAGTTTGCCAGAAGTACATACAGTTCTTGACTCTGATTAATATCTTTGAACCTCTTTGCTAGTCGAAGAACGTATTTGAAGCTGCTGCACACAGAATTAAAACCACTCATGCCATTCATTCCATTTTATGTCTGTAACAACAATGGTAAAGTGTCATTAAGTAATGCTCATCCTTAATACAGTTTAGATATATTGAGTAAATCCTATTAGGTGTTTACTAATTGGTTATTATATCTCTCCAAATTCATATGAAAAATCATCCTACTGAATTAATAAGCATTAATATAGTTGCATTAATGCCAAAATAATAACACGAGTGACCTGTTAAAACAATGCTTGTTATCCCGGTTATTATAAGTTTTTTGTTTCATAAACAGGTCCTGCTTGCTGCTTAGTCACTATGCCTTATAGGTATTACCTTTGTGTGACCGAAAACTCAATTTCAAAATATGTTTGTGACTGACAGTCATGTTTGGCCGTGACAAAACGAATCCCAATCAATGCGATCATATTCTATTTATTTTCTAATATTCCATGTTTGTGTTATGATTAAGATTAAATGCTTTTGGACAACACAAATGGAAAAGAGCTCTCAACCATGGCAGACAATGCAATGGATCATTTACTCCATTTTGCTCTCAGTTGAACTCTAAATAAATACAGACAGCAGCATGTGCTTACTCACTTGAAAATTCCATTATGCCCATATTTTGGTATTCATAGGCATGATATGATTTTATCAATTCCTTTTATACCAGCTGCCCATGAATGTGCTTTTTAGCTCTGGTCCTTGTTTGTTTATTTTCGGGAATATGTTGTGTGCCATACATGCAGCATCAGTGATCATTATCAACTCAAGGATTCATTCATTATTACCTTCTGTAAGTGTAACCTGTGCTAATTGTTGGATACAGTGTAATTTAGTAATCACTGAATGAGCTATACATAGGAGCAGACACTAGGGCTGGAATTCAATCAACATTTGCCCTTAACTGTGACATTTAAAAATGAGAATAATTTTTTTCTCCCCTTTAAAAAAATAGGGAAAAGTGCAAGGCTTGCATTTACTTGTAAGTCAAAGCTAAGGACAAAATGAATGTTGATTGAATACATAGGCCTAAGATTTATCTAATTAAAGACATGGATTTAATTAGATAAATAAAACCCAGAAAGATGGACACAAAATCATAGGGTGAAAAGCAAATTTTACAGGAAAGCAGTGTAAAAATCACAACAAACAGCAAAAAAAAAAAAGTTGCATAGTATGTTCAGATTTTGTCGCCTTGATTTTGGCCTCCCTTGAAAGTGTTTTCAGTGTTTTCTGAACTTTGATCAGTATTCAGGAATCCCATCAAATACCCCAAACGGACTGCATTATAACAAATCAAATCAATTCAATGTATTTGTAAAGCACATTTTACAACTGATTTGTCACAATACCCTTCAGTGTATATCCTGGCCTAACCCCCCAGAAAGCAAGCCAAATGTGACAGTGGCAAGGATAAACTCCCTGGGAACATACGTATAAGGGGAAACCTTGGGAGGGTCCAGACTCATTCTTCTCTAGTCAGATTCGGGGCAGGTGCCCCATAGGTGCGAGAGGGAAACAAAAAACAAGAATAGTCTTCAAGCAAGTGTTTCTCAGCTCTCCCCTGCCTTTTTTACAAGAAAGTACCACTTCTTCTCAATAGTACCTCTTGGTTACAAAAGTGTCAATGTTCAGTGATATTTTGTTCTGTATTAAAAAATTCCTAATTTTTTTATTCCCATTGAAAGACTGGGAAACTGTTAAGTGCTGTGCAGAAACCTGATGCAAAGGATTGATTGATTGACAAAAAGTTATCCTGTGAACAGATTGATTTGAAAAGGCAGTCGACCTACTTCTTGATCACATACGCTTTCAAAGTGGTCCTGCATTGACCGTCTAAAGGATTTTATTGCTCTTTTTCTAGACTCTGTATTGATCACTTTGTGACCACATTATTTGAAGTGATCAGCTTCTGAGGGTGTTGAGAACTGGGAACAGGCAGCTGATTTGTAATGCAGCACCACGGTGCAGGCGCAGAAGGGGAGTTAATCTGTGTACTTTTTAGATGTGTCTGTTGTTTTATTGTGGCCAATGAATTATGGGATGTATTAGTATTTAATGAGAAGAATACTGGACCCACACACTAAAGTGACTCCCGGGTGTCACCCTTTATTGCAGTCAGAAGGATAACTTTTTGGCCACACTGGTGTTTGACATTTTATCATGTTTAAGTACACTGCCTGGCCAAAAGAAAAGTCGCACACTCTAATATTTCGTTGGACCGCCTTTAGCTTTGATTACGGCGTGCATTCTTCGTGGCATTGTTTCGACAACCTTATGCAACGTCACAACATTTATTTCCGTCCAGAGTTGCATTAATTTTTGGCAGAGATCTTGTATTGACAATGGGAGAGTCAAACCACTTCGTAAAGTCTTCTCCAGCACATCCCAAAGACTTTCAATGGGGTTAAGGTCAGGACTCTGTGTGAAAATGATTCCTCATGCTCCCTGAACCACTCTTTCACAATTTGAGCCCGATGAATCTTGGCATTGTCGTCCTGGAATATACCCATTGATGGGATAACCTGATCATTCAGTACATTCAGGTACTCAGCTGACTTCATTTTATTGCTGCATAATGTTGCTGAGCCTAGACCTGACCAATTGAAGCAACCCCAGATCATAACACTGCCTCCAGAGGCTTGTACAGTGGGCACTATGCATGACGGGCGGAACGGCAACTTTTTTTTTGGCCAGGCAGTGTATCTAAGCAGCTTCCGGAAGATAGGAGCAGAATGACTATGAACTGAGGAGGAAAGATGCTGTTCTGTGTGAAAAGAGGGAACCTGACTTTGCTGTGAGCCCTCAAAAAACACTGAGAAGATGATGCATCTGCGGAAGGCTGAATAGAAATCCATGAAGTGCATGGGATATGGATTCTGGACTACTGCAGCTGATACCAGGAAGGTTGCGTAAATGCATCACTGACCAAAATTTGCAATTTTCTGAAACCTTAAGTTTGGTGGTTGATTCTCCGCTATATCCTCCTAAGACCCAGAAATTCATTTTGTAGAACCATATATTCCACTATGCTGAAACTTACACTAAAAGTGACATGCAAAAAAGAAAATAGATAATATTTTTGAAAATATTTTTACTGCAACATACTTTGTCATCCAAGAAACTTTTGTATAATTTTTCTTCCCCCAGGTCTTGGGAGGATATACAGGTGCATATGAATTTGTAGTAGATGTATTTAGTGCCTCTTTTTCTTTTTTGAATGCATTTTTTGGTTTTAAAGATTAAAGTGAAAATGACTGTGGACTATTAAACATTATATTGTTTGCCTTGCTGATTTGTATTAACTTCGATATACTGCAATATTCAATTCAGCCAGTTGAGGTCGCCATTGTGTGGATACAGTTTGGAAAGCGATCGTTACCGAAAACGAAACCTTGGACACGACTGCCTGGAGCCCGGAATCACATTTTATCACAAGTATCACTCAATGCAATGGCATTGTTTTTTTTTTATTGCTTCATTAACTTTATATACCATACCCTATTGGTGAGCAGTCTCAACAGTCCTTCCTGCAGTGGTTCCCAAATTGTCATCCTGGCTATTATTGACCTACTATGCCTGTGATCTCATCTAGTACTCACTCCTCATTGGGTGGTAAAGGTGCCTACAGCTAAACGGTCTGACACCTCTACATATAGTTATGTACTGTTTTATTGGCATTCCGGCGGCAGCAAGAGAGTAATGTATAGATTGTGACTTTTCCTTTAAGCCTATAATTGTCCTACACTGATTTGTAATTGTATTTTTTAGTCATTAGCAAGCTCATCAGGGGCTTGTTCAAAAAGGTAGAATATTCGGAACAGTCTTCTACCTTTTTGCAAACACACTGATGTAATACAGAGAGCTACAGTATGTGTAACACACAATCATTCTCTCAACCGCCAAACGTGCAATGTCCTGCAACCTTATGTTCAGCTCAGTCCTGTTTCTGTTTTAAAACACTTTGGATATGCAGCAATTATAGTAGTAATGACACATCGTCCGCCAATTCCTTTCAATTGTGTTAATGTGGTAGCACTACATTTTTGAACTTTAAAAAGAATAATAAAACAGGCAAATCAGTCTAAGTTCAATTATTTTGATTAAAAGAAACATACTTTTATTTGCTTTCATAATGATTTAATGTCAACAAATCTGACTGTTTATTATGAACATGAAGTTTTTTGTGCAATGTTAATTGAAAGGAAATTATTAGATACAATAATTCAGATAAAATGTTTGAGAATCATTTTCCTTACCATTTTAATACACTTCAGTAAAATGGATGTGTACATTTACAATGATTGGCAAGACTTTAAATGCAAGACAAGACTTTAAAATAGGTTCTGGGCATTTGTGAAGTTCCAGTAAGTTCTTTCTCTCTATTATTGTCTTTCCTGGTCACTACAGTTATGCCACTGTCAAAATTTAAAAAAAACTGGAAAATGTACTAGCTGAGTAGGTTCTCCTGCATTAATAACATGCAGGAACAATGGCAGCACTTTCTATGAATGGTCCTTCACAAGGGCTACATACTTGGTATGTAAGGAATATGGCTTCCGATTCATAATTTCTTTGGCTTTGTGTAACCCATATGATTATCAGCACCGGCTTCTCAATTGTGAGTAACGCCTTCAGCTGTGAAGAATAACTATAAATGAAGAGCGATGCCAGTTTGTAGCAGACCCAAATGTGTTGCACCTGTAGTCCATTTTGCTTATTTTTCACCTTGTAAGAAAAAGAAAGTTGTGCCATATACTTTACATTTTTAATAATTATTGTTGTTTATTATTGTTTTATTAATAAGTAAATTTGTATTTTTCTGAGCAAGTGTCATTTTGACATTTCTTAAAGTAACATCTCAGCTCAATTGCTTGAGCTTTTTTTATATCTTGTCAGAAAATCCACAGGAATTAAAGGGCCATAACTGAAACCCAGTGTTGGGTAGTAACTAGCTACAAGTAGCGGCACTACTAGTTTAACTACATTTTCCAGTTGTTTGACAGTAGCTTAGCTATTTTCAAAATAATGTAGCTTTTAGAGTAACTATTCCTTTTTCCACCAAGTAATGATGTAGCTTGACTAAACGCTGCTGCTTTCTATTTCATGTCAACATTATTTACTTTTAAATCAAACAAATCGCAACACACAAATAGGCTACTTGTGTCCACCAGGCACCATGGCAGCAAGTTGTTCCAGACTTCTTATTGGTGTAGAACTTGCGTGCTGTGTGCACCTGTGTGTAAATGTAACTTCTCTGCCTATAAAGGGTAATAGAATGGGCTTTTAAGCAAAGGCTGATGCAGTGATGCTGCGTTCATGATACATGGATGTTTGAACGACTTTCTTTCGGATGAATCCGTTTAAAGCCAAGATCACCAGAGATTTGGAATGGGTCTCTGCGATCACTGAAAAGGAAACTATCGCCATTTTCGCTCATTTTGCCAAACTTTGCTGAACACTTTATTCAACTGTAGGTAGACTATATGGACTTTTGACATGTCCTCTGGTAATCTGTTAAATCCGATAAACAAGAGTCGGTCATTTTTTCAGATTAATGTTAGGCTATTTGTTGAACATATGCTTCTGTCTTGCATTTGACCACAGAATTCGCCACCATGCTTAAGGTTGGTATGCAGTCGTAGGTCCTTTCCGTAACTGTGATGTCAAGTGGGATAAATTGGAGTTCAAAAGAATTCCAAGTTCACAAGTCATAGCCTAGCTATTTAAGATTTGAAAGCTGGCATGAACGGTATATCCTAGTTGGTAGAGCTCATAGTTACCATCTCTCCCATATGTTGTGAATGCAGCATTAGGATGTGGTTGATGCTAGATTGGATAGCCTGGAGGGACCTGGGCGGGACCCTGGGACACTATCTTAACAGTTTGGGCATGAGCCCGAGTTACATGAACTCCTGTGAGGTTATGTTTAGGGGTTTGGAAAAGGTTGATGCTAGATTAACAACCAATCACAGCAGAGCGTCCCTCCCAGGGTCCTGCCCAGGTCCCTCCGGGCTATCCAATCTAGCATCAACCTTAGGACGTGCCTAGTATGGGTTGGGACGAAACCCAACCCGCCCAAGCCACCAGCTCCGCCGTGCACCAGGTCCAGTCCAAACTCTGCTCTCCGGGAAGGCCCGTGACTGGGGAATGGCGTGCTGGGAGTCGGGAGGTTTACACACTGCCACCTATCTGTCCTTCGCTGCTGAGATGAAGAAGGTTTTTGACTGGTCCTCAGTCGGTCATTCGGCAGCACGTTTGGACGGATCACCTCAAACTGGAGTATCTTCATTCTGCCCAAAGACTAAACCCTTGCCAGGCCCGGAGGTTGCTATTCTTCTCCCACTTTCAGTTCACTCTTACTGACCGGGATCTAAAAATGTCAAGCTTGACACCCTATCCCGGCTGCACGAACTGCCAGAAGAAGAGGGAGGTCCCGAGACGGTGCTTCCACCTGCCTGTGTGGTGGCAGCGGCGAGGCTGGACATAGTTGGAGTGGTGGAGGAGGCTCTGCGCGATAATCCGGGTCCTAGCGACACCCTGAGGGCCATCTGTTCATTCCAGCAGTGGTTTGCTCCCTGGACCCATACCTCTCGGTTAGCATGTCGCCCCGGTGTTGCCCGTACCCTGGCCCTCCTGCCCCGTCGGTTCTGGTGGCCTGAAATGAAAGAAGAGACGGCCAAGTTTGTGGCGGCATGCAGTAACTGAGACTGCAGTCTCCTCCATGGGTATGTACCCTTTTCACTGCTGCCTGGGGTACCAGCCTCCCCTATTCCCGGAAGAGGAGAGGGAGGTGGAGACACCGTCAGCACAGGCCCTCATTTCCCATGCCCAGAGGACCTGGAGGAGGGCCTGTTCCAAGCATGTTTCCGGAATGAAAGCCCAGGCCGACCACCGTAGACGCCCTGCCCCTCATTATAAAGTCAGTCAGAAGGTACGGCTTTCATCCTGGGACATCCCCCTCCAGACCCCCTGCAAGAAACTCACCCCCCGTTTTATTGGCCCTTTCCCCATAGCCCGTGTCATTAGCCCCTCTGTTGTCGGTCTGACAACAATTCACGTGTGGAATGACGTTTTTGTGTATCGGCTACCCTATTATTTATTACTTGATAAAATCAACCATACGATGACGATGTTTATAGCACAATAAAGAAGGCCTAGCCGAATCGTCTGTGATATGCTTGCTCCCCTGTGGGATAATAAACTGATCTTGCAGCCACCTATGTGTGCGGATAACTTCCTATGCAACACAAAGTAGATATAATAAGGTCTATGCACTTATAACCAATAGGCTATTTAAGTAATCAAAGCGGGTGAGTGCAGTAGGTAAACTTTACCTACTTCACTGTTCATTAAGGTGGGCCGAGAATTGTTTACAATTTTTTTTTTAAACTATTATTGTTATATTTTCATTGTTGTGCTATAAAGTACACACAAGAGAAAATGACATCACAGTTGAATTTCCTTATCAAATTTGATGAAGTAGCTTCAATGTAATTAGCTACTTTTTCTTAGTAGCTTGTAGTGTAGCTTGCTACTTTCAACAAAAGGGTAGCTTGGCTGTAGCTTAGCTACTTTAGATCATGAGTAGCTTGTAGCTTGGCAAGCTACCATTTCAAAGTAGCTTCCCCAACATAACCCCATACTTTCACTTATTGGCCCTGTTCTGTTTCCTCTTCTCAGTGGCTCAGATTTCCACAAACTTGGCGAAGCTGCCGCTTTGTTTGCTGTGTGCGGTGGCCCCGCTCAGCTGACTGTTGAGGGAGAGCTGTGGGCGCTCTGTCGGTTGTGTTGCCCAGACTCTCGGACACTGTATGAGAGACTGCAATTGTACGCCACGCAGATGCGGTTGCATGTCATTATCCCGCAACACTACGGACGATTGTTGCTCAGCTGAAATTCATTCTGGAAGTAAAAAAAACAACAAAAGAAGTCAAGTCGAATGCATTTTCCAACGGAATGTTTTGGTGTTGGACGGTGACCGTTTAAAGAATTATTTACTTGTATACTCTGAATATAAGTGTGTTTTAAAAACAGCAGAGATGAAACTGAAAGTGCTTTTCCATTATACTAATGAAAACAATGAGGAAAATTAGAAAATATTGATAATGGTTGTTGAGTGGTGGCCAAGGCCAAGCAACAGGGCCATAACAAATAAGAAGCAATTACATTACATTATAGGCATTTAGCAGACGCTCTTATCCAGAGCGACTTACACAACTTTTTAGCATTTTTTTTTTTTTTTTTTAAACATATTATCCTTTTATACAGCTGGATATATACTGAAGCGATTCAGGTTAAGTACCTTGCTCAAGGGTACAACGGCAGTGTCCTACCTGGGAATCGAACCTGCAACCTTTCGGTTACAAGGCCAGTTCCTTAACCATTATACTACACTGCCGCCCAATGACACAGTTGTCATAGAGCAGTGGTTCTCAAACTCAGTCCTGGGGCCCCCCTGTGTATGCTGGTTTCCTTCCAAACACAATTGCGATCCAA
The DNA here is from genome assembly GCA_029718625.1 of Synaphobranchus kaupii. NCBI lineage: Eukaryota > Metazoa > Chordata > Actinopteri > Anguilliformes > Synaphobranchidae > Synaphobranchus > Synaphobranchus kaupii. The sequence goes on along the minus strand of CM056376.1, from coordinate 50,870,846 downwards.
TAATTTTAACAAGCTGTTAATTTTTCTTAATTGCACTTTTCATGTTTTGATGGATTATTTACCCTCTTAAGCCAAATTATGTCAGAAAATAGCTATGCATGCCATGTAGAATAAATGTCTTCACAAATAATTCACATTTTGCTTATTGTGCTATATTGCAAACAACTACATAAAAAGAGTTAACAAAATGTTATAACTGATCAAATTAAAGACTGAGGTGAATCAATATGCTCCAAATTAGGTCATTGAACACATGTGTTTAAGTTCTTTCATAATTTTATTTCCTTAAACTTATTAACACAATGCAGGTTTGGTTCATTATCAATTTGTGTTGTCTTTGAATTGTTCATTATCAACCAAATGGTTCGTCTTTGTGGCCATGTGTCCACACTTTCACCAATTAGGAGCCTATTGATTCACCTCTGCCTTTCATTTGCTCAGTTTAGTTACCTCTTTTAATGAAATTGTTTGCAATATAGAACAATAAGCAAAATGTGAACATGGGACATTTATTCTACATGGCAAGCATAGCTATTTTCTGACATAATTTGGCATAAGAGGGTAAATAATCCATCAAAACATGAACCCCTTATTAAGAAAATCAGCTTGTTAAAATTCTCAAATCGCAATTGTGGTTGGAACGAAAACCAGCATACACAGGGGGGGCCCCAGGATCGAGGTTGAGAACCACTGTCATAGAGCATGCAGTGCGACAGCAGATCAACAAATACACAACAGATACACAGCAGCCGCAGCAGAGCAGATGCACACCTGCATGCATGGAGGCTCATGCTCAGGCTCGTGCTTTAAATGGGGACACTGAGCAGATGGCCTCACCTTCCACTCCCCAGCATGCGACACATATGCTGCTGGGTGTAAGTCTTACATAAGAGGGGATTACTATTGACAGGTGAATTAAGACCATTACAAACCATCACATTTGAGGAATTAAATCTTTGATACAACAGCTACTCACACACAACCCCTTATCTCTCACACATGCATTCAAGCACACACACACACACACACACACGCACACACTTTTTCTGTCTCTCTCACACCAGCTAGTGCACACACAAACACAGGCACACACACACACACACATGCACACTTTTTCTGTTTCATTCACACCAGAAAGCACAAACACACACACAGACACACACCTATGCAAGCGTGCACATGCACAAACACACACACACTTTTTCTGTCTCTCTCACACCAGCAAACATACACACACACACACACCCACCCACACATACACACACGTAACTTGTACCCACTATAAAGGATAACCTGTATTGTTCCGTATGGCCCTGTAATCCATTCCTCCATTGACAGACTGGAGCCAAGTCTGACCTGTAAAATCCCAAGCAATAACATATAAACTTCCAATAAAATGATCTACTGTAAATCATTCTCCATCATGGATTTGTAAAAAGTTTTTTTCAAAAAGCTTTTAAGATTAGCCTGCCTGTGAGAACAGAATTCCCAACCAAACTCATGCCTTAAGTGAATATGAAAAGCAGGACTGATAAATTTATATTAAACTAATTGATGCTAATGATGAAATTAGTCTCAACTAATTCAAAGGCTGCTATTGATGGCATAGAAAAATATAACAAATAGAAAAACCATTTGCTGCATTATCCCTTTACAATTTATATATTTTCTGCAGATTAACAGTAGCCTAGGTGTGCAGCCTAAATGTTGTGTAGTGGCTACATACTATATGGTTCAAAACATGGATCCAGGAGGCTACAAGTTCCTGAATAATACAGCATGCGGCACAGGGGACAAGCTTCTTATCACAAACTGCATCATCTTTAATAAACTGTGCTAAATGTACACAGCATATGTTATCTGAAGAGATGCGCGTCTTCTTTCGAGAATCAATTCGTCATAAATTGGCATAATACTCATACTTTACTGTTTTGACAGGGCGTTTATTTTAGCTCGCATGTATGTCCAAATAAATGGACATACCCCCCTGCACTGGTACTTTCCAAAAAGCAAATTAATTTGGGAGTCACTCTACTTACTGAGGTGGATTAATTGTTACTAGCTACATTGGGGAGTTATAATTTATATTGAGTTAAACGTATAGCAGGTGACATGAAAGTGAACGGCAAGAGGCTAAAATCTCGCGAGTTTTATTTCCAGAAGGCCCCCCCTCCCTCGTGAGAGCGATGCTGCTAGAGCGTGAGGGCAGCAGAACCCCCGGCAAGAGAAGCTGGAGTTCTGACAAGAACGGATAGGAGCATCCTTCAAAGTTGTGGTCATAGGCTACTAATCGCATGTATAGGTCCGAGTGGACTGAAATCTGGAGAATCGCGTGTTGCAGCGGACTTTATTTCATGTTTCATTTTTGTTGTTTGGAAGTAGACTACTGGCGAAAGTTTAGCTTTTTTTGTTCTTCTATAGACTAGACTAGATAGTTTGTAACAGGAAGCGAAATTCTGCATTTGCATCATAATGTCAAGGGATGTACTCGCAGGTTCTTCATTTCTACAGTGATCTAGCGTGCATTTCCATGCTCCACTGCGGGACTTGGACTGATACAATTAGTTCTTTATAATGGTTTGTATTATACTTGAGTAGTTGGAACGCACTGGATCTAGGGAACGTTGTATCTAGAAATTATAATATCTGTCACTATACTTGCATTATTTGGAACATTAGAGGAAAACAGGAAGAAAGACATCCATTTTAATCTCCCTTTGGCAAATAAATAGACTGGTATTCCAGCTAAACAACTATTTACCATGTCTGGGAATGCACCGTCCACTTCTGCCCGAGAGAAACCACAAGAGGAGAAGACTGTGACCTCAAGTTTGAAGCCTACTGGTCCAAAAAGCCAGAGTAGATTCCAGGTGGACGTAGTGGCTGAGGCAGCCGCCGCATCTGTTGCGGACAAAAGCAAAAGACATTCATCTGCGACCGCAGGTGAAAAACCCCCCGCTTTAAGTAAGGCAACAGACAGGTCGACAAGCGAGGAGTCAAAAGGCAGATTTAGGGTGGTGAACTTTGTGGATCCTAGCGGGGTCGAGATCCCCCCAGATTCAGCGCCCGATGGGGTCCAGAGTGGAGACACAATTAAGAGTGAGGGCAGCTTACATTCGTCCACCGGAGGAACACATCACTATTATTACGACACCCACACAAACACCTATTACCTGAGGACTTTTGGCCACAACACAATCGATGCAGTCCCGAACATCGATTTCTACCGGCAAACTGTAGCACCACTTGGAGAGAAGTTGATCCGACCCACTCTCTCCGAGCTACACGATGAGCTTGATAAGGTAAGCAAGGGCGACCTCTAAATTAGGGTATTTTTTTGGTTTTGTCCGCAACTTTGAGTGACACATTTATTCAGGTGTTAGGTATATTGATTTTTTACTGACTTGGACTTGTATCACCGTCACTGAATTTAAAAAGTTTGTACGAAATTATCTAGGCAAGCCTACTGTTCTGTAAGGCCATGGGGTTAGATTGAATAGGCTTCCCCCAAATGTATATGAGCTTCTTGACAACGCAAAGTTGTAATTCTATTATTATTATTATTATTATTATTATTATTATTATTATTATTATTAGTCGTAGTAGGAGTTGTATTTCACCTTTGTTTATTCAGAACTCAATTCTCATTTGTGGCGACAAGCTGGGGAATGATAGATAGCCTACCGGTTTAACAATAATGGGCTACTCTTTTAAAAAATGAAATAATATCCTTGATGACCATATTGAGTCAAGACATGGGTTTAACATCTCATCTGAAGGATAGACTAGCACAGAGGCAGTGTGATGTTCTCTAGCATTGGGCTTTATTTGGTCCAGTGGGAATGATGCCCCCTACTGGCCAAGCCGCACCAATTCCAGCGGTTACTTTCATTCGGTCTCCGATCCTAAAGTTAAACCATAAAAGGCTAAAAACCCAAAGACTAAACCCACTCACATCAGTAGTTTGACAAGTGTGGCATGGTATGGCTGCTAGTATATTAGTCCATTGAATTGAATAACAGACCTTGTGTACCTTCAAGTGCAAGTCCATAATTGTAAACAATTATTTAAAAGGAAATAATAATAATCATGACAATACGACAATGGGTGGAAAAAATATTAAGATCAATGCCCTGCACACTGTACAGGATCACTTTTACAGCTCTGTTAAGAAGGCGGGTCACCTCTTGCACAAATTGGCTCTGTGCCCATTAGTGATGCATATAAGACTTTGTAGGCAGTGTCCCAGGGGTAGCTGTTCCAACTGCAGGTGGAGATAATTAGTATCATCCCCTAGGATGTCATAGGCTTTCCTAGTTACCTGTTGTTAAAAAAAATTAAGCTAAGTGTCTGATGGGCATACCGATTATCTGAAAGCAATCATTCTCAAAACGAGTGAAGGAATGTACAAAATTTAAAAGCAATAAAATATAATAATAAAAGCTCTTAAGTAATAGTTTTTCTAACCAAATGAAAATGTAACAAATCTGGGACAAATTTTGTGACTCGGGGGTTGAAATTTTGTGTTTCCCTTGAGTGGCAAGAATGTGATCTTCATCCAGGCATAACATCCCCAGTTTTCTCCGCTGTCTGTAATATGTGAGAGAGAGGAAAGTAAGGATAATAGGTCAGGAGCTAATTAAAATTAGGCATGAGCAGTGTTGATTAATTAAACTCCCAAATTTAACATTAGTTCAGCCTGCTCAGAATTTAGGCATGTAACAGTACATTGCTAAACCCATACATCTAGTGCTGCTGCCTGTATTTAAGAGTGTTTATGCTATTTTCACTGTCTTTGGGAAAATGTACATATGCCTCCATTAACTATACAATTCAATCACTATTAATCTTATTGTAATGTGAGTGCAATTATGAGGAATTTGGATTAGAATCTGCTAAAAAATAATAATACTATGTCAAACCCATTTAACATGCCTCTTATATCACCTCTAAGCCACACAATATCCGTTTATTTTTGAACAACAGAACAGCTTTTCACAGTTTATTACCTAAATTATTAACAGTTGGGGAAGGGTCAAAATGGTTCGAGCAAATTAGTTCATGCTGGCTGTTCTACCCATCTAAAAAGCTGCATACTGGTATTCTGCACATTGTGCTACAAAAGTTTCATACTGATGGCAGACAAATGTGATATCATGATTGATGTGTAAAGTAGGTACTGCTTACCCACACCGCACACGGTCCTTGGTTACATAAGAGGTGGGTGTTAGATTTAATGCTTTTATAAATAGAAAGATCTGTTGGCAAAGCCCTTGTAATTTTCTCCAGAAGAATTACATTTTATGCGAAAGTGCAAGCGAGTTAAGAGTGAACAAAAGAAAAATGTGTGGGGAAATTCAAAAGCAACCACAGCAGGTCTTTGTGTACGCTAAATGTTGCTGTTGCTTTTGTTAAGCATATGCAGTCGAGTCAGCGAGGCATCACGCTGTGGTGCAAGAATGAGCCGCACGGTCTCGGACCGCGTCCGGACCGTGCCAGTGCAGACTGTGGCCACATAGGGCAACACCTAATTGGCGATTGCATCACCCGCGTTTCGCTCTCCCTAATCGTCAGGGATTTGAGCAAGATTGTGGCTAGAAATAGTTATTGGATATTCCAAATTATGGTGGGAATTGGATATATTCCTACTTTGGGAGCCAAATTTATATTTAAAAAATGATTACAAAAAGAGCATACGTGAGGGTTGTAAAGGCTGTATGAGGGTTCACTTCAGACAACATGTGATCATGACTCGACAGTGCAGCAAGTAGACAAGGATTATAATGCTTTTGTGTTTATGTTACATTGCAAACATTTAGCAGACACTCTTATCCAGAGTGACTTACTAAACCTGCTTAAAAAGCTATATTTACATAAATCACACTTAGGTAACATATAATGAAAGAAAGGGGAATATAGACCATGCTAAATGGTCTATAGTAAAAAGAGGCCTAAACCTGCCTGTGTATTTGCTGTTACAGATGGAGTCATCCAGTGTGAATACAATTAAATACTTGTATTCACACTGGACTACTGTACTTGTCCTGAACTCCCCAATGTAGCTAGTAACAATTAATCCACCTCACACACACCTTTCTTATAAGAGCCCAGAGCAAGTCTAGTTAAGGGGCCTAGTACCAGCCTCAGCCATTGGAAGCAGGAGGATATATAAGATAAATGCTCTCTCCCAGTTGACTAGCGAGTCTCTGATCTTTACTTAATATATTAATGAATACATTTATAGATGTTTGTGAATGTAGGAATAATGATATGTAAATTGTAAGTAAATAATGAACAAATGCCTTACTAACGATCTATTACAAGACATTATTATAAATTGTTATAATTAATAAATAAACTTTATTTGTATAGCACCTTTCATACATAAAATGCAGCCCAAAGTGCTTTACTTGCCAAATAGGGCAATATCTTTTCTCATTAAACAGTGCAGGTCAATTGCAGTGTGCTTAGATGGAGTTTAAACCTCAAGATTAAACCTCTAGACCACAGAACCGTAATGCAACTCTAATGCTTGTTCCACAGCTTTGGGTAGCTCTTCCTGTTGTAATGCAGCTCTGTGGTGTAGACGTTCAAACCGGAGGTTTAGAATCCAGCTAAGCACACTGCAATTGACCCTGCATGTTTTTGTTGGATAATTGTTTTATGTTACCAGTGTCTACTTGCATGATCAAGCATTAGCATGGCAGTTGACGCACATTTATCGAATAAAATGTTCATTTGTCTTCAACAGAAAATTCTGCTGTTTGTACGTCTCATATAGGCACTTCCTATAGGGTGCCTTATGCAGTAAGTTGCACATACAAAGTTGTTTTGGTTTGAAATGTTCTGGTCTCTTAGCGCCGCACTGCAGGCCTCATGGCTCCATGGCAACACCCATCCCTGGTGAGCAGGGATAGGCTGTTTACCTGCAGCTGATACCTTGAGTTATAGCAGGACCTAATATACTTGACAGTTACAACTGCAGCCATATTTAACCCTACATTTATGGGGTATATATTAAACCTTACCATGCTGAGATATAACAAATGACAGATCACCAGCTATAAATTTGTTCCTTCTCAAAAGCAATTGAACTCTTTTAATTAATTACCAGTTTGACAATCAATCACTTGACAGCAGCTTGAACAAAAGTAGCTGCCTTTTCTATAATTTATCATTGAAAAATACATTATGTTTGTGGGATGGTTTACATGTCAGGTTGCACAGCACTGTAAGATGGAAATAAAGCTTTGTAAGACGGAATTGATTTATTACTGCCTATATCTTTAAATAAAAATGTGCTGTCGCAGGAGTACTAGCTCCCCAGAATAGGAGAGTATGAAATAAGAAAAAAATAGTTTTTGTGTGTCATCAATGCACAAAAGGAGGTCAAAAACAGAAGCTCTTTGCCAAGGCTAAAATGCTTTTCCATCTACTTAAGACTGATAAGCGCTTTACAGAATCGGTTTCTTTTTTGTTGTTGTTTTTTTTTTCATGACCAAAGGAAGACTAACCCATAATGTAGATTCAGAATGGAATTGAAGTGTTTAAAAAGTGTTACTGGAGTGTAGAGGCTGCTGTTCCTCTCCCCACCTACATCCCACAAGGGATGACTGAATGTGTATATTGTCATATTTTAAATTATTGTATTGTATTTTATTGTATCATCCTGGATTAAAATGCCTGGTTGCTGTTATATAATGCCCTGGATTCGTTAAACAGTCCTTAATTTTAACAATTTAGTAGTGCTGGTTTGAGGCTGTCAATCACTGGGCAACATGAACAAATCAAAATCATTTGCTCTCCACTGCAAATCACTTGAGAGCACAGATGAGCTCTCCCAGAGAAAAGCAAGTGACTGTGAGAAGCAAATGATTTTGGATTCCTTCCTGGATTTTCTGTCCACACAATGCCATTATACACTCTGATTTAAATTTGGAATCTGTGGGATATTTTTCAACCATGTCACAAGTGATACATTTTGCTCGCAAAGAAATTTAATCATAACTGATTAGTAATGCCTAGGTGGTCCCGAAAATATTCTGATGAAAAAATGCTAATTTTGGTTGTGAAAAGTTATTGTATTTGACAACACAAGGTACTTCCACCTTGTGCATGTTTATGAAGTAGTTTTGACATTTGTTCCTGAATTTACCTTGCCGGATTGAATAAATTAATGAACTTGTTCGCTCTGTCGGATTTTCAGGCTCTAGCTAGCTTGCTTTTGAGCTAGGACTAAAAATCATTGTTTCACTTCATGACATTGTGCTTGAATATTAATAATATTACTTCATTATGTTCCGTCTCTACACATTTCTTTTCAGTTCCTCTTCCATGTGATATATCTGTCTTTCTTGCTAGCTAGCCTGCTAGTGATCTGTATCTCTCGCTAGATAGATAGATAGATAGATAGATAGATAGATAGATAGATAGATAGATAGATAGATAGATAGATAGATAGATAGATAGATAGATAGATAGATAGATAGATAGATAGATAGATAGATCTCTAATAGTGTATAAAACTATAAAATATGTTTTTTAGGGTTGAACAGGACAGGGTAGGCTTGGAACATAATTATTAGTTGATCTTCCATTGCTGCAATGAATAAAGCAGGGCAGAACAATTATTCACAAAATGGTATGATATTGGTTTTCGAGAAATAGGAAGCACGGAACTCTGATTGGCTCTTACGGGTGATTGCCGCGAAAAGTTCAACTGTGGGCAACATGTATCAGGCAATTTTTGTCGCTCAGTTGCCCAGTTGCTCAGGTCGCTGACCGTCACTCAGCTTCATAGTAAATGATTGGACTTCCGGCAAGAGGGCGACTGAATCGCTCGCTGTGTGAATGGGGAGTTAGTCTACAGAGGTTTGCTCTCATTTATAGGAAACATGTTGTTACAATAAGGCAAAGTAAAAAGAAATCAGTTTCACGAACACAGATTCAAAATTGTGTCTATTGTCCTGCACATTTTTCATAATTAATTTCATCATTCATCATTCCAAAGGCATTCATTTTTCCTGCTACGATGGGCACCATTTGCTGGCATTGGCTGCAATCAGTATACACACCCATGTTTGATGGCGGTGACGAAAGCATAGCTTAGCCCTTGTGCGTTAAACAAATATCTCTCCCTCCCACCTGTGCCCTTCCTTTTCACTGGCACTTTGTTGGCTGGGCGGGAGTGATGTCAGAAGCCTGGTCGTCACATGATCCTCTGACAATGCTCCCTCTCACCAAGCCCCCGCCCCGGGCCGCTGTGGCCCCTCAGAAGTTTGTTAATGGTCCCGTGAGCCTCAAACAATGGTGCCGTGTTCCTGCGCCCCCCGCGCTGCCTGATGTCGCAGTGTCCTTGGTGGCCACTGACAGTCCCCAGCCTTGCTGTCTTCTTGCGGTGTGTTACCACAGAATCCTGTCTCACATGTTTGGGCACACGGCAGTTGCAATGTTGTTCACTTTTCCAGGCATCTTCCCCCGCATCTCAGAATAATAATCCTATGTGTCTTATCAGGAGACCTACTCACTATTCCCCGTGCTCCTCAGTGCATTTGACTTTAGACACATAGTATATATACTTGTGTTTATTCAAAGACGAACATAATGTGCAATCACTTATGTTAAAATATCCTTTAATCTATTTGTCTTTGTTTATTATTGTTTGTATTATGTATTATTGTATACATTATGTTTTTGTTACGGTAAATAGGTGCTTTGTCAATACAACATCTTTTTGTCATGTAAGTAAGGCCAATTTGATTTGAGAGAGACATGAAGAGGGGCAGTATGTGTGTGTGTGTGTGTGTGTGTGTGAGAGAGAGAGAGAGAGAGAGAGAGAATGCTGGGCAGACCAGAGGCGTATACTACGAAGTAGGATTACTTCGTTGGCTGGATAACTGCACTGACTAAAACCAGGAACAGCTCTTTTTACTTCAGTCCGTGATCCAGATTTTACTTGGTGCAGTTATCCAGCTAACTAAGTAATCCAGCTTCATAGTATACCCCCTAGCACTGCATACCAACCACTAATTAGAGTAAACCCATTATAAAACAAAGCAAAAGCACCTATCTGGACATTGTGACACAGAAACCAAAACACATCACAATGCTATCAGGTCCTAAAAAGAGACTCTCTTCAATGTCAGATTATTACTATTATTATTATTATTATCATTATTATTATCATTGTTGTTGTACCTATGTGTGGTCATGCCAATAAAGCAGTGGGTCAGAGTATTGCAGTCTTTCACAGCCTTTCAGTGGTAGCTGTTTACGTGACTGAATTCAAGAAGCTGAAAATGTAGCTTCATTGTTCCTTTTGTCATGGGTTTCTACCCTTTTTCCCCATGCGGTCATTTTTCTCGGTGGCCACGCGAGGGCGCTGCCCTTTTGGTGGATGCTTGCTCTGCCCTGCTTTGATTGCGGACCTTCTGTCAGCATCCACACCTGTGCGGGTCACTTGAGAGCTATATAAGCCTCCCGTTTCCTTCGTTCGGGGCTTCGATATTGATTGTTTGTTGTTTGTACTGTGGTGTATTTTTTTGGCATTATTTGTGCTGTTTTGTGTGCGGTTTATTTTTGCCCTTTTAAGGTTTTAGTCATATGATTAGGTCTAGGTTTTTAAGGAGACCGTTTTGCTCCATTGTGCTTTTTTTGGAGTTTTGCAGGACTTGCCTTTGTGCTTTGAGCTTTCAGGTTGAATTTTTGTTCACACTTTTTTGTGTGCTCGTTTCAGTCTCCGCTTTCTGGTCTTGCCTTTGTTTGTCTGTTGCCTAGATCTTTTGCCCTTTTCTGTCTCTTTCTCCTCTCTCTGTCTGCTGTCTTCCGTGAAAGCTAGAGGAGTCTTTGTTTGTGTGTATTTTTATGGTAGTTTCTTACTAAGAAACAGGGGGCCCTATCTTGGCGATCTTGGCGCTTAGTCTAAGCGCATGGCGTAAAGTCCATTTTGGGCGTGTCCAAGTCCACTTTTGCTATTTTAACGGCGTGTTTTTTTGGCGCTAAGCACGGCGCAAGGTGCAACTGGGCTGAACCTAGTCGCTTCATTAATTATAGGTGTGTCTTGGGCGTGACATGCAATAAACCAATCAAAATGTCATATCCCATTCCCTTTAAAAGCCTGCTTTTCCACCTTGGCGGATTGCTTGATGGCGAAACAGACATGCTCGTGCGTGTTTAGTGTGATCAAGGAATAGGCTAAATGGAGTATGATCAATATTATTCGGACTAACCATTAGCCTATGAGTTCCCGGTAATTCCAGACAGGGCTGTTATTTTACAAAATATATGCGGTTAAATTTCGTTAAAAGGACCTGCAACAGCTGAGAATAAGCTATCAATGGCTTCAGTCTCACCTTAGAAAACGCCAAATTAGCCTGCTTGTTCAGCGAATTTCGTTTGATTATGCAATGAAAGTGTCAAACATCAATTCCAAGAGGCTGTTCTCATGGAGTTCTCGAAGTTCAAGCTTCATCCAAAGTTCATTAGGCTACCTGCATAGTAGGCTAATATTGATTAATAACATACATACCGTTATTTTGCCTTAATGATGACACTAAATAGCCTACAATAAAGCTGTCAGGTTCGCAACCCATATGTTCACGCATATTTCCCCTTGTTTAATAATGTCCTGTTTATGGAAATGTGACCAACCTGTTTTACTCGTAGCGTAATCCTTTAAAACAATCCACTTTCCCAGGAAGACCGTGAAACGTGCGACTTACAGCAGGGGAAACAGAGAACATGCAGCGCACGTGCAGAGAATGGCATTAAAATTAATTGTGAATTAATTGTGTATTAATTGTGTAATGTGCTGCAAATTTGTTTTAGTTTCTAATTAGACGCTTAGTTCTCTTTAAAATCATTTTGTTCAGTTATGGAATAACGGGTGAAATCAGCTGGGTTTTAAACGGTGAGAGTATGGAAACCTGGTCACTGTAATTTAAAAAATATGAAGGACGAAGAATAGCTAAGTTTACAATTTAGTTAACATGGTAACATTTATCTCCGTTTTTTAACCATAGGCTATCGAAAAAAACCTTATGCACAGCGAATCCGCTGTAGCCTAGGCTATTTGAAAAACAATAAATGCAATATTCACTGGACAAGGTTTTGAACTTTTTTCAGTCACAAACCATTCTATTTACTTACAGGCTGTATTCATAGATAAACAGAGCTGTATTGTAATGACATCTGAAGCGCATTTTCAGAACTTAAATGTCCGTCTATTGCCGTGCGCGAGTTTTCCATTGAATGACAATTCACGCATTAGGTGTAAATGACAATTCGCGCATTAGGCTTGATATAGGTGTCATCAGCTGCTTTTTAATGGATAGCCATTGTCCCGTACCATCGCACATCGCCTGGATGTTGATGGAGTGGGCTGAAAGCAATTTAATGTGCATGGCATTCCCCTTCGCTGAGGGAAAGGTAGGCTATGGACCCTTTTAGTATTATGTATTTTTTGATATAGGCTACACAATAATACTATTTCACATTGTAATCTTGATATTTTAATCATGCTTGTGCGCACCCCTGTGTGTAACAGACAGGAGGGTACGCATATTGTGCACACGCCTTTGTAGACGCACTTATATGCGCCGTTAAAATAAGATGTATACAACTGCGACATGACTTTAGACCAGGTTAGTGGTGGTTCTAGCACAAGCGCTATCTGCTGGCTCAAGATTGCAATACGCCAAAAAGAATCCTGGCCACTCCTCATCTTAAGACCAACACGCCCAAACGGCGCAAGTGTACATGCTAGTTAAACGGCGTGAGCGTTAGGCGGTATAATAAACCTACCGCCGGGTGTAAGATAGCAAAGACACTTGCGTTTGGGTTAGCGCCGCTTTGCGCCGGGTGTAAGATAGGGCCCATAGTGTTTTATCATACTGACTTTAGGGCTTTGTTTATTCTTAGAGGCAGGGCGTGTATTTTCGTTTGGGCTTGCGTTAGCCAGTAAATGTCCGGAACAGCTGTTCTGTTCGTCCTTCAGTACCTGTCTTCCTATTGGAGGACTGGGCGATTTTGTTCGGAACTGTAGTTCTGTTCGCCCTTCGGGTATGTCTCCTCACAGGGAGACTGGGCGATTTTGTTCAGACAGTAGCTCTGTACGTCCTTCGGTACCTGTCTCTGTACAGGGAGACTGGGCAATTTTTGTTTACATGTTTGCGTGTGACCACGAGTCTCTGAAAGTAGCCTTGGAACGTTAGTTTTCTGTTCCATTTCGCCTCGTTACATTCCTCTTTACCAAGAGGCACGGCGTTTATTTTCTATCAAACTCGTGTTAGTCTTTTAGCCGGTAATGTCCGGTGCAGCTGTCCGGTTTCGTCCTTTTTACTTGTGGGACGATTTTGTTCGGAACTGTTGTTCTGTTTTGTCTTTCGGTACATGTCTTCCCATAGGGAGACTGGACGATCTGTAGTTCTGTGTCGTCCTTCGGTACATGTCTTCCTATAGGGAAGACTGGGCGATGTTTTGAACATGTCTGTGTTTGACTGTGAGTTTCTGACAGTAGCCTTGGAACGTTAGATCTCCGTTCCTTTCGCCTCCTGGTATACTAATTCGTATTAGTTTTCAGTGTTTGTTTGCTGTGTGTTTTGTTTGTGCCATTGTGCTACTCGCCTGTTCTTATGCGTCTCGTTATCGAGACAGGGCGTTTGTTATTTCTGGCTCTCTTTAGTCACTTAGCTCGTAGAAGTATGGGAGCCCAGTGCTTTGTGCCATTCGTCTTGTTTGGTTCTCTTACTGAGAAACCTGGCGTTTGCGCTTCTACTCATTGGCGCGTGACAGTGAGCCTGTTAGTGGCTTTGGTATGTGTGTTCTATGTCTTGTCTCCCTTCCTTATCTGCGGGGTTTCCCGCCTTAGTGGCCTTAGGTCTTAATGAATCCCCTTGCTGCGTTTGGCTCCTCCTACCTCACACGTCACGCCCACATTACACCTTTAAAATAATCTTTACAGACAAAACACAAACACAAAAAATAATCTGGCAAAGATCAGGATCCTCAGCTTCCATTGTGTTTTTCACTGACTTCATTAAATGTTCTGTGAGATAAACCATTAGCAAATACATTAACTGTTTATTTATTTTCTGTCAAATAGTAACATCTAGATGGAAATCTAATATTCTGTTCATCTTGTTGTGCATATTATGCTTCTATTCTTGATACTCCATTGTAGATGTTTATTCTTTAATGTCTCACAGATGTTTTCAGCAAATTGGTTGTAAAAACTGTATTTATAAAGGGATATTTAGAAAATCAGCCTGCAGAATATTATCCCACAGAGTACTAAGGAGAGGGGGGAGGAGAGGGGGGCTTTTCTTTACCATACAAAAATGTATACTATAGCTGAGACCCCCAAGGCAAAGCTTGGAAAAGACAGTGTAGCCTAGGCCTGTTGCACAATTAAACTGTCTCGTCACCTGTTTTGATCAGAGCAATGCTTATCGAAACATTATTAACACTTATCTGATTGCATGGGAGTTGAATCTAAAGAAAAGCAAATGTACTGTACAGTGGAGGGCAAAATAAGTTGGCGTGACCTGGAATAGTATTTACTTGACATTTAAAAACATTGTGAAAAACCTTGAAAATATTTGCCTTAGGAATTGTAAACAATGTATAAATTAAGTGCTGTGCATTAGTTATCTATGTTTATTCATGTATTTTAGAGAAATTCTGATAGAGATGCTTCACAAGTCTATTGATAAAGGTTTAAGATATATTGATATTGAATAACTGAAATAATTACATTTCTTGATGTTTGTGCTGAATAAATCCACCTAAAATTACATGTTACTCATCCTGTGTTAAGATATGAGGTAACACCTGTTCAAGGCTAATCACATAAGTGAGAAAATGTGAAAATATTAATGTACCAGGGAATTTTTTCATTAGCCTGACAGGTCCAGCTTCCATCCAAAGTGACATACAATGCTTGCAGTTCTTGAAGTTCAAGCCAGCAGGAGCAGTGAAATGTCAGTGCATTATGGGGCGAAGCTAATGCCCCCACAATAGCCCTCACGCCCTGATTGACGTTGACCTTTTGCCGCCTGTCTTTCTCAGGAGCCCTTTGACGAGGGCTTCGCTAATGGGGAAGAGCTGACACCTGCTGACGAGGCCACCATAATGGAGACGGCGGAGTCGAAAGGCGCGGTGAAGTTCGGGTGGATCAAAGGTGTCTTGGTGAGTGTCCGTCGTCCTGGACTACTGAATAATGTCAAAGGCTTTGAGGTAACAGCCGGTGCCATAAGCAACACATTTAAAATGCACATTTACAGCCTGAGCTAAAGTAATTGAGCGGCAGCACATTGTGTTTCTTCTAAAATCAACACAGTGGGTGCCACAGATTGCGGTTTATCAGTTCAAACTGATATAAATGGAAGTATATACTACAAAGCCTAATTTAGAACACTATTTAACTACTATTGAAATCCAGTTAGTTGTTGGGATATGAAAATGCACAGCAAAATTGCCAGTGTAAATGTAACACTGCTGGTGTACATTTAACACCCTAGGGTGTTTATATGAGTCCATGGAGGTGGGAGCGGGTGGGGGCGGTGTCATACTGACTACATTGGTATAAAGACTGTCACTGTAAGAGAAGTGTGTATGGGCCATGTTATCCTTACTGCCCATAAATATTCCTGTATCCTCCCCCTATGCAGGTACGCTGCATGTTGAACATTTGGGGTGTCATGCTTTTTATCCGTATGACCTGGATCGTGGGCCAGGCGGGCATCGGTAGGTGGGGCCCCTGACATCTTCTCAGAACATGTGTATTTCCGTGTATTTTCAGTTCTCATGTCATTTGCCATCCAGATGCAGTATATCTCTGTGGAGTGGTATAACTGGATTGTCTCTATTTTAAGTGGTGTGGGAGCTTTACTTTACAAAGTGCTCAGCTTTACTTGAAGATTCTGGTGGAATACATTTTCTCCTTATACAAATTACAGCACTGCATTACATAAATGAACAGGAAATGTTCAAATGTCAAATAGTGGTTAATGAGAGTAGTATAAACTAAGAGCCTTTGTGGCTACCCTTCCTTTTCTGCTTCTTAAATGATGATAGCTCTGATCGAAATGCCATTTTGATTGAATAACATGCCTTATTACATGAGGGGGAGGTAGCTTATGATCATTTCTATAGAGAGCAACTCATGTTGGTGCTAACATCTTTGTTTTTGGAAAAGTGAGACGGGCAGTAACAGAGTGTGGAATAATGTACTCTTGTGTTCTTCAACAGCTCTTGCATGTGTGATTGTTCTCATGGCAACGGTTGTAACAACCATCACTGGACTCTCAACCTCAGCAATAGCAACCAATGGATTTGTGAGAGGGGGTACGTAAATCTGTTTTCCCATGTTGCAAATGACAAATTTCAAAAGCCTGTTACTACATAGTAATTAAAATAAACTTAATTTACACATTTAAAAAATCAGCAAAATACTGTACTTCTGTCACACATTTTCACAAATTATTTTCAAAAACTTTAAATTGTTCTACCCACTATGCCAACAAAGTTCTCCTGCAACATGCGGTTCGGCGCATGCGTTTAGGCATATTTTTCTACAGTCTAGGTGCGAAGACTCATGTGACAGACGAATGATAATGTCAACTGACTTTCATTACGTTTCATTAACACATTTAATCAAATCATTACATTACTTAAATAAAATGTTTTTGTAGAACTCGCACAGCTAGACCAATGAGGGAATAGCTGGAGGGGAAAGTGCAACATGTTTTTCCTCTGCTGTTCTGATGTAAATAAAAGAGGTTAGTGATTTATCCTCCGTTCATGAACAGAGCACAAGTACATTTAGGAATATACTGGGTCCGTCGCCACGAGTCAGATATGAATGCGCTGCTCCATATCCCGCTTAAGACAGGCCTGAAACGGATCAGTATGATTCTTATTATTCTCCGTTCGCAAACGGGGCCATGTTGTCATCACGGATATATCTGACCTGTCGTCCAAATGTCAATATTCTAATGGGAGCATTAGAACATTCACAAAGGAGCTGAACAACACATCAAATATACCTATGATCACAAAAGTAAGCTTAGCAGTTACTGGGCCCTATCTTACACCCGGCGCAAAGCGGCGCTAACCCAAACACAAGTGTCTTTGCTATCTTACACCCGGCGCTAGGTTCATTATAACGCCTAACGCTTACGTCCTTTAACTAGCATGTATTCTTGCGCCCATTACAAGTGAACTGGGCGTGTTGGTCTTAAGATGAGGAGTGGCCAGGATTCTTTTTGGCGTATTGCTATCTTGAGCCAGCAGAAAGCGCTTGCGCTAGAACCACCACAAACCTGGTCTAAAGTCATGTCGCAGTTGTTTACATTTTATTTTAACGGCGCATATAAGTGCGTCTACATAGGCGTGTGCACAACGCGCATACCCTCCTGTCTGTTACACACAGGGGCAGGCACAAGCATGACTAAAATATCTAGATCACAATGTGAAATATTATTATTGTGTAGGCTATATCAAAAATGCATAATAATAAAAGGTTCCATAGGTCCACATACCTTTCCCTCGGCAAAGGGAAACGATGTCACATTACATTGCTCTCAGCCCACTCCATCAACATCCAGGCGATGTGCGATGGTACGGGACAATGGCTATCCATTAAAAAGGAGCTGATAACACCTATATCAAGCCTAATGCGCGAATTGTCATTTACACCTAATGCGTGAATTGTCATTCAATGGAAAACTCGCGCACTGCAATAGACGGACTTTTGAGTTCTGAAAATGCGCTTCAGACGTCATTACAATACAGCTCTGTTTATCTAGGAATACAGCCTGTAAGTAAATAGAATGGTTTGTGACTGAAAAAAGTTAAAAACCTTGTCCAGTGAATATTGCTTTTATTGTTTTTCAAATAGCCTAGGCTACAGCGGATTCGCTGTGCAGGTTTTTTCGATAGCCTATGGTTAAAAAACGGAGGTAAATGCCATCATGTTAACTGAATTGTAACCTTAGCTATTCTTCGTCCTTCATATTTTTTTAATTACAGTGACAAGGTTTCCATACCCTCAGCTTATTAAAACCCCGCTGATTTCACCTGTTATTCCATAACTGAACAAAAGATTTTAAAGAGAACTAAGCGGCTAATTAGAAACTAAATTATAGCTGGTAGACACCTGAGTGATGATGTCTGTGTTTATTGCTGTGTAATATTTCATCAATTTGACTGAGCTTCAGCGTGGCAGCTTTGATTAACTCCTTGATTGGTGAGTGTGGTGGAGGGGGAGAGGGGGGTCGTTGGGTCCCTGATTTGGACAGAGACATCCTCCGAATGCCTTGGGTGATGTGGAGCAGAGGGTCAGGTGAGGGGGGAGAGATACCAGCAGTCTGCCTGTGCGCGCTGTCCTTCACGCTTATCTTGTTTGGATATGGCATTCCAAGAGCATGATGTAGGTTGGCACCAAGTAGTCTGGATCCAGTGTTGTTTGGATGAACCCCATCGGGTCTGAAGCGGTCTTTGCAGTTCCAAAAGATATTGAAATTGTCAATAAACTTTATCCCATGGGTGAGGCACGCCGATGTCAGCCATGTATTCAGGCCAAGGAGTCTGCTAAAAGATTCGATTCCTTTCCCCAAAGTTGGAATGGGGCCTGAGATGAATATATGTTGCGATTGACAGTCGCTCAGTTTTTCCAGTAGCAGGGAAAAGTCTTTTTTCAGGATCTCAGAGCCAGTTTTCCTTCGCAGAATGTCAAAAGACCCAACGTGGATAATAATCCTCATATTACTTGGATGTGTAGAGAGGATAACTGATAACAGCCCTGTTAGCTCCCTGACAGATGTGTCAGCCATAGTTAAGTTTTCGGTCTTTGCTATTCTTACATGCCTGGTTATAGAGTCCCCAATCAGAATAGTGTTTGGCTTATCAGGTGTGGAGTTAGCAATGTCTCTTCTGGCCCTCGACCTAGCAGTGGTTTTGGGACTATTTCTTGGAGCCTTAATGCTAATAGTCTTATTATGTTGCAGTTGTCATGAAAATTCCCTCCTGATGAACCATTTTACATGCAATTCCTGTTATTACTACATAAGACATAAGGTAACAATATAAGGATCACATGTGCAATGTTTGTATGTTTGGACAGGGTCTGTTGACTATCTCAACAGAAGTTTTGAGTCTTAATCCAGGAGAGATGTAAAGGGTGTAATGGCAGAGGTGCCAACATGAGGGACGGGAGAGATCATTTCCCCTTGTTTAGCCAGGGGCTTAATGACCTTTCCGCCCTTAAAACCCCTAGAACACCCATACACACCCATGACAAAACAGTCCAACTTCCCCTTATCACAGTCTTTTCACAGGTGAGGACAAATGGCCTGAACCCCCAAAGGAAGTCCGAAGAGTTTATTGTTTTATTACGGCCCTCTGGTCCTTTGAAGTGTATGACGGGCCCCAGTTCTCAGGTTCCTCACAAATGGCAGCCTTTCCTGGGTCCCACTTTGACTCCCCTCTTACATTTTTTTATTTAAAATAAATTGTTGTATGTATACTGATGCTTTTTGAGTATACCCAAAGTAAACTGATGCTTTTTACGATTTAAAAAATAAATATTAAATAGATCATAGCTATTAAATACACTGCCTGGCCAAAAAAAAAGTCGCCGTTGCACCCGTCATGCATAGTGCCCACTGTACAAACCTCTGGAGGTAGTGTTAAGATCTGGGGTTGCTTCAATTGGTCAGGTCTAGGCTCAGCAACGTTATGCAGCAATAAAATGAAGTCAGCTGAGTACCTGAATGTACTGAATGACCAGGTTATCCCATCAATGGGCATGTTCCAGGAAGACAATGCCAAGATTCATCAGGCTCAAATTGTGAAAGAGCGGTTCAGGCAGCATGAGGAATCATTTTCACACATGAATTGGCCACCAGAGTCCTGACCTTAACCCCATTGAAAGTCTTTGGGGTGTGCTGGAGAAGACGTTACGGAGTGGTTCGACTCTCCCGTCGTCAATACAAGATCTCGGCCAAAAATTAATGCAACTCTGGACGGAAATAAATGTTGTGACGTTGCATAAGGTTGTCGAAACAATGCCACGACGAATGCGTGCCATAATGAAGGCTATAGGCAGTCCAACGAAATATTAGCGTGTGCGACTTTTTTTTTGGCCAGGCAGTGTATATGCTAAAACTACATGAAGATGCAGGACTTTTTACAGTGCACAAGAGATTAAGGAAGGATGTGCATTTCACTGCAAGTAAAGGTGAAATCATAGGAGGAAATACATTAAGGCGTCATGTTAGTATTCCAATTTACAAACTTACTGTATAACTCTGCTTTATCAAGACTTTGATGTATGCAAACACCAAATAAAACATAGACGGAAAATGGTTTAAGTCTAGTAATAGCATTGCCTAGCACAATTCCTCCTTAAAACACTGATTATGTCTTGGATCGAATCCGGACCATGCTAGTGCCAACTGTGCCCGGTAGCTCCATAGGGTGAAGTGCAATTGGTGATTGCTTCACCCAGGATATGAGAGGGTTTAGTCAGTTAGGAGTCTAGGGACCCCCACTTGCCGATCGGACTGCATGTCAAAGCCACATATGAAAGGTCTTCCTCCGACTCCACTCTATGAGAGCTTAGCTGTAGACTGCGGTGAAAAAAGCAAACTGGTGACACCACATGTTTCTGAGGAGAACCGCGGATGTCTACACTTTCCTGAATCGGCAGTGTGGTTCACGCATGAACGTGGCTGTGGTTGCAGATAGATTGTTATATGAAATTATGGTGGGAATTGGACATGCTCAGCCCCACGTTTTGCCAAATTCTAAGTAAATAAATAAATAAATTCAGTCACTGATAAATTTGTTTATAATTACAGGAGAGCTTTTGGAATTAATGTGCAGAGCTTACTAAAATACTGTCCCACTCGGTACATCGTGAGCTGCAATCCTTCGGGGGCCGGTTACACTGTAGTATTTCTAAATTTAGTCAGTTTGTTTTGAAAGGTTTTTTGTTATTTTACAAAAAACTCAAGGCATCCTACATTCAAACAACCATGACACATAGTTTTATGAAGGAATAAAGCTGCATTATTGCTGTTGTTCATAATGCATGCAAAACACAATTAAAATATTTGAAATGTCTTTTTCTGTCGTATGTGTCCGACACTCCCCCTATCACTCTAAATTAAGCAGTGAGTCCAATTTGACCAATTTTATTTTAAAATAGTAGTCATAACTACAGAATTACCATTCAGAGCATGTATGAAGGTGTAGTGCAGAGAAGCAACAAATAGCATAGCAGATAGAACAGGAAATAGCATTGATGAAGAAGAATGCTAATGCTCTGAGTAATAGGGACCTAACAGACATGATACAAAATAATGATTCCTAAAGAAACTTCATTGGAAAAAGCCTATCTTGATGTGACATCTTACTGTTATACATAGTAGGGTATTGTATCCAAGTCCCTCTGTGAGAATTCTTTCTGGAATAGCCATGTGTACTCACTCAAGTGCACGCATCCCCTCTTGTGTTGGGTAGGAACAGTCAAGTTTTTTTCCAAAGCAATTACTAGAGGTCTGTACAAAGAGAGAGCTTCAAAGACGTGTCTATGTCTCTGTTAATGTTGGTTTAGTTGTGGGCTCATAATTCACTGCAGACGTTTCTTCCTTGCCAGCTGTAGCCTTCCTGATCATATATTTCTGAGGTTGGAAGTAAAGATTCCTGCTGTGCTCTGTTGGCTGTTCCACAGTGTAGATTTTTGTGCTTCCTTCATAAATTATTAGAGCTCATTTATAGGGATTTGCATGATGAACAACCCCGTGTTATATCTATTTACGCCGATTTGCCTCTGTAGAGCTGAATAACTGCAGCATGGTTGCATTAGCATAAATGGCATTACACACATTTCAGAAAGTCACACATGCATTTAGAATGTAGTTATGTAGCTTCCTTTATTGGCCACCACCAATAAAGACAGGGCAGTGAGATGGTGCTGGCATTTCTCATTCAGATCACAGAAAAGATAATGGAATGGAAAACCATTTACGACCAAAACTTAATTTGTATGAGGCAGCCTGGTTCCTCTGCGGCAGTAGAAAATGGGTGCTATATAATGAATATGAGGTATTGTATTATATTACATTAAATATCTTGAAAATGAATTAAGTCTATGCTTTGTGCTGAAATCCACCTGTCTTCTTTTTAGGTGGTGCATATTATTTAATATCTCGGAGTCTGGGCCCAGAGTTTGGTGGGTCCATTGGTCTCATCTTTGCCTTCGCCAATGCTGTGGCCGTCTCCATGTATGTGGTGGGCTTCGCTGAAACCGTCGTGGAACTTCTCAGTGTAAGAACATTTGATATGTAGAGCAGGGGTTCTCAATCCTGGTCCTGGGGGACCCCTGTGTATGCTGGTTTCGTTGCAACCGCAGTTGCAATCCCAGAATTTTAACAAGCTGTTAATTTTTCTTAATTAGGTGCTTTTCATGTTTGGAGGAATTATTCGCCCACTTAAGACACATTATGTCAGAAATAGCTATGCATGCCATGTAGAACAAACTCCCCATGTTCACATTGTGCTTATTGTGCTATATTGCAACAATTACATAAGAAAAGGTTACAAAATAATGTATTTTCACTCAAATGAAAGAGTGAAGTGAATCAATAGGCTCCTAATTAGGTTGTTGAACACATGTGTTTAACTCAATTTTTTCTTTAAGCTTAAGACAATGCAGGTTTGGCTCGTTATCATTTGCTTTGTGTTTGAATTCTTCATTATCTACGAAATGGTTAATTTTAGTGGCCATGTGTCCACACTTTCACCAATTAGGAGCCTATATGATTCAAATCAGTCTTTAAATGGATCTGTTAAATAATTTTCTTATCTTTTTTAAATAATATAGCACAATGTGAACATGGGGTGTTTATTCTACATGGCATCCATAAGCTATTTCTGATATAATGTGGCTTAAGAGGGTGAATAATTCCTCCAAACATGACAAGCACCTAATTAAGAAAAATTAACAGCTTGTTAAAATTCTGGGATTGCAACTGCGGGTTTGCAACGAAAGCCAGCATACACAGGGGTCCCCCAGGACCAGGATTGAGAACCCCTGATGTAGAGGGCCTCGCATCCTCTTATTTATCATAGTGACTGTAATTACACAGTGCCATTAACCATAATGGAAAATGTTTGATTATGATTTGCTGTAGTGTTTCATGTGACTCACAGCATTCTGGGAATCATGAATATAGCTCAAAGTAGGCCTTTCGATTTCTTCCCTGGGGTGAGAGGATGGGGTTTTGACTGATGGTCATGCTTATTGGGTTCTGATCAAATTTATATTTATCTATTTTTGCATGACACTTCCGTAATGCATCCTTGGTCTCCAAGGTGTGAAGCCAGCATGTCTTTTGAATTAAGATTGATACAGCAATTCAATTCCATTCTTGCGGAAAATACACAACTGATTTTGTGATTTGTGTCATACTTGCAGCTGCTGTTGCCTATGTGGCTTTCATATGTTTCTGTTTTATTGCACACAGAGGGTTGTCAGGCATTTTGTTCCATTTTGTTGTCTGTCTTTGAGTTGTAGTTTTAACAGTGTTGCTTGGTGATATATTGTACAACTATGTTTTGATGGAGATTGTATGCCTAATATGATGCTGATCCTGTGGTCAACATGTCTCTATAGACTATAGATGCCCACATGACGGATGAGCTCAATGACATCAGGATAGTTGGGACTCTCACCATAATCCTGCTTCTGGGTATATCTGTTGCGGGGATGGAGTGGGAAGCTAAGGTAAAAAAAAAAGGATATTCTTCCTTTTCCTTCATTAAAGTTGTATACCTTTTGTTGATTCATGCTGAGGGAAGGTGGGGCTTTTGGCCACAACTTGATTCTTGCAGGCCCAGATCTTCCTGTTAGTCATCCTCATAACCGCCATCTTCAACTTCTTCATTGGATCCTTCATCCCCATGGAATCCAAACAACCTATGGGCTTCTTTGGCTACAAAGGTCCTGGCCCAGATTTGCATTCATGTGTAAAAATAAAGGACGTATTGTCTCCACTCAATTGATTCTCCAAAACAAAGTATTAAACCATCACTGTAAAAAATATATTACTGAAATCACTAGACTAAACAACTTGTTTTATTGAATCCCATTCAGTGATTATTCAACCCCCAATATCCAATTACAATTTTTGTTCATTTTCTTCCTCTCTGGTTATTAAGCGGATATTTTGATGGAGAACATGGTCCCAGACTTCCGTGGGGAGACCTTCTTCTCTGTGTTCGCCATCTTCTTCCCAGCAGCAACAGGCATTTTGGCTGGGGCCAACATCTCAGGAGACCTCACGGTGAGGACCTGTTGGCTGGTTGTCTTCAGTGTTCATCTTATGTGAAGAAGAAGCTACCATTTACCATTGAAGAACATTTACTTTGTCATTCCAAAGAGCTGTAGGAATTAGCATTACCGTCTGTGTACCAATGAGAAGATTTTACTGTGTTTTACAGAGAAAGTGTTTTTTTTCTGATTCAAGGACCCACAGTCAGCCATTCCAAAGGGAACTCTTTTAGCCATCCTCGTAACTGGAGTTGTTTACCTGGGAGTTGCAGTTAGTGCAGGTAGGTGACGTTACACTACCATAAATATTGTCATATTGCATGTACGTGCTTCTTTATTCTTTTTATTCAAGTTTGTGGACTTGTATTCTGTCTTTGGTTAGGATCTGCTGCCATGCATTTGAATCAATATTTTTGACTCTTGACCTTTGGTAGTCAAAAATAAGTGGATTATTTGCTTTTTCAACCATCTTGTGCTATAACCAAATTCTTTAAATGAACAAGATTGTTCTGGAATATCTGGACACTGGTGTGGTAATGTCCTCTTCCCTCTTGCAGGAGGGTTGCATTGTGCGGGATGCCTCAGGTAACAGCAATGACACCATCACTAGCCAGTCTGCGAACTGCACAGATGCAGCCTGTAAACTAGGCTATGACTTCTCCTCTTGCAAGGCAAACATGAACTGCAAGTTTGGGCTCCACAACGACTTCCAGGTACCATGATCAGGGGTAGCAGTTTAGTTGTTTAGTTATTACTTTGACATGTTTGGTAATGAGAGGTGAGACTTAAAACTCAAAGTCTAACAAAGAACAAAGACCCATCCAAGAAGCTAAAAGACTGGCTTTGCGCAGTTTTTTTATGGTCATTGGATGAGTTCGATTAATTACACTTTTTCATGGAAGTGGTTGGAATGACATAGCTCAGAAACTGAATCAAGTGGCTGAATATGGTTATATGACAATAACGTGTTTGGGTGAACATGCTAAGCCGCCTCATTGAATACACAGAGCAGGCTTTTGTAAGGGTGTATTGACTAAACTTTTGCACCCCACAACATTATGGAGCCTGTAGTGGAGTGCAACCCCATGTACAAACTCCATCAACAGTTCACACTGAAACACCTTGCTGAATATGCTGACGTACAGTGGAAGGGCATCTGTTCTCCTCATGTTCATCAGTACAGTACATTAGCATCGAGTGCACCGTATTGGACCACCAAGATCACAGAGTGGTTCCCAGTGTCCGTCAGGCCTATGTGCTCCCTCCCGTACAGTTATTTCCTCTATCCTGTACATTACAATATATTAGCCTGGCAATCAGTACTGGATCAGCGCACCAACGCACTGCCATATAGAAAGAACAGAAGAAATTGATCTCTGCTCCACACAAGAAGTCATGGACCTTGCCAATGACATTGCCTATATTTCACCCAGACACAAAAATATCCAAGGGAAAACTACCTGCCTGTGTAAGCATGTACAGGTTGACAGATTGGCTTATTAATCAAAACAGAAAACACAGGATCAGCACACCAACCCACGAGCAGAAAGAAAGAACAGAAAAAAAGTAAAGGGCAGGTGCGGACAAAATGGTGGTGTGAATTTATGTACTGGTATCCCTCATAAGCACAGAAAAGTGAGAACAAGAGGGTGATAAAGGATTTGATAAAGACTTCCATCTGGCTTTTCATTGTGGCTGCCTGCTAGTGATCTGCACTTGAACTTCAAGTCAAACAAGAAATAAGAGATTTCCTAAAGAAAGCAAACTAGCATTGTGCTGTCCATGTGATCAGAGAGAGTGAGCATCATTGTTTTGGCCATATGTAGAGAAGGTTTGAAAGCAGCCCACCAGGTGAAGGTCTATAGAAGTATGGGAATGATATGAGACTAAGAAGAAGGCGAAAGATGATCTGGCGTGGCAAAATGGCCTCATGCTCCTTAAGAGGACTATAGTAAATTACTGAGATACTAGGCATTTATAAATCAGCTAATAAAGGCTGATAGCTTTGTATATTCAGTCAAACCTTATCCCAAGGTGTTCTATTTAAAAATATTTTAATTTTTTGATTTCATACATGTGTTGAATTAAAGTAATATTGTTCTGATCTGTTTAGGTGCAGGTATTACATGCCCCTAGGTACATTTAAAGGTAAATTGCACTGTACACTTGGCCAGCGTTTAAAATATTATTTGAGGTATGGCATGCTGTGCTTGGTGAGAAATCAATCTCTGATTTTGTTTGGTTGTTCTGAGGTGGAAAGGGGTCTATTCTTCAAATATACACAAAAACTATTGCTTAGCTTCTCTCCACTATCTGCCTAATATTTTCCTTGATCTGCCAATCAAAAACTTCCAAATAAATGCAAGTTTATGATTGTTTCATCTTGTTGTTTTAACTTCATGTAGTGCTTTTTTGGAGTAGACTTTTCTCTGATTTCTTTAGACGTATCTGTTATCTGCTGGAAAAAAAAAGGCAACAACAACATTGACAATATTGAGTCGAAAACCTTCACAGCATTGTTTCAGTTAGCACATTAAGTCAAACTAGTTGGAAGGTGAGCCCCCCCCTTTCTGGGGTAGATGCAGAGTCATGAAGGCCAGTGGTTGAGATAATGGTGTTTATGTGGTCTCAAGGCCCACTGCCCAGGCTCTGAATGAAAGCATTGACCGCTACCCATAACAGCGGGCACCATGCCTCTGACTCTGATATCATGAGTGAGTGGCGCAAGGGCACGGCTGGTATTGCGGAGGCCCAGGTGCCCTGTGTCATTGTCCTGGACGGTGACGAATGTCCCCCTTAAAGGGGCTCTTGTCTTCCGTGGGGTTGGAACGGAACTAGCCGACATTGGAACAATTGGCCCCACTGTTTGCTTTGTCAGTGAGAGCACGTCACAGAATGCCTTCAGAATGTTCCCTCTGTGTGCACTCATTTCACTCATTGTCTTTGTGCTCTAATTGCACCTATAGGCTTTTATGCTGTGTGCTCTGATTTTATAGATGTTAAAACAATATAAGTTAATGTTCATTAACAGTGGACACGTGGGAATGTGAGTATTGACACCCTGTTGATCTCCTGTATGATTTTGCTTTCCATAGATTTTCTTATCCCCCTAGAACAGAGCACAAACTGACACATGAAACAGTCTATTGATCCTGTTTTTTTAATCATTTTTTAGCATGTTTTTTTTTGTCTCTGGTAAAGAATGAGACTGGTATGCATGCTTTTTTTGTGATGCAATGCTATACGGGAAATGAGACATGAAGATAAAGTAGAGGCAGGATCAGATCTTGACAGATAGAACTTCTTTCATGGTGCAGTGTTCATCACTTGTCAAACAGGTGGCCTGTGGCTTTGTAAAGGAAGTGCCACGGCTCCTCTAACAAGCCCCGTAAAAAGCCGCCATGCGTCTGAGTTGTGACATACTGTATATCTGTGTGACTGAGTGAATACCATGGGTGAACTGTGGAATGGAGGGCTTTGACATTAGCTTGTGACGGCTCACTCTGGATATAGGTGTCCTTGAGAGACAGAATGAATGAAGCCATTGAAGCTGTGCGCTTATTCCTCAGATCATGAACGTGGTGTCTGGGTTTGGGCCGCTCATCACAGCAGGAGTCTTCTCTGCTACTCTTTCCTCTGCCCTCGCCTCACTGGTCAGCGCCCCCAAAGTCTTTCAGGTGAGTCTGTTCAATTTTCATATAAATGGAACAAAATTATGACTCCTGCATCCTTCATCTCAAAAAGAATATACAGGCAGATAAGCTCCTCTTCTGATGTATTGTTGGTACTCTGACTATAGGGCGGAGATTCTCAGATCTGTAGGCCAGAAGTACTGCTGGTTTACTTTCTACCCCAGCAGTTAATTGATTGATTAATGTCACTTATTGGCCAGATATTCCAGACCTGGGGCCTGTATCATGAAGCAGGATTACTGATTTAGCTGAATAACTGAATCCTCCCAAATCTCGAACATGGACTGAAGTAAAAAGAGCTGTACCGGTTTTTACTCTGTGCAGTTATCCAGCTAACTCAGTAATAATGCCTTGTGACACAGGCCCCTGGTGTCTAGGTATATCCCTGCTTAGAGGGGAAGCACAAAAACCAGTAGTACTACTGGCCTCAAGGGCCACATTTAGCACAAAAACCAGTAGTACTACTGGCCTCAAGGGCCACATTTGAGTATCCCTGCTGTAGGGAATTGACAATGAATGAATTTATCCCCCAGGCTTTGTGCAAAGACAACATCTACCCTGGCCTGAGCGTGTTTGCCAAGGGTTACGGGAAAAACAACGAGCCCCTGCGTGGCTATGTCCTCACCTTCTTTATTGGGCTGGCCTTCATTCTCATTGGTAATAATCTCACTTTTTCGTTTGCTTTTCCTATTATGGATATAATTTTTCTGTAAATTGCTTATACTTGATCTATTTCTTAAGAGCAGGTGTCTCACGCTGTTGTTAATCCCCTATTGAAATGTCTATATTTTTTATTTGGTTCTCTAGCGGAGTTGAACATCATCGCTCCCATCATCTCAAACTTCTTCCTGGCATCTTACGCCTTAATCAATTTCTCTGTGTTCCATGCCTCTCTGGCCAACTCTCCAGGTAACGTCTGAAAGGGTCATGAAACCATTCTTGAGTGACCAAGAACTGTGCATGGCACTGCTCTATTGGTCAAGACAAGACAAGAGAAGGCCACTGAAACATATTATCTGCTTACACTTTACATACAATGAGCACCATAAGTCATTGGACAGTGACACATTTTATGTTATTTTGGTTCTGTATTCTAGCACTTTAATTCGAGGGTATTTTCATCCATATCGGATGAACTGTTTAGAAATTATAGAACCTTTGGTACATAGTCATTTTTGAGCCTGCTTATACCTTTCTGGCGGTTGTTGCGACTCCTGGCCTCTAGAGGGCACTCTTGTTTTTCCCCCCTCTAGGTACCATTTAGTGTTGATTGGTTTCAGCCGCACGCCGCTATTTAAGCAGGGCGTTACCTCTGTTCCGGGCTTCAGTGTAAACTCTGATTATGCTTTGGCCAGTAATTTGGTATAGGAACTTAGCGTGGGCAACTTCTTTAGGTTTATAGTGCTAAAGATTGTTGTTCTACATTTATTCTGAGCTCAGTGGAATTTCCACTTAGGATTTTTGTTTTCCTTTGTTCTCAGCAGTTTCTTTCCTTGGTTTTCTTCCAGTCCTTGTTTGAGGCTGTAACCTTAGTTACCTTTTTATTTTCCTCCTTGTATTGTAGCTCATTTATGGTATATTGGGCTGGAGTGTTTTCCCTTCCGAGATTATTAGTGGTTACTCCACCTGTGTGGGTAACTTTTAGATCCCCGTTCAGTCGCGATTCTGCCCCGTTCTTCCCCTCCATCACAAGTCATCCCCATTTTCTGGCATCAAAAAATATTGGACAGTTTAACATAATGTAGAATAAAGTAATATTTTTTTTATATTTGGTCGCATATCCTTTGCATTCCATGACTTCCTGATGTCTGTGACCCAACAATATCAAAAGACTCTTGATATCCTATTTTCTGGTACTCCTACAAGCGATACTATAACCTCTCTGCATTTGAATGGATCTCTATGGGAATTGGGGGGTGGGACTAGATTTAGCTGTAAATTACACTGGAACTGCACTTCAACCTCAGAATTAATGTGACTAATCAGTGGGTCGCCACTTATAGCAGAATAAAGAAAGACAAGTTCTCATCCTGTGCAACAGGATGGCGTCCCAGCTTCAAGTACTACAACATGTGGGTGTCATTGGCTGGGGCGGTGCTGTGCTGCGGGGTCATGTTCGTAATTAACTGGTGGGCGGCCCTCCTGACCAACGTCATCGTCATGGCGCTCTACATTTATGTCAGCTACAAGAAGCCAGGTGAGTCCCACACATGTTGGAAACCAACATCTTCCATCTGTGATATACCACATTCATATTATGCATATTATTGACTAAAAAACTAGATCCTAGACAAGTGTCACACATTTCTCTTGTTACCAGCAAAGCAGATGAAGGCTCTTAGTGTGTATACCATAGGGAGCTGAAACAGCACATCATGAGATTATCCAAGTTCTTGTATCATGTCAATGTCAATAGGCTGACTGTCTGTGTATCCACAGTGATCACATAACAATACCTGCAAAACTCCTAATGTGGAAATTCTCTTTGTCATAGACGTGAACTGGGGTTCCTCCATGCAAGCTCTGACATACCATCAGGCTTTATCTCACTGTCTGCAACTGACTAGTGTGGAAGACCACATCAAGAACTTCAGGTAACTTTTATGAGGTTTTACAGTGTCATGTCCTTAATACATTGGAAACCTGCTCCCTCTGTCTGAAGACATCAAGTAGGGCTTTTGAAC
Source organism: Synaphobranchus kaupii (assembly GCA_029718625.1). Classification (NCBI taxonomy): domain Eukaryota; kingdom Metazoa; phylum Chordata; class Actinopteri; order Anguilliformes; family Synaphobranchidae; genus Synaphobranchus; species Synaphobranchus kaupii. The sequence goes on along the minus strand of CM056376.1, from coordinate 50,840,133 downwards.
TGATTCTTGTGTCAGTGGAGGATTGTCCAATGGTGCTATATGAAATATATCTAATAAATTTGTATTTATTGTATCTATGTAGGGAATATATTGCCCCATTGCTCCCCAACAGGCAATGTCTGTCAACATCATGTACTAAGATAATTATTCTGATTCAAGCATTTGCATTCATGTTGTCGTAATGAGATTTAGGCCTACATCAAGTATCAGGTGAACTTTTTAAGCTTAGGTGTTGCCTTGTCATCATCAGATAAAAATTCTGGATTTAATTGAATTCAAATGTATTTATTTATTTTTTATTCTTGCTGTTTCAAACTTGTTGTTGATGTGAGTAAGCATGTCGCTGTTCATTATAAATGGCTGTTGTGAACATCTGACTGCTGCCGTTTTTTCATAGCTGGAAGCCCCCGTGAGAAAATTATATAACAGAGCACCTGGGACAGCCAACACTGTGACTCCTGTTCTGAAACATGGGCAATTTTTGTCCTTCGCTAAAAAAAATACAGGAAATACAACCAGGTTGCTAAGACAAATAGGTTGTTTACCGTAGGGTTTAATTAGAATCAGTGGATGTTAAAGAGTGTGAGACAATGAGACACCCAAAGGGCCTAACTAGAAAACAACTGAGGAAGTTAGCAATCTAATCATCATTCCAGTTATTTTATTCTCCAGACTAAGGTCATGTAACTTCTCAGCACTTAATGCAGTTGAAAATCAATGTCTACACAGTAAAATGTCCAGTGTTAGTGCAACTCTAACAGAGTACATATAGAGTGCAACTCTGTAAGAGTTGATTTAACACTGAACATTTTACTGTGTCGAAATGGCTGCCTGTATTTTTGCCCATTGTAATATCCATTATATAACTTCTAAGTTATCAAAAATCCTAGACCTGACTATAGGACACAGACATCAGGAAGTCATGGCATGCAAAGTATATGCAACCAAATGAAAATGATGACTTTATTTAAGTTTATGTTAATTTGTACAATTTTATGTTAATTTGTACAACTTTTCGTCACCTAAAATGGGGGGACTATGTATAAAAAGGGTTACAATTGCTACACGGTTCACCCGATATGGGCGTAAAAACCTTAAAATTAAAGCTGAAGTCTGCACTTTAACCTCATAGTCACTGTTCCACTTAAAATCCAATGTGCTGGAGTACAGAGCCAAAACAACAAAAATTGTTTCACCGTCCAAAAACTTATGGACTGCACTGTATATATTGCACTTTATGATTATTATTATACGACGCGTAAAATTGGGACCCTTTCAGATTGAATAGTACAGAGACATAACTTTCCATTTAAATTCAACTATGTAGAATCTGTGGAGCAATATTGTACAAAAAACTCTGGAGTCAGGTCAATTTTGAGATTTACTGTGTGCTGTTACAATTTACTGTGTGTTTTTATTTTCATACTGTGACATACTGAAGACAATGTTTTTATGCAATTGCTGTGAGGCACCGTATGGGTCAGCTATCTGTATTAACAAGGACATTCAGCCTTATTTGTGAGCTATGTTCCCAAACATCTGCTTTGTTTGTCTTCATTTCCTTCCCTTCATAGATCAGCTGATGTGCTAAACTGGAAATTGCCCCAAACGATTACCCAAATAGCACAGCCCAGAGGAACAAACAATGAGCTATTATAATAAGTATGGATGCTGTTTTACAGGTTCTAGAACATTATTTTTAATGTCTGTTGCTTTCATATTCTTCCTTGGATGTCCTCAAGAAAACAATTATCATAGACATTGAATGGTAAAAATACATAACAATTTTCTCTGTCACACAGCATTGGTAATGTGATGCCTGAAACAAAGCTTGTGCATACAAGGCTAAACATCCCTTACAACATAAATAAAACGACACGTTTCAAGGATCCTGCAATTCGCTGTTTCTGTTACAGGTCATCGTTCCAGTCTAATGGTGGGGAATCTATGACATATACAGTACTTCACATCTTAGCACATTTTCATGGTATAATTAGCTTGTGAGCCATCAGGAAGCTGCTTACAGTGTGAATGAAATGCCTTGCTCACAGCTTATGACAAGGGTACTCCACAACCCTGAAGGACAGCTCTCTTTAATACCTTTAATGTCCATTCTCAGGAAAAGGGGAGAAAGCTAAATTGGTTCTGTATTTAAATGCCTGGCTGGAAACAAAACCTGCAGACCTGCCACCCAACCAGGAATTACACGTCATCATACAAGGGTCTTATTTATTTTTCCAACCATTCCCGTCAAACTGGAGCTTTACAGAGGAGAAAAATTATGACTAATCATGATGCAATGCATTGAATGTAGCTTGCAAAGAATTAACTTAATGTTTATTTATTTCTTTTAGCAGAAGATCTCATTTTCAAGAGACCCATGGGACCTTTATTAGACTGGTGATCTCATAACACTTATATAATGTGGTCAATGTGTTGTGTAGTCACAATCTTTATTGCATATGTCTCCCACAGACCCCAGTGTCTGGTGATGATCGGTTACCCCAACTCCCGCCCCGCTTTGCTCAACCTGGTTCACGCCTTCACAAAGAGCATGGGCCTGATGGTTTGCGGGCATGTCCGCATGGTGAGTAGCACGGCTGTCCAAATGCAAATCATTTCATTAAATATTAAGATGCTATTAAGTGCTATTTTAAGCTTTTGCTTCTTTACTCTTCTGTAAATTTAACATTTTCGTTTCAGCCCCTGCCTCAATGCACATAAACGTGTATCTTCACTTTTAAAAAGGTCCCTGTGAGTTACTTTCTGAAGCCCTGGCCTTCATCATTGAAACTATCTCGGGTTGGAGAGCTCAGTGACTTCAGCTGGTTATCTATCTTAAATGGTCCTGCACTGTCTTCATTCCTAATTAATACGTAAGTCCAGAAATGGGCCTATTTCTGTAGGCCCATTTCTGGACTTGAGGCAGCTGCACATGGTTCTCATTAAAACTTCAGGATGTCTTTGAAAGATTATGTTTAGAGTTTGTGTTTTATTTTTGCTTTCTTGTTTGTATGTTTTATTATAACAAATTCACACATTTGGTGGAGCAGCAAGATATCAAGGTAGTAAATAGACCAGAGTATGAAAAAATTGCCAGATTGGGAATTTCCCAGGTCATCAGGATGAATATGTGTCTCGTAAAGGCCATTAGAACTAGCTGCGAATTGTTGATATGATTTGTTGTAAGAGTGCTTTAACAGCAGTGCATCATGTGATATTGCCTCTAAAGCTGCAGAGGTTTCCAACCTGAAATTTTTGAAAAAAAAACTGAATGACTCACACATACTGTATGGGTGTATTATTGCAGTGCCACAATACGGCGAATGCAAAAGTAAAATTAAGCTTAGAATTGACACTAATATTAAATAAATATTAAAAGTGCTACTTCTGTATCTATATGAGGAAATATTGAGGAAAATCTTTGATCATATAAACTGAAAACTAAATTGAATGGACAGATGGATTTGGAGGTGCTTTTTTTCTCCAGTTTACTCGTAGGCCAAACTTCAAAGACCTAGCGAATGACCAGGCACGCTACCAACGCTGGCTGCTGAAAAACAGGACCAAGGCCTTTTATACACCTGTATTTGCTGAGGACCTGAGGCAGGGTACCCAGTACCTGCTACAGGTGAGACCAGAACAACAGGTTCATCATTGTCACATTTCATTCTTTAAGAAAATGTGCTTAAATTATCATGGCTGTTTGATCCAGTTTGACAGACATTATGTACATTTTATTAAAGTAAAGTAAAGTTAAGAGCCTGATTTACTAAGACCTTTAGCGTGTGCAAAACATTTTAACACACACAAAACCAATCACATGACCAATGATTGGTTATGCAATTTATTTTTTTGCACCAATCATTGCTTGTGTTATTAGTTTTGCATTTGACCCTTTGCATTTAAGGCCTCCGGTCTAGGCCGCTTGAGGCCCAACACGCTGGTGATAGGCTTCAAAAACAACTGGAGGGACGGAGAGATGAAAGATGTTGAGACCTATATCAACATGATCCAGTGAGTGAACCTTATTAATCACAGCCCCTTCTAGATAATCTAATAATAAGGATACAAATAATGATAAGATTGTAATTTGGACGTGACATATTTTTCCAAGATTGCTTATTCACTCATAGTTCCCAAATGATGATAGATTTAAGAATCATTTTCAGAATTCTTCTAGCCTTTAGAAATTCAAATATTCAAATCCAAACTCTGTAGTAGAAAATGGCAGGTGTAATGTAGCAAAATGTGTGCAGGTCTGTACAGTGTGAAACATCGTTCTGGGAAATGCTAATATGATTTACTTATTTGTCTCATAGTGATGCATTCGACTTCCAGTATGGTGCTGTTATCCTCAGGTTGAAAGAAGGACTTGACATTTCACATATTCAAGGTCAAGGTATACCTTCAATACCTTTTCTGAACATGAATCTTAACAAACAAAAAATGATTGCAGATCTTTTTAGGAATACTTAACAGACCATTATCTTGTTTGTTTTAGGTGTATTTTTTTTTACTTTGGACGAGCTTGTTAGCAGTAAGCAGAGTGTTTCCAGTTTCAATTGCGTGTTTCCATCAATGTCATTCTCTCCCACAGATGAATTTGTGTCCTCCCAGGAGAAGGCCCCAGGAATTAAGGACATTGCGTTGGCCATTGACCTGAACATAGACTCAGATGGTGACTCGTCCAAAACCTCCTCCAGAATCTCCACAGCCCAAAGTAGCCCCATCATTCACAAAGGTAATAGCTCGTCGCTTTGTGTCAACCTGGTGTTCTTGCAATTCATTCCATAGTCTACTGATTAGAATGGAATAATGCATTCGATGTACACTGATCAGAATGGACTAACAGACTCCATCGTGCTCTCGTTAGAGTGGACTGGTGTATTGTGTGGTGCGCTGATTAAAACGGACTACTGCATTGCGTGGTGCACTAATTAAAATGAACTAGCGCATTCTATGCTGCATTGAAAAGAATGGACCGATAAACTGTATGATGCACCAATTAGAATCCACGAATACATTCTATAGTGCATTGATTAAAATTAACTAGTGTTTCAACCTAGAAATGTATTGTAATGTCATTAGCAAGATGTCCTGATCCTCCATCTTCATTAATGCAAAATGGTCCTTTTTTATACTAATAACAAGTTACAGAATAATCATCTAACACCCACTGTTCACGCATCTGCTTCCCCATGAACATTAACTGCTGTTGTTTCTTTCTAACAAGGCTCAGATAACCATGACGCCAAGACGCCCACTCAACCACTGCTGGAAAAAGGCAGGCACATGACTTTCTTGTATCCATTCAGTCTCTGCTGTCACAAATTACTGTGTGAATATTTTAATTTCGCTTTCCGTTTTCCCTTCTATTCCACGGCACATGGTACCTTCTTGTTGCTTCATCAGAGACTCTGAAGTTTGTATGCTTTTTGTGTGCATCTATCAAACTGCACTAATCGCTCCCACCTTGAATCGCCTGTTTGTTTCTCCTCAGATGGGGTCTTCTGTTAATCTTTTATTGTCTTGCTTTTGGACAAAGAAGTAGCCTATGTTCCCTTTCAGTTAGGTTTCCAAGAAGAGCAGTTTTCTCCTGAAAAATATGTCACAGAAAACCCATGTTAGGTCTATTTTAACAATGCAGTGTACTGTAGATGAGGGCATGGGCATTTTTGCACATTGCCAGCTTTTGTATTCTTTCTCAGTGATAGTCATTTTGAACCTGTCGACATATACTACAAAGCACATTCTCCCAATGCATTGTCTATGAGGACACTTTTGGGTAAAATGACTGCATAGTCTTAGTATCTGTAAATAGATAGCACTAGTTCTCCTTTTTGTTTTCTTTCTCAGTGAACATCATTTTCACCTACCGGGAAGTGTATTTCTTCCAAGTGTATTTCCCAATGCTGTATGACTGATGTGTTGTTCAGAGAAAAAGAGCCCTCCTGTGGCGTTAAACATGGCCGATCTGAGGCTGCTGGAGGCCAGTCAGCAGTTCCAGAAGAAGCAAGGCAAGGGTACTGTGGACGTGTGGTGGCTCTTTGATGACGGCGGTACGTTGCGCGCCCGTACCCTGAACAAACATTACGCAGCAGTTACAGTTGGGGCAGTAGACTCACAGCCAGTGGGATAAATCTGTGTTTCTGAGTTTAGAAACGACTTGTTGCCTACTTTGCTTTTGGAGCAATTCAGTGCAGGTTTGGGCCCCAGATTTCAGTAACAATTGAATGCTCTGTTGTGGTTTGTTTCTACTCGCAAAATTTTTATTTGAAATTGGTGTGGAAATGACTTATGTGATGTGCATGCAGTGAAAGCGTTATATATTCCTAAAATTTGGTGCTAAACTGATACCCGAAGGCACAGTCAGTTTAGAATTAGAATTCACTCCCCATAAAGAAGATGTTGCCAACGATGAATAAACATCACGATTTCTTCACTGTGGATACGACAGGCTTGACATTACTCATACCATATCTGTTAACAAACAAGAAGAAATGGAAGGACTGCAAGATCCGGGTGTTTATTGGCGGCAAGCTCAACAGGATTGACCACGACCGCAGAGCGTGAGTTTTTACCCAGTCACAATTCAAAGCACCTCAAACCAGGTGCTACCAGTCTGCTGTAGCATCTTAAATTTTAGGGGTTTCTAGTTCTATTATGGTGATAAGATCGAGGTTTAAAGGTGATGCTTTTAGGATGCTACATACCATAAAATCAAAGTGAAATTTTGTGCTTGTGCAATGCTCTGATCGACACTAAAAATAATGTTTTTATTTTTGCATGCCGCACTTTACCCATGAATTAATTCTTCTCTCTAGCTTTAGTATTCGGCTAAATTCAGATTTTTGTGGCCGGATGAAATATTTGACCAAGCAGCTGTCGATATAACAACACTGCCTTTGATCAGAAATGACCTCAAAGGATTTAGCCCCTATTGCATCATTTTAATCCTGCTGGTCATTTCATATAATGTGTTTTATCTGTATTTGGATCATGCAAAATCACTGATTGTGATGTGAAAACAGAAGTTAATTGCTATGCACAAATACTCTACAGCTGTTCCCTGTTCTTTTTGTCAGATACATTTAGCACCATGCCAACACAAAGCTTACTATTTTAGTGCGGAAAACCTTTGCTTTATTACAGGTAAACACAATGTATTCCCAAAATCTATTGTACTGTAAAATATTCATGAATTGTAATAAACTTGTCTTTTCTCCAAAGTGTACATTTATGAATTACAGGCGCTTATTTGAGATTTATATGTATTCATTTGGTGGATGCTCTTGTCCAGAGTGACTTACCATATAGTTCAAACAATCAGGTTAGGTTAACAATAGTATATCAAAAACTAACTTTAATACAAAGTATAATTGAATGAAACAACAGTCCATAGTAAAAGAGCTATAGGGCCCTATCTTGGCGATCTTGGCGCTTAGTCTAAGCGCATGGCGCTAAGTCCATTTAGGGCGTGTCCAAGTCCACTTTTGCTATTTTAACGGCGTGTTTTTTGGGCGCTAAGCACGGCGCAAGGTGCAACTGGGCTGAACCTAGTCTCTTCATTAATTATAGGTGTGCCTTGGGCGTGACATGCAATAAACCAATCAAAATGTCATATCCCATTCCCTTTAAAAGCCTGCTTTTCCACCTTGGCGGATTGCTTATGATGGCGAAACAGACATGCTCGTGCGTGTTTAGTGCGATCAAGGAATAGGCTATATGGATCAGTAGCAGTAGTAGTATTATGAGTTCCCGGTAATTCCTGACAGTGCTGTTTACAAAATATATGCTGTTAAATTTCGTTAAAAGCACCTGCAACAGCTGAGAATAAGCGACCAATTGCTTCCTTCTCACCTTAGAAAACGCCAAATTAGCCTGCTTGTTTAACGAATTTCGTTTGATTATGCAATGAACTCATGTTCAAGCTTCATCCGAAGTTCATTAGGCTACCTGCATTCTAATTTAGATTAATAACATAACTAACGTTATTTTGCCTTAATGATGACACTAAATACAACAAATCTGTCAGGTTGGCAGCCCATAGGTTCAGCACATTTTCCCTTGTTTTATAATGTCCTGCTTATGGAAATGTGACCAACCTGTTTTACTGGTAGCGTAATACTTTAAAACGATTCACTTTCCCAGGAAGATCGTGAAAAGTGCGGAAACAGACCTGCTCTTGTAAAGCAAACATGCAGATAATGGAATAAAAATTTATTGTAAATTAATTGTGTAACAATTTGTTTCTAATTAGACACTTAGTTCTCTTTAAAATCTTTTGTTCAGTTATGGAATAACAGGTGAAATCAGCGGGGTTTTAATAAGCTGAGGGTATGGAAACCTTGTCACTGTAATTTAAAAAATATGAAGGACGAAGAATAGCTAAGGTTAGGCTACAATTCAGTTAACATGATGACATTTATCTCCGTTTTTTAACCATAGTCTATCGAAAAAACATTATGCACAGCGAGTCCGCTGTAGCCTAGGCTATTTGAAAAACAATAAACGCAATATTCACTGGACAAGGTTTTGAACTTTTTTCAGTCACAAACCATTCTATTTAGCCTACTTACAGGCTGTATTCCTAGATAAACAGAGCTGTATTGTAATGACATCTGAAGCGCATTTTCAGAACGCAAATGTCCGTCTATTGCAGTACGCGAGTTTTCCATTGAATGACAATTCACGCATTAGGTGCAAAGACAATTCGCGCATTAGGCTTGATAGCTATAGGTGCTATCAGCTCCTTTTTAATGGATAGCCATTGTCCCGTACCATCGCACATCGCCTGGATGTTGATGGAGTGGGCTGAGAGCAATGTAATGTGGCATTGTTTCCCTTCGCTGAGGGAAAGGTATGTGGACCTATGGAACCTTTTATTATTATGCATTTTTGATATAGCCTACACAATAATAATATTTCACATTGTGATCTAGATATTTTAGTCATGCTTGTGCGCGCCCCTGTGTGTAACAGACAGGAGGGTATGCGCGTTGTGCACACGCCTATGTAGACGCACTTATATGCGCCGTTAAAATAACATGTAAACAACTGCGACATGACTTTAGACCAGGTTTGTGGTGGTTCTAGCGCAAGCGCTTTCTGCTGGCTCAAGATAGCAATACGCCAAAAAGAATCCTGGCCACTCCTCATCTTAAGACCAACACGCCCAGTTCACTTGTGATGGCGCAAGAATACATGCTAGTTAAAGGACGTAAGCGTTAGGCGTTATTATGGACCTACCGCCGGGTGTAAGATAGCAAAGACACTTGCGTTTGGGTTAGCGCCGCTTTGCGCCGGGTGTAAGATAGGGCCCATAGTGTTAATTGCAACAGTAGTACTTGAACATCAGCAAATCTTAGATGCTCTATTTCTAGGAGAGAGAGATTGATGGGCACAATGAAGTTTCAACAAAGAGTTTTCTAGAGTTTCTCTTGGTCAGGGGGTCCTTAATCTTATCCAATTTAGCAATAACACACCTGATTCTACTAATCAGCCACTAGAGTCTTTGCTAAGGACCTTGATTAGTAGAATCAGGTGTGTTACTGCTTGGTTGAAACAAAAGACTGCACCTACACCGGCCCTTTCTGAACAACATTGAGGACCCCCGCTCTAGGTTAACAAGTTACATAACTACGTACGCTTGTCATTGAATGCTCTGTCTCCGCTATTGAAACTGAAACCAGAACCTACGGTGAGGAAGAACAGTGCTGACCATCTGGATGTGACCTATAATATTTGTTATCAGTCTTAGCTGAAAGATGGTGAGTGTGTAATGGGGCGTGACGTGTGACGTGGGAGGAGCCAAACGCAGCAAGGGGATTCTTTAAGCCCTAAGGCCACTAAGGCGGGATACCCCGCAGTTAAGGGAGGAGACAAGACAATGAACACGACTACAGACACTACTAACCAGCTCACTGTCACACGCCAATAAGTAGAGCGCAAGGACAGGTCTCTGAATAGCCAGAAATAATATGCGCCCTGTCTCGGAAACGAGACGCATAAGAATGGACGAGTAGCGTAATGGCAAAAATAAACAGATAACAAACACTGAAAAAATAATAAGATAGAATGAGGAGGCGAAAGGAACAGATCCAACGTTCCAAGGCTACTCTCAGACTCGCGATCACACACAAACATGTCCACAACATCGCCCAATCCTCCCCATAGGAAGACATGCACCGAAAGACGAAACAGAACAGCAGTTCCGAACAAAATCATCAAAACTCCATGTAAGGAGAAAGGTACCGAAAGGAACGAACAGGACAGGCTGCACCGGACATTTACCGGCTAAAGACCAAAGCGAGATTAGTTGAAAATAAACGCCCTGCCTCTCCATAAAGAGGAATGTAACGAGGCGTACAGGAACAGATATAATATTCCATGGCTAGTTTAATAGGCTCTCAGTCAAATGCAACGACCAGGAAGCAGGAACAGAAAAGAGCCAGGGGGGACGAGTCCTAATAGCTACTTCCACATAGGCAAGTCCCGCATTGATCCAGAAAACGTAAAGGGGTAAACGCCCGATCTCCCAGAAGAGAGAAACATTTTACAGGCGAGCCGACAGAGCACCGTCGTCCCATAACTTTACTAGCAAACATGACTAACGCAAGCTTAATTGAAAACACACACCCTAGCCTCTCAGTAAAGGAATATGTAACGAGGCGAAATGGAACAGAGAGCTAACGTTCCGAGGCTATTTTCAGAAACACGCAGTCAATAGAAAATAGCAAGCACTGCCTCAATATAATAGAAATAACCCTGACTCACAACAAAGGGGAACGTAGTCCACGAGAAGGAGACAAAAACAGGGAACAAACGTATCGAAGCTACTAACCGGCTCACTGTAACACGGAAATGAGTAGAAGCTCAAACACCTGGTTTCTCAGTAAGAAAACCAAACAGAGGTGAAATGGAACAAAGAACTGATACCCTATACTTCTACGAGCTAAGTAACTAAGAAGAAGCTCAAACGCCCGATCTCCCAGGAGAGAGAAACATTTTACAGGCGAATTAGAGCAGAGATCTGTGGTCCCATATTTCTACGATATAAGTAACTAAAGAGCCGGCAAGAATAAAGCCCTGCCTCAGCAACGAGACGTTAAAACAGGCGAGTAGCGTGAAAGGTACAAATAACGCACACCAAATAAAGCCCTAAAGTCAGTATGATAAAAATGCCCTGTCTCTTAGTAAGAACCTACTATACAGATACACGCAAATGTAACCGTATAGAAAGAGAGAAGCTTACTTTTACTCAGAAGTCCAAGGTGAGATTTGAACCCCGCTCCTCTCACTCGTAAGCGAACGCGTTACCAATCAGCTAAAGACGACATCGCCGATAGCTAAGGATAACGTCGTTATTTTGACCCTGAGGGTTGCGTCGCCAGAGAGTGTTGTCACGGTAACCTGCTACAAGGCCTTCGCTTTACTGCACCTCACTGTGTTTACTAGCGAACTAGCCGAGCTACACCCGCTACACAAACAAACAAAGACTCCTCTCGCCTTCACGGAAGAAAGCAAACAGAGAGAGGAGAAAGAGACATCGAAAGGCAAAATCTAGGCAACGAACTAAAAAGGAGAAAACCAGGAAGCGAGGACAGAAAAGCACGAAGGAAACGGGAGGCTTAAATAGCTCTGTGACCACGCACAGGTGTGGACGCTAACCGAAGCTCCGCAATCTCAGCAGGGCGGAGCAAGCATCTACCAAAAGGGCAGCGCCCTTGCGTGGCCACTAAGGAAAATGACCGCATAGGGAAACAGGGTTAAAAACCATGACAGAGTGACTGTGATATTTATGTTCCCCCGACAGAATGGCAGCTCTGCTCAGCAAGTTCAGGATAGCCTTTTCCGATATCACCGTCCTCGGGGACATCAACGTCAAGCCAAAGAAAGAAAAGTAAGATTTGTATGCCATTTAACTCAAAAAATGTACTTGCCTCTAAGAAACGATGCATTTTAAGGGCCATTGAACCTGGTGACATAAATCATTAAGTAACTAAGGTTTCTGCAGTGCGCTTAAAGTTTTGTAAATGGCTATAAAGCAAATGCTTTGTTGATGAAAATAATTCAATGCAATGTCCTGTTAACGGATTTTTCTGATGTTAAAAGAATCATTTATCTGTCCCACAGTGCTATTTCTATCAGACAGCACCTTCACCAGACCTTGACCCACTTTAGGGATGAGCATTGGTTGGCTTAGTATTGTATTGAATATGTTGTGTGGTAAAGGTGGGGTTGAATGTGAAGAAGTTTGTGTATTTAGGAGGACATTTTAGGACCGATAATATTTTAGTTGTTTATTTGATGTAATGTACAACAAATTACAATCACCAGGGGTTGTCTTAAAGGCAGGGGGAAGACAATAAGATAAGGAAGGCTAATGTACACTTTACAAACAAGATTGACAGAAAAGTGTATGGCACCTGGCTAGCTATTAAAGGTGGTAAAACTGGCCCTGGGCAACTTCACTGCATATCACAGAAAACGGTGTGAACTGTTCGCCTTTTTCATATATGATTTTTCTCTAATATTTTTTAAAGATTTTTCTTCAAAATTAACAACACCCGTAAACATTAGATTTGTGTGACACACAGACTAAGAGCCCAGCACACAAAAGCTTACTGCGCAGCCTTACGATGATTTATATGAGTTATGTTGAACATGACTGACTGACTTCCTGCCCCCCCACCGCCAGCATCGCTGCCTTTGAGAAGATGATCGAGCCGTACAAGCTGAAGGAGGACGACATGGAACAGGAGGCAGCGGAGAAGCTGAAGGCCGAGGAGCCGTGGAGGATAACAGATAACGAGCTGGAGCTCTACAGAGCCAAGGTCAGCCAGTTATCTCATTGCTTTGGGTCCAGCTTGGGAGACATCCATCTAGGACCTCAACAGCAACAGCATTGATTAAGACACAGACATTATGTCAATGAAAAAAGAAAATGAAGGTTAACATTGTTAAAGGTATAACCATTTGCAGTACAGCATGAAGTGTCATGTTACAGAAACCAGTTTTTTTAGAGCAGACAGTCTCCCCTCCTTTTGTATTTTTTACTATATTCAGAAGGAGGGAAGCAGAGAGGGTTCCAGAGAGAGATGGGATCACAGTACAGAAAAATGGTGGGGAATTAACCCCCCTGCCACATGAGGGAATCATTTATGCTATATGGGCAACGACACACGCTCTCGCCCCGGAAAGCGCATGTTTGACACTGTGATTGAACAGCGTGAAATAGCTGTGATTGTTCTTGGCTGTTAGGGACGGAGAAACGGAACAGCACTGACAGATAGGGCTGAATAGAGGAACACAGAGAGAATAGACAGCAGCTTTGTTGGAACAGGTCAAGGGGGAGTTGCGGAGTAGATGGAACCTGAATCCTGAAGTGAAGGATCTTGGTTGTAGATGGTGAATAAAGGCTGCAGCACTGGTTCTGTTATACTATAGTCCTACAAGGTCCCCAGTACAGTGATCCTGTAATGTAATTGTGAAGCATATATGCATTAACCATTAACGGTTACACGCTTTCTTTCAGACTAACCGGCAGATCAGACTGAACGAAGTATTGAAGGAGAACTCGAGCACAGCAAACCTCATTGTCATGTAAGCAGCAAATGTATATCTTTAAAGAGCGGATAATTTCGGATAATTGTGCATAAGCATCCATTTCCATGCCCTCTGTGGTGTGCATAGGCTACTCAAGCCTGAAATTGTATCTACTCTCAGACAAATAATATCTTTAACCATGCTTGGCACAAGTGGACATGGCTTTCAAAAAGACATTTCAGCCCATGTGTTGTCCAGCTGGCTCAAACAGCACTGAAAAGCATATATCATCTTTCTCTAAATGAGGGCTCTAAAACTCGAGTGGATGTTCACTCTCTTTATTAAATAATGAAAGTAATTTGATTCATCGTATTCAGATGCCATTTTCTAAAAGCATTTATTGAGCGCATTGTTCAGTTATCAGTGCCACAGATTTTAAATGGGCATCAAGAACAACATTTTATTACACTGAACCACTGAATATCCACTGGCCAAGTAAAACAGGCTAAATGTTTCAAAAGAGAATATATCCACAAAAGATTATGGGACTGCTGTAGTTTTCCACAGCTGCACTCATACGACAAATGCAAAATTAATGCATTTCGGGCATTTTTTCCAGAAATGATGGATTACAGAAAAAGTTCATATACCTTCTAAGCCGCACCTGGTGCCAGCCTAAGCATTAAAAAAGGCCGGAATTACACTGGGCTCTCAGATAGAATATCAAGCTAAACCACTAATGCAGGGATGAACCCCACAGTTTAGACCATATCCTAACCACACCAGTACCAGAAGAAGGAGAGTTTCAGTCAGCGAGTTACATTAGTCTATCTCAGTAGTGAATCCAATGTATGCAATCTACCCACACCACTGTGGCAGTCGCACAGAAACCACACAGCTGAACTGGTGGACTGCAGATAGAAAAGAAGCTCTGGAGGATGCCCGCCCTAACGTACACCCTCCTGAATTTGACAGATGATATCACGGCACTGGGACGGGCCTATGATTTTCACTAAGCCAGGGAATAAAGGGGAAGCTACATTTTTTTTAAAGTATTTTAACGGCGTTTTAAGCTTTATTGGACAACACAGTGTAGAGAGAGAATGGGAGCGAGAGAAAGGGAAAGACACGCCACACAGGTTGGGCGGCCGGATTCGAACCGCCAGCGTCGCGGCTCACAATGAGCATGTGGACTGCGTTCTTACAGGCTATACCACCAAGACACCAAAAGGGGAAGCAACATTTCAGTAAGCTGTAAAAGAGTGAACCCATTAACTCTAATCCCATTAGCGTAATTCAGGAAAACGGACCCTACGCTTGTTTACCTCGGCTCACACTGCTGTCTCTCCCTCACTGTCCCACAGGAGCATGCCGTTGGCCAGGAAGGGAACGGTGTCCAGTGCCCTGTACATGTCCTGGCTGGAGACTCTGTCCAAGGACCTGCCCCCCATCCTTCTAGTGCGAGGCAATCACCAGAGCGTCCTCACTTTCTACTCTTAAACCACCTGCCACCTCTGGGACTGCTACACAACACATTATAAGGTTTCACAAGACAAAGGTGTGAAAACGAGAAGCCATTAAGATAATGATAGCAATAGTAGAGTTAACAGAGGTAAATCTAATTAATACATTGCACTGGCAAGACAAACTGCCCTTCTCTTCTCCTTGAGCAAAAAGGTCCCCTCTATTGCTAATGCTGACGTACTATAAATATGTCAGCGTGCCAACATCAACCAACAACAGACTTGTCATATTTGTACAACTGAATCTTTCATCAATCTCTTTTTCTGGCTTAAATAGTGCCTGTCTGCTCACATCTAACATAATAGTTGTTATTAATAGTTTTGCTCAGTTTTGAATAATCACCAGCTTTCCTTTATAAAGGATAAAGGAAAAATCATTTTTCAACTTATTGTATTTGAGTGAAACGGGGAAAAGGAAAGAATAAAAAATGTTTAGCTGTAATAGTAAGAACTCTTAAGAAGATAAATTATATATATATATATTCTTGCTGTACGCTCTTAGAATAATCTTGTAATGACAATATTTTATAAGAAACTATTATTTTAGCACATAGCAACCTTTGGTTTCTGTTCATCACCTGAGATAGAGCAGATTGTGGTTTCCTTGATGCACGCTTTCCATTTTCAACCTTTTTGTCTGTATGGTTTGCCTGTTCATAGCCAACATGTTTTCCTACTCTGTGAGTAGTTAACCTTGAAAATTAAAGAAGTAAACTAAGGAATTAAACTAAAATAGTTTGCACTGTGATTGTTTGATAAATTACTTATAATGTGCTGGTAAATTAAGCAAATGGTAATTAATGACTAATTAATACATTTGAGAACCACTGTTTAAGCTATGTTATTACATTGAACTTAAGTGTCTCTTGTTTTTTTTATTTTTTTTTATTTTTACTTGGAAATGAAACATGTTCATTTAACACTGAACAGATTTCTCTCAAATATGATATATACAGTATAATCCTCCAGATTTGATTTACAGACATTTTTCATATGACACTATTAACATTACATTACATTACATTCATTTAGCAGACGCTTTTATCCAAAGCGACGTACAATAAGTGCAATTTTTAAAGTGCAGTAATTAACTGGATGTTTTTTCTTTTTGGAACATTTTAACATTTGTCACCAGTACTTTGCATATCCTCAGTTATTATAATAAATAAAATTTAATTAAATTAAGAATTATTGACGGCTTTCAATTCTGTTACCAATGATAAAATGTATATGGTTGGTGTTTGCCGCAACACCAAAGAAATTATGCTTTAAGCTATAGCGAAGGGTCCCACAATTGGCCATAGCATTGCCCAAGTGAGTTTCAATTGTTATCAGTAGTGGATCAATTTCAAAGTTATAAGTAGTAGATCTAGTGTGTGCAGTATTAAAAATACACATTATTTGACAATTGTACAAATGCAGACTTTAAAAACAGTTAACAACATTAAAAATACAGAGCTTAAAAGTTACGTAGAAAGGAGTTTTGGAAAACTGGAAAGACTAAAATTCAAATGTGAAAATTAGAGAAATAATAGGTTAGAAAAAGTGTAAGGAGGGGTTATGCATGAGCAACTCAATCAATCAAACACACTGCTCAACTGGAGAACTACAGCACGAAGCAACACTATTCAGAGCAGAATGTATGCATTTGTGTGCCATCCTAAAATAACAGGTACAATGAGGTAGTGGTCATAGAAATACTATTGGGCATTCCAGATTAGGTAAAAAGTGTTAAAAGGAGGATGAAAAGATTAAAGGATGGACTCTTGCTTTTCTGAATTGTTTATATTCCCTGGCTGGCACAGGGCTCAGAGTCCCACAAAAAGGACAAAACAAGATTGGGCAACAGATTTGTTACACTCGGTAATTTGCTGTGACACACTTGAGTTTAGGAATCCAGCAAAGATCATCCCCTCACTGCCTGTGGGCCAGGTGGCTGCAGTTCTATACCCTTGTTTTGTGCTCTTTACCACCTCTGGGAAATTACCTTATCAATCACAACACAGCGCAGATGGCACTCCTGCTGAACTCATTACAGCCTGTGAAAATGACATTGCCGAAAACCAGGGAAACATGTCCTCTGTTTCCTCTTATCTGTGCCGCTGCACCTCTAGGAAGTTCAATTTTGGGTTATTGATTGCATTGAAGACCGGGGCTTATTTTCGACCTCAGCAGTTCCATATATTAATAATGTAACTACATTCAGAAAAGATCTGCGCTCAGCATCTTCAGTTAAGAAGGGCCTAAAAGATTCAAATGTATATTGCCTTCATCCGTGAAATAGTGTTGTATGCCTTATACATAACTAGTCTATAGCTTCACCACAGGTGTGCAAAATAATTAAGGGAGGAACTACAAATCAGAACCACTTTTTTTTTTAGTCCATTAACGAGTATGTCATTTGAGGAAGAAAAATCCAAAAAGTAATATGCATTTAAATCGAAAGTGGATCGTGCTCTTATTTCAGTGCTTTCTGTTGAAGACTGCTAAAGGAAGGTGCTAAACCTGAAGAAACAGTATGAACACTATACTGTGCACTCCAAAAGTGTGAGGACAGTGACACATGTTTTGTTGTTTTGGGTCTGTACTCCAGCACATTGGATTTGAAATGGAACAGTGACTATGCGGCTAAAGTGCAGACTTCCAGCTTTAATTTGAGGGTTTTTACATCCATATCAGGTGTAGCAAGTGTAGCCATTTTTGAACTATGGAATAATAAGTCAGGAGAAACAACCCTTAAAGGGATCCAGGCATATCTGGCAGCAGAGTGATGGTTTGAGGCACGTTTGATACCTCAAATCCCTTGATGACTTACAGCGATTTAGCCAACCATTATGTTCCATACTATTCCTGTGTAATTTACAGTTTAATCTAGTCCCACCCCCCAATTCCCATAGAGATCCATTCAAATGCAGAGTGGTTATAGTATTGCTTGTAAGAGTACCTGAAAATAAGATATCAAGAGTCTTTTGATGTTGATGGGTCACAGACATCAGGAAGCCATGGCATGCAAAGGATATGCAACCAACTATCAAATATGATGACTTTATTTAAGTTTGTGTTAATTTGTCCATTTACTTTTGGTGCCCTAAAATGGGAAGGACTATGTGTAAAATGGCTACAATTGCTACACGGTTCACCTGATATGGATGAAAAAACCCTCAAATTAAAGCTGGAAGTCTGCACTTTAACCTCATAGTCACTGCTCCATTTCAAATCCAATGTACTGGAGTACAGAGCCAAAACAACACAAATTGTGTCACTGTCACTTTTGGAGTGCACTGTATAAAAACGCTATGCAACTAACATGCAGGGTCTGTTTTTATAGTGTCTCTGAGTAGTGCTGATTAGGGACCATTTGTCGTTTAGCTCATAATGGATAAGATTAGGATATGGACAGGGGCAATTTGCTCCCTGATCAGCACACCTAGACCATATTCATATTCAGAGCTCATGACTCATCAGCTCATGGTTTACACCAGGGGTGTCCAATCTTATCCGAAAAGGGCCAGTGTGGGTGCAGGTTTTTGTTTTAGCCCAGCACTAAGGCACCTGATTCTACTTTGCAAGGTCTTGATTGAAGCCCATGATTAGTTCATTAGTTGAATCAGGTGTTTTATTGCTGGGCTAAAGCAAAAACCTGCACCCACACCGGCCCTTTTCGGATAAGATTGGACACCCCGGGTTTACACTGTTGTATCATGATATTTTGTAATCAATGGACCACATTTGCACTATGGGTCCTATATTAATGTGAATACATTTGTAATCGTCATTGTAAGTATGAAGATGCAGTTTACTGATTTGCCCTCATGTGCAGAGCATGCTTTTGGATTTGTTTACATACAGTATGTGCACCATATGTTTTATCTTCACATTTTTTTATTTTATTTAGTTCATATTTTATTTCATTCGCAGAATACATGTAACAGCATGGTTCCATTAATATTTATTCTTGCTATCTGTGCACATTACTTGGAAATTATACTAGACTGCAATTATTTTACGGGTGGGGACGTTTCCTTCTACTCTACGTCAACATTGCCACCTAGTGTTTGTATGTTGAACTATCTGATACCAGTGACGTCAAGAAAACAGATTTGAATGTATAAATTTACCACAAAACATAAAACAACCAGTAAGACTTATTTAGGTATAATATTAGCTATTTTAAAATGAAATAGTTTGCGATTACACAGGAGAAAGAACGTTTGCATGCAATCTGTGTGTGATTAAGTTACAAAATTATATTAAATCACAGGGAAATGTTAATGTGTAGGCTACTATACTACTATATACATGGTGAGACGCTTCATGCTCCAACAGGTTGTCTCAATAAAGCGTTAGATTATTGGAGAAGACAGTCAATGAAATCGGGACATGTTGCAGAGCATGTCACTTTGTCGAAGTTCTTGGTAATACAGATTTCAAGTAATAACCCAGTTGACAACTACAGCTAAACATTTCAAATGACAAAACATTGTCCATGTTTTCTTTAACGAGAGCCGCTTAATTATGAATCATAATGGAAACTACACTTTAATTAAAATGTGTTTAATTATATTAATGGTTAGATACATTGTAAAAAAAATAAATATATATATATACGTATATTCTGTGTAGCCTTTTCTCAGAAATACTTTATTGGCTTACCTTTGGAAAAGGTGTAGTAGACGTTTTTTGCACGTGACACTACGACAGGTGGCGCTGTTTCACTTGTCAAGAGGTGTGATTTTGTGGTACAACTTGTCCCCTCCTTTCTGATACAGTTCCCCCCTGTTCACGTTTACTGAAAAGGAACAGCGGTCGTGACACGATACTATCTACTTCAGCACTGATTAGCCGCCTTTAACGACATGAACTAGAATACTGGCTACCTGTGCATCGTAGTGACGGTCTTTGCATTGCGATTTAGTAGACGTCCATGAATCTGTTAATTTACCTTCAAATGTGAAAAATACATTTTTAGCCCTCTTCATCCGCGGATATTAACAGAGCGATTCGAATTGATATAGGTAAGATTATGTTTTTCTTATAGCTATGAAACAGGTTTATGAGATATATACATCTAAACAATATCCTATTACAATTCCATATTTAAATTGCCACCTACCAAATATTTACTGAGGATGTGTGGGCTGGCAATTTATTATAGGCTACAAGTGAAGTCAGCTATCATCCGCTTGTTAAGAATAAGGCGTTGTTTGCTATATGGATCTGGAATCAGTAACCTTTTTAATTAATTTAAAAGCATGTGTTATTGTGCTTTCATTTATGGCCTGATAAGTTATTGTGTTAATGTTTTAAGTAGGCTATTATGGTACAGAAGATGTGCCCATGTGTGTATGTTGTTAGCCTACTTTTTCAATATTGTGACCACATTGCGGAATAGTAGCTATATGGTGTATAAAAGCTTTTCCCTCCTATAATTCCTTCTCCGTCATCTGCTCCCTCCCCGACACGGAAAATTGTATTCTAAGAAGTAGCCTATGCTTCCTACACGTTTTATCGTAGGCTACGTTTCCACGACCGTTTGGTATTGGGTGGTGTTTGCACATAAGTTTTACAGTGAACGTAGGCTATGTGCTACACCAGGGGATACGGCTGGTGGTTTGTCCTGCTAAACCACTGGTTTTCAAAATATTGGAAATTAAATTAGTCCAACGTTCACTGTTTGTTACTGTAGGCTATCCTGGCCATGGCTGCCTCAGCTGTCGCCCAGGGAAGGACGGTTTTAATCAAGAGGGCTGTGCCATCTCAATTGACGAAAGCTACATAAACTACTCTTCTTCGGAGCATGCGTCTGCACTCGGGTGATGGGCCATTGAATACAATTAAGAGACTTTGATAACATTTTTCTTTTAGTATTAGAAGCCCGATGGCCTGTGCAGGAATGGCAATTATGCTGATAAAAAGGTTCATTTCACAATGGTCCCCAAACTGCAAACATTGTGAAATTCACTGACAACCCAGAGGAATATTAAGTCCCTCAGAAACATCCTGCATGTGTGTGTTGGTATTAAGAATAGAAGTTATTAATGCAATTTTCTATACAATTTGCTCTTATGTGCTTAGAAAAACAGGTGTTTTTTGTGTTGGAGGTTTTTACACTTAAGAGGCTCCTAAGAGGAGTTGTGTCACCAGTGACACAGTTTCATTACACACAAAGTGAAATATTTCTAGCCTTTATTTGTTTCATTTTTCATAATTTTGGCTTACAGCTCCAGAAAACCCCCAAAACAGTATTTCAAGAAATTAGAATAGTGTGTCGAAGTGTCAGCATTTACTTCAGTTATTTCAGAGAATGAATGTTTTAGACTGAGTGTCACACTCTAATCATCTAATTTACTCAAAACACCAGCAAAGATTTTCACAAGTGTGAATAGAAGTGCATTTGTGACAGTCAAGATACCTGACTTGTTTATCCTTGCAGGTTGTGGCTCACATTAGCAATGCTATGCTGCATATTACATCATGGTCACCTCAGGCATTGTTTCTGTTACTTTCTTTGCATGACAGTTCAAAAGATTCAAATGGGACATCACAAATGGTCCCATTAGATTACTTCCATCTTGTTCTGTCTGGTGAGCAGTCTGCCAGCTGCCACTTCTTGCAAACTTATTACCCATTGGCCTATGCCAGTGTTGGTGTTACGATCCTGAAACGGGTTGAACCCAAGTGCAACGACCAAGAGGCAGATTCAAATAAAGGGGGTTTTTATTTAAGCTTTGGGGTAGTCCCAAAGCTGTACAGAAGGTATAAGAAAACAGGTTAGTACATAGAACACAAAAATCCCATAGGGACTGCTCCAAGCCGGAGCTGGACTTGTAAGTCCGGTGAGTTCCAAGCCGGAACAAAAGGGCTGCCCTGCTGCTCCAAGCCGGAACTGGAAACAGGGATTGGACTGGAACTGAACAGGAACTGGACTGGAACTGGACCGGGAGGTCCACTCAGGAAACGAGTGCTGGAACAGAATATGTTCCAAGCCGGAACTGGACAGGAACTGGACTGGAACTGGACAGGAACTGGACTGGAACTGGACCGGGAGGTCCACTCAGGAAACGAGTGCTGGAACAGAATATGTTCCAAGCCGGAACTGGACTGGAACGTGAAGTCCACACTGGAAACGGATGCTGGAACGGAATTCGTTCCAAGCCGGAACTGGAATTTACTGGAATGGTGGGTTAGCCACCGGGACGGTACTGTACTGGACCGCGAGTATCACACTGGTGCAGGTTCTGGAACGGCGCGACTGTTCCAAGCCGAAACTGGACTTAAGTTTCACTGGAGAACTCCCTCCGGGACTGAACAGGAACTGGACCGGGTTATTGACTTGGATAGGGGGACAAAGCAGAGGTTACAGGCAGGGTATACAGACTGGGTATTTGCATGAGAGGTGAGGATGTAGAATAGTCCGCCGCCTGTCTAGCTGACGAACACACCCCACGGAGCTGGTGAGGTGTAGCTTGGGGAGACCTCGTATGAGCCGGCTGAACTCCAGGGATCCTGGAACCGTAACCACAGTACCGGAGGTAGCTGAGGCCGGACAGGAACAACAACGGAAGCGAGCCGGCAGGCTAGACAGCGGGTCTCTCCCCGAGCTGGAGGTGGGAGTACCGCAACACACTCACACAACATAAAGGGAAAACAAAACACTGCTGCAGGGAGTTGGAATCGCAGCGTCTGGAGAGTTGAAGGGAGACAGGTAAGTAGCATGCAACAAAGACAGTTCAGGGAAGATAGCTACCAACCGCAGTTTACGTGAACAACATTTAGTGCAGCAAGCTGCACAAACTCCGGACCAGAAACGTGACAGGACATAGACAAGGTAGGTTAGTTAACGAACTGGCGCCGATAGCAGCCAGCCAGGGGTTTAAATAGTGGATAAAATGAAAACATAAATGGGAAACAGGTGAGGTAATTAACAGGGAGTGATTACTAAACTCGAAGGTGAGGAATGTGAACACGGAGAAAGGAAACCGATAGGAGGAAACAAACGTGACAGAAAGCACGAACATGACAGGAAAAACGCCCATCCTGCAGCAGCAGGGAAAACACGGACAAGGGAATCCAACATGACACGGAGGGCAAACAGAAAAACCCGGAACACGGACAGGAAGGGAACGGAACGGAACGTTACAGTTGGGAATTTGTTTAGGGTCCACGCCACCTGCTATGCAGTTTCTGAGTAGACAACTGTTTGAAAGTGATTATAGGGAGAGTGGGAATCTGCAAAAGCTACACACTACTAGTTTAAAGTTGCATGCCAGCAGGTATAGTCATCCATATTTGTTGAACACTGCATTCAGAGAACCCATTAAATGTGATTCTTGCTAATCTGTATCAATTTGCTAAAAAATGTCCCACAAGTTTGTCAGGGAATTTCCTTTTCATTACAACATAGAGCCTACCAGTTGGATCTTAAATGCATTAGCTTCACTAAGGCTGCTTATTTTGAAAAAATTTAACGCAGCTGGTTATGAGTACAGTAGCTACATGGAGTCACTACTAGTTTTCACAGTGGAATTAAAGACCCTTGCAGTATTCATGACTGTCCATGATACATCAGTAAATGCATTATCAACTGTAAGTTCAATGATAAGTGTAGACGTAGGCCTACAAAATTGTGTTATACTGTCATTTCAAAATTGACATTCAAACCATTTGCAGTAAAACTATCCATTTCACAACAAGGATAGTCTGTATTTTGTATCTTTTAGACTTAGAGCTAAGCTGTTTTGCCTTCCTTTGTGTCAGTTCTGTGTTTAATCTACACACATACAGATCCTTTCCAAAAAATTAGAATATCATGGAAAAGTTTTTTTTTTTTCATAATTCCATTCAAAAAGTGAAACTTTCATAGATTATAGATTCATTACACACAAAGTGAAATATTTCTAGCCTTTATTTGTTTCATTTTTCATAATTTTGGCTTACAGCTCCAGAAAACCCCCAAAACAGTATTTCAAGAAATTAGAATAGTGTCAGCATTTACTTCAGTTATTTCAGAGAATTAATGTTTTAGACTGAGTGTCACACTCTAATCATCTAATTTACTCAAAACACCAGCAAAGATTTTCTACAGGTGTGTTGTTAAATTGGACAAGTATCTCAGTTTGGTTCAGTATGGGGAAGACTGCAGACTTGACAATTGGCCAGAAGACCATCATTGACACCCTCCAGAAGATGGGTAAGCCACAAAAGGTCATCGCTAAGGAGGCTGGCTGTTCACAGAGTGCAGTGTCCAAGCATATCAATAGAAAGTTTAGTGGAAGGGAAAAATGGAGCACAAGCAAAAGAGATGACCGTAGGCTTCAGCGGATTGTCAAGCAAAGACAATTCCAAAATTTGGCGGAGATGCAGAGGGAGTGGACTGAGGCTGGAGTCAGTGCTTCAAAAACCACCACGTACAGAGTGTGACACTCAGCCTAAAACATTAATTCTCTGAAATAACTGAAGTAAATGCTGATTTTCGACACACTATTCTAATTTCTTGACATACTGTTTTGGGGGTTTTCTGGAGCTGTAAGCCAAAATTATGAAAAATGAAACAAATAAAGGCGAGAAATATTTCACTTTGTGTGTAATGAATCTATAATCTATGAAAGTTTCACTTTTTGAATGGAATTATGGAAAAAAAACAACTTTTCCATGATATTCTAATTTTTTGGAAAGGATCTGTATGGGCATGAGAGTAGGCCTAAATGATGACAATTTCTGTGGTGAACATAATAATGCCAGCAATTGGTATTATTTGTTGTTTCATGAGAGTTGATGCCAGAAACATGTGATATGCTGTGACATTGTGCACAAATACTTTACTTATTGTTGCTATTGGAAGGGTGGGGTTGTTGCCAAAAGAGGAAGGTTGATGTAAGTCTTAAAGTACCAGGTTAAAACCTCACCAGGTTAAACTCATTTTAAAACCTGTTTTCAAAATATGCCAAAGCATATGAAGTGTTCCTTTGTCAGGACAATGTGTCTATTGTGTATTTATAGTACTGAAGATTAGTTTTCATTTTGGGTGTTATTTATTTAAGTGGTTCAACATTTTGTCACAGTCATGGTAAGATTTAGGCCAGTCTAAAATAAATGCATTCATAGTGTAGTAGTATAATGTAGTATAATGGTCAAGGAACCTAAAGGTTGCAGGTTTGATTCCCAGGTAGTGCACTGCCATTCTACCCTTGAGCAACCTTCCTCTTGTGCTCCACGAACAGTTTATATAACATCAGGGGAACATTCTAGGAGCATTCCATGTAACATCAAAGGGGAACATTCTCTGGGCATTCCATAAAACATCAGGCAATGTTCTATGTTATATGAGGGTATCGTTCTGGGAACCTTCCTCTTGCTCTCCACGAACAGTTTATATAACATCAGGGGAACATTCTAGGAGCATACCATGTAACATCAGAGGGGAACATTCTCTGGGCA
The DNA here is from genome assembly GCA_029718625.1 of Synaphobranchus kaupii. Lineage (NCBI taxonomy): Eukaryota > Metazoa > Chordata > Actinopteri > Anguilliformes > Synaphobranchidae > Synaphobranchus > Synaphobranchus kaupii. The sequence continues at coordinate 50,814,622 of CM056376.1, read as the reverse complement.
TTTCATAAAACATCAGGTCAACATTCTATGTAACATGAGGGCATCGTTCTTGGAACCTTCCTCTTGCGTTCTACGAACAGCTTATATAACATTAGAGGAACATTCTAGGAGCATTCAATGGAACATCAGAGGAATGTTCTATGTAACATTAGGGTAGCTTTCTGGGAACCTTCCTCTTTTGCTCTATGAACAGTTTATATAACATCAGGGGAACATTCTAAGAGCATTCCATGTAACATCAGAGGGGAACATTCTCTGGGCATTCCATAAAACATCAGGGCAACGTTCTATGTAACATGAGGGTATCGTTCTGGGAACCTTCCTCTTGCGCTCTACGAACAGTTTATATAACATCAGGGGAGTATTCTAGGAGCATTCCAGAACATCAGGGGAACATTCTATGTAACACGAGGGTAACGTTCTGGGAACCTTCCTCTGGCGTTCTAAGAGTATTCTATATAATATGAGGGGAATATTCTCTGGGCATTCCATAAAACATCAGGGCAACGTTCTACATAACATGAGGATAACATTCTGGGAACCATCCTCTTGTGCTCTACAAACATTTTCTATAACATCAGGGGAAGATTCTAGGAGCATTTCATGAAACATCAGAGGAACGTTCTATGTAACACCAGAGTATCATTCTGGGATCTTTCATCTTGCGCTCTACGAACAGTTTATGTAACATCAGGGGAGCATTCTAGGAGCATTCCATGAAACACCAGGGGGACATTCTATGTAACATGAGGGTAACGTTCTGGGAACCTTCCTCTGGCGTTCTAAGAGTATTCTATATAATATGAGGGGAACATTCTCTGTGCATTCCATAAAACATTAGGGCATCGTTCTACGTAACATGAGGGTAACGCTCTGGGAACCTTCCTCTTGCGCTCTACAAACATTGTATATAACATCAGTGCAACATTCTAGGTGCATTCCATGTAACATAGGGGGACTGTTCTGGGAACCTTCCTCTTGTGTTCTTCAAACATTCAATATGACGTTCCAGGAACGTTATATATAACATTAGGGGGACGCTCATTTAAAAGGTTTAAATGCAGGGTCTAAGTGCCTATCACAAGGGCTCACCATCAGTAATTGTTTGCGTTTTGGCTTTATTAGACAGTATTTAGAGATGACTGATAGGAAAGCAAGGTTGGAAATCATTGAGATAGGTATAGGCTGAATGTAAGTCGACAGCGTTCAGGTTATGGTACACAGTGCAATGCAACGAGGGTGTAAGGACACTCCAGGGGGAGTTCTATAACAATTTCCATACAACATTTACACTTACCCAATTTAGACCCTGCCGATGCTGGGACTCGAACTTGTGATCCTTTCGTCAAGAGCTTGCGCCTCTGCCCATTACACCACGGCGTTGTGACAATCGAGCTCAACTCCGAAAACACACTACCAATAACGTAGGACTTTGGTTGTACCAGACCTTTGCCAAAGAATACTTGTATTTTCAATTGTATTCATTACATTACCATATTGGAGAACTAATGAGGAATGAAATCTCAAACGTTTGAGACGATGTCATGTTCTGTAGCTAGTGGGTAACCTTAACACATTTTGTAGGGTAGAAAATGTTCAAATCATAATGACATCTATCTCTGCAAAATAAATATTGCAAGTGACTTTTTAAAGGATGTTGTAGCTGTCCCTTTTAGAGGAAATTTCAAAATTAGGTTTATTTTATCTTGAGAATTTTTTGCTTTCACTTGAATTGGGTTGAGTTGTGTTCAATTGGCTAAAACTACATTTCTGGCCTTTAACTAAAACCTACAGAAGCCCTGAAAGGCAAGGTGGAAAAAAAAATTTGTACGTAGCCTAGTGTATTGACAAATGCAGACTTCCCCTGATAAAATATGCTAGGCCTATAACTCGTTTCATTCTGAACTAATTTTCGTGTTATAAATGTGAGAAATATCTGCATAACACCTTATTTACAAATTTCCCAGAGAAGCTAGCCTATTTGTAAAACGTCCTTTCATAGCCTACAAGAGATGTCAAAATGTTGTCAGAGCTGATTATGATATAAGCTATGCATTAAATATCTAAGTGGAGGGTTAATAATGCTAGACTGCATGACATATGATAGCCTATACAAATGTATTTCATAGATAACTGAGCAGTTATTGCTCCAAACTTTAATAATAATATTCATTTTTATTGCATTATATAGCACGTCGCAGTTCAATATAGCCTCGCTAATTATGACTCTAATTCTATAACACTATATTCTCAGTCAAGCTGATCTCCTGGATAACGAAGCTATTTTTCCCCTGCTACGAGTAGGTTAACCCCAGTAAAATTGCATAGCCTAGTTTGAAACGTAGGCAACCAGTTGGTAAGAAAAGCGGAGGTATCTAAACGTGTAAAAAGTCAAGTGGAAAAAGCCAAGTGGACGACTGCAACTTGCTCTAAGAATTCCAGCTCATTTTGTAGGCTAATTATAACTGGGTTATATTTCTGCAGAATGCGATGTCCTGGAGTAAGAAACTGTGGGTGTGCGTTCATTATTAGGCTACCCCTTGTTAATGACGCTTACCCTATGCACGGTGCCCCCCCTAGTGGTAGCTGTTGACGTCCCAATTATAGCAACCTATTCATATTTCTCTGAAATTATAAATTAATATACAACAAAAAATCTCAACATTTTGACAACTCCTGTAGGCTATAATCGTTAAAAGGCCTTTTGCAAATATGCTAGCTGCTCTGGGAAATTTGGCAATAAGGTACCTGTGTTATGCAGATATTTCTGACGTTTATAACACGAAAATGAGTTCAGCATTAAGGGAGTTATAGACCTAGCATATTTTCTGCGGGGAAGTCTGCATATGTCAATACACTACCAAAATACGCTGATCTTTATGTGACTTATATATGTATTATATTAGCCTATATGTAACCTATAAAACAACGCATAAGTGAGCGGTATTTAGTTTTTTTATATTTAAGAACTGAGCAACCAATGATCATAGCTGAACATACCCCTTTCATTCTGACTGGAAATGTATAGGTCTACGACTTGAAATAAATAGGCCTACGCCTTGAAATAAATGCGAGTGGAAATAAATAGGCTACCCATTGAAATAAATAAAAGAGACGTAAAATAATGAATATTTATTTTGACACACGCCAATAACAGCTTGTTTAGCCTGATCTTCCGAGAAAAAAATCCAAGCGTGATTTTGAGGTTATATGATTACAAAATAGGCATTTGAAGACTAAATAACCATTGTTTTTTTCTGTTACCCAGTGAGCATTTTTGTGTTGAAAAGTCGGCGGAACTACAATGGTGGTGTCATCTGCATATACCCACTGAGCACAAACCTATATAAATGTTAAAATGTTGGTGAAATAGGCTATGGAATACCATCCAAGCTCTCAATTGGCCATTTTTAGACTACCTAAAATCTACCTATAAATGTGCACATTTTATGTTATAATTTTCATATGTGATTCAGTTGTAAATTCAAAGACAAACAATATGGATTAATGTGGATGCATTTCTCAAAATGTCATTGCTTTGGCAAGCGAAATCCGGCCGACACGTAGATGCAATTTCACCGCATGAAGTGTATCACTTAAAATGTCAAAACATTTAGCCAATTTGGGCAAACAACATGGCACAAGTTTCTATCCGAGGCAGACAGAGTTTTTACCCAAAAATAATGTTGCATGAATTTCTGCTATGCGCATGTGTGTGGACTTGTACATTAGAACACACTGGTAAACACGTGGCCTCGATGGCTCAGTGGAAAAGCACTTGTCTTCTGATTCGAGGATTGTGAGTTCGATTCCTGCTTACTGTACTGTTTATTTACATGAAAAAATTTGGTTGAAACGTGGTCTAAACAAGAACTTTTGAAAGAGGTCGACAAATAGATGGAGAAAAAAAAACTTTGGAACCATTTTAAGAGGTCTTTTCAATGACTGCAATAGACGTTTATTTTTGGGCTTTTAGCCTGAAAATTGCTCACAGGGGTGGACAAGGTCCTCTAGTAGCTCAACCAGGTAAATCGCATGTCATCAGCAATTCCTGTTTTCCACAACATGGGTTCAAATCTGGCTCAAGATAAACCTCAAAGGCCATTCTCTCTTTCCCTCTGATTTTATATTCTCTCATTGATTACTGTCCAATAAAGCCAAAATGCCACAAAAAAATATTTAAATGGGACTACATGTCACCATCTACTCGGCAGCAGAACAGGCCTAAGATCTAATAATAGTTACACAATCAAGTTGTCGGAATGTTCTGAGGACTTGAGAGGAACTCATCATTATGACATCCAAGTAACACATTGTAACGTTTGTGACTTTTATGGGATGTTCCTGAAATGTCCTTTTGTTATCTTGGAGTAACATTCCCCTATATATACACCCCAGAATATTCCCAAAATAACGTTTCGTAATGACGTGGCAAGAATGTATGGGGAATGTTACCAATGTACTCCAGTCTCCCAGTAAGGGAACCTTAAATTCAAGTGTTAGATAAACCCAAAGGGAATGTTTCTACTAACATTACAAGAACATTCCCTTAATGTTACATACAATGTTCCTGTAATGTGAAGGGGAAGTTCCACAAACAAGTTGAAGGAATGTTCTGAGGACTTGAAAGGAACTCAACATTATGACATCCAGGGAACGCATTGCAACGTTTCTGACATTTATGGGATGTTCCTGGAATGTTCTTTTGTCATTTTGGAGTAACATTCCCCTATATATACACCCCAGAATGTTCCCAAAATAACGTTTGGTAATGACGTGGCAAGAATGTATGGGGAATGTTACCAATGTGCTCCAGTCTCACAGTAAGGGAACGTTAAATTCAAGTGTTAGATAAACCCAAAGGGAATGTTTCTACTAACATTTCGAGAACATTCCCTTAATGTTACATAGAATGTTCCTGTAATGTGAAGGGGAAGTTCCACAAACAAGTTGAAGGAATGTTCTGAGGACTTGAAAGGAACTCAACATTATGACATCCAGGGAATGCATTGCAACATTTGTGACATTTATGGGATGTTCCTGGAATGTTCTTCTGTTATCTTGGAGTAACATTCCCCTATACACCCCAGAATGTTCACAAAATAACATTTTGTAATGATGTGGCAAGAATGCATGGGGAATGTTAGCAATGTACTCCGGTCTCACAGTAAGGGAACGTTAAGTCCAAGCATTAGAGAAACCCAAAGGGAATGTTTTGATTAACATTCCTAGAATATTCCACTTATGTTCCATAGAATATTCCTGTCATGTTCGTGGAATGTGAAGGGGAGGTTTGACAATCATGTTTTAGGAATGTTCTGAGGACTTGAAAGGAACTCAACATTATGACATCCAGGGAACGCATTGCAACATTTGTGACATTTATGGGATGTTCCTGGAATGTTCTTCTGTTATCTTGGAGTAACATTCCCCTATACACCCCAGAATGTACACAAAATAACATTTTTTAATGACGTGGCAAGAGTGTATGGGGAATGTTAGCAATGTACTCTGGTCTCACAGTAAGGGAACGTTAAATCCAAGCATTAGAGAAACCCAAAGGGAACGTTTCGACAAACATTCCTAGAATATTCCACTTATGTTACATATAATGTTCCTGTAATGTTTGTGGAATGTGAAGGGGAAGTTCCACAATCAAGTTTTAGGAATGTTCTGAGGACTTGAAGGGAACTCAACATTTTAACATCCAGGGAACGCATTGCATCGTCTGTGACATTTATGGGATGTTCCTGGAATGTTCTTTTGTGATCTTGGAGTAACATTCCCTTATACACCCTAGAATGTTCCCAATGTAATGTTCTGCAATGACATTACAGGGCTGTATAGGGAACATTCTTTAAAGATCCCAAACGTTCCTCATTACCTGGGAAGGTACTTAACCTGAATCGCTTCAGTATATATCCAGCTGTATAAATAGATATGTAAAAAAATTAAAATAAAGTTGTGTAAGTCGCTCTGGATAAGAGAGTCTGCTAAATGCCTGTAATGTAATGCCGTAGGGCTCTATTGAGGTTTATACATTACAGTACTTTCTCAGGGGCCATTGACAGAGACCTGTGTGTCAACACCTGACATGAAAACTGTTGCATGTCCTTAGCTGTGCTCAGAAAACAATATCTGATTGGCTAAAGGATAGTCTATCTGAGCTGTTATCTGGTTATCTGAGCTGTTACTGCAGATCATAAACTAGGCTACATTTGAAATTGAATGGTGGACAAACTGTTTTTGAAGTTACATCCCTCCAGTGAGATTAAAGGCCTGGTTTAGGCTACATTATGTCACCCTGTGGTAAAAGTGCATGTCCCTTCAGCAAAACTATGTCCTTTTCAATATTGTACTTGTTACAATTGTAGTTTAATTATGACAAAAGAAAAATGGCACTAAATTTCTCAGTCCTATTTGCAGTTGAAGTGGCAATAGGTTTTTGTAGAGGGACAGGGTTCCCTGAATGTGTGTAAAAGGCCCTTGCACAACATGTGCATGCTTGACACCCCGCAGTTATCCCTTTAGCAAGGAAATATCTCCAAGGCATGACTTTGCCTGAGACTTTCTCCTTTTAAAGGTGCCCTGCTTATTGTTTGAGCATGGGAGACAGAGCGAGCATCCCTTTTGTGTCCTTACTGCCTTCCACAGCAGCTAAATCCTCTGCTCAGGCCAGGCAGCCAGCTGCCGCCTTGGCAACAGGGGCTTGTCTACAGGAATGAGGGTGGGCCTCCAGAAACATGGAAGACAGTCGTCATTTTTAGCACTTTGGCAGACAAGCCTGAGAATGTTGTGTTAATCTACCAGTTATTTTTTAGAAAAAGGGAGAAGTTGTATTTATCATTCTTTTATACTGAATTTTCTCGTAAACCCTTGTGTGAAGTAGCTTCTCTGGTTGTGACTCTGGAAGAGAACGTATATATTTTTTGTTACAAATCTTGTTTTGTTAAGGGAAATGTTTAATGAAATGGTAGGTACGTCTGAAATTCATTTGAAATGGGAATGTAAATTCCATGTCATTATGAGCCTATGTCATTATGACAGTTAGAAAAGTATTAAAATATTTAAAAATCTGATGATGAATTTAAACAGTAATTGGATGAGAGCTTATGGCAACATTCATTTTCTTTTCATAAAGGTATTTGGTATTTCTGATGAGCTATCAGTCAATTTAATGATGTATTTAGATACAAGTGAGATAATGAATAAGGAAAAACAAACACTAGGACATATTACATTAGGACACATATAAATTTGAACAGACTTATAGCCTTTATGTTGTAGTGTTGGCATTGATTGAAATTACTGCCTGTGACCTTCCATTTCGGTGCTCACCGTGAGTGAGTTCTCCTCTGGGAGTGCCCTCAGTTTACAGAGTCGGTAGTTTCACAGCAGGAGTGACTTTGTGAATGCCGCTTGTCCAGTGATCTGTGACTGAGTGGGGGACAAAGGCCTCTCGGGGTGTGGAGTTCTCAGAGTGGCCCTTGGCTCCCTCCACGGCCCCATTGCTGACCCTCACAGACTGGAAATCCAGCCTCTCTCACTCGTCTTTCCTGTTTCTGTTACCGGTATTTTCGCTCTCAGAGATATCAAGGTGGGTGAAAGTCTTTCTGTGATTGTTTGCTTGCACTTGTGGAATAATCGGTGTTGCTGGTTAAAGAGTATTCCGGCGTGTGCCTCTACATGCGCCTCTGTGTGTATTTAGTCACCCTTTATTTGCACTGTGCACTGTGCAGGTCTAAGTCTGTTTGGTTTGAACAATGCGCCCTAGCATTGAATAGGCTAGAATCACACAGCATCATCCTCTGATGCCTTTTAGACAGTCTGCTGTAGAGATAAACATAGTGCAGGGCCTTTCCATACCTTTTGGCGAGAAGTCTGGGCTGAAGAACTTGCCATTGGATCAGGACAAGGCCCAGGCTCTATTCCAGTCTCTCCTTCTTTCCTTTATTGAGGAAATGTGACAGTCACAGTTGCACCAGGAACAAAGGTCAGTGCTATTCTATAAACCTCTCTGCAGTGCATTGCACAAAACCGCACGACCAAGGGATTTTTTACAGTCCCGAATAGCCTCTTTGCTGGAATTGTGGAAAGGTGGAATTGTTCGCACACTGTTTATGTTTCCCATTCGCCACCCTTCAGTGGGACACATGGAGTTTACTTGCTGAATGTAAATGAGAAATGGCATTCAGTAACTACAGTACACTCATGAGACCAGTCACTTTACCATGGTTGTGGTGTACAATGCTGCTCATATTTGTTCTTTGTTGACCAAGGGAGGCTGACTGAATCTCGTGTTGAATCTCATGACTACGTATTAAGAATAATGGTTCCCTGCTGCCTAACTAGGAAAATAGTCACCTTTGTCCAACATAGGAATGGGCAGGTACAATCCAGTGTAAGCTGATTGTTGTTCTATCTCAGTACCTTTGTAGTTCAGTTGAAGTCATTGTTAAAAGGCATTTGGGTGTTACAGGTGTAAATCTGTCACTTACTGAACAGCTTCTTTGGAAGCTGTAGTTTACAACATCAGTCTGTGTATGATCACACAGGCACCTGCATGTTATACACGTGCAATTGTAGTAAACATTTTTAGTAGTCTCCCAAAACCTCCAAAATGATTCACACCTTTGCTAAAGATGCTCAAAGACAGCTGGATAAAATAGAAAAGACAGGTAATGAGCTATATTGTAAATATGCTCAAAGGATTTAGGCCTATGGTCAAAAAATTGGAAAAAATATATAGTCCTATTCTTTTAAACTTTGGAACAGGCTGTTATTGTCAATGAGACCAAAATTGAGCTTTTCAGCATTGGAACTTAGATTGGAACAGGGTATCATGATCAAATGAGACCAAAATTGTGGGTTCTGTGGGTGGATGATTTGAGAATATTATTCCAATATTATTTCATGAACATTTACAGAAACACTACAGGACAACCTGCTTACTTTCAATGCAAAACCAGTTTTATTTCAACCAAACACATGACATTTTCATTACATTACATTACATTATAGGCATTTAGCAGATGCTCTTATCCAGAGCGACTTACACAACTTCTTATTACATTTATCCATTCATACAGCTGGATATATACTGAAGCAATTCAGGTTAAGTACCTTGCTCAAGGGTACAATGGCAGTGTCCTACCTGGGAATCGAACCTGCTACCTTTCAGTTACAAGTCCAGTTCCTTAACCATTATACTACACTGCCGCCATTTTTTTTCCCTTTTCTATTCAAATTTTCCCTTTCAATAGAAAATTGTTGCAATATGGGACAAAAGTGGTTGAGTTAGGAGGTGAGGGGGATTCATAGTTGCCCAAAATAATTTTTCACAAATGTAGATAACTTCATCGCAGGCAAGGTGTTCAGTGACAATTTACTTCCAAAGGTGGGGTGCCATTGACCTCCTATAACAGAGACGCTGTTTCACAAGATAATATGATTAAAATGACCTCTATTCTGACTTTAGAGAGATAGTGCGCCTTATTAGTGGTCAGTATTGATGCATTCTGGGACTTCTGAAACAGCCTTCTCTAAGCACAGCTGAGCCCTTTATCCCCTAGATATTACTAGCCTGGGCTATGCCACTGACCAACTATGGCTGGGAGTCCGCAGTGGCAAGACACGTTTGGTATTTTCATTACTGCCAAGATAGGGTGAACTTAAGTCAGTATGGGCCCGTTGGGTTACCACATGTAGGTGGAAATTGCCTGTGAGTACTGGTCTGAATCATTTTTGCATTTCAATTCCTAGTGATTAAGATTAGGATTTAAGTACAGTTAGCTGGTCCTGAGTCAGCGCTTAGGGCCAACTTCGGCCCCCAGTGGGTTACTGTTGCATGAGCACCCCATAGCTACCTACCTGATACTTAGGCCTACAGTTTACAAGTTGGCATCATGAAAGAAATGTACCACTTCCCCATTTGACTATAGCTTATTGTGTGGATGGCCACTGGCCTGCATGTGAGAGCTGCATTGCTACCTGTGTTGGAGCATAGCAGAATTGTCGATTTGAAATTGTTGGATGAAAGGATTATCCCTGCTTTGGGTTTGTTGTGTACTTGAGCATGAAAGTTCTCATTTCTGTTATTAAGAACAACATATGCATAATGTTTGCATAAAACAACACACGCTTGGTCAGTCAGTCACCAAAACTACAGATCCCTAATCAATATTTTTCTGTGTCTGGTTTTAAATTGTCATATTACTAATGCTATTTATCAAATTATAGGGACATACCTTGTATGTGGCAGCAGGCGATGTTTATAACAAGCTGCTTGTGAGAGTGTAGCACCTGCTTTCATTGTTTCTATAGTTTCTATTGCTCTCTCAGTAAGTCAACATACCCATATCTCATTTTCCTACTGATTGATACTCTGCTGTATGTACTCCTAGACCCCATTATTTTATGTGTAATAATAGCAGAAAATATTTAATGAACTAAAGTAAATTCTATGTTTATTCTTGCCTGTTCCAGATCTTACTGATTGTGTTTGGAATAAGCTACTGTGGTGCCTTGAATTTCCATCTCCTTCCTGGTCCAGGTTTGGCTTGTTTTTCTTGAGGAAATCTCACACACCTGAAACCACGTTAAACCTGAGAGGAGCCCTCCGTCAGGACCTACACCCTGTTTCCATTTTTGCTGCCTTTTATCCCCGCGGACATCTTAAACAGGAATGGACACGTAAGGACCGTTAAGTATGAGCGAGTTTTGGTTCTGCTTCAGCTGCTGTATAGCAGAGCAGCCTCAGCCGGTGAGTTCAATCGACCTTTTAACCCTGAATCCTCCTTTGTCACACAATTCCACCATTACCTGCATAAGTAAGATGTTGAAATATAGAGGTCAATAAGAATGTAATAGCCTTTTTTTTTTATTATTACTTTCCGCAGGAAAATAATCAAACCTGTTGAGGAATTATGGGCTCATATGAGTAAAATAACATGATCAATAAATCTGATATGTCTGTGTCTTCAGTAGTTTATATTAGCCTACATTATTACCAGAAAGTGGGCCATTGTTTTCGGGTGACCCATACAATTGAATTATGCATTTCATGTAACTTGGCCCTGTGTTTTTTCATCTAACCATCTGAAGATAATGTGGTCATTCAAACTTATATGTCATGTGGAAGTGTCAAATGGCAATCATTTATAGTGGAAATAATGTGCAATTCAGCAGTTACACTTAAATAATTTTTTTAATCACTACACTGTCTGATTGAACAATTGTCTATATCTAGTGTTTTGGAAGTCTGAAAAGCACATCATGAATAAAATACATTATTATTAGGGGACCCTATTGTACCCTATTGTTTTTGTTCAGATTTTTTTAAAATCTTTTTTTTCTCCTATTTCACCTAAAATTCCTGTGAGCTGGTTTTGCCTAGAATCACCAAAATTGGCTGGGTTGTTGGGATTGCCAAACTCTTGGATCCTCTATATTATGAAGCAGATTGAACACCTGGTGGTGCTGTAGTGCACGTGACAAAATTTTGACATTTACATGCCCACTGCCGACCCCCCGTTTGACCTAGAGTCACAAAACGTGGGATCCAGGTCCCTCTCTTCATGATGAACAAATTTGCCTCAAGGAACCATAAAGTCAGCCATATTGGATTTTCCACTAATTAGCACTTTTTGTAATACACTTAAATACACTACTCCTCCTACAGGATTTGACAAATTTGCACGAAACCTGTGAGAGGGACTCAGCCCACATTCCTTCATACATGCATTACTTTTCTAAGGCCTATGTCGAAAAATGGCCGAAAGAGAAGCCAATGAACTTTGCATTGGGCGTGGCTTTTCACAAAAATGCTAGTAATTCTAAAACCGTTTGACAGAACGTTCTGAAACTTTGATTGAGAGTTAGATCAGGACTTGAGCCCTGCAGTTTTAACCCAATCAATCCACGTGGTGGTGCTATAGAAATACATATGTTGGGATGGCAGGTATGCCATTCGCCAAGTACACTATGTATGCTTAACAGGCTGTCTACCTACCTGGCCAACTGTGACAGTTCCTGTAGCTTAGTGGTTAAGGCATTGTACTACCATGTAGTCAGTTGGTGGTTCGATCCCCACCTTTTCCTAACATTTTTGAGGCACACAATGTTATATCATGCTAAGAATGTTCTTTTAACATAAAACAAGTTACTTTTATTGCAAAGGCTAAGGAATTTCACAATATTAACTGTTAACGGTTTGCATTATGAAGTCAGTAAGCCAACACAATCTGATGCCACAACACAAAAGTCTTATTTGGCCTCCACATCTCCGTTAACCTCCTTTGGCCTAGAGGTTACAATCTTGGCTTTCCATGTGTGAGGTCTGTGGTTTGATTCCTGCTTGGCACAAATGGCTAAGGTAATGTTTGGCAAAACTATTGTGCAAATGCTATGCTTCTTTTAATGTTGTTTTCACATTACGAAACACCTTTTTACTGCAAAGGTTAAGAAATTTAACAATATCTGTTAACTGTTTGAATTAGGAAGTCAGTCAGCCAACACAATCTGATACCGCAACCCAAAAGTCTTATTTGGCCTGCACTTTTCTGTTAACCTGCTTTGGCCTAGTGTTTACAATCTTGGCTTTTGATGCGTTTGGTTAGTGGTTCGATTCCCGCTTGGTACCAATGTCTAAGTTAATGTCTGGCAAAATGATTTTACAAATGCTATTTTAATGTTCTTTTCACAGTAACGAACGCCTTTTTATTGCAAAGGTTAAGAAATTGAACAGTATTAACTGTTCACTGTTTCACTTGTACTTAAAGTGGCCACCGACATGGTCCAGTAGCTTACGATACTACCGACCAACGAAAGATTCAGGCCTACCGCAGGTCACGTTTACACAGTTGGCTATGGGAACAAGTATCCATTTGTCAGACACAGAAAATAAAGTTTTCACGCAAAATATGATCTGGTACAGAGCGTGTTGTTGCAGTAATGTAAAAAATCAATTCATAACTGTGCCATTGGCTACGTGTTTTGAACTAACATTTATTTTCAAACATCGTCACTAGTCTCAATCTCACACAAAAACCGACAAAAATATCCGTCATTGTGTAGCCCTACCTATTTTGTCCTGTTGCGGTTTAGCGGGCAAGATTTCTCGATTCATTTGCGACAAAGAGGATGTGTACTTCAGCTCTGTCCGGGTTATGGTTTTCACACATAACACAATGTCACCATAAAAATTAAGTAGGCTACTAGGAAAATGAAGAGTTTACGATAATACCCAAGCCCTTACAGGATCGGGTTTAGATACCATCAACAATGGCAAAAGCCCTGATTAGAAACAAACATTTGCTTTTTGGTTCAACCCCATCTAGAGCTGTCTACCATTTTGCAGTGTTTAACAAATGCTGCTCATGCCGCTCGGTCCCCGGGAATTGCTGCTTGCAGCTATATTTATTATTATTATTGACATTATTTTGTTCAGAAAATTGTGTTCACAAATAAGCTAAATAATTCTATTTTACTTATTTGGCTAAACTTTATCTGACCTAGAAATATACAGGACATTAATGGGGCAAACATACAGTATGTCTGGATACGATTGTGTGATTCAATATTTACGTAGTAGGCCTTAATATTTTATCTGTATTAATTTATTCACCGCCCCCCCTCCCCTTTCTCTAGTGCAAATGTATGTTTGTATGTTTCTTGGTATGTCTGTTTGTAAATGTGAATGTCATATGTGCCAGAAAAATCTCTCCATGGGGATAATAATAAAGTATTCTATCTATCTATTTATCTATCTACAAAGTTGAAATTTGTTATTTGACACTTTGATATGACACATAAAGTTTGAATGACCACATTTCTAGAGAAATTTAACTGAGGATTTGAATACATTTCAAGAAAAAACAACAGGAGGGAGTGCTAAGCAGAATTAATCTGAGTGTGAGTTGCAATACACTGCTTGGCCATGACCCAAACACTTCTTGTAGGTGTCTGCTGGTAGCACATGCATAGTGATCCCGGTGTCCCAGTTCATATGGGTCAGTTCAATTGTTGTTCATGCAATCACAACAAAAAGGGATATTTTTAAGCTGACATGCATTATTTTTATGGAAAGACAGAAATATAGTGGTGATTAACACTATCTAACTTTGGCACACAAAAGGCACTTTTCACTAGTCTTATTTAAGTGTCAATATCTAAAAAAATAGTCAATGCACATTAAAATTCAAATTGAGGAACAGGCTGTATCATTCAGAAATTTGCAGTTATGTCACAATCATCACATACAGCAGTGTTTCCCATTAATGTATTGAATGGTGGCGGCCCGCCACAATTAAATTTCTTCCACCACAGTTTCAAATTGTTAAAAAAGATATCAAAAATAAAAATTGTTGTATGTGCGTGCGTACTGTAGACCTGTCGCTTCAAAAAACGCCTCTCTGGCTCTCATCACTTCTCGCTGCCCCTGCTCCCTGCTTCACACAAACGCGCATGCATAGACAGTCCCACAAATACGCAAGTGCATCTCCGAAACAGAACTGCGGTCAAGCCAGCCTCCACTTCGAAAAAGATTAGCCCCCACGTTCTTTTTTGGTTCGCAATATACTAGGCATTCTACGGTAAGAACGTGTAAGAATTGATTTCAAAATAAAAGTGAAGTTCCGGTGAACGTGATACGACGTGAAAGTAATTTCACATACATTCAATAAATCAGTCAGTCTGTCAGTAAACAATGAATGAATGAATAAATAAATAAATAACGTACATGCATACATACATGCATACATAAATAAAACAAAATTAATAATTATTAAATAATAAAATGTATAATTTTTTTTTTTTAAACAACTACCACCTGCAAACTATTTCAGAGAAAAATTTAGGCTTTCTCATTTCAATTGTGTGAATAATTACTCATTAATAAAAAATAATTAACTTAATAATAAAGAATACATTTTCAAAGACCAATCTGACTTCAAAATGACAGTACACCACCTCAGAGTGTCACTCAGATCATCTCAGGACATTCTGATGTGGAATTTCAAAATTAAAGCCCTCTAAAATGTCATATCAGAGCTGTGTTTCTTCTCAATTCAGATTGATATTAAAAGGAAACCTCCTGTTTTCACAAAACCAGTTCACTTCAGAATGATAGAAGACCAATTTCACTTCAGATTGATAGAAGTACAGTTCAGATTGTCACTCAGACAATCTCAGGACAAGGCAAGCAGCTTTAAGGTGTTTAGAGGTGGCCAAATGGGCTTGGATTAAACTGGGATAAAAGCTGCATCATCATATTAGTTCCATTCCCTTTACACTCTGAGGTAGTAGCATTTGCAGTAGCTCTGCTGGTGTTGTGAAAGCAGAATTTCTAGATGAAAAGCAGTAGAAATTGTAAACTGTGAAGCTGAGTATTTAGATACACCGACATATTGACAGTAAACTAAATTTCTTCATTGTGACTATTCATACAAATTATATGAACACACATACTGTAGTTACATAGTGGGTAACATTTGTTGAAAAATACGGACAGGTCGAAATTTGTGAAAGTAGCCTGAAAATCATCTAAGAGATTTCCACCTTTGATTTTTTGATATTGTGATTTTATAGATCCAATGTGACAAATGTGAAAGATGGTTCCATGAACAGTGCCTGGGCATGGACACAGAGGACCTGGAACAAGCCAGGGAAGACAGCTGGAATTGCTGCTTGTGCGCTTAAACCCTTTTCATCCTTGACATCACTATTTAGCTGTAAATTATTCAACTGTCCCAGTCTGCGTGGGTTGTCTGCATTTCTCCGTTGACTCGTATTCGCACTCACCGCATGACAATAACTAAATAGGAAAACATTTGTGTATTGTGAATTCAAAGTTTAAATACATTACATATAAAAAAGATGTATAGATGTAAAAATATAAAAAATTCTTCTTATTATTATTTTTGTGTCTAACGAGATAATCTTATAAATAAATCGTTGATAACAATAAATTGAAATTATTTTGTGAAAACAGGTAGTTTCCTTTTAATATCAATCAGAATTTAGAAGAAACACAGCTCTTATATGACATTTTAGAGGGCTTTAATTTTGAAATTCCACATCAGAATGTCCTGAGATTGTCTGACTGACACCCTGAGGTGGTGTGCTATCATTCTGAAGTGAAATTGGTCAGTGAAAACAGGAAGTTTCCTTTTAATATCAATCTGAATTTAGAAGAAACACAGCTCTTATATGACATTTTAGAGGGCTTTAATTTTGAGATTCCACATCAGAATGTCCTGAGGTTCTCTGAGTGACACTCTGAGGTGTTCTTCTATCATTGTGCAGTGAAATGCTTTTGTGAAAACAGGACGTTTCCTTTTAATATCAATCTGAATTTAGAAGAAACACAGCTCTTATATGACATTTTAGAGGGCTTTAATTTAGAAATTCCACATCAGAATGTCCTGAGATTGTCTGACTGACACCCTGAGGTGGTGTGCTATCATTCTGAAGTGAAATTGGTCAGTGAAAACAGGAAGTTTCCTTTTAATATCAATCTGAATTTAGAAGAAACACAGCTCTTATATGACATTTTAGAGGGCTTTAATTTTGAGATTCCACATCAGAATGTCCTGAGGTTCTCTGAGTGACACTCTGAGGTGTTGTTCTATCATTGTGCAGTGAAATGCTTTTGTGAAAACAGGACGTTTCCTTTTAATATCAATCTGAATTTAGAAGAAACACAGCTCTTATATGACATTTTAGAGGGCTTTAATTTAGAAATTCCACATCAGAATGTTCTGAGATTGTCTGACTGACACCCTGAGGTGGTGTGCTATCATTCTGAAGTGAAATTGGTCAGTGAAAACAGGAAGTGTCCTTTTAATATCAATCTGAATTTAGAAGAAACACAGCTCTTATATGGCATTTTAGAGGGCTTTAATTTTGAAATTCCACATCAGAATGTCCTGAGATGGTCTGAGTGACACTATGAGGTGTTCTTCTATCATTGTGAAGTGAAATGGTTTTGTGAAAACAGGAAGTTTCCTTTTAATATCAATCTGAATATAGAAGAAACACAGCATTTATATGACATTTTAGAGGGCTTTAATTTTGAAATTCCACATCAGAATGTCCTGAGATGGTCTGAGTGACACTATGAGGTGGTGTACTGTCATTTTGAAGTCAGATTGGTCTTTGAAAATGTATTCTTTATTATTAAGTTAATAATTTTTTATTAATGAGTAATTATTCACACAATTGAAATGAGAAAGCTTCAATTTTTCTCTGAAATAGTTTGCAGGCAGTAGTTCTTTTAAAAAAAATAATTATTCATTTTATTATTTAATAATTATTAATTTTGTTTTATTTATGTATGTATGTATGTATGTATGTATGTATGTTATTTATTTATTCATTCATTGTTTACTGACAGACTGACTGATTTCGGAGGAGATTAGACGTGGTTAGTATGTTTGTGAAAGTTAAACCCTCTGACAGCCTACACTATAATGGATATATTGTTCAAACATGTTCTCTGGCGTTGCCCCACTCATTTGGCTTCCATGTCATATAACAGGATCTACCTTTTTAAAGTACTTTGTTTACTAAGAAAAGACGTAGCCTAGAAAAGACGAAGAGGAAGAATCAAGGTAGCAATCATTTAATAGCCAGCCAATCAGATTCTGATTCTTTCTTGTCAATAAACTAAAATATTTATTGAACTTGTTTTTTTTATTTATTTCTTTTTATTGTAGGCTAGTTTTCAAGTTCAGTTCCACATGGCTGCAGGTTCGGAGCAGAACAGGTTCACTTGCATTGTGGTAGTTTCTGTATAGTCTTGTAAGATGACCATAACTTTATGAACATTTTTCATCAGACTAGGTTTGTGCATGTTAGCTAGCTGTCTATCCAATAAAGTCAGCTAACCAAAATTGTATTTATTTTACATGTTCTATTCCCCATGTTCCAATAACAAAAAATTGTGTATCTAGTCTTAAAATTTTAATCTCGAAGAGCACCAAATTGATACATTTAGTTGTTGAAATTAACAAAAATTAATTCTGGGGGGGCAAGCTCCCGGAGCCCGCTAGACAGTTCAGGGTCCACCCACCACAGTTTCAGAAAATCCTGTGGGAAACACTGTACAGTATATACATAATACGCCTAAAAATACATAGCCTAATGTTTTTATATACGTAAAAAAAATAAGTACAAAAGTAAGTGTGTGTTTTTACATAGGATATTTTTTTCATTAAACATTTTTATACCAGATATTTTGAAAAAAATTCAGTTTCTACTAAACCAAAAGTGCATTGGGTAGAATGAGTACTGTAAATAGTACAGAAAGCCAGTAAGCAAGGGAAAAACACAGAATGCTTATTTGTACGTTTTATTGTCTGTAACTATGGCAAGATGTCCTGCTGTTTTATTGCTCTGAAGTGCAACTTGAGAGAGGTAGGTGTTTTTGCAAACCGTGACCCTTCTGAACAACCCTGCATCAGAATTTTTTTGGTTTTCTTAAAGCCGTAGTTTATAATTTCAGAGAAACATGACCACTGTAATTTGGACGGATCCGACTACCACTAGGGGGCCACCGTGGACAGTGTTAAATAGCCAGCCATTTAGCAGTCTTTTATTTGTAAACTAATGTCCCTAGGTGGTGATTTGTGCCGTTCTCACCTTGTGTTTTAGTCAGAATTGTCAGAATTTAGTCAGAATATGTGACAGCCTTATATCTTTTTAGACAAAATCAGACAAAAAATAAGAGATTCTGCTGTTGTTAGCTCTCTTCAGTCAATTATTTAACACTTTAACTGAATGAGGCAATAAACATGCCATGTAAGTACCGCATCATAGCGAGCGAGTGTTGATTATCTGCTGGCTATTGTTATTGTGCCCGTTTTTGCGACTCTGTATGTACTCCTGTCAGGTCTATATCTAGAGAAATTGAAGTAAGGATTTGGTATTGAACACATTTCAAGAACAAACAACAGGAGCGAGTGCTGAGCAGAATTAATTTGAGTGTGTTTTTGAAGACACTGCTTACCCATGATGCAAACACTTCCTGTCCGCGGTTATCGCATGCGCAGTGATCCCGGTTTCCCAGTTCATATGGGCCATGATGACATAAGAGGCCAGTGAAATCGCAGGTGTCTACTTGAAAAACTTTAATTCCTATAATAACTGTCAGGTTCTATAGCCTAACTCTAAAGGATAGGGGACCAGCCTTGTAATCACAAGAGTGCTGGTTTAATCCCAGGTGTACCTGTATGGTGGCATGCAGGGCCATCTTTTGGGGGGGAACCGATGTGACAGCCCCAGGCCCGCACTTCACAGGACCCCGCGGTGAGAGGGGAAATTAATCTAAATAACAACCATTTATTTTTTCTTCTTTTTTATAAAATAATATTTATTTAAAATAGCCTATCTTCGTGAAGCACACCCAGACACACGGAAATACATTTAGCCTAAATGGCGTTTTGGAAAGTTGATCTAGATATAGGCTTATGTCCCTACGATGCATAGCTACATACAGCTATGAAATGTTCAAATTTGCTTAAAAAGTCGGGTGGCAACTGGCAAAGTGGCTATGGCGTCTAATTAGTGTCACAATTCGCGAGTTCGAAAAAAAGTTTTGAAACTGAAAACCCTGAAACCGTTTTGAAACTCTGAAAAAATGTTTTGAATCTCTGAAAGAAAAAAATCTGAAACTCTGAAACACTCTTTGAAGACTACAACACCCATTTTTACAAAGATTCTGTGAAGCTACGAATCATGGGATTTCTGACACTCTTCTCCCGGGGGACAGATTTGTTCTCCAGAGTTGAAACTCCGCAAAAAAAAAGAGTTTTGAAAATCCGAAAAAAAGTTTTGAGACTCTGAAAAAAAAATGTTTTGAAAGCATATTTCACAGAACAAAATGGTATAATTATAAAATGGATAGTTCAGGTCTGATGAGAGTGAATTGACGTTAGCCTAGCTACCTCGCAATGTTGAGGCACCACCGGGACTTAACGTTACATAACGTTGTCAGGTGCCATCGATGGCAGTATTGACATTAGGCTATGTATATAACGTAGTTACCTGAGCAGACATAAATGTGAAAGCTCTCAACACAAAAATGTTCACTGGGAAGGAAACGGGCTAGCTGGAGCCGAACCAACGTAGAGTCTACACTAGTCAGTCTATATGCGACGTTAGCCTTGCTAAAGTTACCGTTTTGAGCAAGGAGGTTTTGTTGTTAGCCTGCATCGTTGTGACATTAGGTTGCAGGTCAGTCAACTTGCTCATAATTTGCTACGGTGTAACCTCATAACGTGAACCTATGTTTTCAATCTCTGAACAACCCCCCCCCCCCACCCTCCGGGGTTATGATTATGATCATCTACAGCACTGTGCAAAAGTCTTAGTTTATTTTTTGTCTTCTGCATTAGTGTGTCAGTAGAAAAGAGCTAATTTCAGATTTCCAACCATTATCTTTCCAAAAAATGTATTATCTTCAGCGAAAAGAATAACAAGGAGTTGTGCAACAGATGGTATGGCCTCCACAGAGCCCTGATCTCAACTTCATCGAGGCTGTCTGGGATTAACTGGACAGACAGAAGCAAGCGAGACGACCAATGTCAATCTACCAGTTTCTTATAAAACTGCACAATGGGTGGTCGCACCAAATATGATTTGGTTTAAGATTATTTTTACTGCTTACTGCTCTTTATAGTCAATCGTTTGATATTTAGAAAATGTATTTTTTCATTATTTTTGAAAGCATCTTTGCTTTACAGAATTGTTTTTACATGTGCCCAAGACTTTTGCCCAGTACTGTATGTACACAGTGAAATGGATTTTTGATCACTCTCAATTAGTGGGATTAGTGGTATTTATGTTCATTATTAAAAAAAACCTGTAAATGATGTGCTGTGTGAGCATAGTAGCCTACAGTATTTATAAATGCCTCCGAGATGTTAAAACTTTACAGGAGCAGCTCTCCAATCTAAAATGACCTCACTTTGTACAGGGGTTGTACAGCCATTTTCTCATCCCCTTTCTCCCAGAATACAGTAGAGTACACAGATTGCATTATGGTCTATATTCCCTCTCATATCCTGCAGGGAATTCCTAATTTTTTCTCTCACCCTGCAGAAACGACGACGGCATATCGACCGGAGCATGATCGGCGAACCAACAAACTTCGTCCACACGGCTCACGTAGGATCTGGAGACCTTTGCAATGGCATGAACTCTGTGAGTCTATTGCTGTTACAATGTAGTGATGCATTAGGACAGTTTGATACCTTGAGATACAGTACCAACAACTAGGACAAATTCCTCATAGGGAATTAAATAATCGAAGATATATGATACTACATTAGCCAATTGTCCATTGGATGATTATGGCAATGTTCTTGGTCAGTATTGAATGTAGTCTTTCAAAGCAGAATGTAAAAGACTTTAAAGATCTTTTCATAGTTACCTCTTTGCAGTGTGGAAAGTATCATCACAAATTATCACAAAAGCAACTAAATTGACCTATTTAAGCAATCGGTTTGTTTTTTTCCACAGGAAAATCGGTTTGTTGTTTTCCACTGCCACTCAGATAAAAGTAGCCCATTTAATCTAAAAGCTTAAAGGGGAACTCACTTGCTATGTTCTATAATATCTTCCAAATAATTGTTGTCACCTTTATGCCATGTGTCTAAACCAAATCTTCCATCTGTATCTGCAAAAGACCACCGGAAGTGCTAATGTTATTTGGATATAACTCCTCTTATAACATAAGTGAATGGAAGCGCCTTTTGAAATGGAGTATGCTGTATAATAGTGACAAATCTATTGTTTCTCAAGTCATGATCACAGTATTTAAGAAAGCCATTATACCTTGGTGATATCATTGTTTAAGGTGGGGTTTGCACATTCTTTGTTGTTGGCTTTAGTATTTGGCACATTACAAATGAGAGATTAATCAATCTGGGTGGAGTTCCCCTTTAACATTTGCGTTTTCATTTCCTAGATGGAGGTAGAAAGGGAAATGTTAATAGAAATGACTTCATTTAATCATTTGAATTAAATTTATTTTAGATTAGTATTAAATTTGGTTTCTGACCAATTATTTTAAATTGTGCTTTCCTTCCCCTCGGCAGGAGAACTCTATTCAGAGCCACATGCAGTCGAAGGGTGGATATGGGGACGGAGACCTACCAGTCAACACCCGGATGTAAATAGTGATCAGGATGATCTGTACATAGTGTGTGTGTGGTGACTGGCTGTGCTACTTCAGGGAGCAATTTACTTATGTTTACCCAACAGATTGTGAGTCATGAAACTGGTTCAGATCTAGCCCAATAGAGTCCAACCACAATTTGTTTTATCCTTAACTCTTTGTCACAAATTTAATCAAAACAGAACAGGTCAGAAGAATGTAATACTTTCTCAAAATTTAATACATTGGGCATTCCTGTAAGACTATTTGGGCTTTCATCTGTCATTGTAATGCAACTTTATTGAGTTGTGGTGATAACCTCAAGCTTCTGTTAACTTACAGTAACTGTATGTTACACTGTAAATGTAAATTTCAATGTGAGTGCCCAAGATTAAGCTCATGAACTCAATTTGCAATATTTCAATGCTTCATTTTCCATTCAATATTCAAAGATGGAAATCTTGTAACAGTGGTTTCCAAACCCTCTGGACCCAGGACCTTGAACCTATTTTTAGAAATGGAATTAAATGTTTTTTCAAATATAAAAAAAAACAACAAAAAAAAAACATATTTGGTGCACTGTTCAATTTGACCGGTGGGAATGTCAGTGCCAGTTATTCCCCTTCATATTCACAACCCACTTCAGCTCACGTCACCATTTAGGAACCACTGGATTAGAGCACTGTGTAATGATAATATACCACTGTTTTTGTCTATGGGTGAAGTACTGTCAATCATTTATGGTACTTCTGATTGTCTAGTGGCGTTGCCAAAGATTTGCAGCCAGCATGGGGTGGGGGCTGTTTGAAATTGGTGTCTGAACCAAACTGACAAATTTTGGGACTGGACTAAATATTAGGGGGGGTGAGGGTGATAGTGATTGGTTGGGACTAGCCTACTTTTGCCATTTTCCGGAAACAATTTTCCACGTCTGTATGGATTTAAGGGGGAGTTTTTGCATTTTGTACAATCAACTTCAGCATTTTTTATGCTTTTCAAACAACGCCCCCACCCCCAGCTACGTCTCTGTGAATATCAGTGGGCTTGTCTCACGGTTTTCCTCAAAAAAGGTATTCAGGCTCCCTCTCCAGTGTGAGGATGAAGGCAGAGGTCCTGTGTGTTGCCCACCGTTGTCCCACCGTTTTTAGTGTTGTTATAACTGTTATAATGCAAGATCCCGCTGGCAGGACCACCACAGTCAGAGCCAACCATGCCCCCCCCCCCCCATGCTAATACAGTATCAGATTTTGGTTTTCAGCTTTACAGCCTCTTGCCAAAAACATTGTTTCCCGCATTTCTCTGAGCTTTAGCATTCTTCTAATTACTTCAGAACAGGCACAAATATAGTACGATTAATGTCACCATGCATTTGCACATTATACCTTTGGGTTTATAAACTTTGAGGGAGGGCACAGTCACGGATTGAAGGAAAAGAAACTTGTTAGGTGCTACTGAATCGTACCTTTTAGCCTTGAGCAAGGTGGTCAACCTGAATTGCTTCACGGCTGTGTATACTTTGTGCCAATATTGAAAAAATAGATTTGCTATCACTGTAATCAGCCCAGCTGTCTTAACTGATCTCTTTTTTCTTATTGATCTGGAAGGAATCTGTTCACATAGAACACATCATTTTACTGCAATAGCGACATTCTTATTTTGGTGCCACTGACTAAAAAAAGACTGACTCTTTAAAAAAATAAGAACGATAAATATTTCTTTCTTCCTTTATCCAAACCTGCTACCTGCACCTTCAGTGACTGCTTTCCATCCTCTGTGTGAAGAATGACGATACATCCACTGTGACCTTCTCACACAGATAAATGGACAGTGTGGCACCTGATCACTGTGAGGTTACTTGCCTGTAGGTAGAGTGTTACCTACTCTGCAGTAGACTGAATCCACTGAATTTTTTTCATGTCCCCACAGTTCAATGGAATAATAGCGCAGTTCTCATCTTTTGCAAATTGCCAATGCGACTTGTAATGCATTTTGTTATTGCTGCTCATTCAATGTCTGGCACTAGCACATACATTTTTTTATTGGTTTCATTGTCAACTTAGTCATTGTAAAGTCTGGTCCTGGATTTGCAAAAAGAGACTGTACAGTGCCAAAGTGTCTTTAGCTGTGGAATTATACTTGAGGTAAATTCCACCTCTGTTCAAGAGCAATGACAGTCACCACAATGCATAATCTTTCCTTTTATCTTTTTTTCATAAAAGTTGCTGGAGTTCCATTTGCCTTCAGGATCATAACTGGCATTTCATTGTCATTTGCCTATAAACTTGTTCAGGACAATTTTATTTTAAAATGCATGAAATTACAAATTACTGATGCACTTCTCATATTTATGACTTCAATATAACACCTAACTATTGTCCAGTTTTAAAGCACTTGTCTACAGGTCAGGTCCGGCTGAACTGAACAGATGAAACTGAACATTTCAGAGTAAACCTAAGCACAGGTCTGCAGTCATGTTTGAAATACCCTGGGGCCATATGTTTTGGGCAGTTCCATCAGCTTTGTTCTCATCAACAAACAGTCTTGTTCAGGTTAAGGGCATTTGGCTCAGTGTGAATTATATTCAATGTGAATTATATTCACCTGTCCAGTTCACCAGAGTAAATATTTTAATGAAATACCATTTTAACCATTTGTACAGAAAATGTATTTGCTATTTGTGGTACCATGTTTGTGCTGTCTGAAAATAGTGTCTGTAAACATGTTTCATGTTGGGGTCGACTGATTAAATTTCAAGTTGTGTTAACTAGCCATTGGTTCCTGCGTTCGGGTTTATGCATTGGTCCTTACACACCCACATGATTTGAAATTAAAAAGAAAAAAAAACGTGAAAATCGGGCCAATTAAGTGGAGGTATTGCATGAAGTTGATTACCTTAACAGTTTGAAAGCAATAACAGTGCCACCTTGTGGGTTATATGTAACATGCGCAAAAGGCAGAGAACTAAATAAAGTTAAAAGCAACTGTTTTTTATTTCTATTTTTATTTCTTGCGTTTCGTGGTGCGATTAACCTCACTGTGATGTGAGATTAAGCTAATGCATTTATTATATTTGCTTACATCTTAGATTTTTTTTTTTTTTTTTTAAATAAGAGAGATTTTATTATACACTACTCACAAAAAGTTAGGGATATTCGGCTTTCGGGTGAAATTTCAGGATGAACCTAAAATGCACTATAACCTTTACAGGTGAAATGAATTTGACCTTCTCTAAACTTTTGAATGCACATGTCCAACTATTCAATGTTTCAGTACTTTTTGCACAACTTGCTGTTCTATAACAAGGAGCTGAACGGCAAAAATCGACTAATAAATTTCCTGGTTCAATTAGAATTGGTATTTAAACAGTCCTCTTCATCATGCTGTTCACATTTTGACATCATGAGACCAAGACGACACCTAACAATTGATCAACAGTACCTCGCCATTGCGAGGCTTCAAACAGGATGTTCTCAGAGGGAAGTGGCCACTGAGCTTAGAGTGTCACAGAGTGTCATCAGCAGGTTGCAACAGAGATACAGAGAGACTGGAAGAGTCACAGAAAGGCATAGAAGTGGACGTCCTTTGGCCACATCCCACACTGATGACCGCTTCATTGTGAACAGTGCCCTGCAGAACCGGATGATGAATGCCACTCAACTCCAGGCACATTTAAGGGAGGTGAGAGGCACCCAAGTGTCACGTCAGACCATTCGAAACCGTTTACATCAGCGTGGTCTGCGTGCTAGACGACCTGCAAGGGTACCTGACCACACCACCAGGCACAGGCGTCATCGTCTTGCATGGGCCAGGGAGCATTTACACTGGACGAGGGACCAGTGGGCCTCAGTGCTGTTCTCTGATGAAAGTCGATTCACGTTGAGCAGAAATGATGGCCGCCAACGATGTTGGAGACGTCAAGGAGAGCGCTATGCATCAGCCACTGTTGTCACCAGACGACCCTTTGGTGGTGGCGGTGTTACAGTGTGGGCAGGTGTGTCTAGTCAATACAGAACTGCCCTACACTTTGTGAATGGTACAGTGACAAGCCCATACTACCTGAATAACATCATTAATCCAGTCATTGTGCCCCTGCATGAACAACACAGGCCTAATTTCATCTTCATGGACGACAATGCTCCAGCTCATCGAGGTCGCATCATTAGGGAAAGGCTGCTGGAGACTGGGGTACCTCAAATGGAGTGGCCTGCACTTTCTCCAGACCTGAATCCCATAGAAAACCTATGGGATCAGCTGACTCACCGTGTAGAGGCTCGTAACTCTGTACCCCAGAACCTCAATGACCTGAGGGCCGCCCTTCAAGAAGAGTGGGATGCCATGCCTCAGCAGACAATAAGTCGACTTGTGAACAGCATGAGACGTCGTTTTCAAGCTGTAATTGATGCTCAAGGGCACATGACAAGTTATTGAGACATTGACATTTTTGTTGTGGTATACCCACCACTGTTGTTGGCTTTTGTTTCAATAAATTGTTTGAGATGAGGAAATCACCATTGCATGCTTCTACTTAAATGCCCTACTTTCATGATACGTATAATATCACTGTAGCGTGAACTTACATTTTCCATAAATTTCACCCGAAAGCCAAATATCCCTAACTTTTCGTGAGTAGTGTATATGCATTAATTTCCAGTAACTGAAGAATCCTGTGAAGGGTTTCAGGGGGTGATGATGCGGGCTGAGCTTGCAGGGCACCAATTCGCGAGCTAGTAAAGATCTGGTTTAACAACTTGAACAGCATGTCTTTGAACTGTTAAAACAAATTTGTTACGATTATGATAAGGACCCAGACGCGGACCACAGGATCAGGGAAAGAACGGTTTATTCAGTACAAAAATACAAGCCAGGTAATCAGAAATGCTGACAGTACAAAAACGAGAGCCAGGAGAGTAGTCGGTTGAATGCAAAAAAAAAAAAAAAAAATTTTTCAAAAACCAGGAAATCACAGGCAGCAGTAGCCTACACAAGGGCTAGTCGAGAGAGTAGTCAAAAACCGTAGCAAAGTTCAAATCCAAAATAACACAGCAAACAAACAGAAGGGAAAGGCAGGCTCGTAGTCGTACGGGGGGGTGGATATAAACACTGGGGAAGGATAAGACAAAGGTGGGTGAGGTGTGCGAGAGGGCGGGGTTACAAACAAGACAAAGGTGAACAATGGGAATCGATAATACAATAATGGTGGAATGACAAAGACGTGGACCGGATTCACGAAAACACATTGAAGACAACACAGCCTGGATCAGAGGCAGACTCGTGCTTAGATTGGTAGGCGGAGTTACAGGCTAGAGACAGGTGCAGTCAATATGCGAAGGCAGCAGGAGTCAGGTAAAGCACACGAGAATGGAATGTTACAGCGTAGAAGATATGTTAGTATCAATTAGTAAATAACTACAATACGGGGGTTAGTCTTGTTAAGTAACACATATACATTAGTAGATTTAGTAAATGTAACTTAAACTAGATAACCACAATTGCAATAAGTAATTGTTAATAGTAGCCTATCTACAGTTTAATACAAAAGACTGAAGAAAGAATACGAGACACGAAGGAAGGCGGAAATCCCGAATACTTCCGAAATCACCCGAATAGTGCCAGCACGATACAGGGGAGTGACAACTCGGAACACAGCACACAGACAGACCGGGGAACTGAGGGAAATGCATACTGTACGGGAACCAGGTCTATGGGCAATGAATATGAAAAATAATAACGTACAAAAAAACACGAAAATAAACAATACACAGAACAGAAAAACCAGGAACGTTACAAAATTAGATTGCTCGGAGATCTTCACAAAGGCACGAGGATAACATGTGAACTCAGTGAATAGCCCTACATGACCAGAAACCAAATCAAGTTGCAGTATTTGTTTTGCAGTTTGTAGAAAATGTTCTAAGAAAGTGATAGGTTACTTTGAGAAGACAACAGTGGAATGACTATGAAGCTCTATTTTGTCAATTTCAAAAGAAAGGAGAAGAGGCATGTTTTATTGGTAGGGTTAGGCAACTTCGAAAAATGTGGCGTTGATAGCCGATACCAACTTCATATAAACCACTTCGATTTATCTATTTAATTTTACAAACCCGAATTCCAAAAAAGTTTGGACAGTGTATAAAAGGTAAATAAAAAAGAAAGCAATGATTTGCAAATTCTTTTTGACTTGTATTCAATTGAAAACAATACAAAGACAAGATATTTAATGTTTTAACTAATCAACTTTATTGTTTTTGTAAATATACGCTTATTCTAAATGTGATGCCTGCAACACGTCCCAAAAAACTTGGGACAGGCATGTTTACCACTGTGTTTACATCACCTTTCCTTTTAACAACACTCAGTAATATTTTGTGAACTGATGACACTATTGTTGTAGTTTTGAAAGTGGAATTTTTTCTCATTCATGCTTGATATTCCGCTGCTCAACAGTTTGGGGTCTTCATTGTCGTACTGTGCGCTTCATAATGCGCCACACATTTGGAGAGACAGGTCTGGACTGCAGGCAGACCAGCATAGCACCCGCACTCTCTGACTACGAAGCAACGCTGTTGTAACACATGCATAATGTGGCTTGACATTGTCTTGCTGAAATAGGCAGGGACATCCCTGAAAAAGACGTTGTCTAGATGGCAGCATATGTTGCTCCAAAATGTATATGTACCCTTCAGCGTTAATGGTGCCTTCACAGATGTGCAAGTTACCCATGCCATGGGCACTAACACACCCCCATACCATGACAGACGCTGGCTTTTGAACCTTGCTTTGGTAACAATTGGGATGGTCCTTTTCCTCTTTGGCCCGGAGAACACAAGGTCCATTATTTCCAAAAACAATTTGAAAGGTGGACTCGTCAGATCACAGCACACGTTTCCACTTTGCGTCAGTCCATCTCAGATAAGCTCTCGAGCCCAGAGAAGTTGGCGGCGTTTCTGGATGTTGTTGATAGAGTGAGCACCATAATTCATTGGACAGTGACACATGTTTTGTTATTTTGGTTCTGTACTCTAGCACTTTGGGTTTGAAAGGATACAATGCCAATTAGGTTGAAGTGCAGACTGTCAGCTTTAATCTGAGGGTATTTTCATCCATATCCGATGAACCGTTTAGAAATTATAGAAGCTTTTGTACATAGTCCCCCCATTTTCAGGCATCAGAAAATATTGCAGTTTAACAAAATGTAGAATAAAGTAATAATCTTTTAATATTTGGTCACATATGTCATGGTTTTGCGACCTGCTCTGTACTTTTTGAGGGCGTTGCCTCTCGGGGGACACGAGAGGGCACTCCTATCATGTTTTCTCCCTCTCCGGGGCTAATTATTCGTTACGCGATGCAGGTGCGCATCTGCTACTTAAGCACCACAACTCCCTTGCTTTCTGTGCTTTTGTGTTATATTTTGCCACGATAAGCCAGGTACGGTATAGCCGGAGGACTGCGTTGCTTTTTTTCCTTAAAAGGAATGCAGGAACTTCCTTAGCTTAGAGCTAGGTTCCCTTTACCTTTTCACCTCCTTATTAGGGCTCGTTCAAAGTTTATCGAGCTGGAGGATTTTTTCTTTCGCTCTTTGCTTATTCTTTCCTCCTTGCTTTCCTGTCCTCTCTGAGGCAGTTACCTGATTTACCTTTTCTCCTCCTTATTAGGGCTCGTTCATTGTTTTTCGTCTGCTAGACTCTTTGCCCGCTTTTCTGGGTAGCTTTTTGTTGGCATATACGCTGGGAAGTTTTATTTCCCTCTCATTTATCTCCCCTTTATTTTTTTGCCTTCAACTAGTGGTTTCCCACGTCTAGTGGGTAACTTATTGAACCCCTCTCGGTCACATATGGTCCTCCATACCCACGCCATCACAGCATATCCTTTGCATGCCATGACTTCCTGATGTCTGTGACCTAACAACATCAAAAGACTCTTGATATCTTATTTTCTGGTACTCTTACAAGTGATACTATAACTTCTCTGCATTTGAATGGATCTATATGGGAATTGGGGGGTGGGACTAGATTTAACTGTAAATTATGCTGGAACAGTATGGAACACATGGTTGGTGAAACGGCTGTAAGTCATCAAGGGTCTGAGGTATCAAACAAGCCTCAAACCATCACTCTGCTGCCAGATATGCAGTAGACATGGATGGATCGCTTTAAGGGTTGTTTCTCCTGACAAATGTTCCTATTGAACTCTATGGAAAAATAAGTCAGGAGAAGAAACCCTTCAAGTTATCAATCCATATCTACTGCATACCTGGCAGCAGAGTGATGGTTTAAGGCTTGTTTGATAGACCCTTAATGACCCTTGTCAGACCCTTGCTGACTTAGAGCCATTTAGCTAACCATGTGTTCCATACTGTTCCTGTCATGGTTTATGACCTTTTTTCCCTTGCGGTCGTGTTCCTCGGTCACCACACGTGGGCGCTGCTTCGTTAGTGGAGTTTTGGCTCCGTCTAGTCTTTTCGCGGAGAAGTCTTGTCAGCGTTCACAGGTGTGCGTGTTTTACCGGTGAGCTATATAAGCCTATGTTCCCTTCGTTCTGGGCTTCGATATTGCTTGTTTGTTGTTTGTACTGTGGTGTATTGTCTGACATTATTTGTGCTGTTTTGTGTGCGGTTTATTTTTGCCCTTTTGAAGTTTTAGTCTTCCGTGAAAGCGAGAGGAGTCTTTGTTTGTGTGTATTTGTATGGTAGTTTCTTACTAAGAGACAGGGCGTTTTATCATACTGACTTTAGGGCTTTATTTATTCTTAGAGGCAGGGCGCGTATTTTCTATTGAGCTTGTGTTAGTCTGTTAGTAGGTAATTCCGATGCAGCTGTCCTGTTCGTCCATCAGTACTTGTCTCCGTACATGGAGTTTTTGGCGATTTTGTTCGGAACTGTAGTTCTGTTCGCACTTCGGGTACGTCTCCTCACAGGGAGACTGGGCGATTTTGTTCAGACAGTAGTTCTGTTCGTCCTTCGGTACCTGTCTCCGTACATGGAGTTTTTGGCGCTTTTGTTCGGAACTGTAGTTCTGTTCGCCCTTCGGTACATGTCTTCCCATAGGGAGACTGGACAATTTTGTGGACATGTTTCTGTGTGACTGCGAGTCTCTGAAAGTAGCCTTGGAACGTTAGTTTTTTGTTCCATTTTGCCTCGTTACATTCCCATTTTTTGAGAGGCTAGGGCGTGTATTTTCTACTAAGCTTGTGTTGGTCATTTTTGCTAGTAAAGTTATGGGACGACGGTGCTCCGTTGGCTCGCCTGTAAAATGTTTCTCTCTCCTGGGAGATCGGGCGTTTACCCCTTTACGTTTTCTGGAGCAATGCGGGACTTGCCTATGTGGATGTAGTTATCCAGACTCTTCCCCTCCTGGCGTATGTGCCTATGTGCATGTAGTTATCCGGACTCTTCTCCCCTGGCTCTTGTCTGTTCCTGCTTCCTAGTTTTTGCATGTGACTGCGAGCCTGTGAAAGTAGCCATGGAATGTTGTATCTGTTCCTTCCCCTCGTTACATTCCTCTTTACCGAGAGGCAGAGCGCATATTCTCGTCTAATCTTGCGTTAGTCATGGAGCCGGTAAATGTCCGGAACAGCTGTTCTGTTCGTCCTTCAGTACCTGTCTTCCTATTGGAGGACTGGGTGATTTTGTTCGTAACTGTAGTTCTGTTCGCCCTTCAGGTACGTCTCCTCACAGGGAGACTGGGCGATTTTGTTCAGACAGTAGTTCTGTGCGTCTTTTGGTACCTGTCTCCGTACATGGAGACTGGGCGATTTTATACGGAACTGTAGTTCTGTTCGTCCTTCGGGTATGTCTCTCCTCACAGGGAGACTGGGCGATTTGGTTTACATGTTTGCGTGTGACTGCGAGTCTATGAGAGTAGCCTTGGAACGTTAGATCACCGTTCCTTTTGCCTCCTTGTATACTATTTCGTATTATTTTACAGTGTTTATTGGCTGTGTGTTTTATTTGTGCCATTACGCTACTCGCTTGTTTTTATGCGTCTCGTTACCGAGACGGTGTTTGTTATTTCTGGCTCGTTCTTTAGTCACTTAGCTCGTAGAAGCCTCACACATTATCATAGTCATACTTTAGACCTGGTCTTAAGTTTTGGTATTAACATTGTTAATGTTAGAATTCACTCGCATAATCCTATTCTGTCTGACTATTTCCTCATTAACTCTGCAGTTAAAATTAGCCCATTCTGTAGCATCTGAACTCAGAACGTATACAGGTCGCACTATCACTACCTCCACTACTGGAAACTTTATTCATGTGCTACCTGATTACCTTGATTTAGACACTTCATCCAGCTCCCTGTCAACCAATGATCTGGCAGAGGAATTAGCTACTGCTCTACGCAAAACCCTTGAAGTAGTTGCTCCGTTAAAAAGCAAAAAAGTAATTGAGAAGAGGCTTGCCCCTTGGTACACCGACCACACGGGGGCTCTTAAACAAAAGTCTCGGCAGCTTGAACGCAAATGGCGTTCTACTAAACTGCAGGTATTCCACTTCCAGTCTCATGTAGTAGTAATGATTTCTTGAATTTCTTTAGTGGTAAAATTATTGAAATTAGGGAAAAGATCACACAAGTTAGTGACCATGGTTTTGACGATATAGAACTGCCTCCTAGACACACTGAACATCTTGAATCGTTTACTCCAATACTTGAGAGCGAACTAATTAAGTTAGTTTCTTCTTCAGAATCATCCACCTGTCTTCTAGACCCCATACCCACAAAGTTATTGAAGGAGATATTGCCTATGCTCATCAAACCAATTCTTAATTTAATTAACTCATCATTGCTATCGGGCCATGTTCCTACATCCTTTAAATTGGCAGAAATCAAGCCACTACTTAAGAAACCACATTTGGATCCCACTGTCCTGGCTAATTATAGACTCATTTCAAACCTCCCATTTTTATCAAAGATGAGAAATGTGTAGCACAACAGCTTTCTTCATTTTTACATACTTATAACGTGTATGAGAGGTTTCAATCTGGGTTTAGGAAGCACCATAGCACCGAGACCGCCCTTGCCCTAGTAATGAATGACTTGTTCCTCTCTCTGGACTGTGGCTGTATTTCTATTCTTGTTTTACTTGACCTGAGCGCTGCCTTTGATACTATAGACCATCATATTCTCCTCTGCAGGCTAGAAAATTTAGTTGGTCTTACCGGGCATGCTCTTATGTGGTTTAAATCTTATCTCTATGATAGATCCCAGTTTGTTAGGGTAAACAGTCAGTCCTCTGAATTTTCTAAGGTGAACTTTGGAGTATCACAAGGATCAGTTTTGGGTCCTCTGCTCTTTTCTCTTTACATGCTCCCTCTTGGGAACATTATAAGCAGACATGGTGTTAACTACCACTGCTACGCAGATGACACACAACTTTATATATCAGTTAAGCCAGGTGGAGTTGACCAGTTGTCTAAATTAGAGACCTGTCTCAAAGATGTAAAGGCCTGGATGACCCAAAATTTCCTCTTATTGAACTCAGATAAGACTGAGATATTAGTATTAGGCCCCAAATCCCTTCGAGATAAATTCTTACAGCTTCCCTTAAATTTAGATTGCTTCTCTGTCTCCGCCAACAAGGTTGTTAAAAACCTTGGTGTAATTATTGATTCAGATCTCTCCTTTCAGCCCCATATTAACAATATCACAAGAATGGCCTTCTTCCACCTGAGGAATATATCTAAATTAAGGAAAGAGTTGTCCCTGGAGGATGCTGAAAAAATGGTTCATGCCTTTGTAACCTCTCGACTAGATTGCTGCAATGCATTATTGTCTGGTTGCACTGGCTCAGCCCTGAATCGCCTCCAACTTGTACAGAATGCAGCTGCTAGGGTTCTTACTAGAACAAAGAAATGGGAGCATATCAGCCCGGTGCTCAAAACTCTTCATTGGCTGCCTGTCAAATTCAGAATTGACTACAAGATTTTACTTCTAGCATTTAAAGCTTTAAATGGCTTGGCCCCTGAATATCTGAGTGACTTACTCATTCCTTACTGTCCTCCTAGATTACTTCGCTCTCAAAGTGCTGGCTATTTGAAAATTCCTATTATATCTAAAATTACAATGGGTGGCAGAGCCTTCTCTTACAGAACTCCTTTTTTAATCTTCCCATGTATATACGGGCTTCAGACACACTTTGTCTTTAAGTGTAGGCTAAAAACGTACCTCTTTAGTCAATCCTATAGTTAAGGATGTCGGGGGGTGGGGGGGGCTAACCTGAGCTGCAGATTACTACGGCCCATCCCCCTCTCACCCTGAGTTTGCAGACTGCTCCAGTTATGCCCCTCACCCTGAGTTTGCAGACTGCTTTGGACCTGTCCCTCCTTTGGTTTATCCTCCCAACTTCACGCAACCGGAGTCCCAGATGCATCACCCCGCCCCCTTTGAACTGATGATTGAACTGATTATTGAATTGACTATTACAGTCCACATTTAGTCTAAACCGGGCCGGCCAGCGAAGGATGGGCACCCCCTCTCTAGCCAGGTTCCTTCCCACTGGGGAGTTTTTTCTCGCCACTGTTCAGTGTTTTTTCTCCCCTACCGGGGAGTTTTTTACCTCATTGTGCTGGTTGGGGGCTAAAGCCTGGTTTTTTGCTCAATTTTCCTTTTGTTTCCCTGTGCAGCGTCTTTGTGACAGTTCTCTGTAAAAAGCACTATACAAATAAAATTGAATTGAATTGAATTGAAAGTATGGGAGCCTAGTGCTTTGTTTCCATTCGCCTTGTTTGGTTTTCTTACTGAAAAACCTGGCGTTTGCACTTCTACTCATTGGCGTGTGACAGTGAGCCGGTTGGTAGCCTTGGTGTGTGTGTTTCCCTGTCTTGTCTCCTTCCCTTAACTATGGGGTTTCCCGTCCTAGTGGCCTAGTGCTTAAAGAATCCCCTTGCTGCGTTTGGCTCCTCCTACCTCACACGTCACGCCGCATTACAGTTCCAGTATAATTTACAGCTAAATCTAGTCCCACCCCCCAATTCCCATAGAGATCCATTCAAATGCAGAGAAGTTAAAGTATTATGGACTGTAGACGTGAAATCCTTAAATTCCTTGTAATCGTGCGTTGAGAAGCGTTCAAACTGTTGGACTATTCGCTCAGGCAGTTTTTCACAAAGTGGCGAACCTCGACCCATCCTTGCTCGTAAACACCCGAGCCTTCGAGGATGCTCATTTGACTCTGTACAATAGGCTACAGCACTTGCTTCTATAAATTAATTAATTCAAGTATACAATATATTGTTCATTTAACAACCCAGCTAACAAAATTAGGTCCCCGGGACGTCCCCTGAACGTCTCGAAATGTCATCAGGACATCGACTTGACGTCTTTTTGTAGGGTTTTCTAAATGTTACGTAGACGTCACAGAGAACGTTCCCGGGACGTTCTAGTAACGTCCCCCAGACATTCATTACATGACGTTATATTGTAACCAGTAACAGATGTTGCAGGAACGTCCCCGAATGTCCCGTGAATGTTATGAACACAACATCATGTCATAGCCGGATAGGGACGTTGCTTGAACGTCCCCGAAAAATTCAAATTAAATGTCATATTGTAACCAAACAGTGACCTTCCTTACTGGGGTCAAGCCAGCCTCCACTTCGAAAAAGATGGTCAAGCAATATACTAGGCATTCTACGGTAAGAGCGTTTAAGAATTGATTTCAAAATAAAAACGAAGTTCCGGTGAACCCGATAAGACGTGAAAGTAATTTCACATACATTCAATAAATCAGTCAGTCTGTCAGTAAACAATGAATTAATTAATTAATAAAAAAATAACATACATACATACATAAATAAAACAAAATTAATCATTATTCAATAATAAAATGAATAATTATTTTTTTAAAACAACTACTGCCTACTACTATTTCAGAGAAAAATTGAGGCTCTCTCATTTCAATTGTGTGAACAATTACTCATTAATAAAAAATAAGTAACTTGATAAAGAATACATTTTCAATCTGACCAATCTGACTTCAAAATGACCACCTCATAGTGTCACTCAGTCCATCTCAGGACATTCAGATGTGGAATTTCAAAATTAAAGTCTTCTAAGATGTCATATAAGAGCTGTGTTTCTAAATTCAGATTGATATTAAAAGGAAACCTCCTATTTTCACTGACCAATTTCACTTCAGAATGATAGAAGAAGACGTCATAGTGTCACTCAGACAACCTCATGACATTCTGATGTGGAATTTCAAAATTAAAGCCGTCTAAAATGTCATATAAGAGCTGTGTTTCTTCTAAATTCAGATTGATATTAAAAGGAAACCTCCTGTTTTCACTGACCAATTTCACTTCAGAATGATAGCACACCACCTCAGGGTGTCACTCAGAAAATCCCAGGACATTCTGATGTGGAATTTCAAAATTAAAACCCTCTAAAATTTCATATAAGAGCTGTGTTTCTTCTAAATTCAGATTGATATTAAAAGGAAACCGCCTGTTTTCACAAAACCAGTTCACTTCAGAATGATAGAAGACCAATTTCACTTCAGATTGATAGAAGTACAGTTCAGATTGTCACTCAGACAATCTCAGGACAAGGCAAGCTGCTTTAAGGTGTTTAGAGGTGGCCAAAAGGGCTTGGATTAAACTGGGATAAAAGCTGCATTATCATATTAGTTCCATTCCCTTTACACTCTGAGGTAGTAGCATTTGCAGTAGCTCTGCTGGTGTTGTGAAAGCAGAATTTGTAGATGAAAAGCAATAGAAATTGTAAACTGTGAAGCTGAGTATTTAGATACACCGACATATTGACAGTAAACTAAATTTCTTCATTGTGACTATTCATACAAATTATATGAACACACATACTGTAGTTACATAGTGGGTAACATTTGTTGAAAAATACGGACAGGTCGAAATCTGTGAAAGTAGCCTGAAAATCATCTAAGAGATTTCCACCTTGTGATTTTATAGATCCAATGTGACAAATGTGAAAGATGGTTCCATGAACAGTGCCTGGGCATGGACACAGAGGACCTGGAACAAGCCAGGGAAGACAGCTGGAATTGCTGCTTGTGCGCTTAAACCCTTTTCTTCCTTGACATCACTATTTAGCTGTAAATTATTGAACTGTCCCAGTCTGCGTGCGTTGTCTGCATTTCTCCGTTGACTCGTATTCGCACTCACCGCATGACAATAACTAAATAGGAAAACATTTGTGTATTGTGAATTCAAAGTTTAAATACATTACATATAAAAAAAATGTATAGATGTAAAAATATAAAAAATTCTTCTTATTATTATTTTTGTGTCTAACGAGAGAATCTTATGAATAAATCATTGATAACAATAAATTGAAATTATTTTGTGAAAACAGGAGGTTTCCTTTTAATATCAATCTGAAGATAAAAGAAACACAGCTCTTATATGACATTTTAGAGGGCTTTAATTTTGAAATTCCACATCAGAATCTCCTGAGATTGTCTCAATCACACTGTGAGGTGTTCTTCTATCATTCTGAAGTGAAATGCTTTTGTGAAAACAGGAGGATTCCTTTTAATATCAATCTGAATTTAGAAGAAACACAGCTCTAATATGACATTTTAGAGGGCTTTAATTTTGAAATTCCACATCAGAATGTCCTGAGATTGTCTGACTGACACCGTCAGGTGGTATGCTATCATTCTGAAGTGAAATTGGTCAGTGAAAACAGGAAGTTTCCTTTTAATATCAATCTGAATTTAGAAGAAACACAGCTCTAATATGACATTTTAGAGGGCTTTAATTTTGAAATTCCACATCTGAATGTCCTGAGATGGTCTGAGTGACACTATGAGGTGGTCATTTTGAAGTCAGATTGGTCAGATTGAAAATGTATTCTTTATGATTAAGTTAATTATTTGTTATTAATGAGTAATTATTCACACAATTGAAATGAGAAAGCCTCAATTTTTCTCTGAAATGGTTTGCAGGCGGTAGTTGTTTTAAAAAAAATAATTATTAATTTTATTATTTAATAATTATTCATTTTGTTTTATTTATGTATGTATGTATGTATGTATGTACGTATGTTATTTATTTATTTATTTATTCATTCATTCATTGTTTACTGACAGACTGACTGATTTATTGAATGCATGTGAAATTACTTTCACGTCTTATCACGTTCACCGGAACTTCTCTTTTATTTTGAAATCAATTCTTACACGCTCTTACCGTAGAATGCCTAGTATATTGCGAACCACAAAAGAACGTGGGGGCTAGCTTGACCATCTTTTTCGAAGTGGCGGCTGGCTTGACCGCAGTCCTTCCTTGGACTTTAATAACGTCCTAGTAATGTTTTTAGGACATCCCCAGGGAACGTCACATCATAGCCTAACTTTGAGAGGACTAAAATGGTACGTCCACTGTTTGCTGGGAAGTCACAGGACTGGCCTGAAGAAATGACACCTACTAAGGAAGCCTCAGTCAGATGCTATTGTGCTTGTTTTGTAGCTCTATCTAAGAACCTATCCATTTATTCAAGTATCGGTTTCTGATCTTTTTTCTAATAGTTTATAGTTATTTTTGTTTAATCTCAGTGACGGTCACATTCACGATGTGTTGTGTAGGCTACAATGCACAAATCCGCTGTGCTTGATCCTCCTTTCCCAATTTTTTTTAATAGCCTATCCCTTCCAGTAGGCTAGGCTATAACAGAATATTCATGCAACCTCACCCTGAAGTGAAACAGCTTTTCGAAGTAGATTATGTTTTTACACATCAGGGGCTCTATTTTCAAACCAGCGCAAGGGGACGGTATAGTCAAGCGCAAGCTTGTTGACAGCATCAACGTCTTAAAACTGGCGCTATGGCGTTTCTCAGCAATACCGCTAGGATCAACAAATTCTCAACATAACATCCTTTCGCTTGCGCTGCAGTGGGATGGGTGGCGCTGTCTGGGGCGTGTTCTAAAATACTTTCGGCTCAGTGACAATTTGAACCAACGAAAACCCATTGCGTTATGATCAGCTGGAACCACCTCTTAGCGGCAACGCAATAGACTCTGGCAATTTGGCAACTTATTAGTCATGTAGTTCTATGTAGTGTCTATAGGTGATGCCAACATTACACTTCCATTTAATGAACAAATAGCCTATAATTATTATTAATTAATTAATTTTTATTTAAACTACTAGAATAAAACAGGACAGCTTACAAGAAACTTGCGATCATGTAGGCCAATAGCCTATAATATATAAATTACACATTGACACAGTTGAATCATAAGCCTACCATTTGAATCATAATTATGCCTACATCACCTAATGTAGGCTAATTAATGCATTCGCCACCTCCTCCCGTGCCTTCCGAACTTCTGGGAGACGAGGTGGTGTGGATTGTGATCCATAAATTACTACAGTCCTAGCCTGTACTTCTGTTGCAAGTATGTCTGATTCCTGTGCGGAAAATCGCTCTTGTCGTTGACGTTTGGGTTGCTCATTATGAAATTGCATGGAGCGATTGCGTTCCAACTGGCTTTTTTTAAAGCATGAGAACAACAATTAGATTGGCTACCATAGAGACACACCTTGGACATTTAAACCCAGCCTTTTAGCAATACCGCCATCAGATGTGCCAAGATTGCCGTCATGAAATTACCAAATTTCTCGCCGACACGCCCTCAGAGCGATACCGCCAAGCGCTTACTCTTGTGTTCACCATTGCGTTTGGTTTATTAAAATAGAGCCCCAGATGTTAGTTATGCGTCTTGACGCGACATTCATTGGACGTCATGGGCTGTAATGTAAAAAATCTTTATTTCTATTGGCTATTTTAACTGCCATTGATAGAGTTCTGCCTACTAACACAGCTCGGTGAATCAGGCAGTCCAGGAGGAAAAGTCAAGTACGGAATGATTAACCCAGTGCAACTGGATTTCACATGAAAAACTACAAAAAAAGCGTTGCGATTTCGGTCAAGCCAATGTTGATTTGAAGAAAGAAAGAAAAAAAAACACAATGACACGGACAACCAGAACTTCACCATTGGTCTGCGTTTATGAAAAGTAAGAAAAAGGTAATTTAACTAGATGAGTGGCATAAACTAGAGAATGTCTTATTTAATATTTGCCGATTTATTGAAAACCAAAGATTGACTCATATTGCAGAACCGTGCTGTCTGGAATCGCTTTTCAGAGCTCGTCAGTGGTGCGCTCTTACAGCTTGCAGTTATTGTGACAATTGCCTTGTGACAGAGCGTTTCTGTTAATACAGTCATGTAGCTACAGCCTTGTCGTGTAACAAAATATAGTATATCTAGACCCAAAAAAATTGATCATGATGTCTCAAACCTGTAGACTTGACATCAGAATTATTAAGTCATTACCTAATTTTCTGTGATGTAGCCTAATGGCCCTACTGAGTTAGGCTACAGTCCGTGGTGTGAATGTGATGGTGTTCTTTCAGTTCTGGAATGGCAACAGTTTTATTTCTTAGGTTTGATGGTTTATTTTAGGTAGTAGCAAAACCTGTGCAAACTCGAACTTCTTGGCTACTGCGTAATAACAAGAAAGCGGACTAGACACTGGATAACTACAGCGTATTGGCTATTTTATTTTTATTTAGGCTAAATAAAATGACACCTCGTTACACAACATGAACGATTTGCTAACAATAGACGGTTGCTCGTTTTATAGCCTAATCTCTGTTGAGTTAATCCCGACAAAACCTCTGGAATCCGGGATATCCACAGCATTAGGCTACGTGTTTGATGCAGCCACGAGTCTCATCTCCAGCGTGTCTCCAATAACACATTGCACACACAAATCCACATCCTCGTGGAATCAAAATGACTGCTGTCTGAACTCTTATCCTAACTGATTTTAGAAAATGTCTAGCCATCTGAAGTGTAACGTTATGAGGTGTGAATGTTACGAAATTATGAATGTGCAGCCGAGTTGAATGAAAAATGAAGTCTAATCATTCGGTCTATAATAAGGTCTACCTCTCGTTAGATGATTTGTGTTGTTTTGTAGGCCAACAGGAAAGCCGAACAATGAAACTGAATCTCTTTAAAAAGAAGTCGCGGAAATTAGGCAATGTTTAATTCAGGTGAAGGTTGAACGACCTTTCCAAGTGAGATTAAATGCAACCCAGTCTAGACCGGTTTGCACGTTATTTACAATAGCCAACATCTAACGCATTGACATTTGAGTCTGTTCACAGAAAACCAAGTCCTCACTTATTCCCGTCAACTGTGTGTGCGTCTATTGTCGACATTTCAGTGGGGATATGTTTGTTTTTCCCCTTTCCGTTCAGCCACGTGCGTTGATGCCTGGCGGAATTCCTTTGTTCCATTGAAAGCTCTGGTAGGTCGGGGTTCTACTTTGGTGGCTCTGTCCTGGAGCAGGGATGAGGCCTGAAACGCTTTGCTACTTACTCTTATGTCACAGTTTCTAACCAGCAGTTCATATAGGCTAATATAACACAATTGACTACCTGGCATTGCCACACCTGTTCTAGCCTATAGTTTAGTTATATTTCTTCTTTGCTACTTAAATAAATTATGTTGCGAGTTTGTTCCAGAATATGCCTTCCTCTCCTTAGAAAATAATTCTAATATCTGGTATTTTTATAATACATTATTGAAGTTGACTTATTCATTGTTCTTGACTTCTATTTTCATTTAAAATATTTATAACATACATGACTAGGTTCTACAAAAAATGTAAAAAATACAAAAAAACACACTTTGCTTTAATGTATTTTTGTTTAAAAAAGTAATATCAGCCCAATGTGTTTTATAACCAACTAACTATCTGA
Organism: Synaphobranchus kaupii; assembly: GCA_029718625.1. Classification (NCBI taxonomy): domain Eukaryota; kingdom Metazoa; phylum Chordata; class Actinopteri; order Anguilliformes; family Synaphobranchidae; genus Synaphobranchus; species Synaphobranchus kaupii. Next base: position 50,772,714 of record CM056376.1, on the reverse strand, counting down.
TAAAAGACCTCCTTTCTGTTGTCTTGAAATGCCACCTCAACATAATTTGATATTGAAACTTTTGGCAGAGCCATACCTCGAAGTACATAGAGACTGGAAGCCATGCTTTGGAAAGGGTATGAATCAGGTTCTTGATAAAGAACAGGACATTTGTTCACTGTTCTAACAAAACTCCTTTATTTATCTCTAGGTTTTTGAAGAACATCACACAGAAAAGATTATTTTGGAATTACCAGTTCAGAGCACAAATAAATAGTTTTGGCTTGTCTGTATTTTAGATGATGCAAGCACAAAGTGAAATCTTCATAGTGACTTGTGAAGTTACACAAAGCTGATTTCATTAAAAAGAAATGCAATCAGTCAAGAAAGAACCACCTTCTGATAGCTTCTGCAATGGGGCAGGCATCTTAGGTCTAGCAGGAGCTTTACAAGGACCTGACATGGAGGAGATTGGGCAAAAACTATCCAACGCAGCCTCCAATGGCAAAAATTCCTCCTGTCGCAGGAAAAGGGAATTCATTCCGGATGAAAATAAGGATGAACTGTACTGGGAGAGGAGACGGAAAAACAATGAGGCAGCCAAGAGGTCTAGGGAGAAGAGGCGAATCAATGACATGGTCCTGGAGAATAAAATGATGGCCCTAGGAGAGGAGAATGCCAGCCTCAAGGCAGAGTTGCTCTCCTTAAAACTGAGATTTGGTTTGGTCAGCTCCTCGATGTATGCCCACGAAGTGCAGAAGATTCCTGGTGCTTCTGCAGTGCTTTACCAAGACCTTGTTTCGACCCGTTCCAAGCACGTCTCTCTCTTTGGGGAATCGAATCGTGCTTGTACAGGGAGTAGCTGCATTTCCGTTATCAAGCATGGCACCCAATCCGATTTGTCTGAGAAAATACCAGTGATCCAGGGCAACACTCGCAGAACCTCAGAAGTCATCAAACAAGAGCTGATGGAGACTGGTTGCTACCCAAGGGAGTTGAGGGAGGGAAGTAGTCTGTGTGAACTCTACCCAAACTACATAGCCAACTCCTTTTCAGGCAACTCTTCTCAGCTCTCTCCTCTTTTGCCAATAACAAGGTCATCCAGCAATTCCCCTAGAGCCTTGGATGGGGATGAAGGGGCCGCAAGCAAGTCCTCAGACAGAGAAGATGAACAGCGTGTGCCAAAAGGTCCCATTCCCTCTCCCATGGATCCCAAGAGTGTCATCACTTCCACTGCCAAGGTCCCAGAGACAAGCTCCTCCGCCCTGCCTCACAAGCTCAGGATCAAAGCCAAGCCTGTCCAGATCAAAGTGGAGGCCATGGATTCTGACTATGTTACCCAAGGGAAGTCGTTCCCTCATGTGGACATGTCCATGAAAGGCTGCAACCAAGCGGCCCAACGCATAGACAGCCCACTGTCCCTCCAGGTGGCTGATCTTCAGGACTGGACTCACCAGCCTGCGCACTGGCATGCAGGCCGCCCTGAGACCTTACCGAGTGGTTACAAAAAGAGGCTATGCCCAAGCCCGGGAGGCCACTTGACAGACAAACGCATTGTTGACCTAAAAGAAAGCTCTCTCACTGACTCAGATAATTTGTATCTAAAACAAGGTATTGTTGAGCTGTCAGCAGAAGTTGCATCACTGAAGAGACTTCAGCAAGTGTCTGTTGTAGAGTTGGGCCAAAGCACTGCTGAACATGCCTTGCTGTCAAAAAGCTGTTATGCAAAATGAGTTCCCTGTGTTTATACAAGGCCTGATTTCCACTGCAGCTGTGTTTGTCTTTGCACTGTATGGTTTATGTGGTGTCAAAATTATATTGTTGTGTTCTATGCGTGTGTTGTTGAAGTCATCACAATTTGTTTATTCTAATCCACACTGTCCAGAAGCCAAATGTCAGTGTACATGTTAGTGAAACGTTCTCTCATTTTTGTCAGAATGCTGCAGATTTTGTTTAAAATAAATGTATGTGGGCAAACATTTGAAACAAGATATTTGGTGTCTTTATTTAGCTTTATTTAGTGTAATGACTTTGACTACACATGATCCCCATCCCTCTAGAGTACAGTAGTCTTTTATGCAACTGGGTTTATAGGGGTCTTATTAGCAAGAACACATAGCCAGAGAACAGCCTGGGCTGCGTTTCCCGATAACGATCAATCTTAGGGTTAAGTGCGATTTCAACGCGCGATTCTACGATGGCTCTTTAATTTGTAACACGCGTTTCCCAAAACAGTTCTTAAAGCGTGAACGCGCAGTCACCTCTTAAGTGCTACTTAACCAGAGGTGTAAAATCCGGGTTCAGAAAGTAAAAAGTCCTCCCCAGTATTTAGTTCCAATCACCTGGATTTGCTCATTTGCATAATTCTTCAGCCAGGAGGTAGAACTAATTAGTGAAATCAGCTGGCTGAGTTCATGGGTGGAAGAAACACATAGCAGGACTTTTCCTTTCTGATCCCTGGATTTTACATCTCTGTACTTCTGTCTGTGGTGCTGCTGATACGGGAGGAGGAGGGGCGATAGATTGGGAGACGCGAACCCCACTGTATTGCCCAATACATGGCCGGTTAGGCACGTCAAATTTTCTTTTGAAATAAAATCTTTTTCCCACTGATTTTACTTGTCTCAAACTTATTTATTTATAGGGCTATTTAAGGAATGGCTTTTATGAGTAATTTCCAAATATATAAAAATAAGTAAATTAAAAATAAAGAAATGAACGTAAATATTGTTGCATCTAACATCACTATAAAAAAAACAATCAGTGGTTATGGTAACCGTAAAATGAAATGACCACTAACACGAAAAATCAAATAAAGTATGTGATTTATGGGCTTCTAAAACACACTTAACCGTCTACGACTTGCTCTGGAGTAATCGTTAATCTGCGAGCGTCTCTAAGAGCGTCTTAAATTAAGATTCTTTTGGGAAACGCACCCAAAGTTCAAGAAGCTTCGTACGAAGGGTTTTACGACGTCTTAGCCTTAAAGATGCTTTTGGGAAACGCACCCCTGAGCAATATAATATCTCTTTGAAACAAAAAAGATAATCAAATTGTTAAATTGATGCAATATCTCACACATTAACTGTAAACTAAACATCATGTGGCTGTTTTTACTTCTTTGTCAAATGAAAATGAAAGTTCACAAAATGAATTGTATTAATTTCATATGAAGTTGCAATGTGAAAAATTGCAAAAGCAACCTAAATTTGTTGCAATTATTGGGATGTCAGGTATGCCAATCTGCTAAATTATGCGGCACCTAGAGTTTATAGAATCCATTTATAACTTCTGTACGTTTTGACCTCATGTAAACACACAGAATCCATTTATAACTTCTGTACGTTTTGACCTCATGTAAACACACAGAATCCATTCATAACTTCTGTACGTTTTGACCTCATGTAAACACACAGAATCCATTTATAACTTCACACATTCTTTTTCTTCTACTGCATAGTATTGTTTGTTGCAACCTGGCTCATTTTGAAATCAATACTTTTAATAGCAGGCAGTAGTAAACAGTGCTTTATATACGTGAGTAACCTTTTTTTAAACATTTTTGTACATTTGAAAATGTTTTTTGTTGAGATAGTATATGCAGTAGTTCCATTAGATTCTGACATCTATGCACACTTGATTATAAGCACAGCATAAGCTAATATACATTGGGGTGACAACCATATAATTCTAAGCGAATCTTGGTTATTTGAATTTTTTTTAATCAAATTTTGAATATAATAGCAAACCAATCATCCACAGAAACTGACATTTTATAGTCCAAAATGATTAATATTCAGGCTCAAGGAGTAATCACAGAATAATAGCAAACCAATCATCCACAGAAACTGATATGTTATAGTCCCAAATGTCTAATATTCAGGCTCAAGGAGTAATCACAGAATAAGGGCTGTGGCTGTCCACTTCTCACATATTTCATGTGAATGCAAATGCACCACATGAGGAATAGGCTCCTAAATTGTGTCTCATTTCTGAGTACCCAATAAGGAGTGTGCCCTGGCTGTAAATGAGAGATTGTTTATGTGATACCAACAGAGGAGCTCCTCATGCTTATCACTGAGGTCACAAACATGACGAGTGTGAATTTACAAACACGGTCAACCACCAAGGAAACAGGATTTCCTTTTGCTTGGTGGATTGTTGTAGATGGGCTGAGGAAGTGGTACACCTCCATGTTGTCTGTCTGTTTAATGTCAGTTTGTGACCTAGAAGATGAGAGACAGAGCAGGATCGATACAAATATTAAATTTATGATTATGAATTATTACTAATAGTTTTTAAATGTGAGGAGGCCATGGGTTGAAGTGAACTCCCTCATCTTGAAAGTGTAGTAGTGAAGCTTTGTATTTACGTTTTTCCATTCATTTTTGCGTTATGAGCTAATATTCACAATATCCAACATACAGTACATGCATAATATTGTCCATTGTATGAATCATGACAGTGGAACAATCAGTGAATCCCATACGATGAATGAGCAAACAGAATACTAATTTATAATTGGATCTGTAGAAGAATGGCTACAAAATGACATATGGTAAAGACATTTGGAAACATTCTATAAATTCAATCGGGTATAAAAGCAAGCAGTTTACAGGGAAGCCTGCTGCCAAACGTCAGACCATGAAGTTCTATTAGGAGATACAGATGATCATGATTTATTAACTGAAGGAACAGCAGTTATATTTGGTACACATGACATGTTCACACCAAACATAACTCTGCATTAACTCGAGGGTATAGAGCATATGCAGAGTTATATTTGGTACACATGACATGTTCACACCAAACAAAACTCTGCATTAACTCGAGGGTATAGAGCATTCCATGCAGATGCAAACATTATTAGTTATTGAATCACCCCCCTTAGGTATAAAACGTTTTGAGATTCATTAAATGTACAACAAAATGCAATATGGTGGTATCTTCTTCTTCTTATTATTATTATTATTATTATTATTATTATTCAATCTTTTTTCTGTAAAAAAATTTTGAAGCTGAGCAAAGCATTAATTTAACATCGACCAAAGAAGATTGCAGGTACATTTGAAATCAGATTGACTTCAGTCCATTCAACTGAGTATACACCAAGAGGCTGTTATCATTAGCTCTAAATGGTGTCTAAGGAGTTTTAAAAGTGTATTCATTCAGCTGGCACAAATTAATTTCCATTTTAAACTGAGAAGCAGACGTTTTTCATTAGAATCACCGGGGAATTCTGGGGAGACAGTAATTTGTGTTACACAGCCATGACTAGAAGCAACACAGGGGGTAGATGACTCATACCAGAGTGAGACAATTCGGTTGGCAGTATATGTCGCTGACGCTGATAATTAGACTTTGTTGAATGCATTTGCAGTAACCATGGTGAAGCATTTTACGACAGAAAACAAGCGGCTTTTTTCAATTTAATCTTTCTATGCATTCAAAAGGTTAAAGTCTATGAGAAAAACTTGAACAAATACTGAGCCTTTATTTTTGTTGTGTTTTATTCCCATTTTGTAATTATTTATCTTCCAGCAAATTGCCCATTTTAGTAAATTTTCATACAGAGAGCAATGGAGACAAATTATAAGACAAGTAAAAATATATATATTTTGACACAACAAATTGGGTAATGTCTATTAAACAGTATTGGGAATAACTAAAATAGTTCAATTATGAGACAAATTCAGAAAAGAAACAACAGTTAAGAACAATATTTATACAGCTATGTTTTACCCTAGATTTTTCCAAAAGGGTTTTAATACAATATCTACCTTCCGTCAGCATTCTGTGATCTATTGATGATTTTTTCTGAAAATGACTACAAATTAGTGAATGGTAGTTTAATTGCACAATTCATTTAGCAAACCATTTATGAGTCCAACGGAGCATTTCCTGGGAGAATTCCTGTTTATTATATTCACACTGGCTATTCATTCCCCTTTAATGAAATCGTCCAGTAAATTAAATCATTATGAACAATTAATGTAGTATTCAGCAGCAACGGATATGACAGAGCATCACCAGTAATCACAATAAAACTAACGTAATGTTTTCTGTGAAGACATGTCAAGTTGTGTCACACTCCTTGCCTGAAATGTGCTTGGAAAATATGTGTTTCTTAGGGTCTGTTTATAAATACCAAATAAATTATGATAAAGTAATTTAGCTTGCTATGTGTGGAAAGAATGCCTAAATTATTCTTTGTATTAAGCTGGCAACTGCTTCCAAGGTGATGGATGCCAAATACTTGAACTTCAGTCGGGAGGTATTTGGCTGCATTATGGGGCATGATGATGAAGTGGGGTTTCAGTTTAATGTATCCATTCTTTGTAAAGCTTTCTTGTATAGAATACTGATTTGGCTGTAATGGAATGAGTTTATACCCTGAGTCAACCATACACAAGTGTATCTGGGACCTAAAAAGTATTTTTCCTGCAGATGTACTCTAATGTGTTGTATTCTGTAATACATTAACAGTAGGCTACAGTGTGTAGACCCACCTTTTAAGTACAACGTAGCCTATATATAGGTAATTTTTAACAATATATTGAATACTTATGTCTAACAGTTGTTCAATACTAAATATTTGGCAGAACAAACAAACTAAAATAATATTTAGTTTAATTGGAACCGCGCCTTTACGAATTCGCTATTTTGGTAGTTTTTAGGTTGATATTGCTGGATGCAAAGCCAGATGAAAACAGTCAGGTTTAGGCTATAGAATATCTGAACATTTCCTTGCAAGGAAAGTGTCAGTGTCAAAATAAACCTCTGCATTCTATTTTGATGGTAGGCGGGAGAAGCCATGTACATGAGATATTCCTAAACAACCTGAAGTTACTGGTGTGCTATATTTTGACTGCAAATCCCAAAGCAATAAGAAAACGTTTATGATTATAAACGAAAGTAGAAACGACTAGCCATCAAACCTGCAAATTCCCAAATTTCCATGCACCTGCAGTAGGAACTCTTTACACATTTTCGATTGAGCCCAGCACAACAACGTTTTTCTGCTATTTTCATTTCTTTCACAAAAAACTACGAATCCCACAATCCTCTACGAACTTCTGGCTGTTGCACAAGTCGGATGTTGTTTTTTCTACAGTTTATGAGCGGATATAGCCTACGTGAATGGTTTATGAGGACTTTGCCATTAGGTTCGTCAAATGATTTCATGTTTCTTTATTCGTACTGTGCTTGATTATGTTTAGCACCTTATATTCTCTTTATAACAACCTTTAAATTTAACTCCGTAACAAACTGTTAAGCTTTTAATTGTCAGGCAAACTAGTCTAACGTTAGCATAAATAAGCTACATTACAGCTTACTGACATTATCATGATCCTGAGCCTAGTTTAATAATTTGTAAATAACAAACTAGTTTGCAATCTAGGTACTAACCTGACGTTAGCGTTAGTTGTAACGTTACATAGCCTGCATTTAGCTGATCAATGACAATGACCCCAAATTCTAAATCACTAGGCTGTTAACATTAAGCATTTTGTTGGTTAAAAGTTGAAATTATATGTGAATGTGAGTGTTTTGTGGCCTGAGTCTGACCAAAAAAAAAGTCCCATATTCATATCCCAGGACTTTCAATCAGTCAGCTTGTCATATGCTTTCGTTTATTGTGCTATATATTTTGAATTATTATTTTAGAACGAGGTTCATTTTTAGAACGTATTAGCTAAATTGTAGACTGAAATGTAAAATCAGTGTGGTTACAGCTGGCTACTCACACTAAACCATCGGTGGAAAAGAGCTCGTGGAAAAGAGCTCAGGGCAAAGCCAAAAGAAAATGGCAATGAGCAAAATGTGTATTGTGTTTTTAAGTTTAACAAGAAAAAAACTTAAGTAGGCAACATGTTTTCAATAACCTTAATTGGTCAAGAGATTGGCTGCAAATAGTATCCAAAGGTGGTTCCCAGGGTCAGGTATGAGAACCCCTGGCTTGGCACATCTCCAAAGTCAAGTCAAGTATGTAGTTTATGTAGTTTAGTGGTGAAGTCTGGAAATATCAGGACATTAACAGAGATTACTTAAACAAATAAACATGCATACAAATCTTCACTGTTCACTGAGTTCTGATGATGGAAACAATATCTTTTTCACTGAGTAGTAATGAACCTTATCTGAAACCAATTAACATGTTTATTGATACATTTTAGTATATTCTCCGTTCCTCAGTACCAATTATATTCTAGTGGACAGTCAAAACTGCATTTATTGGTAAGAAACAGGTGCTACTCTAATAGATAATTGAACATAAAATGACATCTTCAATAATAAGATTTGATATTTCTATAAAATAAAGTTCCTGGGATGTTTATGTTTCTACCTTTTCCTACCAGTATTATAAGGTTCTGAGACGTGGTAAAAATGGTAATATCTGACTCGTTTTTCAGCTGAATATTTTATCAACCAGCCTGAATTCTTCAATAGCTTCTCTTTAGCACTGCTGTTAAAACTTTAACTGAAGACTTTATCCTAAGGGAAAATGCACCTAATGTATAATTGTCTGCAGTTTTATTGGAAATTGGAGTAGGTTAAAAAAATAATACAGTTCAGAATTATGTAATTGGACTGATTTGTAAAAGAGAATTGAACTGTATTGGTTATCTGTGTAAGAAATCATGTATTTTGAGGTAGAAGGGGAGCTAACCTGAATCTGTGGAATTGACCCAAACCTCTTACCTACTTTTTTGTGTCTTGAATTATGTACAGAAACAATGGCAAGTGTTCAGATGAGTCCGAAGGATGAGACTGTGGCACGGTTTCTCGATGCAGCTGCCAGGGGAGATGTTGCAAAGGTGTCTGCAGTTATCGCCCACTCAAGCTCCTTAATCAATGAGAGCGGGGAGAATGGGTGGACAGCACTGATGCTGGGTGCTAGAAATGGGCATGTTGAAGTGGTGAATACTCTGCTCTCTAAAGGGTAAATGTGCTGTTAAACTGATAATACTTCTTCAATCTTCCCTTTTGTTTTACTAAACCTAATTAATAATATGCAAGACAAGACAATAATTGAAATTGTTAGTATAGTACTGGAATATGACGGTCTGTATGATATAATATGACTTGGTCTCTTCCCCTCTGTCCATAAGGTGTGACAAATCATTAGTAAACAAATCTGGTCAGACATCCTACGATATTGCCAAATTCTGGGGACACAAACATATTGCTGGTCTTCTGGCTAACAGCAAAGGTGGCAACAGTCATCATCTGTTGCCCGGTAGCAGCACAGAAGGACACGAGAACTACTTCAGCAGGGAGTTTCTGAACAGAATGAGCGAGAAACGGACCAACAGCCAGTGGCTAGAGGCAAAACAGTCTTCCCCAGCCTCAGTCTACATCCTCTTCTTCAACCTGAACCCCCTTGTCACGCCGGGGACCGACGAAATGTCCGAAAGCAAGATGGAGTTTAAACTGTGTCGGCTCCATTGGGGGTCCGTCAAGGAGCTTGCGACGAAGCCAGGGACGACGCTGATCTTCCTGGGGGTGGAGAAGCGGGTGAAGTTTGCCTCTCCGTCTCCGGCGGAAGACGAGGACGGACTCACGGCGTGGTTCGCCCTCAACACTGACAGCAGCCCCATCGAAGACCTGGATCTTTCAAATCCAAACAGTTTCTACCTTAAACCGCCCATGCCAGGAGTTCTTAGGCTAAGTTCAGATGAGGCTGGTGAGGAATGTTTGGGGTAATATACAAGAATAATAAAATGCCCATTAGTGAAGTAAAGCATACATCTTTTTGATGTCTAGGTATTCATCAAGTGCTGTTTTTTTGTCAATCAGGGGTTATTGCTCAGGCGAGGTCAGTCCTGGCCTGGCACAACCGATACAGCTTTTGCCCCACCTGTGGGAGCAGGACAAAAGTAGACGAGGGTGGATACAAAAGGACCTGTTTAAAAGAGGACTGCAGGAGCCTTCAAGGCATTCATAATACGTGTTATCCTCGTGTTGGTAAGAAAATGTACCTGATTTTTATTTATCACTTATTTAACACTGACCGTCTATTAACTGGCCTCTTGGTCAGTGTGTGTTTCAACATGGTATATTAATAATTATTATAATTATAATCTTGATGCAGATCCAGTAGTTATAATGCTGGTAATTCACCCAGATGGAAACCAGTGCTTACTAGGAAGAAAAAAGACTTTCCCTGCAGGAATGTTCTCCTGCCTTGCTGGATTCATTGAACCAGGTACATTAAGTCCAGACTGTAATATTTGCACCCATTTGTATAACTTAATCATGCAGCAGGTGAGTTCAGTGGATTTTCTCTCTTGAGACAGGCGAGGTGATTGAGGATGCTGTAAGGAGAGAGGTGGAGGAGGAAAGTGGTGTCAAAGTTGGTCCTGTCCAGTATGTGTCCAGTCAACCCTGGCCAATGCCGTCTTCTCTAATGATTGGATGCTTGGCCGTCGCAGTGTCAACACACATAAAAGTCGATGAAAACGAAATTGAAGAGGCTCGTTGGTTCACACGGCAACAGGTACAGAATACCAAACTCAACCCTTAATTGTTTCTACAATTTTCAACAGTGTTCTCAAACGGTGGTTGAGAGGCAGTTGATTATTGCTAGATGTCTGGGAGAGGTGGAGAGTTAATTCAAATGGTACAAGTGCTACATTATAGTACATGCTGGAAAATCTATTTTGGTTTGCAGGTGATAGACATCTTCACGAAGAATAGCCAACCAGCTTTCACCATGCCACCGAGACAGGCCATTGCACATCAACTGATAAAGTACTGGATTGGTGTGAATGCTAACCTGTGAGCTCCAACAGTGTTCACCAGTGGTGGGTACGGGTAATACTGTCTTATTTCAGCAAAGAAAAAATAAAAAGAAAGAAAATCATAGGCAACATGAAGGATTCATGTGTCAGACTGACCTACCCCCCGATAACGGGCATAACATGAAAACGTCAGGAGATGTAAAGAAGTGTCTACCCTATAACAATTAAAGGGTAACAAAGCACTAAAACCATACTATTTTAGATGAGAACTGATGCACTTGTTTTTTAAATGTTACTGATTAATTCTGGTCCAAATCTTGACATTTTATTGCAGTCAGCACAAAACTGCATAAACCCAAAGGATCTGGCTCAAAAGTGTCTCTAGTGGTAAAACGTTAGGTACTACACGTTCAGTCTGTCATTGGCCATACGTCCAGCTGACGTTTGATTCCCGGTGATGAAATTGAAACCTGTACAGCTACGCCCTGAAGTTTTGGAGCGAGAATTTCAAAAGGGGACAGGGTCTAGCTAAACCAGCGTGCTTTGTTACCCTTTCAAAAAAATGAAAAAAATTTGAGTTTACATCTTTTTTGCAAATTAATGTTTAAGGACAAAAATCACCTATTTGCATATTTATTTATTTGGGACCAAATATTTAAATTGTGGATATTTGTAAGCTTTCTTATTTGTAATAAGAAAACCATACTGTTATGTTTATTTTTGAAGATATCTTTAGGTAGGGTGGTGAGTCCAACATGGGTCAACTTTGAGGGCCCCCGTCTCCTGAATGGTTGGTCGTTCTGGTTAATCAAACCACATTCTAACACTCTCATATAGGTTAACATGCATAAAAAATGTGTTCAAATCTAAAAGGGTGAAGTCAGAAAATGATTGATTTCTGATGGAATGCCCCGTATATGAATAAATTATTTTCTGTTGATGGTAATAAGAATTTTATTAAAAGTCAGTTATACCAACTGTTAAATTTACTGTCCTGTTTATACTGTAGCTTAAGATCTCAAAGTGATTTATTGAGGATGGGATAATACTTCAAACGCATCATGTATGTGCAGAAATGTAACTCAGTTTCACAGTGACTAATAAAAAATTGTCTCCCTCAGCCAGCCCTACTTTAACTCTTTTTAGAATTGAGTTCAATGTCAATCCCATAATTTTTATCCCATAATCACAAATGAGTGAAGCATCTGACTGCAGTCAGACTAGGTGCAGCCTCTGTCAAATCAGTGTCATCGTGTCAGTTAGTGAGGGGCGCAACTGAGATCATACTGATTTGGGCTGTTTTGAAGCAATGGTGACAAGGAAAAATCAGGAACCGATTTGGGAATGTTTGTTGAATCTGGAGATGTACCTGGACGCATTAAGACTGAAATATTCATTTAAGATTTGAGCTATTCATACCCCTTGGACAAGACACAAAGCTTGACTAACTAAATATAGTGCTGCTTCATAACGCTTGAGAGAGCTTTCATATGAAATATTGAACTGGACAAGCTTTTAATCTGTCAGGTTACATAAGCGGAGCTTGGTGATAAAGGAAAGCTGTGTGACTTGTACGAAGGGTAAGGAATGCAACAGTGAAAGAATATATTTACAACGTCTTATGAAATATTGAAATATTGGGCTATAGAGTCAGCATGGTAATCCACAGCAACTTCTTATTTGCAAATGAGACACGCCATGTGATGAGAACCCCATTCAATGGTTTTACTTGAAAATGTGAAACAACAAATACAAATACTGATACGACCTACTTAACGCACAACTGAACTTTGGTAGAACTTTGGGTTGTGTAGTTAAGTGGAATTTTTTCCCATTCTTGCTTGATAGAAGACTTCAGCTGCTCAACAGTCCGGGGTCTCCGTTGTCGTATTGTGCGCTTCATAATGCGCCACACGTTTGGAGAGACAGGTCTGGACTGCAGGCAGGCCAGTCTAGCACCCCCACTCTCTGACTGTGAAGCCACGCTGTTGTAACACGTGCAGAATGTGGCTTGGCATTGTCTTGCTGAAATAAGCAGGGATGTCCCTGAAAAAGACATCATCTAGATGGCAGCATATGTTGCTCCAAAATGCATATGTACCCTTCAGCGTTAATGGTGCCTTCATAAGTGTGCAAGTTACCCATGCCATGGGCACATCGGGATGGTCCTTTTCCTCTTTGGCCCGGAGAACACAACGTCCATTATTTCCAAAAATAATTTGAAAGTTGGACTCGTCAGACCACAGCACACATTTCCACTTTGTCTCAGTCCATCTCAGATGAGCTCTCGAGCCCAGAGAAGTCGAAGGCGTTTCTGGTGTTGTTGATATATTGCTTATGTTTTGGGTAGTAGAGTCTTAACTTGCATTTGTAGATGCAGCGACGAACTGTGTTTACTGATAACGGTTTTCCGAATTATTCCCGAGCACATGTGGTTATAGTCATTACAGAAGCATGTCGGTTTTTAATGCAGTGCCGTCTGAGGAATCGAAGGTCACGGGCATTCAATATTGGTTTTCGACCTTGTCCTTTGTGCATGCATCTCTCCAGATTTTCAGAATCTTTTAATAACATTATGGACTGTAGATGGTGAAATCCCTAAATTCCTTGCAATCGTGCATTGAGAAACGTTGTTTTTAAACTGTTGGACTTTTCGCTCACGTAGTTTTTCGCAAAGTGGCAAACCTCGACCCATCCTTGCTCGTAAACACTCATAAACCTTTGTGGATGCTATTTGTATACCCAGTCATGATAGCATACGTATTCACCTGTTTATCTGTGGAAGGTGTTTTTTGAACATTCAACAACCTTCCCAGTCTTATATAGTCTCTGTCCCAACTTGTTTGGAAGGTGTTGCAGGCATCAAATTCAGAATTAGCATATATTTACAAAAATAAATAAAGGCAAAACATTTTTTTCTTTGTACTGTTTTCAATTAAAATTATATAAATGAGAATTTACAAATCACTGGTTTTGCTTTTATTTCATTTTACATACTGTCCCAACTTTTTTTTTGAATTGGGGTTTGTACATCACTTATGTATTGGAAGCTACAATTAAAATATACAGATACCTATATAATGCTAGCAGCTAATTTTTATGTAGTCATATATTGGGTATCTCCATAATAGTCAAACCATACCAGTTTTTCTTTACAGTATGCCACAGTGTATTCCACTTTTGAATAAATACCTACACATAAAATCTTTCATAATCTGTCATGATATTCAAAATATCATACTACCCTCTCGTTTTCAAAAGTAAATGATTAAGATTATCAGGTTTTGATGGGGAAAATTTCTGTCTACCAAAAATAGACTGTACTGTCAGCCCTTATCATACAAGTATGTCCCTGAGGATATGCAGACCAAGAAAGCTTTCAGTACCATGGACAGTAGTCTCAGGCTCAGCCGCTTTGACACACTTCGTACGTAGCGTCTGATGCATAGGCTTGCATAAGCTGGACAGAGCTGTGGGAAAACTCACAGTTAGCACTCATTGGCTAGTAGCACTGTCAATCACAGGAGTGCCTGCGTATTTCCGGTACGACGCAGTGCATTTGGTTTTATCAGTCCGCCGGGAAACACGTTAAGTTCTAACTAATCGGTAGCTAGTGAATGCTGCGAATCCATCAAGAACAATGAGTGTTTCGGACCAAGAGCTTAACGCTGGATTGAATAAAGTTTTAGAAGTTCACGATATTCCATCTCTGAAAGATATTCAAGAGTTTGTTTTGAGGCAGATAATTAATAAACGAGATATACTCGCATGTTTGCCGACAGGATACGTGAAAAGCCTTATATTTCAAGCATGGCCGACCCTCTGCAAACACATACCAGGCTTCCCAACTCAACCTATTTTGTTAGTCGTCTGTCCCCTTACATCGATAATGGAAGATCAGGTTAAGTACCTGACAGGTAAAGGGTTGTCTGTGGCATGTGTTGGGGAGAGTGAGGCCACAGATGTAGAAATCGCAGCAGGGCGATTCAACATAGTGTTTAGATCACCCGAATTACTTGTGGGCACCAAGAAATGGAGAGACATGCTACAAACAGAAGTTTATCTGGAACTCCTCATGGGAATGGCAGTTACATTATATTACAGTCATTTAGCAGACGCTTTTATCCAAAGCGACATACAATAAGTGCATACAGAAACGTCATCGAAATCACTACAGAACAGACAAGACAAAGCACATCCTTCTCATAATGTAGCAGCTATCCAGTTGGTGAAGTGCACACCGTAGTGCAATGGTAATATATAATTTTCTTATTTCAACTACAATGGAAAGTCTCGAATATGTTACAATGTTTTAGTCAGCTAGCCAGCTAACGTTACTCGTTAGCCTAAATTGTTCATTACAGGGCAAACGGATAAAACGACCGGTTCTGTGCTCTGCATGTAGGCTTGCTAGTGTGAACATTTGGTTTTAATATTAGTTTACAGTAATGTTTACAAAGATGTCTAAGAAAGTCCGGTCAGGTCAGGTTCTGTATCTTTCTTCAGTGTGATAGACTGTGGAGATCGCCGTGCCATTTTAGTACATCACATTTGTTTCATGCCGGTCTGTTGTTCTTGTAGCGCTGTTTCTGAATTGGAGCGCCTCAAAACGTCACGGAACATAGACGGTCTGTGGTTGGTTATCTTGCATGTCAATCAAATGCGCCATCTTATCAAAGTGGGCGGCTCTTTACCACGTTAAGCAAGTCTATGGACCAGACTTTGTGTTCATCACAAAGTCTGGCCTTCGCAAGCCTACATGGACAGTAACACTCACCTACATCAGTGCACAGCTGAGGTTTATTGGAAATTGGCTCAGCTGATGCTTATTGCCTTCATTAGGCCTGGTTTGTATAAAATAAATATTTTGTGTCTACTGCGAGAGACCCCTGACTCGACTGGGATTAGCATCACCAAACCCTCTTTTTTTTCCTCTGGGCTATCTATCATTGGGGAAATTTCCTGTTTACATAGTTGAACATTTCTGTGTTTATGGTTTTAGCTTTCTCACCAGCAAAAAAAGGGGAATGAAATGGTTTACCCTCATAAAACGTGGTGTTTTTGGGGGGGTGGGGGGGTATTGCGATATGAATAAATACCAAATCTTGTAGTTCACATTCATTTTAATTTGTCTTTTGCACATGAGAATCTTTTTTTAATGCAGTGAAGGTGTACATTTTATGCAAAAAGCACAAAAAAGTTGCAAGGTCCATTAGATTTCATAGATTCAATATTCTAGTTGAATAAATTCATGCTAATGTAAAACACAACCATTGTACCCTTTTTATTATCACAGAATGAGATAATTAATTGTTTGGTTTTACTACTGGGGTTGTCAAGCTTAAGATAAAATCTTTAATCATATCATAAAAATAAATTGAGTGAAACATAACACAGGGAAAGTATTGTAATACATATCTAAGAAATCAAAGCATATTTAGAATTTAATATTACCAATAAAGTCAAAGCCTCACATAAACCTTTTAAATTAATGCAACAAAACAAATGCTAATTCTTCCAATTCTTCAGGCTGTTCACTTCATAATCCTTATGGACATCACGGTATATTGTTTTTATTAGAGCTAGTATTTCCATTTACTATAAACTGGTACTTGCTACTATGAAATAGCAGCTTTGACAGGGCAAAGTTACTTGTGTGTTAGCTATACGTCAAATAAGGAAACTTAACACATAACTAATCAGTATGGCATATAGTCACTCAAACGTTTCAGCAATTGTACTCTATCCCTACACATAAAATGTGTATCATTTGTTTTTTTGTCATAAGCACTTATAACAGTAGTACAAGTCAGAACAGTGCAAGAACAGAATAAAATGTAAAATAAATCAAGCAATTTGGCAGTAAATGTAGACATGAACATACTACTATTTGTTTCAGTACAGGAAAATGTGTAGGATCATGTCTGTCCAGATACTAATCATTTCTGTCCAGATACAAAATACTAATACCCAACAAGACAATCACAACATTGATGACTGATATGGCAGTACATACATTTCCCATTAAATGTTTCAGTGGAGAGTGAATAAAGTCTCTATTCATACTGTAGATTCTAGCATCGCAAGTAGGCTAAATAAAGTTAAAAATCACCTTGACTTTAGAAAGAAAAAAATTCTTTAAAATGTCAATCCTGGACTGAAAATAATAGCGTTATAAGTTAGATTTAAGTGTTGCTGTAGAAGCTCTTTTTTATTGCATCTTACTTCAATGTACTAGGGGAAAAAATAAATAACATGAACATTTGCACACTCTATCACATAAGACCAGAAAAATGCACACAACTACTACTTTGACCAATAATATAACCTCCCTCAAGCATACTGATTGCTTAAATTTAGGCTGGTATCACAGGGGAAATTATATTATTTCACCAATGTCTTCTTGAAAAATAATTGGTTTATAATGTTTCCCTGTGTTACTAATCTCCTATTGATTCATATTAAATAAATATGCACTACACCTAAACAAGATAATTTCAACAGACAGAATTATTAGTGGATTTCATGGTCATACAGACTTTATGTAAATAATCAGCTTTCACATGAAAACCATTCAAAAGGAAAATGCCACACATTATCATAAAATTAATCAAGCTGAAGGTGGAGATATCTTTCAAATTTAGCCACACAACTGGGAGTGTTTGGTTTTCACTTTCTATGTAAAGGAAAATAAGATGCTGTCCTTTGGTTTGAAAGGTTGTGCACTGATATACTAAACATCAGTATTTAAAATTTAATGAAGGATAATGTGGCAATGTGTGTGTATAAAAGCATATTTTTCCTTTATTTAAAATTGAGATATTTTTGAAAAAAGTACCCTTCCTCAAAACAAAGGGGCAGAAAAGACTAAGTAAATCTCAACATCCCATCGCATTTCTACACCTTTACAGTTACTGTATTTATATGGTTAATTCAGGTGAAGGACCAGAGCGTAACAAAGTGCTCTGCTGAGGTACTCCTCCACAAATTTAAAAAAATGTCATCTTGAATAACCAAACGATTGCATAACAGTCAGCATTTGACATACAGCTATTTAGTATTTATATTTAAGGTTCTTAAGGTACGGATGGCCATTTATACAGGACTGGAAAGGAGGTGTGGTGTGTAGTAAACACAAAGGGCCTGATTTACTAAGACCTGTAGCGTGTGCAAAACTTTTAGCACACGCAAAACTCATAACACAACCAATGACTGGTGCAAACCAAATACCACGACCAATCAATGGTCATGTTATTGGTTTTGTGTGTGCTAAGAGGTTTTGCACACGCTAAAGGTCTTGGTAAATCAGGCCCACAGTGTACACTCGATGGCCAACAGTGCAATAAAATGGCAGATAAACTCAATACAACTTTTCAATGGATTTTTTCCCCAAAACGACATGACCATGTTATTGCTTATGCTGAAATACTTAATCTGCCTGTGTTAAATAGCCCTCTATATGCACACATTTGCTTTTTTTACTTTTTTTTTATTTTTTAGTTGAAATACACAACTTCAGATAGTGTAAGCTCAACACTGACCATAAAGTTGATATAATAGGATTAATGGCCTGCAAGTATTTGTTGAAAGAATTGCTATTTGTCATTGAGCCCTTACTCATGTCTTGTTTCTGGTGAACATCCGTTCTCCCCGGAGTGTAAGGTGTTGAAGCTGATACTGCAGGACCTCCGTGTCTGCAGGCTCTCTGATGTTCATTTTGTCCAGGTTGAGGTAGTCCAACGATTTGGAGTGCACCCTCTTTCCTTTCAAAAGGCAGAGCGGTAAAGGACCGTGAAGAGCCTTGCTGGGCTCCCCCGCCAGTGACATGAGGCACCGATCGCCTGAGCTGCGCATTCGCCTCCGGCTCCGCCCGCTGACCGCTGGAATGTCATAAGGCTGGTAGTAGCGGCTCTTGGTTTTGTAAAGGCGGGAGGCCCGGTGAAGGCCCAGGTCTGGCGCTTTCGTCCGCGGGCTCGGCAAGGCCTCTGTTGCAGTCGTCTCCGCACCGGACCACTTGTGGGCCACTTTGAGAAGCTCCTCACCTGTTGCGAATCCCACGAGGTAACTGGAATCCATATGGAGAATCTGGTACCCAGAGACAGTACTTCTGATAGGGGAGCAAGGCGTGCTGGAGCATCGCGGTTTTTCGGACTCCGGCTTCAGCGTACCTTTACTTTCAGCATCAGGAAGAATGGAAATTGGGGCCCTGGACACTCCACTGACTTCCATCTTCACCTTTAAAGACATGACCTGACAAGTGGAGATGTGAACATCCGTTAATATGAGAAGTAGTCTGAAGGCAGGTAAAAATTTATTCATATAGATTTTGATATATATAAATACATTTTATATAGATCGTTAGATTAGACCAGGTTTAACTCAGGTATAAAATAAAAAAAACATAGAAAACGTAAAATGTGGATGAAATAAAAAAAGATTGGGATAGAAAAAAAACACTCAACTCAATACTCAAAACAAAATGAATCTTTTGTACAATTGTATGTTTTGGTTAGAAAAATGTTTCATTGAACATTTTCAGGGATCTGTTGGAGTGTTTTCTGATTTTACCAGCATTTTAAGTATGTATTTTACCTAGGTCTGACGAACAGCGGTTTAAATGTCTTTCCTGAAAATTACAAGTAACCCCATCACAATGTGAATACAGGTACAGCAAGTAAAAATATAGGTTTATACTTTCAGAGGGGAACTAACTATGTGATATAGTCCATTTTATTTTTTATTTTAAGTGCAGATAAAGTGAAAACTGCATTAAAGGACAGTATGAACACCTTACAAATGGTCTCTTCGCAACACATAACAATTAAAATGGACACTTATTTAGTTCTGCGAGTATAATTCAATGCTGGTTACATGTCCAAAACCTAGACTATTTTAAGAACAGACAGTAGCACCTTAGAGTTAAATGGTGGAAATGATTATATGGGCCCAGTGTGACTATTCATTTCACTGAATTCATTTCAGCTAGATGAAAACAGTCTCTGTCATTAAGCAAAAACACCAGAAGGACCATAGGAATGTAGGTCAGGTTTATCCAGCTAAGTGTTAAAAACAGTTGGTTTCAGGAATCGAAAAACAAGATCAAAATCTGATTAAGCCTTTGGCTTGGCTTTAGTCCTGCTGCGTGCTTTCTTGTTTAAGTTTGGAACACATTCAAAACAAACAGCAAAATTTCAACATGCATAGAACAGATTACTACATTGCCATTAAAGATGAAGGGGCCAGGCCCATATTTATAAAGCGCCCCAGAGTAACATTTTTGATCTGGGATCAGTTTGGCCTTTTACCTCATAATGGAGATGGTATGGGTTATTAGGTTGGTATTGGTATTATGTTATGCTATGGACCAGGGAGCCTGATCCTAGATCAGCACCTCCTAGCCTCCTAGCTTTATGAAAATGGACCCAGATCCCACACCTCAGTTGCACAGTATTATTTTCATAGAGACTAAAGAAACGTACAAGAGGTTACTTAATGGATAATGGACCTCAAGTACCTGCCTACAAGACAATGGGAACTCCCCCATATGGAAGAGCTAGTTAATTATAACGTAACAAGGAATCTGCACCCACAATATAGACCTCTATTATGCAAAACCCGGTGTTGTAGGGTATACCCACCAACCGACGGCACAATCTACTTGCAATCCAATCTCTTTCTTCACATCCGCTCATCAGTATGGAATAAGCTTCAAATGTTATTCTCGGACTCTTGATGACATTTACGAGGGGGTTAGCCAAAGAAAATTAACCAACAAATAGAATGGCTAACGTTACAAATGTCAGCTTCAACATTAAACACTTTGGACTATGTGGCCTAATGTATTTGTTGCAATCTCCATCAACATGATTTATAAACATATCACTTTGACACGTGAGATGCATTCGCCTCAGAAAGCACTGAGAGTTGTACAAGCTAGCCAACATTGATGTTATTGTGGCGAGGCCTGTGTCCATGAAGCCAATGGGGAAAAGAACATTTAACGTTACTGGCGGATAACTTAACTAGCTAGCAAGCTAACGTTAGATTGTCAAGAGAATTAATTCAATATTATCATTTTCATTAAACACTATCGGCTTAACTAGAATAGCAAATTTAGATTAAAACATAGCTACGTGACAAAATCATTAACGTAAATGATTATCTAACGTATTCTTTTCATTCGTTTTTACAGCCAACTGGCTAACCAGCTAACGTTAATTGTAGTGCCAGCCGTATCTATGACTTTAACGTTAGCTAATCTCCTGTAGAATGGCGACTTTGCCAGTCTAGCTAACGTTAGCTGATTTCCATTAACGTTAGGGGCTGGCATAGACGCCCAAGAGCTATGCTAGTTTGGCTAACTAGCCAGCTTGATTTGTTTTATCAGCGAGTCATAACAATTAACGCTAACTGGCTACATTATCCAACCAAGTTAGCCAATCAAATTAACATTTCGACAGTAAAGACAGTTGACGTTAAGCAGAAAACCATCACTGAAGATTGTAGTTTATCTAATCCTCACACATCTCTATCGATTTAATGCTAGCAAAATCATTTTTAAAGTAGTTTCACATGCTTGGGTTGATAACGGGCTATATTGACGGCATAGGCTACCCATGACTCGACACCTCGGCAATCATTTTCGAAGGAAAATATACATACCTTAATTGCAGACGACGCGACACTGCCGCACTCACACTTCTTCCTCTCGTACACACACAGCAGCCCGAATCGCTTCCAGTGATAAGGCCAGTAAGGGTGTTGCCCACCTTGCATGGGGTGGAGCGACGATTGTGGAAAACAAGAAGGACGGAAGCGTATCTTTGGCAACACAGCTTGCTTTAGCTACAACGGAAACGCAGTGTTTTAGCGAAACACGAACTTAAGATGCGCATATACCTTACATCCTAGTTCCTAGGTAACTAGCTATAGAAATATCGAGGAGTTATTATGCATTTGTTTTCAGTGTCTTTATAGTTTATAAGAGCGCAGGGTGTAAAATCATTTGTAACCTCCAGGCTATATGCAAGGAGTTAAAAACCTATAAGCTATGTTAGCTAGTCATTTACATGGTCACTCTTAGCATCAATTACCCTAGGTGTGATCTCTTCAATTAATTGATCAAATTCCATATTTTACTTAATAGAATCCAACCGATTTCCCCCTCATAAACACTCCCTCCACCTGATTATCAATGATAAAAAAAATTTGATTCAATGTTAAGAGTCAAATCCATTTTAAATGTAGCATACATATTCATATCAAGAATGTTTAAATCATCCTCACTTGAAGTAAAGTGAGGTATTATCAAGCTGTGTGTTGCAAATGTAGGCTACATTTGGTATGGTAAGTTAGGCTATCACAGTGGTCAATTAAAATCTAATGAAACTTAAGTTTTCCCCAAAAATCCTTTATTTACTATAAAGACGAACACCAAAATATGTCAACATTATGCTATAAAATGCATCAATTGGCTAAACCTTTAATTAAAATATCTTGATATATTTCAAATTACAAAAGATACAATTTAAGCCAACTTATTTACCCAGAGATTTAAAGTTGCTTGCACAATAAGGTGCCAATAGAAGTTAGCCCTTAAGCCCTGGAAATCTTCAAAGAAAAAATACAGAAAAGTAGCATATATAGAGAAAGTGAACTTTGGTAGAAGAAAACCTATAGGATACCTGAGGTAGTAGAGACTGGAATAAAACAGCAACAGATGTATTTACAAATAAAAAGTACCAAGTGAAACAGGAAATGGCGGGGGGAAATCCACATAGCAGTCCAGCTACAATTCGAAAGAGAAAATAAGATCACATCATTTCCGCTTTTAAAATAAGACAATATACACCTGTAAGTTGTAGAAGATACAGTCAGACAAGAAATTAAATCAAATACATTGAGATCCATGGGAATTAGAGGCATGATACATTTAAGTAATACTGAATAACTAATGTATCTGAGAGAAATGAGTTTTTCCAGTAAATGAACGGCAAGAGTGCATACATTTAAAGCTCTTACAAAAAAGTAAGAAAAATAAAAACAGAAAGAAAAAATCTGGATTTATGAAGTGGCACAAAAGAAAAAAAAAAAGAGTCAAGTATATGACTTGTAGCTACTAAACTGTACTTGAACTCTCCAACCTTAATCCATCTCGTACTCCACAGAAACAAAAACATCTTTATAGACTACTGAAGTTTCAGTTTAGTGTTTTTTTTCTTTTGCCAAATCACAAAAACACACTGATCTGACACCCCTTGATGAATGATTTGTTTTGGGGTACAAATGATGCAATCATATTACACTGTGCAAACTTTTTTGCTGTTATGAAAAGTTTAAGGAGAGCTCAAGTGCCATCTTATTTTGCTTTCTTCACAGATTACAACCAGAATAACAGAGTTAGAACAATTAAACTGTCAATCAATATTTGCTAAAACAAATACAAACATATAGCATGCTTCTATCAATTAACCTTTTGTTTTCAATACTAAGACCAGAATATAACATGAGAATAACACGCCCACATGCACGCGCACGCACGCACGCACGCACGCACGCACACGCACACACACACAGAAGTTACATAAGATTGAAATATACTCTGGAAATATTTAAATATTTCTGGAAGATCTGGAAAAACCAATGCATATATATTTTTATGTCAAAATAATCCAATATATCTTGTAAATAAAAGCTGCAAATTATTTCTGTAAGATTAAAATTAAAGGAACAGCACCAAACATAAAATGACAGAATAACAATGGCTGAGAAATATTTGATTCAACAACTAAAAATATATGGCAAAGCTCCATTTTACTAATGGAATGACAATATCCAAGTAAACTCTAGATTCACAAGGTTCAAATGTTAACAGTGAGATTTAAGAAAACAGTAAGAAAAGGGTGCTCTGACTTCAGAATTTTCCCCTGAAACCTTTTTTTTTAACATTATAAAGGTCTCAAATTAGAATGGCTATTTTTTTCTTTTAACTAACGGTTCAAATACCACCAAAGAGCACAGAATTGTATTCCTAATACATTACAGTATGTGTATGTATGCATGTATGTATGTGTGTATATCACTACATGTTGTCTACTTTTAAAATCCAGATGCTCCACATCACATCTTTGAAGTATCAGCATCAAGAGTTTTCACATTCATCATTGTTTCTACTTTCAATGTTTTTTTAAGATATCACTTTTTCCCTGAAACACATATAAGGAATATAGCTTAATTCTTCTGATTATTCAAGCTAACCGGCCCAACAGTACAATGCACAAATCAAGAGAATGTATACATAGATATACTTTTAATTGCATTATTTAGAGACATTATAATTACAAGTTAAAATGATTAAAAAAGTAAAGAATCATTTAGGGACTTGTTACTAAACAAACTAGTGTACAACGGTATCACTGTGAAATGCATATGTATATGTTTGTGGTCCAAAATATTTGTGACTTTTGAGAGGATTTAAAAACCCATAAAAAAGTGCTAAAAAAAAAAAAAAAGATTATCAAATAACTTCCTTCATAGAGAGAAACCATATATTACATAAATAGTATATAGTTAAAAAATAAGTGTAGGACTTGCCATTAAAGCTGGTGGAATGAGGATCAATGTCGCACTTAACAAGGCACAATTTAGAAATAGATCTTGTGACTTGTTTCGCATTTTGTGCAAAGATACAGCAGATTGGGGCCATTGCACGTTGAGGCACATAGGTCTGACCGTAGCTTTACTCATGATTGGTTGCTTTGTGACTTTCCATGCGATTGGATGCTTAGTTTGAGAGTTCTCTTGCGATTGGTTCCTTTTCGGATAGGTCGACACAGCACAGCAGCAGAGCAGTGCGAGAGGCAGGCTCTCAAGGCCTCAGTAGTATTCTGATGTCGATTCTCCAGGCTTGGGAGACGTTGGCGTCTACCAGTTGAGGCGGAATATGGGGTGTTTGAGGAGCTCTCGGGATGGAGGCCGGTCCAGGGGCTGCAGCTCCAGGCAGCGTAGGGTGACGTCCCGCAGGCCCGGGGAGACGTGGGCCGGGATTGTAGGTGCCGTCGTGGCGCTTGCAATCTGAGAGAATGGCAGTCCGTGAGTACAGATTCGTGACAAGCCTCATTCATTGCACACATTCACAAACGTGCTGTACAAAGATACTTTCATAATCTAGTTACTGAAGTAATTCGTCGGACACTATTCTGGGTTCAGAACCACTGAACGCCTTCTGGCACTGAAAGCCCAGGTACTCCACTCAATGCAGAGATAAGGCAATCATTCATGCGAACCCGGAATAATACTGAATTGTTTTCAGTTATTTAAGCAGAAGTCTATGCATGAGTTTCTGAAATCTTGCATTTGTTAGCATATTGGGCTTGAATCACAAAGCCAATTCATACCAAGTTCAATCCATGCAAGTCGACTGGTGCCAAACCGGATATCATAAAAACGAACTGTGTCTGATTACATTCATTTCAGAAAATGAGATAATTGTATGGAGTTCATAGCTTGACTGGAACCCTGTGGTAACTCGGGTCAGAACACATGGACAATTAGTTCATTGACAACCATTGACCTTGGTATGAAGTGGCTGTGTCATTCACATGATATGCTGACAAAGGCAGTACTGCAGCATAAAGAATTAAATACAGTATAATAAAGCATTAGCTTGGGATAATTTCTGCGTGTTAGCCATTTTCATCTGTAAAATGTAACGTTAAAGACCCGATGCTATCCAAACAAGTTTCAATAGTTAAATTATACCTGAAGAACCAAAGCAAACAAATCCCATGATTTTGAGTCTACTTTATTCAGTTTACATTTTAAATGAGTTTTCTTTTTTAGCCTAAAAGCAACAAAGTTGTTATACTGCCTACTACAGGAAAATTTGGTAGTGGTCTTTTCTTTCCTTTGTTTCTGGAACTAGCAATTTAACATCCATTTACATTTTAACCAATCAGTGATGTGACCATTTAGAGGGTTGCCTTGAAGTGAATATCTATACAGAACAAACATGCCATGTCAGGCCTTCACTTTTCCTGATTAGAAACGACACACTTTAAATCAAAAAGGGAATTTTATCATTTTCCTGTTTATCCATTTAACAAAAATAAGTGCACATTTTAAATGCGTAAAGAAAAGTAAGGTCACATGTGCACAGGCTCTTTCACAAAGCGTTTGTCAGAACACACTTAGCAGAAGGGAAGACGTAAGAGGCAAGACTGCTGAGGTAAAACCAAAACATTCAACATCAAACCCTTTGTGAATTCCAACTTGCCGTCTACGCCACTCACCTTGAATATGAGAGCGAGGTGATTGGAGTGTTTCTCCGCATTCCAGGGTGGCTTGGCACAGGACATCTCGATGATGGCGCAGCCCACGCTCCACACATCACAGCTGCGGCCGTACTGCTGCCCTCTCAGCACCTGCGACACGTGCAGGGATAATGAAACAGGAACAAAACAGCCATGACGTCACCTTAGTGCCACAAAACCGAGAGGAATGCCACCAAACACGGAGTTCATTGGTAGCAACAGAGGAAAGCAAATGGTGAATGGTGGATGCTAATTCTTGCTAATACCCACAGGAAACATGGAATTATAGTCGGAAAGCATAAACCAATCACCGGCGGTGTTGTTTGGTTGCTTGTTACAAACATACTCCATGATTGGTGAAGCTTCTTAGTTTCCCTCCGATAAGGTGACATCATAACGGTTTTATCCCTGATCATGTGCGCACATTCACATGGTAAAAACCACAAAGCAATGCTTTTCAAAGAAAGGGAGCCACTTGTGTTTTTGGCTGAACAAGGTCATCTTCCATTGGTCATTCACAGCGATACCTGGATCAAACAATTTTCATAATGCAAAAAGGATTTATTTTTAAGTATATAAGTATATAGCTAAGACTGGAAAATCTCCTGCCTTTAGAGGTAAAATGTCTCTGGTGCCTCAGAAGGTACAGAATGTCTCTGGTGGTACAGAAGCAACTAATAAAATGCTATTGATGAGTCGGTGCACAATAACATAATTGCTAAATTCTGGTATTGAAGAGCATGTTCAGCAGCTGAAGTTTATAAGATTTAGTTGTTTCATATGAAATGCAATCAAGTCAGCTGGATGACGTTATGCCATCTGATTTCATTGATTATAATGAGGATAAGCCAAGAATAGTCAAGCACACAGTGGAGATGTTATTTACAAAGATAATGGATGCATACATTAGTTGCTACTGTTTGGAAAAAGTATAATGTTCTTTTTCAGCATGAAGAAGTTTAAGAGCTGCAGCCAAGTAAAATCCTGATTAAAAATAGTCTGAACCACAATATCAACAATTAACTAAAAGGCCAGGCATTGTCGGGGCTATTAAAGTTTCGATTACTTCTGGTTAATTAGAAAGCTAAACCCACTCTATCAGACATGTGACGCAGCATGTGATGATTGCTGGACTGCGCCCTGCTTTGTCTGAGGGCAGTGACATTTTACATAATTGCTGTTCAAACATGCTTTGGATTCCAAGCTTACCCAGTGTTACATACGCATGTACTGGAAAGGACCATAAAATTATCTTGCTCTACATGGAGACATGGAAAATAAGGCTTCTGCTCATTTCAGCCTGGCATCGATAACAGCACCTCTTCTTTAAGTCACTGATTTTGTGACTTGCAATTGCATTTCAGAGAGAAACTGACGTGTAGATGCAGGAGTCACTTCCATTTCATTGCAGTCTTGGAGGATTTTCTTTCTCCCAGCTTTATGTTTTAAGTTGGATTGATGAGTGCTTTTCGCCCTCTTCTTCTCCCCATTACAGTAAAACACATTACGGCACATAAGCGTTCTTCATCCGATTTAATTTGTAAAATGAGGGAATGATAAATTATTTTCTTCACTGATACACTGCCGTAGCATGTGTGTGTGTGTGTGTGTGTGTGTGTGTGTGTGTGTGTGTGTGTGTGTGTGTGTGTGTATGTGTTTGTCTTGTGAACATGTTCGCTTCATTTGCCAAATGCAGGTACAACAAACGTGTTCTTTCAACATGCAGGCTGATGGCAGAAGCTTGTTTAATAATGAGTGAGATGTGACCGCCTACCCTCACTCAAACAACCCCTGTAGGGTTAAAACTATGGCGGAAGCATCAGCCATATACAAGTGCTGATAAGCCAGTGCTGAGGTAATGTTGTCCCTTGTTTTAATATGTTTTTTTAAAACTGAGGTCTTCAATATGAAAGTTATTTTGTGCACACTTAGCACTACCAAAGCATGTCTCACTGAAAGAAGGAAAGGTATACCAGGCTTCAGGGTGTTAAAACATGCCTCTTTCTGCAAATATGTATTTTTCCATTTTTACCTCAGGAGCCATGAAGGCGATGGTGCCAAGCAGCTGACCCTGGAATTCCCCAGCGCCTGTGCCCTTAGATGCCAGCCTGGCGGCGGCTCCAAAGTCCGCTATCCGCAGCCTCTGCCCCGTGCTGTCAATCAGCAGGTTGGCACCTTCACAAAACAGAACAAGGGTGAATAAGTGCGTTGGGCTTACTGAATGTTGAAGGGTTGTCATTGTTTGGGCTTCTTGAGGAGCACCTACGTAACTAGCAGCCCTGTAGAAGGGCACTTCTGTGTGCTGTTTGACCCTCACCTTTGATGTCTCTGTGGATGATCTGGTTCTCATGGAGATAAGCCAGGCCGCGCAGCAGCTGGTCCGCGTAGTTGATTATGACCGCCTCCTTGAAGGCCCCGTATTTATTTAACAGGTGAGAGATGGAGCCACCTTAGGAGAGGAGACGGTACGCCAGTGAGTTCAAGGCAAGGCAAGGCAAGGCAAGGCAAGGCAAGGCAAGGCAAGGCAAGGCAAGGCAAGGCAAGGCAAGGTTGCTGAAGTTGAGGCCGCTGCATTTCGGTGCTGGTTTTTTGGTCTGACCTGCCATCCACTCCACAAACAGGTTGTAGTTGTTTTTCTCGCAGGTGGCGCCCAGCATGCGGATGATGTTGGGGTGGTTGAGGTGGCCCATCATGCGGATCTCCTCCCGAAGCGCCTCCACCACCTCCTCCTGCTCCGAAGAAGTGTTCCTCACGTACGTCACCTAGAGGCGAGAGCAAGAGAGGGCGGGGCCGGTGAGCGTAGATATCGAGTCTGTTTTAATCGTAGCAATGACCATAACCCTTCAACTAAACAGACGAAGAAGGAACCTGCCCTTAGATTCATTGAAAGCTACTTAACTGGAGCAAAAGAGACTTCTCATCAACACATCAGCAAATATCTCATCTATTAGCAAGCATTTCCTCTGAATAGGTTGCAGGCCTCATAGTCAATTTAGCTGTGATGGCCCTGTTCGCTGCGGTAGAGCTTCTTCACCTGTTTTTGCCCGAACACAGCGCGTGTGGGCCTAAACGTTTGAATGTGGGTAACTGACTGACTGACTGGTTGGTTGCCTGATCCCCCGATGTTGGAAGCGAATACGTAAATCTTGAGTAATTACGGTAAAAAGTTTGCTGTCTAACTCCTCATCCCCTTTTACTAGTACAAGTTGTACATGTGGATGTATATGAAATGTATAATCTTTATCGTAGTCGATATCGCCCAGTCAATATTGTTTCACCAATGGGAGAGGGGACTTCACTGGTATTGAAATTTTACTCACAACTTTTTACTTCAGGGAAGTTAGGCCAGATAGCTACACTCTCCAGAGGAAGACATCGCCCATGTTTTAAACTCAATCAATGTCAGAGGAGGAACAACTAACGAAAAGTAAGCCGAGTTCAAAGCAGATTATTTTTTGACTGTGGTCCCAGCAAATAGGCAACCTCTCGAGTGACGAATAAATAAATAAACAGCAATTCAAAGCATTTAGCATCCTGTTCGTCGAATGGTACGTCGACAAGTTTTCTGCACAAAGGTACAAACAACGACATGCCTAAATTCTGCACAAAGTCCAAAATAATGTGTGGGCTAACTGTTAATGCTGATATATATTTGAATTAACGTTCTGTAGCTTTTAATGAACTCGGCGGATCACTACTTCTAATTTAATTGAAGAAATCAACAACATGGTTTAGTGACAGTCCAGATTTAACTGAGTATATCTTGCTTAATATTTGGAGTAGAAAGATAATATTGTCATCGGCAGAAAGCTGAGACTATACTATTTATAATAGTCAAAATGGCAGTTTCCGCCCGCCCCGTCCACTTTTAAAAAAAATCTAATATATGGTCACCCTATACAGTTATGGAGAGGAAACCGTGCCACAATGAAATTCAATCACAAACGGGACGAGGGGGGAAAACAATCGCCACAACGTATTGTTTTACAGCGAGCAGCACGAAGAAATAGTGCCATGTTGAAATGCAATGCATTGCTTTTCACTGTGGACGTGAAGAGAACGTGCCACAATGAAAATCAAAATTACCATTTCATTGATTTGCATCTTGTTCAACTCCCATCCAGAAAAACAATTAGAAGGGATTACATTACACATAATTGAATGATGAAATTGTGCCATACCACACCGAAATGCAAAGTGCCTCTATTTAATTTTCTTTAAGTCAATGCAGATATCGTGCCACTTGTAAATGTAATCACTAACACAAAACAGACACGGATAGTCGCTCACAATCTGATCGATGCCATGTATTTCCACACCCGTACAGTTCTCCACGGTTATTGCCAAAGGCTCATTTAAAAATGTTTTTTCGGGAAATATTTTCAGGAGAATTAGCCTCTTTGCTCCAGCAGGTAGAAAGTGATGCTGTAAGTGAAGATTTCCTTATTTACAAAGTAGAGTGGCTCCTAGAGCAAATACAACAGGTGGAGGCTGTAACTGGCTGAACCTATGTGGCCATCACTATATCATAAAGATACTTTCGTAACACTACACATGTTTTTAGTCACCACATTGCATTATAACAAGAATGAGATAAACAATGAATCATTAATATTTTTTGTATGTTTAGGCTAGGGGTTGAACGGCCGCACTGGCACATGTAAACTGTTTTCACACTTATAATATTATCACACTTATTAACACTCTATAATTACTTTAATTTACAATCTGGATGAATAATTGGCGGTCATATTTTCATTACAAACTTTCATTGTCGTGCTTGTGTGTATCTCTTACGGTCACCTAACGTTATGTATTTGTAGGCTCATTTATTTTAATTTTTCATTGATTAAATGTGTTTCTTCATTTGTGATTATTTTGATCTAAATAAAGGTGCTTGAAATTAATTAATAGTAGGCTACAGAATAAATTTGATGCGCACGTGAGAAGAGGAAGGTATACGAGAAGCAGTTTGTGCGAAACGGGTGCTTCCGTGAGAAACATCGCATAGTGCACATGCGTTTGTTTGCATTATCTAAAAAAATAATAATACACACAACTGACAGCACCTCTTTATAACGACAGCACCTCTTCATAACAACGCAAACAACTGCAGAGATAATTTCATTTTAATTTTTCAAATAAGCAACTGAATTAATTTTTATGCATGTCCAAAACCAAAATCCTATTTTTAGAAGTGGGAGCGCCGCTTCTGTTTCTGTTACATTGTTGAAACTATTCTATTTGTTGCTAAAATGTGTTGTCTGGCTGAATACAGATGTAGATACCAAACTTTAATCTTGCATTGTCATGTGCTTCAGTGTGTCTTTAGAGATATGTGAACATCGTAGTGCACGCTTTCTTCACGGGCCGACACAGACTGCCCCTACGGGCAGTGCAACATTTCCGTATAGTGAAACTAGATGTGAAAGTAGACTATTTCAAACTGCTAAAACAAACTACTAAAACTGCTTGAGCCACGAGAGTGAGTGTGATTGATTGACGGAGTCTAGCCACCACCACCCCATCCCGCCTACTACCCCTCACAGCCCTTGCAGTCCCCACCGTCCGTTGAACCCTATACAAGTGTCTCCCCTTACTCTCACCATCCCATAAGGCCTGCCACTGTGACTGCACTGCCCGTAGGAGTACAAAGCCTTCCGCTGGTTAGCGCGTATGGCAACCCCCTGATGGCAACGCCTGTCCTGATCGGCTCGATCAGATCTTGAGCTATCCGTGTCTGTTTTCCTCAACCACGCCCACGTTTGCTAGAGAGCTGTGATTGGACAATGATTACATTTTCAACTTGCATGATTTCAGCATAGTACTTCCCGAAAATGAAATAGATGCACTTTGCATTTCGGTGTGGTATGGCACGATTTCATCATTCAATTATGTGTAATGTAATCCCTTCTAATTGTTTTTCTGGATGGCAGTTGAACAAGATGCAAATCAATGAAATGATAATTTTGATTTTCATTGTGGCACGTTCTCTTCACGTCCACAGTGAAAAGCAATGCATTGCATTTCAACATGGCACTATTTCTTCGTGCTGCTCACTGTAAAACAATACGTTGTGGCGATTGTTTTCCCCCTCGTCCCGTTTGTGATTGAATTTCATTGTGGCACGGTTTCCTCTCCATATACAGTAGGCTACAAAAGAAACTAGATGACTACTCTGAGTTGAAAACAACTATAGTAACATAATTTGTATTATAGTACAACAATAAACGACTTGTAGACACCGCATTGGAGTCATGTTTGCACTTTAGAAGGCAGTGACCCTTGTGACGACATTCTCAACTGAACGTTCTAATCACATATTTGTGATGGAACGCTTTTGGGCCAGTTCAGGAATGATCAAATATTTGTGATGGTACGCGCGAAAGGGTTAAAAGCAGGGGTCACCATGCCTAAATTTCGAGCAATTACGGTAAAAAATTATTGTTCATTACAAACAACCGATCAGACCCAAACCACCCACATAAGACAACCAACGTATGTAGGCTATTTGCGGGTGTCATAAGCTACTGTTGGAATCGATTTGTTTTGTCAGTAAACATTCTATTTTGGAGAGGAGTGGAGACAAGCAAATCCCAAGTAGATCAGAGGATATTGTTTTTGAGCAAATAAAAAAACTTCATCTTCTGTCAATGTGTGCATTCTCTGTGTACAGAAACAAAAAAAAACTTCAACTCTCCGTATAGGCTAACAAAACGATTAATACATTTATATTTCATGAACTAAACTAATGTGGTATCTAAACAAAAAAATGTGATGTCCATTTTTATCACAATATATAAACCGGAGCGAACTGGAGCTTGCGGAGTGGTAACGTCCTAATAGTGCTCATCACTCTAATTAAATTACGTCCACTTCCCCTCCTCGCTCGCTCCCGCTCACACACTCTGACACACACAACTTAGAGAATCAGATGCACTCTGTCGCCCTGCCTGCCAACCTGAACAATATACGCCGTGTATTGTCAAATGTTTCCCACTGGCTGCATACAGGCGTTCAGGCTGAGCTAGGCTTGCCTAGTCTTGTTTAAATGTGTTTTTGGAATTTTCAGTTCTATTAGACGGTACAGTGTAGAGAAACAGGAAGAATGGGGAGTAGTGTTGTCACGATACCAAAATTTTGACTTCGGTACCGATACCAGGTTTAGTATCATGATACTCGATACTGAAACGGTACTTGAAACTGAAACGATACTGATTCGATACTCGGTACCTCTACTGAAATGACCTTAACCCTATTTACTTTGGCCCTTCAGAGGCAATTTCCTCCTCGTTTCTACTAGTTTTATTTAAATGTCAATATCTAAATAAATATTCCCTGCACATCCATGGTTTTAAGTTCGAACTGAAGAAGAAGCTGTATCATTCAGAAATTTGCTACAGAATACATTTATTTCAGAATAGTCACATACAGTACAGTGTTTCCCCTAGATTTTTTTTCAGGCCGGGTGGTAGGCCCCTCGAAACTACCAGTGTTGTTGCGCGTACACGGTGTCATCAAACGCGCATGCGGGGCCGAGGTAGTATCATCGCGCAGGTCGGGGGTACGGAGAGTCGTCGCACACATGGGGAGGGTGTTGGTAACAAAGTGGTACATTTCTCCATTCTGAGCTAAAATAACATTTGCTCACAAAGTCGTATGGTAAATAAATATTAGTTATTTATAATATTAATAAACTTAAAACAGAACTTATATACAAT
Source organism: Synaphobranchus kaupii (assembly GCA_029718625.1). Classification (NCBI taxonomy): domain Eukaryota; kingdom Metazoa; phylum Chordata; class Actinopteri; order Anguilliformes; family Synaphobranchidae; genus Synaphobranchus; species Synaphobranchus kaupii. The sequence goes on along the minus strand of CM056376.1, from coordinate 50,738,958 downwards.
AAACCCCCCTTAGCTTCACAAATGATATTCAGAACTATACAACTTAAACCCAGGACAAGGAGTTTGTTTCTACCGGTTTTTAAGGACTGTTTCTGGATCAGCTATCTTTGCAGCACTGTAGAGCTGCTTTTGAGACTCCTCCATAGTGCTGATCCATAATCAGTCCTTAAAAACATGCAGAATCAAACTCCTGCCTCTGCAGTATTAGCTTTTACTCTACACTAAAATGTAAGAGTTCTGGTCAGATAGTGAAACGGACGAAAGTGCGCCATTTTGCGTAGAGGCGGAAACTATAATTACACCCTCATAATATCAGCGCTGCCACTGAAAAGGCCTAACGGGAAACCGAAGCTGTTTTGGCAAGGGTTTTTCCAGATGCTATTTTGATCATTCCAGCATTCTGCGGTAAGGGAAATATTGCAGCTACATAAAAGAAAAAGAAAAAAAAGATTATATTAAAAAAAAGAATAATATAAATTTTTTTTTTAAAGTACCGAACGTCGGAAAATTCTAATACCGAACCGTTTTTTTTTTTAAGTATCGAAAAAGTACCGAAGTTTCGGTGTACCGTGCAACACTAATGGGGAGCAAGAGAGAGAGGGAGAGCGAGAGACATCGGTCGGACTCAAAGCGCTGATGTCGCAGCTCATGTGGATAGTGCTCTACAGGCTACGCCACAGAGACACCCCAGGGCTTCTCTACCTGTTTGACGGCCATCAGCGTGCCGGTGCCCACGTCCTGGGCCTGGTAGCAGGAGGAGAAGGCCCCCAGCCCGATCTGCTGTCCCTTCAGCCACTCCACCCCCTCTCTGTAGGGCTGTTTTGCTTTGGTAGGGCCAGGCAGAGTTTCTGGAGTCTGTCAATGAGAATAAAGAAACTTTAATGACAGAGACAAAACAAAAAGCAACCACCTAAACTTCCTTTGCATTAAAAATAAGTTTTGTTTTTTTTTAAATTAAGAATTTAATTAAGAACATGTTTTGGGCAACCTTAAAGTAAGTGATGGACAAGGGATTCTAAAAACGTCAAATAACCACAACATATCACAGAGGGATGTATCCACTACACACCCACCAAATATCTTTTCAAGAAGATGTCAATAGGTATATTATTATACATCTCAAAGTCAGCTAATAAACTCAAACTCCGAAAGGACTCAGGATTGTAGGGGTGTGGTCTAAATCCACGCCCTCAACCCGAGTGCCATCGATGTCATCCAGCCCTACATGTTCGAACCACAGAACTGTTCTTATACAGTTCTGTGGTTTGAACCCGGCGAGGAATTGATGCAATCAATTCAAAGTAATATAGCTACAGTGCGGCTGCTATCAGGAGATAAATATCACACGCAAGCTCGCAATCAAAGTAAGTTAACTTAAACGCTAAGTAGAGTATTGCAACCATTTCATCTCACGTTAGTCTATTTAAAGCAAGCTAAATTGCAAGGCGACGTTTCACCAAATGCACGTTCCACACAAATCATTACAGAATGGTAGGTTTTATCGAGTTTTTTTTATTTATTTAAAGGCCCACTCATTCATTTCGGTTGCTAATCGAACAAAAATGATGTGCTAAGTACTTCGGTGAATCGTGGTTCTCGTAGTTATTTTTGTTACCGTAACCAGCCACTGAACAATACGACAAAACCATTTATTTCACATCTATTCTTTTCGATATATTATCTGACGAATGAGCAGTGCACCAAGTAAAAATGACGCGTGAGTGATCAGTTCGTTTCCATGATGATGAGCATTTTCGATTCCACCCTTTTTCTTCAGCATACAGGAATAAAGAGATACAGATAGACAGAAATTTTACGAGATTGCACTGAAATTTATTCCTCGCGCTTTATTGGTGCTCAATGCATACCCTAATAGCCACAAATAACGAGGTTATAAGCATATTACGGATTTTCCTTGTCCATCACTTTAATCTATCAAGAGATTTGACTAACAAAAATGACCATGTATAGTGCATCCCAGGGGCAGACTTTGAAAATACCTCAATTCATTCATTATTGTAAATTAAGAATATGACTTATTGAAAAAAGGATCCTTATTTGGTTTATGAATTACCACAAGGGAAAGGGGTTGAGAGGGTGCACTTACATCCGCCTGGATGATGATAACATCCTCCCCTTTCTCCACCTGCAACTGAGGGATGGTTGGCAAAGCATCCTGGGACTCTGACATCGCCATGACGATGGCCAGCGCCTCCTCCTCCTCCGCCTCCATCTTCTCCTTGCACTTCTGGTTCTGGGCCACGTCGTCGGTGTAGGCGTGGCCCTCCGTGCCGGCCCGCTCCGGGTAGAGCACGGCCACCTCCGACTTGAAGGTGACGGTGGCGTCTCCGTGGACGACGGAGGCCTCCAGCAGGTCCTCCATGCTGGAGTTCAGCTCGGCGCATGCTTCCAGTCCACAGAAGCCGTACTCCTCCACGGGGGTGAAGACCGTGTCTTCGCTGGGAATGAGGGCCATGGCCGCCGGCCCCCTGCCGCAGGTCCCCTCGCAGCACGGCGGAACGTCGCGCAGGTCCAGGCTCAGGCCGAACGCCTTGCCCCCTTCCCCGGGGGCGGGCCGGGAGGGTTTTGGTCTGTGAATGTGGCTGCAGGGGAGGGGGTGGGCGTGAGCTGGGGTGAAAACGGGGGACAGTTTCCGTGGCTCGTGCTGGGCGTTGGGGGAGGCGTCGGCCAGCTTGCTGAAGGCGAGGTCTTGCGATCGTGCCCTGGGGCTCTCGGGCGCGGGGTGGGGCGCCAAAGGCGATGGAATGGAGTGGCTTGAGGAAGAGGGCTGGCTTGGGGAGTGGCTTGAGGAAGGGGAGTTGCTTCCGGAAGGGGTCTGGCTTGGGGAGGGGGAGTGGTTTGAGGAAGGGGGCTGGCTTGAGGAAGGGGAGCTCTGGCACTGACTCGGTGGCCTGCTGCCGTCCTGAACAAAGTCCTTTGGGTAATCAGCGGAAACCCCCAGCGCCGGGATACCCACGGTGATGGCTGCCAGTCGTTCCATGATGTCCTCCGGGCCGGCTCCCGGCGTTCCGTCGCAGGAACCCGGGGACAGCTGCACGGTGTGGGCGGGGGAGCTGCTTTCGGAAGCCGCGGGGGTGTTCCGGGGGGCGGGGGTTTCGGCAAGGGCGCATGCGTCCTCCAGGCCGAGGTGGACAGCCTCCAGGACGTCCATCTCCTCCGCGATGGCCAGCAGGCGGCGGCGCATGCGGGCGTGGTGCGTGGAGCCGCTGCCGCCACTCAGCATGTCCAGCAGCTGGACGAAGACGTGCGGGACCCGAGCCACCATGCGGGCGGCGCTCAGAAACACCCGACGCGACAGCTTGCCCACCATGGAGTGGGAGTTATCAATCGACTGTAGTGCAAAGCTCAGAAGAGGCATCAGTTTCTGGTACCTATAAAACATACAGACAAGAGAATTCACACGTATGCAGTAACTGTTTGCTAAAAGATTGTGAGTTATACTGGAAGCTCAAGTCCCTGCTGAGTTGACCAGATGGCTTGCTGAAACGTTGCTTATCGTTCACTCAGTAAACAGAACAGAGCATCACTCACACGTACACACTCCTCTGTGTAATTATACTGAGAGATTATGGACATTAATAATTACTGTACACAGCCAAGGTATTGGCTTTATCGATTCATGCATATTTAACTAAGGGATGTAGCATAAATATGAATGCTGTCTGATTCTTTTGGTGGGAAATCTCCATTGTGACCCAATTTACCTTCCCAGTGACATGCTTTTGGCCATCTTATGCGTCTACTGCCTATTGCTTGTCCTTCACCTGCCTTTCTCAACACTAAGAAAATGAAGGCTTAAACGTGTTGGCTATTTCGGAATATCAAAGACAGTTTGGTAATTATTTCTATGAACAGTCATAAGAGCTATATGACTCCTTCATAAACACTACATAGTACCATCATATGTACTACACTGAAAGTTTAGTACATATGTACTATACTTGCAAAAAGACATTTAATGAGTGCAGCGTTTCGGTCAAATAGACCTTCATCAGGCACCCTTTCACCGTACCTCTCGACCAGAGTTTGTGAATGGTGGAAGGTCCCGCTGGAGACGATGTGGGGGTAAAACTCGGCAGGGAACTCCAGCAGGAGGCGGTCGGTGAGACATAGGCGTCCCAAGAGAGCTTGCCAGTTGCTGGCTTCAGTCTGGGATCCCAGGATACAGTTTAAGACGTAGTCCACCCCACCGATCCCTATAGATCCTACATGACAGAGAAGATGTGGAGATTACTCAGTATGACGACATCTGCGAATAACCATGCATATAAAAAACAAACTTGGTGGGGTATTGCACAATTGGCTTCGCGTTGAAGGGAGGGAGGGATTCAGTCAGCGGGGATAGCAGTGATCGTTGCTCGAGCGACCCGTTGGCCGCCCGGGCGGCCGTGGCGTGCACTCGGTGCAAGTGTATGATTGGGTTTCCTCCACCCCAACTCTGCGCATACGCGGCTTATGACTGCGGTGTGAAAAGAAGTAGCTGCTGACACCGCATATTTCGGAGGAGGAGTGCAAGTTGTCTTCACACTCACGAGCCGGCAGCAGGGGTCATATATTCACAAATTGGACGTTCTAAATTTGGGTGGGTTTGGAGATGCCAAATTTTTTATATATATAAAACAACTATCCAGCTGGCAAAAAAATTACAATGACCAGAAAGGGCAGCAGAGAGATACTTGTAGTGTGGAGAATTTCATGACCTTACAGATAATTTCCCCTGAGATGTCAGTCACTGAGTGGCATTGGATACATCACCGTGGTTAGGTGGAAGCTTAGGAATAGGAACAGGAGATGTGTACCAGCTTTAAGGATCTCTCTGCCCACTGCCAGCTCCCCCGCCTGCCCTTTGCTCAGCTCCAGCAGAGTGGACACGGACAGCTGGCTGGTTCGGCTGCAGGCACAAATCACATCAAAGGCATGCACTTTAGTGTAGATGCTTCAACACTTACATTTGTGAACTTTAACCTGATGTAACCTTGCCCCCTTAGTGGTAGTCGGTACCGAGCACATTACACTAGTCATGTTTCCCTGAAATTATAAAGTACAGCTTTAAGAAAACTGAAAAAATTCTGACGCAGGGTTGTTCAGAACGGTCACAACTGGAAAAAAAAACACCTACCTCTCTCAAGCTGCAGTGCATGGCAATAAAACAGCAGGGTGCTAATAGCCCAAACCATGTTTACAACCTTCATCTTGCCATAGTTACAGACAATAAAATTCATAAAATGCACCCTTTATACACGCTAAGAAAATCTAGTTCTGATATAGGAACAATAATGTATTTTTAAAACGTTGTACAAATGTTTTTCCATTGCTTACTGTACTATGTACAGTACCCGGTGTACTTTCGGCTTAGTAGAGACCTAATTTTTTTTCTTCAAAATGTTTTATGAAAAGAAATATCCTATGTGGTATTAAGCTACAACAGTTTTCTGGTTAACCCTGAAAAGTTTATCTTATTACATTTTGCCAAAGTCCAGTACAGTCGACACTTACGCAGCGAGCAACTATCGCACTTCCAGCTGTAATATGTTGCTGTTGTTATGTACAAGCACACGTTCTTTTGTACATATTTTCTTTATGTATATAAAAACATTAGGCTAAGTATTTTTAGGCGTATTATGTATATACTGTATGCGATGATTGTGACATAACTGTATGCTGTTGCAAATTTCTGAATGATACAGCTTCTGCTTCAATTCAAACATTAAACCATGGATGTGCATTGAATTTTTTTTTTTTTTAAATAAGACGAGTAGGCACTAGGTGAAAAGATCAGGTTAGATCAGGTTAAAGGCCCTGTGCAACACCTTTTTTCTTAAAGTGCTCATTATGTCACAGGATGAAGATGTATACCTGCCTTCTCCAAATTCATAAATGGAAAAATAGTTTTGGTTCTTTTTGCAACTTAAAAAAATATGATTAAATACGATGTGCTTTTGATTACACAGGGTGTTTAAGACAAAATTTGCATTTACAGTAAAGATCAGATGGGCTTACTTGTAAGAAAAGAGGCATACTCTCTATGTAATATAATACTCTGCCACATGATGGCGCTACCAACTAACAACGCTTTAAAGACAAAAGTCTATATTCAAGATTGCCATTCACAAATTTTTGTGCTTCCATGAAAGTATCTGTGCAGAAGACTTCCTTATAAATTCCAAAAACATTTTTTAAAAGGAAAACTCCCTAAAACTCCCTATATTTAGCTTGCCAGCATTTCATCTCTTGCATAGCTGTCTCTTGTGGTTTCTCTTATTGCCTTTAAATGTGCATGAATGTACATACAATTTATGACATTACATAATATGTAGCTTTCTTGCTGCCAGTTACCTTAAAATAAATCTGAAAGCTGGTGTCAATGTCAAAGCTGAACTATGAAATCTAGATTATGGCAAGATTAGATTTTTTCCTGCAGATATTGAATGTGTAATTCTGAATATACATATCCATTAAACTTTCAGATTTATATCATTTACATTGATAAACAATGCCACTTTTCACTTGTGAATTTATGCACAAACTATAAAGGCTGTAGGCAACTCCATACATAATTCACTGAATAGTTCATCTGATTATTGATACTTTCATGCTGCTATATCTGTATCTGAAACTTTTTCCATAAATTACCTGTTAGCATCTGCACACTTGACCAGTATGGTTTCCACCACTGGTGAGAGCAGGTTCTGCAGTCGTTCTTGCTCCGAGAGTGTGTGGCAGGGGGTGTACACCAGCATGGTGCGCAGGGTTTTCTGGAAACACGACAGTGGGCCGTGGGGTTTAATCCCATACAGGAAAGAGCAAATCAAAAGTACGTACAGCACTGGCAGTCAATTTTAGGCCTAGGTGTAGCAGCAAATGGCAGCATTATCTTCACGCTTTCTGCAGTCAAAGCAATGCTTGGCATCATTTAGATGCACAGGCAACAAAACATGTTTCCAAAAACATTTAAATTAAATTAAATTGATTAAAAGGAATGCACATATTATCACTGAAATTGGAAATTGAAAAAAAATAATTGGGAAAACTGAACAGAAACAGTTAAGGGCATTTGCCATCGAAAAAGAAAGACTGGAAATTTACCACAATGCACGTCCTTGTAAGAGAGGTCAAATACACTCACATGATAACCCGTCCACTTATTCACATTAACATGAGAACTAAACGCGCCCAATGGCGAGTGAGTGTGGGCGTGTACCCACCAGGGCGGCGACGTAGACCTTGTAGACGGGGTCTGCGCAGACCACGGAGAGGACGCTGCAACAGGACTCCACCACCACCTCCCCGAGGGCCTCACACCCTCCCGCGGAGGCCCCCGGCCCGGCCCCGGGGCCCGCGCGCCCCCCGCTGGCCAGCAGAAGGGCCCCGCTCACGTCGTGGGACAGCCGTCGCAGGGCCATCTCCCGGATGTTCCAGTTCCTGGAGAACAGGCAGCCCACCAGCTCCATTCCAAAAACCTGCAGGGGATTAACACAGCGGGGCTCTCTGTTTATCCTACAGCGCCAAACACTACAGGAATTCTTCAATGATGAATAAGGGGCAAAATGCCCTCAGAGCAGTGGTGCTCAATCATGTGCAATAGAGGGCAGAGAGTATGCAGGTTTTCATTGCCACCAATCACTACATCTGCCGATTTCACTAATTAACACACCTTCAAACAGAGAGGAGGGAACTAATTAGTGAAATCAGCTGGTGAAGTGATTGGTTGGAATGAAAACCTGCATACTCTCAGCCCTCCATGGCTCATGATTGGGCACCACTGGCCTAGAGCATGGTATTACTGCTATTATGGAAATAACCGTAATACTCTTTATTTAGAGAGCACCTTTGTGACAAGAAAACATGCAAATCAAAGTGCTTCACACGGGAGTAAAAAAATACAATAAGGTTAAAATACATACAAGTGGGTTAAAGTAATAAACGCACAAAGAGGGTAAAATAGATATTACGCAAAGGCCTTGTGGAGTCTCTTGTTATGCGTGTGTGTGTGTGTGTGTGTGTGTGTGTGTGTGTGTGTGTGTGTGTGTGTGTGTGTGTGTGTTTGAGATGCGTTGAGATCGCTCACCCTGACCCACGGCTCGGCCAGCTCTTTGTAGGCCTGGGGGATCTGCTGGACTCCGTAGTGGGGCAGGTTGAAGTCGTCCTCCAGTGGCTGTGTCTGGCCTGCGCCGCGGGGCCCGGCCTGGTTCTGCTGACCTTGCTGCTGTCCCAGATGACCTCCCTCACTGTCCGCCGGGCTGGTCGGCTCATAGCTGCCGACCCACAATGCCACACTTAACCATTAAGTACTAAAGCGTAGCCATACTGAATATTTTTTCCTGGCTACAAATCGTACACGCAATGCATTCCCAAGAGAGGGATTACCTTCTCACACGGTATTTATAACTTGAAAACAACAAGAGATTTTCTAGAATTCTGCCCAAACTAGAAATATAGACCAAGAATCAAAGCCTGTTTGCCTGGTCCGTGAAACCAGAAATAATTCCTCAGATGACACTTGATCCGAGACATTTCATGCAAATGAAACCTAAAACTGCATTTGCAAAACAAATGAACTGAAGGAAAACTTTTGTTTGTGCCGTTCTGACTTCTTTGTTTGGCTGCATAACAGCATAATTCTTTGCAGCTGTGGTATTAACCGTTTGATCGACTCAGAACCAGGTGGGTGCTGGACTTTTAAAACACACGGTTCTGAGTGTGTATAAACTTGCAATAAACACTGGCATAATCAATGTAATCAAAATATAACTTGCTCGAGGTTTCAGACAGACATGTTGAGAGTCAGAGCAGAAAGGCTAGGGTTGCTACCTGTAAAAATCATGGGACTTCCACATGGTTCGACAAAGAGGGCAGATTAAGGCTTCGTGGTTTCTTCGACATTCTTCAGCCCCTATGACCAGACGGAAAATAAGAAGAAACATATGGGATAAGACCGACAGTCAGAGGACAGACTTTTTTAAGATCCAATTCCCAGTTGCCAGTACACTCAAAAAGTTAGGAATGTGATATGGTTCATTGTCACAAACTTCTTTCCCCAAGGTCTGAAAGGATTCTTGGGTTATTAAAAATGTAAAACAACTGAACGGATTTGACTACTTTTCCCATTTCCAACATTGTTTTACGAGGGTATCGAACAAAGTACCTTCATGCATTGCATTAGTAATGAGGGTGCTATGTGCTGAAATCTCTCTAAGAACTCCCACTGGAATAAATGATTCAAACTTCTGAACGGAGTACAGATGATACCAAATTTAGTCAGGTTCCACAACAAAGTACAATGCATTAGCCAGCCAAAACATTCCTTCAAACTTATTAATCTTTCATGCAGACGTAGCACGCTATATTGGGTTCCACACTAGTTTCAGGTTCAAAAATCTACAGAATGTGTCAAATTTGATAATACCTAAATTCAGGCCATTGAACAATGACCCTAAGAAGGCTGTTAAATTTGACAAGAGACGGTAGTTTCCAGATTATACTCCTAATAGTGAGGAAGACATTTTAAAATGAAAATCGACAATCAGATCACCTTACGCAAAGGAACACTGAAGGAAAATGCCAAAAGCACATTACGATCCAATGACATGGCATCCCTAAGATCAGACTGTTCTCATTGGTCTTATTTTTTCTCATATTGTGGTGTCACCAAGAGTGTTAACGGAAAACATTATTCAGCAGCTTCACTGTCCGACATAAAAAACAGACTCAGTTTATCACTCCAATCAATTTATAATTAATTAAATCTTTTCGATTATATATGTGATTTCTGAGTATTTATCTCTCAACTCCAGGGATACTGTTGCTCTTAACCCAATTTATGTACTTATTTCTTCTCATTGTAAGTCGCTCTGAATAAAAGCGTCAGCCAAATGCCAGTAATATAATGCAATGTAATATAATATTAAGTGAATGAACGTTGTTGAGTTGATGTTGGTTAATGTCAGTCCATTAAGTTAGCATTGAGGCCTTGTGTGTGTGTGTGTGTGTGTGTGTGTGGGTGGGTGGGTAGGGGACTCACAAATGGACATGCAGTGGTGGTGCAGCTTGTTCCTGCAGCCCTCCTCACACACGGTGAGGCTCTCCTCATCCAGCATGTCCAGCAGGCAGATGGGACACATCTGCTCCTCTTCGTCCTTCAGGCTGCTGCTCCAGACAGACAGACATGCCCGAAAGGGCTGCTCTTTTAGAGGCGACTTTCATAACAGCTCAATAACTCCTGTCTTTATGTCATTTTAATTAAAAACGTATACTTCATCTGTGTGCAGTCATAATTATTGGAAAGTACAAGGCTAACAAATAGTGCTGAAAACTAACAAGGCTAATAAATAGTGCTGAAAACACACCTGACATAATGAAACAACAAAATACCCACCTGTATCAAATCATTAACGGTAGTTGTGAATATACAATAATCATTATCAAATTTTACTATTTACTACTTATTATCTTTAACTATTAAATTTTTACCATTTCAATTATTTTCATTTCAATATATTTCAGATTTTGCAAATGTCTAGTTATGAACTGAAACGGTTACAGTAATATGCTAATGGGTAAATGTCAGGTCAGTCTACGCTCATTTTGTGGGAGCTTAAACAAGTTCGAAACTATATTTGAAAAAGAAGGGGAGCGACAAGAGGCCCACAAAGTTGTGAAAGGCCCCACCTGGTCTCGTTGCTGGACGTCGAGGTGCTGGACGCACAAGACGTGAGCGGGTTGGACAAGCGGGAGACAAACTTCTGAATGGTGTTGCGAGAGGGAGCTTTGATCCGTGAGCTGCGGCGATTGTGGTATTTCTGGAACAAGCTCTCCACCTGGGTGCAAGAAGAGAAAAGAACATTCAGTCCTACGCACTGCAGTGCAAGACACTGCCCGGTGTTGGCCCTAAACCATGATACAGTAATTCTTAAAAATCACTTTTACAGAGCAATCATTTTGACCTGGGTCAATTAATCAAATTAATTTACCACTATGCAGGTCCCAATTGTTACGTGGGTCTTGGAGAAACCGTTCCATTAGCGGGGGGTGTGGAGGTTTACCTCAAAGTTCTTGAGGGTCTTCCTCCAGAGCAGGGGGTCGGGGGGCTCCAGTTGGAAGACCCTGAGCATGACGAAGAGGACGTGGATACAGAAGGTCCCCCGGCCACAGCTGCAGGTCTGCGCAGAGACCGTGATGAATGGTGGAAAGGTTCCTCTGGTGCATTTCCGTACAATTCCTGTACATCCTGTATATCCTGTATAATCCTCTATGTACACTGAAATCTCCCTATGAAGTGAGCGTTTTGACCGTCACCGTATAAAAAGGGATTACATAGCGGGAGCGAACGCCTGAAAACCCCAATGTGAAAATGAAAAGGCCGAGGCAGGCAGTTATTTTAAACGAATAGAGCAATTTTACAGAGACCTGACTGCTCAGAATGTATTAATCCTTTCTGGAAGCAACGCAGCAGGGCAGAGCTATTCATTTTCTCATTTTTACATATTTGGTTTCTGCAGTAAAGAGTGAAAGTTGCTGAGGCAGTTCTAGGTAATGCTGGAAATCATTTGGTTCAGTTTCTTTCAACAGATCTAGAATAATTTGATTCTGATGAAACATGCTTATTATCTTTGTAAGGGTTTATTCAATTAATTGTTTGTGCTCTCGGTGCTTACCTGTGGCCCAATGAAAACCCGGTATTTGTTGTCAGGGCTGTCTCCACCAACCAGGAAAGAGTTGGGTCCTATCTGCTGAAGCAGATAGAGGCGGGCCCTCATGACCTTGTTGACCCTTCGGTTTGTTTCTTCCGGACTGTAGGGGGAGAAACCATCTGGAGACGGCGCTCGTCGAGGGGGTGTGACTCGCCCACTCTGAAACTTAACAAAACGGCAGAGAAATTACAGGGGACACGAGCCCCACAAACCGTGCCCGGTGTAATTGTGTTTAACTGTGCTTCTCATGTACTGGCTTTGAACAAAGCAATGCTTTTCAGCATTGTGTGTGACACATTAAACCAGCTCTTAGCGTGAGTCTCCAGGAATACTTAATTACCTGCATTTGATAACAGACTTCACCAATTTCACTTCTGTTCAGTAGTTGTGTAACGCAAGCAGACACAAACAGTGCAGTCCATAGAGCGATGTGCATGTATATTGCATACATATATACACATACACAAATATAATACACAGTGACTCACTGGAACTGGGGATGCTCGCTTAATGCGCGTCTCCGACTTGCCGTTCGTCTTGCTGGAGGCGGAGGAAGCGGAGGAAGAGGAGGAGGGGCCAGGGGAAGGGCTGCGACGACCCCGGGACCGGGGGGAGCCGGCCGCCTGGGCCTCGGCTCCGGCCTCGCTCCCGTCGGGCCTCAGAGGAACAGGCTTCACCACCTGAGGGGGGAGGATGCAGGAACGGCATGACAAAATACGCAGGCCCTTCTGTCTGTGATTGCGGCCTGTGAACTTCCTTCCCATCTCATTTTCACATCTCACAATATATGTCACAAGTCCAGTTTCCTGTTTAGCAACTGCGGTGGGAAGCGTCAGGATGAACAGCGATGTTATTACCGTATTTGGCATTTTAAAAGACGCACCTGTGTAAAGAAACGCAGATTAGCTGCATGACTGATGTGATTATGGTCGTACAGAGTTCACCAACCAGTTCGCCATCGGTGCGTAGGTGAGAGTGTAATATAAGTGTACGAGGGGGAAAAGAATCTATAATAAAATATGGTATTGTTATGTGCATAATGACTTCAACATATGTTTCAACATATTCTCTCAGGGATATCACTTATCTTTATTTTCACACACTTTTATTTATCAGATTATGAAGCGATTTAAGGTATCAGGCATGGAGTGTGCCTGCGTGTGTGTGTGTGTGTGTGTGTGTGTGTGTGTCTGTGTGTGTGAGTGGGGTGGGTGGGTTTGTGTGAGGGAAAGAGTGTGTGTGTGTGTGTGTGTGATGGGGGTGTGTGTTTGTATGATGGTGTGTGTGTGTGTGTGTGTGTGTGTGTGTGTGTGTGTGTGTGTGTGTGTGTGTGTGTGTGTGTGTGTGTGTGTGTGTGTGTGTGTGTGTGTGTGTGAGTGAGTGAGTGAGTGAGTGAGTGAGTGAGTGAGTGAGTGAGTGAGTGAGTGAGTGAGTGAGTGAGTGAGTGAGTGAGTGAGTGAGTGATCATTCTGCCTGTCTGTGCAGGATATGGGAGTTTTAGCACAGGCTGTTTTCCAGACGCCTTCACTCACCACAGGGCCCCTCCGGCTGCGCCTCTCCAGCCACTCGTGCTTCCAGGCTGGCATGCAGGTTGCCTTCAGCTTCTCCCGGATCATCCTCTCCTCTGGCCGGTCCTCCATTTTCTGCAGGCTCCGAAGGGTGTCCTTACCGTCCATGTCCCGGCTGCAGACAGGAAGGAGAACCAGTCATTAGAAACAGGATGTCGCGCTCCCAACCAAAGCGAAGGGCACGTTTCCCTGCCGCACGCAGCCTGGCGGTAATCATGATGCCTTCCAATGCATTTCTATTCAGGAAACAACACATCATACCATACTACAATGATACGATATGTGTGCCATCTTACTTTACATTTGTAAAAAACAGAGTTCCCAAGCGAGTCAGTTGGTACAGGTACTCCACACTGGTTGAGTTCAGGCTTGGCCCTCTAGTGACAGGTTTAAAACTATACGATGCAAGATACAAAATATATTATACAGAAAATATGAAACAAGAATCACAAATGATCAAATGATGATCATCACAATGTGCTGCATTCAGGCCTATACACAGCGGGTGATTAGAATGAACAAAATGGCATCAACACATCTGTGGAGAATATGTTCATGCGTTATTTTCAAATAGAGAATAGAGTGGAATGTAATATTTCAGTACCTCTCTCTAAACTCTCTTTTGCCAGTTGTAACCAAGACAAATATTTTAAAGGTCCACACGCATCGGCATTCTCTTCCTGGTTTTATTATCTGAAACGCCCACAAAGCATTAGCAAAGGGCAGTGACGTAGGTTTTTGCATAATTTGTCAGAGTCACAATCCGAATGTGTATCGCCGAAACCCCGCCCGTCTGTGCACATTCGGATTGCGCCTCCGACAAATTATGCAAAAACCTACGTCATGTCACGTGGGAAATCGTTTTACTAAGCAGACATTTTAACTCGAAACATTGCATTTAAACCCTAAAATATGCATACTTCAACCAAATTTATTTTACTTGAACCAGTATGGAACACATTTGAAAAGCTCCAGGTTGATGTGAAAAGCTCAAAAACACAAAAAATATGTGTGTGGGCCTTTAAATGCACTTCAACTTCATCCCACTTCCTCTGTTGAAGGTTCTGAAGTCTGAAGTGCTTCAGAATAAATACTCTGTACCATATAAAAGGCACCACTACAATCAGAGCCTCTAACAAAAGAAAACTGGAAGGACTGCTTGTTCTTCTAACCTTTCTGTTTCTATGAACAAGCCATTTCAGGACAAATCGCTTAAATCCGTCCTTAAAATAAGCCATGGAAACCCCATAAAAGAGTTAGCTGGTCAATTTTCCCTAAGGAAATCTGGATAACTTGGGGGCCATTACACCTGAATGGACTGGAGGGGTCAGTGAATCCAACTGCACTGCAGTCTGGCCTGAACTTTCGATGACAATTACAACATGTAACAAATGACGACACATTTTTAGCAATCAGAAATACATCTAGAGGCAATGTCTGAGAAACAGTGGCAAATTAAGTAATGTCATTAACCACACTGAAAAAGAACAGTATCATTGATAAAATAGCAGGCTAATCCCTGCCTCATCACACTTGGCATCTGCACAATCCAAAGGTTAGTTACTGTAACTAATGTCTTTAATATAAGAGAGGGAATTCTACAAAACTAGGCAAACTCTACTCAGCTATTCAGATAAAGTCTTACTCTATCCTAATATTATGCCATTGTGGCAACATTTTGCAGATGGTATCAAGCTAAATAAGCCCGCTGAACTGTTACAATGCTACAATATTACCACCCATGGTGAACACTCTCATCAACCTGAAATAGTGAAAAATGTTAAATGCTAATGTTGAATGCTAATAAAGAATGCTAACACTACCAACATTTGGGAAAATTGACCAGAGCATATTATAATCCCCAAAATATCTTGTCACACCCTTCTAAGGAAAACCCTACATGTTAAACCTAAAATAAACCATAATAATAATAATAATAATAATGCATGGCATTTATATAGCGCCTTTCTAGATACTCAAAGCGCTTTACAATGATGAGGGGGAAACTCGCCTCTACCACCACCAATGTGTAGCACCCACCTGGGTGATGCAACGGCAGCCATTTTGCGCCAGTATGCTCACCACACATCAGATGAGGTGGAGAGGGAGAGAATATTTTTTTTAGCCAATTAAACTGGGGGATGATTAGGTGGCAGATTGAATGAGCCTGGGTTGGGAGTTTAGCCAGGACACCGGGGAAACCCCTACTCTTTACGATAAGTGTCATGGGATCTTTAATGACCACAGTGAGTCAGGACCTCGGTTTAACGTCTCATCCGAAAGACGGCATCTCCTACAGCACAGTGTCCCCATAACACTTCTAAATTATGATATACAGTTGAAGTTGGACATACACTTAGGTTGAAGTCATAAAAACTTTTTAACCACTCCACAGCTTTCATGTTAGCAAACTATAGTGTTGGCAAGTCAGTTAGGACATCTACTTTGTGCATGAAACAAGTAATTTTTCCAAAAATTGTTTACAGATTATTTCACTTTTAATTCACTTTATCACAATTCCAATGGGCCAGAAGTTTACATACACTAAGTTGACTGTGCCTTTAAACAGCTTGGAAAATTCCATAAAATGATGTCATGGCTTTAGAAACTTCTGATAGGCTATTTGACATTATTTGAGTCAATTGGAGGTGTACCTGTGGATGTATTTTAAGGCCTACCTTCAAACTCAGTGCCTCTTTGCTTGACATCATCGGAAAATCAAAACAAATCAGCCAAGACCTCAGAAAGAAAATTGTGGACCTCCACAAGTCTGGTTCATCCTTGGGAGCAATTTACAAACGCCTGAAGGTACCACGTCCGTCTGTACAAACAATTGTACGCAAGTATAAACACCATGGGACCACGCAGCCGTCATACAGCTCAGGAAGGAGATGTGTTCTGTCTCCTAGAGATGAACGTGCTTTGGTGCGAAAAGTGCAAATCAATCTCAGAACAACAGCAAAGGACCTTGTGAAGATGCTGGAGGGAACAAGTACAAAAGTATCTATATCCACAGTAAAACGAGTCCTATACTGACATAACCTGAAAGGCTGCTCAGCAAGGAAGACACTACTCCAAAACCGCCATAAAAAGCCCGACTAGTTTGCAACTGCACATGGGGACAAAGATCTTACTTTTTGGAGAAATGTCCTCTGGTCTGATGAAACAAAAATTGAACTGTTTGACCATAATGACCATCGTTATATTTGGAGGAAAAAGGGTGAGGCTTGCAAGCCAAATAACACCATCCCAACTGTGAAGCACAGGGGGTGGCAGCATTATGTTGTAGTGGTGCTTTGCAGCAGGAGGGACTGGTGCACTTCATAAAATAGATGGCATCATGAGGTCGCAAATGGCTCTTCCAAATGGACAATGACCCAAAGCATACTTCCAAAGTTGTGGCAAAATGGCTTAAGGACAACAAAGTCAAGGTATTGGAGTGGCCATCACAAAGTCCTGACCTCAATCCAATCGAAAATTTGTGGGCAGAACTGAATGTGACGAAAGAAATAAAAGCTTAAATAAATCATTCTCTCTACTATTATTCTGACATTTCACATTCTTAAAATAAAGTTGTGATCCTAACTGACCGAAGACAGGGAATGTTTACTAGGATTAAATGTGAGGAATTGTGAAAAACGGAATTTAAATGGATTTGGCAAGGTGTATGTCAACTTTCGACTTCAACTGTATCTAGTAAGGGGCCTATATCCACAGAAACAAATCTGCTAGAATGCCATTCTTTTTTGTTCACTCTTACAGACACAAATAGGAAGCAAACCCTCTGGACATGGAGCGAGGAACAATGAACCCTGAATCAAAATAAAAGGTGACGGCAAAGGTCCCTGGCTCTCATATGACATCTATCCCAGAATGCATCTGGAGAAAACAAAGGGACGCTGTGTTGTCTGCGCAGGTGAGACCTGGAATACCTGGCGGCTGGGAATTGATTTCAAGCTTCCATGTAAGCAGAGCCTGGGTCACGCACAGCCAGGCCTTTCTTGCACGCAGAGCCACTCCCAAAACTCCAGTTATCACCAGCACACTGCTCTTCTACCCGACTCAACGTAGAATACCGAAGCTATTCAGTTGTAGGCGAAAAGAACACAGATTCGGCTGTTATAATGGAATGTCATATTGAGAAAATGCCTGCAAAAAAACAAAATAATAAATTTCCAAATTAATTTCTTGGCTCCATTTAATTTGAATGTACCTTAGGTTACTATGGCTGCCTATTAGCACAGCTGTAGTACTATAAACCAGAAAACAATATTTATTGATGTAAATTAATACTGCGACCACCAAGTAGCATTTGTATAGATGCTGGTATTCCTCATGGCTGAATAGTTTGACAACTAGCTTTAGCTCCTGTCAAATCATACAGTATAAAGTGCTTTGACAGACTTCATTTAGAGCAGCTGGTGCCTATGGGACACACATCAGTGTGTTGGGTCCACCACACTGTGAGCCACAGGAGAGTGTCCCTGTGAAGAGAATGACCTACTGAATGTTATCTTCCACATCTGGCAACAACATATATGTCACTCCGTGAAGGACAGATCATGTGAGAGCAGGCATTTCCAAATCCTTCAAAAACTAAATTTTTCTCAGAGGAAATGCTGGCCTGGGGGGTATAGGCTAATTCCTTGTGACTAGCAGCATTATATTACCAAAAAAGCGATTCATAAATGTCAAGCCACTGTGTTAATCTTTTGGCCAAATGTGACTTACGTACGACGCCAAGTCTGCACGTCCATACTTCAATGTGTTTAAGTAATTTAATGTATGCGAGGCCCAGACATCAGCAGTGGCTTCCTCTGTTACAGGTGAGAAAAAAAGAAAAGAAAAACAGAAGCCATGTCCAGGACAGGAAGAGTGTTACTGTAGTCAGCTTGCAGAGTCTGGTGTGTCCAGGTCAGGAGTTAAATCGCAGTGAGAATGGTTGCGTGCTAAATGTTCAGAGGCCTACTGTTTGTAAGCAAAAGGGCCATATATTATTACTGACGCCAGGCTCCTTGTAGGTTCATGTGTACCACCCTAAGAGACGTCCCTTCCACGATATATAGCTGGATGGCTGACTCTGATAGTGCCCCAGAGACAAAGGCACTGAAAACACAAGTATGTGCATGAGGGGGGGGGGGGGGGGTTGTCCAGTACATGGCTAGTCGGGCTTACATAACATTATCATTTTGGGTGGGACACATTCTGGAGGAGTTAGTAACATCGGAACAGTTTTGCTACACCCATGAAAACCTTCAAGAAATGCTGTAGAACAGTGTTCAATTGAAAATATAATTAAAGTGCGCTGCACATTCCAAATTATGGTCTTCCAGGGAAGTTGGATCAGAAAAAACAGCATAAAGTTAAATAGTCTGCAAGAGTCTTCTACATGACAAACCTTCAGAACAGAAGATAATATGGTGAAATAAATATTTGAGGGAAAAAAAAATATTTTACTATATTTGACTAAAAATGTATTCACACTTGAATAAATAAAGCCCCCAAAAAAATTTTATACATTATTTATCACTAAAGTATCACTGTAGTAGTCCAATATATGTCTTGGAGCCTAAGTAAACTGAGGTGAACCAGTATTTACATTATTAGTTTTAGGATGAACATCATCAATCGGTGTCCCATATCACAGAGCAGAACGACTAGAAATCAAATGACCTAATCAAATCTGCACAGAGAATGACCATGGTGTATGGTCACTGCAGTTGTCACGTAGGGCTTGTTTCATGGACTTTGTTTCCATGGCTTTGCGTAGGCAAAAAAAAAAGGCACCGAAGCCCTACAGCTCAGCTGCACATTAAGACAATAAGGAATCCATTCAGTATTTATTCCAAGAGGACAGCCTTAAATTCAAAGAAATTTGTCTTTCAAACATCCAGAGGGTTGGAGGAAGGAAGACAGTTTTCCGTGTAGGTTTCTGCCAATGGCTGCAGGCCAAAAACTGGCACGCTAACCTCAAAGAGGCTTGAATTCTGCCAGTTTACACGTTACCATTCAATTAGCAGATTTACACCTGCAACACAAAGTGACTCAACTTCCTGTCAAAATAATGATCTCAGTTAATCAGAATATCAGGCCTCCTCTTGTTATAAAAGGAAACTTCACTGCATGTATTGCTGCCAACTAATCTACAATATCTACCCACATAAACAGCATAAGCATATTTAATTAAAGAACGACAGCTCCGACTGCTTATAACGATATAACGCTCGATTCGCAGTCACAGACGCAGGGTAGAAGGATGAAAGTTCACCGTAGTGAGGGTGAAATCTCAAACTGCCGTTTTTCATCCCGGCTGCTGAGAACACAGCAAAAACAGCTGTAATAAAGCTGGAGAAACCTGTGGTGGGCCAGTACTACAGGAACATGAAGTACTGCACGTTCTGAGCACTGTTCTGTCTTTGACCACAATGGAATTTAATTCAGTGATGCTTAGTGAGGTGAAAACTGTAAACAAAAAGTCGGAAAGCGCCCCAAAAAAAAAGGGGTCCCTGACCCTTCTGTGGTTTTAGCATCTTCTTTTGTCTTTTATAAATGGTTTGAATGCAATGGCTGAGGAACGTTCAGATGTTCCGGTAGGAAAAGGGTGAGAGATGATATCTGACAGGCCCCTTGGTAGAGAGGCTGCCAGGGTGGAGAAGCCACTATGCTGTCAGGCCAAAAGGGGGGGGCACTCGCAAGT
This sequence comes from Synaphobranchus kaupii, assembly GCA_029718625.1. Classification (NCBI taxonomy): domain Eukaryota; kingdom Metazoa; phylum Chordata; class Actinopteri; order Anguilliformes; family Synaphobranchidae; genus Synaphobranchus; species Synaphobranchus kaupii. The sequence goes on along the minus strand of CM056376.1, from coordinate 50,718,982 downwards.
GTCACAGCACCTCCCATGATGCACCAGAAACCCACCCACCCATTTGCCCCACATCCAGAGCCCCTCCTGACATAAAGCTTAGTTTAATGCAGGGGTAGGCAACCCTGGTCAGATGGCCTCTCTTTCAGCCAATCCAGATGACCAGTTCTACAATGCTACGACTGACCAAACGGTACCGGATTTCACAGCGTGCTAGTGACCCCTCCAAGTCACATGTAAGAGAGACTCGTTCATTTAGCGCACAAGGATCTGTGCCAGTTCTGTGCAGAGAATCATATGCATGGCCTCTCTGTCTGCCAGCGGTAATGTTTCCCCCCTTCAAGCAGACTTGAAATGGAGGTCAGGGTCGGGGAGAATTATGGATTCACTACCATTGCGAGGGGAAAAACTGCCAAAACATTTCACCTCATTCGTTTTTTTTGCTGTGAAAACCTCCCCAAAAAGACATGGGCGTAAAGGTGGTTTTTCTCAGTAAAAGATATGCACTACCCTAATACATTTTAAAAGTGCTGAGTAATATCTGTATTTGTATTACTCTTTGTAGCGTGCACACACCTGACATTCATTTGCAGAGGACACTCATAGTCCTATCTGGAGGACTGCTGTCTCCGGACTACTTCGGCTACTCTTATTAGAGAGAGAAGGTCAAATGCCATCATGTCATTACTGACCACAATGTTGATACGTACAGTGCTCCATTTGTTAGAGTGGTTGTTGTAGTCTATAGTTGGTAGGCTTCATATTATCTCCTAAATCCCAGCAACACATTTTTGACCACTGTAGGAGACATGAGTTTCTGGTCTTAATCTCAAGAGCCATATTCAAGCATGCTATGCTGAAAACTACATTACAAGGGGCGTTCCATAAAAATAAAAAATTATATTTTTGATAATATTTTCACTGCAACATATTGTTTTCATCCAAGACACTTGTATTACGTCAAAAAAAAAAATTATATTTAGACTTTTTTTTCTGGTGGGTCTGAGGAGGATAAACAAGCAATCCAGCAGTTTTGAGGTTAACAAAAAAATCCTCTTGAATCAAATTGTAATACAACTGTCAGCTAGCTAAATAGCTCATAGCAACGTGAGCAACAAAATAAATGCTGGCACCTCACTAGTCTTATTACTAAACGTTACAATTGAGTGTCTCACCAGAAATATGATATTCATATACATATACTGTACCTATGTATACTGTACCTATGTATACTGTATTCAGAGGTGAAAAAATGCATCCTCAGAGTCTTACAGGAAGCCGAATTCAAACAAAAACCCAAACAAATTAAAGTCCAAAAACAAAGACCAATTTGTTGACACCTATTGACCAGCGTCTGTGGTTTCCTGCCGAGAGCCTGACACAGCCAATCAGCAGTATCCCCTGGAGACCCTATTAGACGAGCAGCTATAATGATGAATTACTTTACACATTGAACATCTGGTCATGTTGACTTGCACACAATTCATCAAATGAAATCATTAGTAATTAAAATAAAATAATAGATGTAACCACAGCTCTCCTGAGAAATGGTTAATCACCACCTTGATATAAGAATTCATAGCTGTCCTTAGCTAGTGAGTATACAGCAGTTAATGGCAACATATGGACGCTATACTCCAAGGTTATAAATGAGATGGCAGCAGCTGCTGTACGCTGCATATGGTAGACTACATACGGTAGACACACACAGGGGCCATGTTCATGTCTACATGCCAGGCAAGTAAATCCACTGAGGAATGACAATTGCCTTCAGGGAAATTAACATGTTGCATTTGACCTACGTCCATGTAAAACTTGAGCAAAATATGCAATTCACAACTAAATATGATGTCTAGACTTTTCTGTGTTTTCTTCCTTGTAAGATTGTTCAATTTGTCAAACAATCGTTGTATGTCACCAAACAACAAACAATATCTAATAAATATGTTTCAGTGGTTAAACAAGGGAGTGGTACTCTGCACACTGTCAGAAATTAGTAAAAAATATGCTCCAGCTGGAGAACTTAATCAGGAATCTGACCGACGATCTGCCATTCAGACCAGAAAGGCAAAACTCCTACCACATCCGCTGGAAATGAAAACAAAAATTAACTGAGGCCCTGTGGGCTGGGAACACCCATTCGAGACATCCCAGGTTCTTCCGTTTCAAATGAAACTCCTCCCGCAAAAAAAAACACAAGCCAACACAACTGAAAACACAATGCAAGTCATGCCACAAGTCAGATTTTCCCCCTTCATTGATAACAAATAATTATCCATCATCAGCACAGAACTACGGCATTGTCATTTAATTGTTGACAATTTTTCTCTCAAGCAGTATTGCAACATCTGTGAACCAAGAGACGGCAATCAGAAACTTCACAAAAGGCGATAAGAGATCCTATATGAACTTAAAATTACATTCATATTTTTTTACCCAAATATTCTAGGGCAAGGGTAGGGTATTATTATAGTGTATATTCTATGCTGTCCAGTCCATGGTTCAGGACATCAACACAATAAAATGGCCTTTGAAGTTCTGTAAACTGTACTAAATACCAATTGGTTACTAATACAAGTTGCATTGTACCTGAAGTGAAAATCTTTACATTTTCTTCTCAGATTTGAATAGGAGAATCAACCCTTCCCATGTTTAAACAAAGTCCAATCTTCTTTGTTTGATAAATGCACCATTACAGTGTAGTTATTCTCTAAAAAAAACATGGCAAACACAAGAAATGTATGATATATTATACTTAAGAAAAGTTTGCATATTCTAACATTTAACATTTAGCCTACATTTAAGCCCAACAGTAACTATCCCTGACCAGAAATGCTTTACGTCTTGTAAAAAGCTCTATTCAGCTGCTATTTTACAAAAATTACACCAAAATATTAGGTGAGAACATACACTTTCAATTAAATAAGCTATATTTGACGCAGATATGGAAAAAATGTTTTCATAGTTACAAGTTAGTATTCCATTATTTGGGAGTAATCGGTTGGCAAATTATGGTCGCAGTTAAGATTAAAAATCAGCTATACTTGTGTCTTAAGATCTGTATTGTAGCCACGTTCAAAGCCCCATTAGGTTACTTATAGTCATTCATTTGAGTTCCCAGAATGCCAAAACAAACATTTAGAACACAGTACAATCTTTACACAAATGTTTTTGAATACATTTTCAGAAGAAATGGTTTCCAGGCAACTACAGTCTCAAATAACAATAAATCTAATTAGAACTGAATATGAAAAACATTTTCCTTATCAAATTTGTTCCGTTTCCATAGCAAACACCAAAATCCCAACCAGTCATAAAATGAAATCCACATGTGCTCAAAGGAGACAAAGGAGCCTGTTTCTGTGATAAGGTTTGGAAATTTATGATAATAAAAATTGAGTGTTCTGAAAAGATTAGAACAGGAAAAAAAAAAAATTCTGTCTGCAAACATACAAATGGTCCAAAAAATGTACCTTATAGGAAAACAAAGCATAACCTCTGAGATACAGAGTAGATTAACTATTTAATTTGGTAAATTAACCTTCCAAGGTCTTATTGCAAATACTGAGCTGAGAGAAATGCATGGCTCCAATATGTAATCACCACAACAGATTAGAATCAAACAATTTTAAAACAAAAACAAAAAATATATATATAAAAAACCCTCCCACAACTGACTCTTTTCCAACATGCTACTTTATTAAATTAACCTTAAAATAACAGTACAACAGACTAGCCCAAGGACACAAGAGATCGTTCACAAGCTGACCACAGCAGGTTTACCTGACGCAGTGTTTTTCACAGGTTTTTCCTCCCACCGTCAGGACTGGGATTAGGTGAAGCCGTGAATTTCTGGTTCCAGGTGCTTTTCCACCATCTTTTCTATAAGCTCGGGACGTGGAATTGTTCCACGCGATGTGGAAGCTCTCTAAGGAGGCTTGCGCAAGCAAACAGGAACCAGGGTTGTGGGTGTAGTCGTCTTGCCCCACCACCAGTAAAGGCCAACTTGGCAAGAGCTAGAGGTGTATAATATTACATTATGTATTACACGAATATTCAGAACTTTTTTTTCTCCTTGATCTTCTATATGTGCGCCTCTCCTCTCCTCAGTTCCTTCCCCTGGAAATCCATTATGGCCAACATCTGTTTTGAATCTGTGGAACTGGCATCCATAAAATACCTGTGCGCAAGTGCTCAACCCTCCCTATGGCCCTGCTCGCTCTCTCTCCATTCCTCAAATGACCGCCTCAACCACTCCTCTGTTTAATGCCGTATGATCATTCACTTGTCCTGTCATTGGTGGAACAAGCAACCGGCCACCTTCAAGACAGCAGACATTCACTACCTTGCTCCACCTTCGGAGGAGTAACCTCGTCACAAGAACAGCCTGTTCAGGCTGTAATTTGGTTCCCTCTAATTCAACCCTGAAATTGTGCAAATGGACTTGCAGTGTCAGCAAATTGCCTAGAATTTTATATAAGAATGTTATACCAACCCTTTTATTCTCTTATCTTTCTAATCAACCGATTTCATTTAAGAAATGTTATCCTCCTTTGTATGTAATTTTAAAAAGAGAATTAAACGCATTGCAGTTAGACACAACCTTGGGCTAGATCATGTAGTAAGCCATTTTGATCCCTGAGTACTGATTGAAGTGCAGAGTTGTTCTTCCAATTAAGGCAAGGATGACACAGATAACTCAGTCGTCCTCAGTTTACTTTCTTGAAAAGCATAGCTTAATTCTTGATGAAACACAGTAGCTGAATACTGCTTTGTCTCATGATGCATAAAGGACTCAAACAATATAAAATGTATGTAAGCATATTTCTCAAGTAAATATATGACAGTATAATATGCACAAAAACATAACACCAGGTATTTTGGAATAAGTGATAGCATATTTTAAATAAATGTAATCATTTTCCATATATCAAAGTTCAATGTTTGTTTTTTTAGTTTTAAATGATCTTAGTAATGTTTCCCATATACTTATCTAAAGCAATCAATGCAAGACTAGACACGAAAATAAGTTATTAATGTCAAATAGTGCAGGCTGAGTAAAGCACTATAAACATCCAGTTTTTGCTTTTTGTCAATAAAGCTGTCATTCATTCAACAAACTGTACTTTCATTGATAAAATGTGTATAAGAACATTGTATCCCTTGCACTTCTATAGCAAAATGTAACATGCAAATGTATAAATTTGGCATTAGAAGTAGAGTAGCCTTGTTTCTCAGTTAGCCTATTTGCGCAGCCATACACGTGATGCGCAAATAGCACGTTTAGGAGGCATGCTAGAGAGCCAGAGATATGGATAACTTAAAATAACATCAGACTAAACCCTACAATTTCACAAGTAAGCAGTAGACTACTTACTTTGCAGGGCCAGCGCCCTTTAAATTATATTTCCCAAACACACACACACACACACACACACAACACAACCCTGAAGAGTACCAGATGAAGATGAGAAAAGAATAAAACAAGCCGCCGAAACGCATAAACATAACTTTGTAGAAGTATAATTTCCCTTTGCCTAAAAAAGGCAAGTAACTTAAGCCAGTTGTCTAGTAATCAAAATAAAAACAGGGTTTAGACCGTTCACTGTCTAGCTAGTTACACGGTTTAACGGTAATAATGTGCTTTAATTCAGTTTCGCAAGCAAATGTTCATTTGGTTCTCTGGGAGCTGGATCTGACAGCTACAATTTCTTGAAAAAATAATGGATATGTTTCAACTCAGTGTAAAACTAGCCAGTGCTAGGTAACTAAACTTAAGCAAGTAGCCAACTTAATATTAAGGCTAGTCGTAGTTGCCAATAGTGATATCTTACAAACAATATAGCTAACAGCACCAAAGTCTGGCGTAGCGAGCTACCCAACTAGCTACTTATGCCAAATGAAGTAAGAAGCAAAAAAATGTGAAGACACCAAAAACATGGTGATGATAGTTCCACCATACAGCCAACATCAGCATATATTTATTAGCTAGCTAACGTTAGCTAGCCCCAATTCCACCATGGTCTCTTACCCATTTTGTGAGGATGCTATCTCCAGAGTTCCGGTGGCACCATTATCCGCACTCTGGTGCTCACTGTTGCTTTTAAAAGAGGGGTTAAACAATTCCTGAGCGCCTGTAGACAGGCAACTAATATTGCTAGTATTGCTGTGAAACTGGTGATTCGTGAGTGAATTGCTAATGCTGTGGCTTTGCAGGGAAGCGTGAATTCCGCCGGGCGAGGAAACGGACAAGAAGTGCAGCTCTGCAGCCGAAAAGCGAGCTCTCTCCGTCTCGGGTGACAGGAGCAGCGACTCGGTTTTATCCAGATCCACACTTCTCACTTTCCTCAACTCTTTTCGTCTCCACTGGGAGTTTTCTCCGGTGCTTGTTTTCGATGTTCGCGCATCGCTTAGAGGACTAGAGGTACTTGGATTACTGTTAGAGACGCTTCCACAATGTACGCCGCTATTCAAATCTGATATTGCCGACGACGAGGTACGGCTCCCCGCCGCCGCCATTTTCTGTGCCGGAGATTATTTATCATTCACACTCAATGGGAGAGGGAGTGTTGGGAATTGGGGGAGGTGCAGGAAAGGAGGAGCAAAAGTGCCTGGTGATGTTTACATACAACCACAAACAGCGTAAAGAAATGAGTAACTCAAACGCGATCATACTCTGATTTGTGAATATAGTGCGAAATGAAAATTATGTAGGCTACGTCGAGCAGATTTTTGTCGTCAGGGTTAGCTATTCAACTTTTGCAATGGCTCTTGTTGTCCTTAAAACAACAGGACATTTGATGCCTTTTCCCGCGAAATATTCAAAATGTGTATTGCACTATAATATGCATAACTCTTTTGCTGCTGCACTAACGTTATACATTTTAGCTACGAATTATATTTAATTGAAACTAAGTCCAATTAGACATTCTGGACTGGTAAGACTTCAGGCAAAGGGCAGAGTGTAGTGTGCTCTCAAACTAGGCTATCGTAAGAACTCTCTGTCCACCTACATTTCTTTGCTTGTGCCTGAAGAAGTGGGCAAAGGCCAGGACACATTTAGCCTACACAACAAAGGACCTTCCTTCAGCATTCACAGAAGATACATTACATTTAGTTACAATTACCAGAAAACATTGACACACTATTTCTGAACCGGCTGGACAAGTCTTCTGTATGGGTTTTGGAAAAGGTTTTACAATGGAGATTTTCACTCCCAGGATCCTACTTTAGCTCATGTGTCAGGAATAAGATAGAATTTGCCTACTAGAGGATCTCTTTGCACTGCCCACCACATCCTAGTTACACTAACACAAAGGTCGAGGCAACAGTTTTCAGTGAAGAGCTGACAAACTGTCGGTAGGGTTCTGAGCATCTACAAGACAGATTGAACACTTCAAGACTTATGCTTACTGACACTGGACCTGTTTTTGGTTAAACCCCATGACCTTACGGAGGCCAGGTGAAGTATTATTCTGTCTAGTCTAACAATGAAAGTTACTTCATCACAAGTATGATGAAACGATAACTGCAACAGTAGGCTATCATTTATAGCATCTTCATGCAAGCTGATGGTAGCCTACAATGAAAAGGAAATACATTATTGGTTTTCGAATGATCAAAGGATTCATTATAGCTGTGTATTGTATTCAAAATCTAAATGACATTATTAAAGTTGTGAATAATGTAGCCTATAAACACATTTATACTCAACAAGTGCCATTTTTGGGAAGAAACATGAAGAAATATTAACAGGGTCATCATTTAATGATAGCATATTATAGAGTAGTTAATAATAGATTAATATAATAAAATGAAACCAATGAAATGAAAACCAAGTAGCTGTTAGCTTTAGAAAGAAAATACTCAAATTTGCATGGTTGACCCAATTTTTAAACTGTGGTCAATTATGTTTACAACAAAAGTTAACAAAATGAACAGAATCTTTTTGAGTATACCAAACATACAAAAGAAGACAAACTGAAAATAGTGGAAAGACTACTGTATGCTGCATGGAAAAACACTATAAGGTTAAATTTATTTATGGCACAGAACTGAAAATGTTTATGTTAGCCATGTTGGTGCAAACGTAAACACAGGACTATGTAAAAACCGCCTGTGTTATCTCCAACGTTGCAATTGTAATACATTTTCAAGTGGGTCTGCATGGGCATTCATTCTATTAAGTTACATTAATATAATGTATAACTATCATTTGTTTACAAAATAACAAACAAAAGGGATATATGATCTGCTAATCTGACTGTCAACACAAGTATAACTGCTTTTGAGAGCTGGTAGTCTTGAAACATCATGTTCCTACTACTTTTAAGTGAGGGAACACAGGACACAATGTAGGCTACATACAGTTATGTTTGTTTGTTTGTTGGTATGTCAGGAATAGAGATACAACTTGCTGTTTGTAAAATAAATAATGTTACCACAAGCCAATAAATTTCAGGTTTGAAAGAATATATAGCATGCACGTAATACATTTATGTTTGCTACACTACTGAAATAAATAGTGATTAAAATCCATTTAAAGTAACTATACTCCCAGACCCAGACTTTTTGTCTAAGAACTACAGGGCATTTCCTCCTAATATTCTGAATTAATGGAGAAGAGTGTTTGTTTGGTGCATGTGCAACATTATATACAGTGCTCTCTAAAAGTGTTAGGACAGTGACACATTTTTTGTTGTTTTGGCTCTGAACTCCAGCACATTGGATTTGAAATGGGCTATGACTATGAGGTTAAAGTACAGACTTACTGCTTTGATTTGAGGGTTTTTACATCAATATCGAGTGAACCATGTAGGATTGTAGCTATTTTTACACATAGCCCCCCCCCCCCCCCCTCATTTTAGGCCACCAAAAGTAATTGGAAAATTTAACATAAACTTAAATAAAGTCATCATATTTAATATTTGGTTGCATATCTTTTGCATGCCATGACGTCCTGATATCTGTGACCCAGACATCTTGATATATTATTTTCAGGTACTCTTTCAAGCGATACTATAACCTCTCTGCATTTGAATGGATCTCTATGGGAATTGGGGGGTGGGACTAGATTCATCTGTAAATTACACAGGAATAGTATGGAACACAGGGTTGACTAAATGGCTGCAAGTCATCAAGGGTCTGAGGTATCAAACAACCCTCAAACCATCACTCTGCTGCCAGATATGCAGTAAATATGGATGGATCACTTTAAGGTTTATTTCTCCTGACTCATTTTCCTATTGAACTCTATGGAAAAATAAGTCATGAGAAACAACCTCAGTCAGGATTTCAAATCCAATCTGCTGGAGCACAGAGCCAAAACAACAAAAAATGTGTCACTGTCCTAACACTTTATTCACTATCACACAACAAAAATAAACAAATTCAATTATCCATAAAAAATGTATTACATCACGCATGATGATGATGATGATACAATGAGCATGAGCATGAGCCAATAGACAAGATCTTACAGCAAATTAGAAGATAGAGAGAGTTTTTATTTCACAATTTCCTAGAAGTATATTTTTGCAATATTAATACAAAATACTGCTGATATTTCTACGTGCAATCTTAACCTCAACTATAATCAGTATGACCCATTTAACACCAGTGATAAAATGTTTAAATGTTTAAAAACTTGATTAAAGGTAATAAAGGTTTATGATATTTAAATAACTGTGTCTGAGTAAAGTAATATATGTCCACTTTGTCTCATCTTTTTTGCATTTAAACAATTCAGGCATGAAGGCCTAAATCATTTTTATACGACATTAATACACTATTAGTCTTTTGTATACTATTCTGTCATTTCAATCATTTTAAATGGTTCCTCACAGTTTACACCAAATGCTTTTGGCATTTTCTCTTTTTTTTCATACTCACTGGGTTTGGGCCCTGTCAGTGACATATTCAAACAGCAGTTTGTGATTTGGATCTGTGTCAACCCGGGGCAATTAAAAATGTGCTACATAACCAAACAATATCCTTTTTGTATCATGACCCATTAACACTCATTTTCATGAATGTCAAAAAACATTAGCAAACTGGTTTCATTTTAAGTTTCAAACTTAGCATGCCTGTGAATAAAAATGAGTGTCATATGGTAGTTTCTCTGTTGTATTGTTGTTAATGGCCTGTATTCTCTCGGATTAAGACACAACTAGCAATGTCCGTTTTAGTAAATCCAGTCCCTTACCAGTTCAATTCTTTGTTATTTACCACTATTATGTACAAATAACAGGGACCTGTGTCTGCAAGTATTTTGTCCTCATTCACACCCACCTCAAGTCATCAGAGGGTAAGTGTATGGCCACAGAGGGAATGAATATATTTAGAATTGTGAATGAGCATATATAAGAGGCTGAGGTCAAAGTTCAAAGCGACATTCTGAAGTAAACACTGGCTTCTAGAGCTGATAGGGAGTGGCTTGTAGAGAGGAAAGGGACAACCCACTCCACCTCCAGGTTAAGGACATAGTTGGAACCAACAAGGACTATTATTACTGCTAGTGGGTACAGCGGCATGATCATATTATATTTGCTGGTTTTGTTAGAGCTGTTTTCAACCATTCTCCAACATTTAAATTCCATTGTATCTTCTTCAGTCCCGCTGATTACATGTATGAACAGATGGAAGACTATGCAGTCTTAACACAAGGACACTTAAAAACAGCCGTGAGAATTATATAAAGATCAAAACAATGCCCTTTGGTTTTAATGCAGCCACACAGCCATTGTATTCAAAAATCAAATGTTGGGTGTTCACTCAACCAACAAAGAGGGTACTTACCTAAACACCACATATTTTTTTTCTGTGAGTATGTTGGCCATTGTCTCATACTTTAATAAACTATGGAAGATCACAGTCTAGTTATCTTTTATTTTGGGGCATATTATATGCAGGTGATATTATCATGCGTCCCATGAAAAACACAGTTGTCCCCCACATTCTTGCAAAGGAGTCCCATTCTGGCAAAGGACTCCCTATTCCACAGTACAAGCCTATGCAAATGTATTTTTAAATAAAAATCAATTTAGTTGACTGTTTTAGCTGCATAATTTTGTAAGAATGCAGCCACCCGCTCATTTAATCCACAAAACTGCAACCTAATAAATATAATAAATCCTTTTTGTTTGGGCGAATGAAAGTGTGGCATATTTTCTGAATTTATGTGATGGCTCCCCAATGTCTGCTTTGTGATCATGTCTAGCCTTGCGTAAATTCTCCATAAAATTGAAGTCCCAATTTCTCAGTCCCAAGAAGAACCCATGTTGGGCGTACTAAGCCTTTGCATGATGTGGCCCCAGATTGGCTCGGGACTCCTGCCCAGAATGCGTCAAACAGAGATGAATGGGAGGCTTTTTGTTTCCTCCCGCATGCTGAGTTCAACTGTGGTGGTACGGCCTAAGGTCTGAGGTCCCCGAGGAACCTTAAAATATATTGAGCTTTGTTATATCCACTTACCAGAAAGAAGACGCTTCGCCAATGCTTTTTTCACCTCGGAAAGGTTTTGTGTTGCTAATTTACGATGGTTTGTGAATTGCAGTAAAATGTGGAAGCACCGCTGGACAATTTGCCTCGAACATCCTCTTTTTTTTGTAATTTTTTGTAATTTTTTTTGTTTTTAAATACAAGGAGATTTTAATGCTTGTCACGTTGATGTCACGTAAAATAAGTCTAATAAATATAAAATATGCTTCAATAGGAAATTTCTCTGACAAACCATGTGCACTTTTAATAAGCCAACAACTGCCTACTAGCTTGTGTTAATGAACTAAGGTCATGTGTAGGGGTTCATGTGTGAAACCAAATGGAGGGTTACTTCATTTCCAATTCAAGTTTCAGTCTTAAAGTGATAGAACCAATAGAAAACAGAACAATAGAGACTGTAACCGGCACATTTTCAGCCTGAGATACAGGAAGTGATTTGGTGAAATGTTTTGATATATTTCTTGTCAGCTACTAAAACACATAACCGCAGCTTTTGAGAATACAAACAACATTTTTGAGGGAACCAATTTACCATAAGTCTTGGATTGTCCAGCTGCTGACCAGGAACTAGGACAAAGCCTAATTCACTCCCATTATAGTAGGTTTGAACTGGTTCAAGATGGATGCTGCATCATACGGTCCTTCATCCACCTCATCAGTCTTTTACTGTTTTGTTCATACCAATATGTATCGAGTCTTGAATGATTACAGTGAGCTGGAAAGCATGCTCAACTTGTCCTTCTCATGTAAACTTATAAAATGTGAGATGTGTTTCTTTTAATGATCGGGATGACTTTATCTCAAAAATATTTCATTGTCTTTCAATGGTATTATATTACATGGATGTATTGATAATGATCTTTTTGATGTATGTTCATGCATACCAATATGTTATGTGTGTTGTATAATGTGTCATCTGTAAAAAAAAAAATTTTTTAAAAGCAGGTTCACTGAATAATCTCTGCAGCCACAAGGAATGTGTGATCAGAAATGCTTCTGCAGTGTTACCATGGTATTTCAAATTTAGTTTAATCTAAAACAATGTTTTGGTTTGTGGTTGACAATGCATGAATCCCAAATATGGCATGATTTAAACTGCTGTAGAATGTTATGTTGCATAACGTAGGGAGAGTTTTCTTGATTTTATTCACAGATTGGGTGTGAACATAAGAAAGAACTGCCCTCAGCACTTCAAACACAATAACAGCAAGGTCTGTGTCCCATGGGGGGTACACTGTAACACTGTATGAAGTGGGTGTAGCCAAGAGATTATAATCAGACAGGGTAGAAACCCACCAGGATATGTCATCAAAAACTCACAGGGGATACGTACAATTACCTCAGGCATTACACCTCATTTACTTGGAGGAGGCCTCCCCTGTTAGGGGTTTTCCAGACAAAGTCATGTTTGTATTTTTAAACATGACATAATGCATGTGAAGTTGAACCATGCATGCCTCTATATCTTACAAATTATCTTATCGCACCCTATTTCAAGTTTTCTTTTGAATATATTTTGCCTACTCTATCATAGTTTGGTTAGGAATTTCATATTCAATGTACAAGCATGTCAAACAAAACATCCAGGACATTTTAGAAAGTTCAAAATTGTATTAAACCTTCCAGCTCTGACACTGAAAACGGTGCCAAAACACTGGTCTAATGAACACTAACTGCAGTATGGAATATGGAGTACAGAAATGTGACTTTCATTTATTAATTTTCTGCGTTTGTCTGCACTTCTCATAATTTTGGCCTTCCATTTTATGATTGAATGTATTTTTATATGCTAAATGGAACATTGATAAGAGATAAAATAATGTATATTCATACAGTGACCTTCAACATGTCTGCAGTTGATTAGCTATGTAGTTATTAAACGTACTGTATTACAGAATTGAAAGAAGGTTTGTTCACAACAGACAAGTACACAGCTAAGATGGATTTGATGGGGGGTTGGGGGGGGGGGGGGGGGGGGGGGGGTGGTAGAATGAGGTATCAGCAATAAAAATAAATTAAAATGAAAAATGAAGCGTAACAATAAAGAGCAGTATCTTTTTCATATCAGTGACATAGCAGACCACAAATATTATGAAAAATGTTAGAAAATGTTTTTTTTTTTAAATGACATCTGGGGAGACACCTTAAACATACCTATATTTTCAATTATGGAGCTCATGTTTTATTTCTACATAAAAAGCTGAATGGATTACTTCCACAACATGAAATCAGGGGATTATGGGATGTTTTTTAATCTTTGTTTCCCCGGGGTAAGATAAGATGTTTCTGTGATCTGTGCAGAATGAGGCATGCACATTTTGATCCACGCAGTTGTTGTAAGTAATATTCTTTCCGACACAGAGGATGCCACTTGTGCTATCAGTCACTGCTGTCAGAACTGAAGTTGCAAGCTATTTGGAACTTAACTGAGGTTTCGCTTTGTTCTGACTTGCAACACCATTTGAACACAATTCTACTTGGCCCTTGAAGGGAGAGGATTACCTTGAAAACGCACCATGAAGCATACCAAGATATTTCCTGTGATACAGCAATAAAAAGAAAAAAGGAGTAACTTCCCCCCCCCCCCCCCCCCCCCCCCCCATGGGCTGAGGCTCTCTGTTGCTTTTTCCCTCCGTCTCTTTTTACAGTCCCCTAGCCCTCAGTTCTCAGGGGACCCACGCTTTATGTGCTCATCCATCACCTCCATCTATTATTTCCAGTTCAAAAGAGCTCTCCTCTAAGAATAGAATAACACATAAATGTCAGGGGGGCAAACATGCATTTCTGTGACCAGCAAGTTAATCTTAAATTATGTTTGTTTGGGGAGGGTGGAAAAGAAAATCCAGCCGAAAACTATTTCCCAACTCTGTACATTAAAGCCAAACTGCCAAAACAATCCGTTTATGGTCAGTCCTTCCTAGAAACAGACGGAAAACATTGAGACCAGTCAAATGCAATTATCTCATCAATTTAGGCTGCATGTAGCAAAGTGTCAGTATCTGATTCATAATTATAATCCATTATGAAACTGCCAAACAAGTTTTGTTAATGTAGTCTACTCTGCTTACTAGACAATGTTTAGTGTTCATTTCAGTTACTTGTTTAGCCCTAGGATGCACGACATGGGTCAAAGATGACATGTGTAAAAATGCGTCAAAATGGTCCAAAATGACCTGTAATATTTTGAGGTGCATATTAAAAATATTCTTGTGCTTATAGGTTTCTTCACCCACAGTGTAGCCATGGCTTGTTTCAGATTACAATTGCAGAGGCCTTACAGACTTTTTAAGGAACAGGATCATGTTGTTACTGATGAGATGAGGTCAGGTTGTTGAGTTATTATTTTACATTCACTAAAGTTTCTTACAGTTTTCATATTGATGATTCAAGGTTATCTGTGATGTATATATGCTGAAACACAAATAAAGATATTTCAAACGTCAAGGCATTCTTGTGCTGTCCTAATCACTGAAATTCACAAAATCACAAAACAATTACTTTAACAAAATTACTATATATATATACTGTATGTATATTTTTTAAAATCACACTTTTGCATATACGGGTCATTTTTTACCCGTGCTGTGCATTTTAAGGGGTTTGAATGTGTTTCGCATCAAAGGGCTAATACAGGCAATAAGACTATACCACTGTAGGATATGGTCAGACTATGGCATAGTGTGATGTCATATAGTTTTAGCAGACCAAGAATATAAGCCTTTACACTAATGTAAAATGTCTGTCAGAAATGATAGTGTGTCTCTCCCTTCTATGCCGTATTAATAAGGTGACAGAAAAATATACAAAGTATACAAAGAGGATTTATGTGCAGATTTATTAATGTCTCAATTGCTTTCTAATAAGTGACTCATTAGCTGTTGATTCCAATGCATTGTAGTAATTCTAAGAAAGAGCTTGTGATGATGTGATGAGTATTCACAAATGTTCATTCTGAACATATAATTAACAACTAGTACTTTTGAGAATTACATACTACTGTTGAATGTACAGTCAAGCCGGAAAGTCTGCACACCCCTTTCACCTTCTCCACGTTTTATTACGTTTATTAATTCTACACAAAATAGCCCATAATGACAAAGTGAAAACAGGTTTTTAGACATTTGTGCTAATTTATTAAAAATCAAAATGTAAAATATCATATGTACACAAGTGTGCACACCCTTTGATATGACACCCAAAAGTGAGCTGAGGTGCATTTTGTTTCCACTGATACTGCTTGAGATGTTTCTACAACTTAATTGGAGTCCACCTGTGATAAATTCAATTGATTGGACATGATTGGGGATTGCCAACACCTGCCTATATATAGTCCCACAGTTGACAGTGTATGTCAGAGCTAACTCCAAGCCATGGGGTCAAAGGAATTATCTGCAGACGTCAAAAACAGGATTGTGTCAAGGCATAGATCTGGAGAAGTGTACGGAAAAATCTCTGCAGCTTTACAGGTCCCAAAGAGCACAGTGGCCACCATCATTCATAAATGGAAGAAGTTTGGAACCACCAAGAATCTTCCTAGACCTGGCCGCCCGGCCAAACTGAGCAATCGGGGAAGACGGGCCTTGGCCAGGGAGGTGAGCAGGAACCCGAGGGTCACTCTGACAGAGCTCCAGCGTATCCTTGTGGAGATGGGAGAACCTTTCAGAAGATCAACCATCCAGGCAGCACTCCACCAATCAGGCCTTTATGGTAGAGTGGCCAGACGGAAGCCCCTCCTTAGTAAAACGCACATCACAGCCCGCTTGGAGTTTGCCAAAAGGCACCTAGAGGACTCTCAATCCATGAGAATCAAGATTCTCTGGTCTGATGAAACCAAAATTGAACTTTTTGGCCTGAATACCAAGCGTCACGTCTGGAGGAAACCAGGCACCGCTCATCACCTGGCTAATACCATCCCTACAGTGAAGCATGGCGGTGGCAGCATCATGATGTGGGGATGTTTTTCAGCAGCGGGAACAGGGCGACTAGTCGTGATAGAGGGAAAGATGAATGCAGCTAAGTACACTGAGATCCTTGAAGAAAACCTGCTCCAGAGCGCTCTGGACCTCAGACTGGGGCGAAGGTTTACCTTCCAACATGACAACGACCTGAAGCACACAGCCAAGAAAACAAAGGAGTGGCTTCGGAGAAAGTCTGTGCATGTCCTTGAGTGGCCCAGCCAGAGCCCAGACCTGAATCCAATTGAACATCTGTGGAAAGAGCTGAAAATGGCTGTGTACCGACGCTCCCCATCCAACCTGACGGAGCTTGCAAGGATATGCCAAGAGGAATGGGCAAAAATGTCCAGAAACAAGTTTGCCAAGCTCGTAGCTTCTTTCCCAAGACGCCTTGAAGCTGTAATCGCTGCCAAAGGTGCAGCAACCAAGTATTAGGCTAAGGGTGTGTACAGATATGTAACCCCTAAATAACCTATTTTTGTCAGTAAAATAAAATTGCATATTTTCTAAAAACCTGTTTTCACTTCATCATTATTGGCTATTGTGTGTAGATGTTTGAGGCAAAAAATGAACTCAATCTATTGTAGTATAAGTCTGTAACGTAATAAAACATGGAGAAGGTGAAAGGGGTGTGCAGACTTTCTGGCTTGACTGTATAAATATTGTCCTACATGCACCTTCACACGTATCTGTGATTTATGCACTTCTACAAGCCAGTTAGATTTAAATGTATAAATCTAGTTTGACAAGGTGGGAAACATGCTCATTAAATTTGTCTGTTTCCATGGGAGTTTAAAAAAATATCCCCAAACACTCATTTTTATGTCCTGGCCAGTGTTTGCTCCTTGATTGGTGAGGAGTGAGGGCCAGGAAAAGGGAACGTTACTGCACATCACTGGGATGTATGCGCATATTTGCCTGATGCAAACCGCCACCTCTCACTGCACAACACCAGAGGTAGATTTCCAGCCCCCTGTGGAAATGACATACCCAGGGACTGAGTCCATTTTGTGCTCTGATCCCACAGGAAATTACCTGTTATGATGCCAGCAGGAGCCTCAAACAGACAATCACAAGAAAAGGCACGGTGCCGAACACGGAATTACTCCCAAATACTACAAAGGCGAGGTGACGGCCATTTTAGAAATGAAAACAACAAATATTCTTACAGAAATTAAATTATTCACATTTGTCTGAAATAAATGCAGGCTACTAATATTGAATGAAGCCAGTGTGAGCAAGAATAATTTTAATAAATTAACCTTATCTCATGTAAATGGCAGCTGATTAGAAATATTGATTATTCATAAAGGTCGGCTAACTGTAATAGACTGTGCTGTGCTGACTGACATTGCTTCCCCTTTATAATCCCTCTTAGGAAATGTTGCTACAGAATTTGAGTATCACTGCAGTTTCCTAACATACCAAAAAGTAAGCAAGAGTGGCATTGGTGAGTGCCAACTTGTTAAAGTCATTTTACAGAAATAGTGTTGCCCAAGTTTTATAATTATTTTGTTCTCAAACAATATTATCTCTGAAAAATTCAGGACAAGAGGATTATCAAAATAAAACACTATTTGTCATGGACCTGAACATTTTCATATATTTTCTGAGGAGTCCACGGTAGACTACATGCAAATAGATTTTTATTTTCATAACAGGGAACATTAAACTGCAGCGGGGTTAAAATTGATCACCCCCTAACTGTGATTTAATAAGGGTTGGATTCGACAACCGGCACCCAAACCCCAGCTCCACACAACAAGTCAATGTGCTGAATTGCAATTGCCACAACATGCAGCTGTAGAAAGTGCTGTGGACCAACCCCATGCAGCTGCTCTTCCTGGCCATACCCTCGACACAGGGTTGTTTGGGGGTGGTGAGCTGAGCTTGAATGCGATTTTAGACAATTTCCTGTTTATATTGGTCACCAAGCTTCTCTCCACCCAGTCTAATAATTTCCTTTTCCTGAAGAATTGCTGGTTCATCAGAATCGGATCCCAGATTGGCTTTCCTCCCCTTATTTGCAGTCAAATGTTGAGATTTGTGGGAGGGTAGTTTACATTTTCAGGAGAGAGGCAGTCTCCAGAGAGAACTTGCAGAACATAAAAAGAAAAAGGTGATGCATCTCTATGATAAAGTTATTCTTGACCCAACCATTGGGCTAAACTGAGGAAAAGGGAATTGGACCAATAAGTTATAATATTCTGCCTCCACATAAATAATAATAATACATATATTTTCTTGATTTAGCTCTGTACTATACTTTTTAGATTTGTAATCAAACAATTCACACAAATCATGGTTAAAGTGCAGATTCTCAGCTTTGCTGCCAGATATGCAGTAGATGTGGATGGATCACTTTAAGGGTTTCTTCTCCTGACTTATTTTTGCATGGAGTTCAATAGGAAAGTGATCCATCCACATTTACTGCATATCTGGAAGGAGAGTGATGGTGTGAGGCTCGTTTGATACTCAGACCCTCTGACTTACAGCCATTTAGCCAACCATGTGCTCCATACTGTACCAGCATAATTTACGGCTGAATCTAGAGGTTATAGTATCGCTTGTAAGGGTACCTGAAAATGAGATCTAGATCAAGAGTATTTTCATGTTTTGGGGTATATGTATAAAAAGTACTGTAATTTCTACATGGTGAAATCAAAATATATAAAATAAATACAAAATACCCGTTAATAAAGGCTGAGAATGTACACTATAACCATGTGTGAATTTTCTTATTATAAATCTAAAATTGTGTAGTACAGAGCCACATGAAGAAAAAATATGTATTTGTCCCAAATGCAGACATTTTCACTCAAACATTGTTGTGGTTTATACTTATGCTGAAGATTCTACTAAGATTCTATTAACTGAGCATAATACTCACTGTCCACCAACTTTTGGTGTTTGTTTACGGTGAGCAGCAAGTTTGGGTAGGCACTGCCAGTAGAAACACTACTGCATACATTTCTGCAAGGAATGATGCATTAAATACCGACAGCAAGGTATTGCTCCAAGAATTTTGTTTAAGAGAAGACAAAGGGTAATACACTTTTATGAGCTGTTGTCACCTGTTCATTCTGTCTGTCTTTTCTTTCTCCCAAATTCAATTAAAAAGAACTAAGCATCTTTATTGCCATTTTGAGATTGACAGGTTAATTCAAACTGTGCTTTTATAGTAAAAAAGAAAATCCTTGGATGTACCCCTCAGTCTGAAAGACAACACCTGCGCAGGTTTTATGGGATGTTGATGAATAACTGCAAAATTTGGTTCCCACAAACACAAAAGGGTTCTTATCTATCCAGCTGTGAGGTTAACCACCACTGTAGAGGTCTTTGGTAAAGGGGATAACAGACAAAAACAATAACATATTTTTCAAGCTTCGATACACGTGGCACAACGGTCCCCTTTTCTGTGTCCTTTAATCAAACCAAACCCCCTCAAACTTCTTCACCTCTTATGATGGATATAAATCAATGTAAGCATATCAGAGACGTATTCATAACCTGTTTATATGTACATAATGTCCAGTACATTTTATTTATTAATGAGCCACTGCAATTAATGATTAATAATAATTTATTTTGACATGCAAAGCAAAAACAAGAGTGCAAAAAAGGAATCAATTTTAATCACATAGTGACCTTCTTCAGCGCTACATGGCACAGTCAACCAAACGTTCAGAAATACTCAGTTGTAGAGTGTTTTTCTAGAGTGGCAGACCACATGTTGATTGTGAGCTGCGACTGCAGCGGTTCAAATCCAGACGCGCAAGCTGTGTCGCATGTGATCTTGTTGTCTCTCTACACTGTGCCGTCCAATAAAAAAAGCTGAAAAGCCCTCCAAAATATATGTTAAGAAATACTCAGCTGTACATTACACACTCCTGTCAATAGGAGGTAGCGATTGACAGGAGGACTGGAAAAAACAGGACATGCAATGTTTACACATTATGGAAGTATTCCAGGGAGATGCACTCTAGCTTTAAAACTGCATTGAGGTTTCACCATGTAGAAAATACATAATTATTTTGAGAAAATAGTTCTGTTTCCAATCATGAAGTTAAGTGGGGGACCAGGCCATACTGGTGAACCTTCTGACAATTTAACTCCAGCAGAACATTCCCCTTGGATCAGTCTGGCCCCCTATCTAATTGGATTTGAGTAGAGTTCAGACTAGCTTCTTTTTTTAAATTTGAGTTCTGAGTGGAGGTCTCCACAGAGCCGCAGGGACATGTACCAAACTGTGTGTATCAGTGCTTGGTGTTTGCAGAGAGAGTCCATTAAGTTAACCTGTTTATTCTGGACTCCATCCAATACTGTGGGATATTCCCAGATAGGGGTGGTAGACAAGGCAACAATAAACATTTGATGATTACGGATTACTATGTTCACATGAAACAATCTACACATTACACAGCATGGACATTGCTATTGGGCTATTCTACCCAGAAGGAATAAATACTTAACTTGGGAATTATTATTATTATTATTATTATTATTATTATTAATAATGTCATTAATGAGATAACTATAGCTCTGTTCATAAATAAACTATATCCAGTTACCAACTGATTCACTGCTAGCAGGCAAACACTCCATCTTTCTGTGCAGATGAGATGCCAGTAACCTAGCACTTTGAAGACGTTTATATATTGCCAGGCCATTTTGCATTTAGATAGCCTCTAGTGCTGGAACAATCACTGTCACTGGAGTGCTTTATTCACTGTTTGGTTGGCTTTGTCCACCCCTTTTCCGATGACTGCAAATCATCTTGTGGCCAGCAAAGTTCACTACAGGGGGGGAAAGGGCCCCTTTTCAAAAGCTCCCATTTGTGTTTTCCTTTCTTTCCCCTCCCCAAATGTACACCCCTCCCTTTTTTTTTCCTTGTGACTTTCCGCACCGCCACAAATCACAAAAAAATGGCAGGTTTGGGTCAGGTCATGTAAAACAAGCATACATCTTCTTTGTCCAGGAAAAACACGGAAAAGCCGTGCGCAGCTGCATTTGTACGATAATTACCCTTGAAATTGCCCGAGGGTGTCTGCTTTGGAAATAGTGGCTGGTGTTGTCAGTTGTATTTCTACACAACCTTTGATGCATGTGGAAAAATGAAAACACTTGACCCGCTGGGCTGGAAGGGAGGTGTTTGCTTAGAGTTTATTTTTGAACTTTACCTCACTAAATCAGTGCTTTTCTCGCTGCCGTATTTGAGACCAACAGTCGTGTGATTTTTGTTTCCTGTTTTCATCACAGGTGTCATACACTGTGTGCTCAACAATTATAACCTGCAACAATGAAATCAGGTGCATCTATCATGTACAGTGTAGGTAGGCCTACTTACACAATGATATTTAAGGGGTCTTTTTGAAATGTCCCTGCTTTAGTATAAAACAAAGTCTACTTTTTGGGCATGTCAGTTTCAATGAAGTCTTATATGTGTTGTTTACAGTACTTACTTAAATGTATTTGTTGGTCCAGTGGCCAAATGAGTATCCAAATAATGCATAGTGGCCAGATAATGCAATTCCTGTACTTCAGTCTTGAGGAAGCCATTAACTGTCAATGCAGGTGTGTTCCTCTGGTCCAGAACAAATAGCGTTCATTATATGGGGAACACCTGACACCTCCACTCATTTCTCTTTAGAAACCTCCAAGTACCAGGTACAATCCAAATAATATACAAAATAATATAATAAAATAACACTTTGTATATAATTTTTAAATGACATTTAAATATTACTTTCAAATATGCTTTTGTATTTAGTGCTACAGGAGATTGTATTTCTCGTTCATTTGAAGATAGGTATCACATAATACACTATTTTGGTATTATGCACTGGTAAATGATGAGCCAATATGGAGTGAATGGCTTCTCATTTCATCATTTCATTGTTCTATACTTTAAATTTGTTGCAAAATGTACCAGCGAACATTAGGCTTTAGCATTCAGTTCATTGGTTCAAGGTGCGTTATCATGTTTACGTATGTTCTTAAGAATGCAGAGCTGCTAACAACTTGGGTAAGAGTACGGCAGTGTGTCTAAAACACTGGTCTTATAACCAGATTTTTATGTGTTTTAATCATAGGTGTCATGGCCCTCATACCTTCCACCAGAACATTTAATTCAAATGTCTTATGTAAACATCCAGCTGATCAATGGTCAAAATTTAAGCACTGCAGGTCATCCTGGATAAGGACAACTGGTCAACAAATAATACTTTTACTGAAACATTGTCACATCAAAATGTATTAACATATTTCATGAATATATTTCAGAAAGAAAAGCAAAATAAGTAACCTTGAAGAGCAATGGCATTATTACTTGTTGGAATTATCATGAAAAATGGAAACTATAAGAATGAAAAAGTTTTGTAATAATGACTAGAAGAATGAAAAAGTTTTAATAGTTTGACATTTCTGGCATTAAACAAAGCCCCATTCAGGATTCCTGGGAAATGTATGCATTTGAACCAGCTGGACATAAAAGGCTCAGTTATGAACATTATTAAATTAAATCACAAAGCACAATGTCCTTCAGATTTTATCTATGAAGATTAAACAGCGTGCATATTTCAGTATATGTAATATGTTTCACATTATCAGCTGAACAGCAAATACTGTATAACAGCCAATGCTGGCAAAAAAACCCTGAAATATATCATCCATAAATCATGCAATCTCTTTGCTCCTCCAAAACCTTTGTGTATTCTTCATTTTGAGTCATGTTTTCAACTTTATGAGAGCTTGTGTTGAAGGAATATTATATACTAATTTGTCATATAATTGTCTTTTGATGAAGAAACAAATTGTCTCTCAATATTATTATAAAATAGAACATTGCAGATGTCTCTTTTGCTGTGCCTATTTTCAGCAAAGACATCAGCAGTCAATTCAGACACCAGAAAGGTGTCTATTGAGCTGTGCTTACACGTTACAAAGTAGGAAACTAGTAACTGCACAGGTGTGTGAACAATTCTGGGCTAGAAAGATAAACTAAATATGCAATGAAGCTATACAACATGATTATTCAAAATTCTAACTTTCCACTTGGTTAAAAAATAGAAGGAATCATTATTTACACATACATACAGTCAAGCCGGAAAGTCTGCACACCCCTTTCACCTTCTCCACGTTTTATTACGTTACAGACATATTCTACAATAGATTGAGTTCATTTTTTGTCTCAAAATTCTACACAAAATATCCCATAATGACAACGTGAAAACAGGTTTTTAGACATTTGTGCTAATTTATTAAAAATCTAAATGTAAAATATCATATGTAAACAAGTGTGCACACCCTTTGATATGACACCCAAAAGTGAGCTGAGGTGCATTTTGTTTCCACTGATACTGCTTGAGATGTTTCTACAACTTAATTGGAGTCCACCTGTGATAAATTCAATTGATTGGACATGATTGGGGATTGCCAACACATGCCTATATAAGGTCCCACAGTTGACAGTGCATGTCAGAGCAAACTCCAAGCCATGGGGTCAAAGGAATTATCTGCAGACCTCAGAAACAGGGTTGTGTCAAGGCATAGATCTGGAGAAGGGTACGGAAAAATCTCTGCAGCTTTACAGGTCCCTAAGAGCACAGTGGCCACCATCATTCGTAAATGGAAGAAGTTTGGAACCACCAAGAATCTTCCTAGACCTGGCCGCCCGGCCAAACTGAGTAATCGGGGAAGACGGGCCTTGGCCAGGGAGGTGAGCAGGAACCCGAGGGTCACTCTGACAGAGCTCCAGCGTATCCTTGTGAAGATAGGAGAACCTTTCAGAAGATCAACCATCCAGGCAGCACTCCACCAATCAGGCCTTTATGGTAGAGTGGCCAGACGGAAGCCCCTTAGTAAAAGGATTTGCCAAAAGGCACCTAGAGGACTCTCAAACCATGAGAATCAAGTTTTTCTGGTCTGATGAAACCAAAATTGAACTTTTTGGCCTTAATACCAAGCGTCACGTCTGGAGGAAACCAGGCACCGCTCATCACCTGGCTAATACCATCCCTACAGTGAAGCATGGCGGTGGCAGCATAATGATGTGGGGATGTTTTTCCGCAGCGGCAACGGGGCGACTAGTCCTGATAGAGGGAAAGATGAATGCAGCTAAGTACACCGAGATCCTTGAAGAAAACCTGCTCCAGAGCGCTCTGGACCTCAGACTGGGGCGAAGGTTTACCTTCCAACATGACAACGACCCGAAGCACACAGCCAAGAGAACAAAGGAGTGGCTTCGGAGAAAGTCTGTGCATGTCCTTGAGTGGCCCAGCCAGAGCCCAGACCTGAATCCAATTGAACATCTGTGGAAAGAGCTGAAAATGGCTGTGTACCGACGCTCCCCATCCAACCTGACGGAGCTTGCAAGGATATGCCAAGAGGAATGGGCAAAAATGTCCAGAAACAAGTGTGCCAAGCTCGTAACTTCTTTCCCAAGACGCCTTGAAGCTGTAATCACTGCCAAAGGTGTAGCAACCAAGTATTAGGCTAAGGGTGTGTACAGATATGTAACCCCTAAATAACCTATTTTTGTCAGTAAAATAAAATTGCATATTTTCTAAAAACCTGTTTTCACTTCGTCATTATTGGCTATTGTGTGTAGATGTTTGAGGCAAAACATTAACTCAATCTATTGTAGTATAAGTCTGTAACGTGATAAAACGTGGAGAAGGTGAAAGGGGTGTGCAGACTTTCCAGCTTGACTGTATTTGATCTTCATACTTTGCATTAGTGCTTCACAGCTGTTCATAATTACTTTTATTTTCTTAGCCAAATATTTCTTAAATTTCCACTAGAATGGGCCACCGTATTATTCAATTTCTACAGTAGAATCACATTTTTCCTCACACAATTGAATTCTTTATTACTGGATAATGCTCTCTGTGTTTTAACATACCATTACTTTAATGGATAATGCTTGAAAGGGTCAGATGGGGTTGAATAACATACTGCAGGTTCTGCGGCGAATTAACAGTGGTATGTCTGCTAGCCCTGAAGCCCCTGTGAGATTCGGGAGGGGGGAAATAATAGAAAGGACACACAGCTGCAGGTTAGCCCTCATAGCAGAACAGCCCTATATGAAACTGGGAGGCGGCAGGCATCTCCCACCTTAGACTTTCTAATTTCAAATTCCAAGGCACAAAACAGGCCGCCCACAGACCAGTGCGGACAAACAACTGGCCTACAGTGCTTCTATGGTCAAAGGGACCTTGGAGGAAAGCCACAGATTGCAAAAAAAAATAAAAAAGTGTTGTGAAAGGAATGGCTCCAGTTGTGCCTTTTTTCCTTTTTTTTATTTTTATAAAAGTCTGGTCCGGCATCCACGCCCACCTCTTCAATGGATTGTGTTAATGATTTGCTTCATGGAGATGAAAGAGCCTTTGATAGAACATCTCCCTGCCTCTATAATGTCTCTCCCCCTCTCTCATTAAACCGACTAGTCTCTTTAGCATTTGTGGAAGTGGAAGAGGCAGACAGCTGTTAAATTAACTTTTGTTCTACATCGGCCTTCAAGGCAGGGCTAAAGCCGTCTGGTGTGACAAGAGAGCAAGGGTTTATGTTGGGATTTTGAAGTTAGCCCAACATCTTTTGAGGGACTTGCAGTGTGCCTTTCTTATCAATAACAATGCCATTGTTTCCATGTGTAAGCCTTGTTGAGCAACCAGGTGAGGGCACTGAAGTGTCACGATGCATTATAACATACATTAGTTTTTGAGGACTGAGGCCAGTTTAATAATAATGTAGGTGGCATGTATATACATAATATGTAATATGACATTTTCTGATGTTTTTGATCGAGGGGCATTATAAACATATTCTGATGTTTTTTTCAGAGTGAGACATTTTCTGCGAATTCGAGAAGTTAGCTTTCCTCAAATTCAGCGCTTCTAAGATCAAAGTTGTTTGCTTCGTGTTCATCGTGAAGCGGACACACCAGTGGTTCCACATGGACACGGTTTTCTCAAGAAATTCAGCGTTAGAATAATCCTCCATCTCCAGCACAGCTCTAGTGCCTGCATTGCTTGAAAAGGAATTAAAGCATATTATCTTCAATTCAATCAATATATATTTTTTTACATTACTTGTAACAGTCTATATAAGCCAGTGCCTGAGGAAACTGAGGCGATCTGAGTTGAGGTGCAATTAGTCATCCTAACATTTCTGTACTTTCTTTAAATCTGCCATTGTGAGACCAACACTGAAAAAAAAGGCATTTAGACAGCTCTGTGCTCAGTAATTTCAGGCCTATATCCAACATCCCTTTTTTAAGTAAAATCCTAGAAAAAATTGTTTTTAGACAACTGAATCAATTCCTGATTAGATACAACACCCTTGAAAAATACCAATCAGGCTTCCGATCTAACCATAGCACAGAGACTGCCCTGGTAAAGGTTGTAAATTACCTGCGGGTAACCATTGACAGTGGCGGTGTTGCTGTTCTAGTTTTACTGGACTTGAGTGCTGCGTTTGATACAGTGGATCACAACATTTTAATGCACCGTCTGGAACATTGGGTGGGTCTTTCGGGACCAGTACTAGAGTGGTTTAAATCTTACCTTACTGGGAGAGGATGTGTTGTTGCACTAGGAGACGCTGTGTCTGACACGGTTAGTATTACATGTGGGGTCCCTCAAGGATCTATTCTTGGGCCTTTACTGTTCTCTTTGTATATGCTACCACTGGGTAACATCATTAGAAAGCATAGTGTCAATTTCCACAGCTATGCTGATGACACACAATTGTACATTTCTGTGTTCCCTGGTGATACAAGTCCACTCAGCTCACAGGAGAAGTGTCTGAAAGATATAAAAATGTGGATGTCCCAGAATTTTCTCCAGTTGAACGATGACAAAACAGAGGCCATTTTGATTGGACCAAGACCTCAAAGAGATGCAATATCAAAAAATCTAGAGCATCTGGGCCGATGCAGTAATCGGGAAGCCAAGAATTTAGGCGTTATTATAGATAATGACCTAACCTTTGAGCCCCATATAAGAAATGTTACTAAAATTGCCTTCTTTCATTTAAGAAACATTGCAAAGGTCAGACCACTCCTCCGACAAGCAGACGCAGAAAAGCTTATGCATGCTTTTATCACAAGTCGCCGTGACTACTGCAATAGCCTTCTCTCTGGTCTCCCCCAAAAAAGCATAAAAAAACTAGTTAGTTCAGAATGCGGCTGCAAGGGTATTGACTGGCACAAAAAAGAGAGACCACATTACCCCCACACTCCTTAAACTACACTGGCTACCTGTGCGTTTTAGAATTGATTTTAAGGTTCTTCTTCTAGTTTTTAAAACGATAAAAGGTTTAGCACCAACATACTTAGGTGACTGCATTCAGGAACATGTGCCTAGTAGAACCCTTAGATCCTCCACTGCTTCTCTCTTAGTGATTCCCAAAGTAAACCGTAAGAGAAGCGGTGAGGCGGCTTTTAGCTTTTATGCCCCTAGGCTTTGGAACGCCTTACCAGGCAATATCAAAGAGGCAGAAACTCTTAACATTTTTAAGAAACTTCTTAAAACACACCTATTTAAACTTGCCTTTAGTTAGCTTGCTCTGCCTTTTAATTTTAATCAAATTTTCTTACTTTTAGGACTGATGTGTTTTTTATTATTTTTATTACCATGTACTAGTCTAACTTATTCATCTTTAAGCTTATTTATCTTTTTAAAGTCGTTTTATCTATTATTATTTTATTTCTTTTCTTTCTTTTATTCTGTATAGTGGGGTGAAAGAAGAGGCCAGTAGGGCGCTCAATTTAAAAGTTTGACTAGGGACCGACAGGTTCGTCACTCTGCGGAGTGATTCAAACTGTGGAGGCTGTATGCTGCTCCCACCCATGGGCAAATGAAAATCAAAACGTAGAAAGAGGCCAGTAGGGCGCTCAACTTAAAAGTTTGACTAGGGACCGACGGGTTCGTCACACTGCGGAGTGATTCAAACTGTGGAGGCTGTATGCTGCTCCCACCCATGGGCAAATATACCTCGAAGGAGGGACAAAAGTCCTGCAGCGGAGCCGGCAGGTATATTACCACCCAGAGAGAGAGGCTGTACGGTGCGTAGCAGATGACAGGTAGCAGGCTGTTTGTGGTAGGAGTGTTTGTTGGGGAGACACCAGTGTACAGAGAGACATCAGTGTACAGACACACCAGTGTACAGAAACCGGGGCTATCTATTCATACACTGTAGCCTTTTATCTGTTTTTATCTTATTTCCTTTTATATTGTCTCGTAAATGTTCTATTGTCTTTTATGTCTATTTTTCTTCTATTGCTTTTGTTCTGTATTTTGTTTTTTATTGTTGTGAAGCACTTTGGGCTGCATTTTATGTATGAAAGGTGCTATACAAATAAAGTTTATTATTTATTATTATTATTTATTCTCCCCCCATCAGTCGCTGTGCTACAAAAGAGCTAGCATAAATCCCCCCTAATAAGCAGTGACATTTCTCTGTGAATACAATTTTATAAAAATATAAATAAAATGACAATTTTAGAGGGATTTTCAGAAAGAACACAAAGTTATTAAAATGTGCTTTCCAACTAAGAAAAAAAACAAAATATAAAACTCATAATAAATACACAATACAAACAGAAATTCAGAGAATCAGGTATATTTATTCAAAGTTAAAAACAAGTAAAAACAAGCTAAAAACAAGTTTCAATAAATACCAAGACCTCAATTCGTGCAGACCTGTTTTTTTTTAACAAGGTGTTCCACAGTTTATGGGCTGCATAGCTCAGAAGTCAGCTAGGTCACCCTGTCTTTAAAAAGGTTCTGTTGACACAAAGAAAGCCCTTATCTGATGAACACCTGCCAACTTACTGTGGGAGACTCTTGTGGGAGTGAGGAAGTTAGATTTAGGGGGGTTAGATGTTAGATGATAGAATGTAATGTATGACAAGCTAAAAAGAGCAGAGGTGATGTATCTGGTGTAAACTATTTTCACTTTATTCAGCCATTTCTGGTGTGCTCCCCAGTGTCTCAGTGACCCAGTCACTCCAGTACAGGAAACCGCTATGCACATAATACTACTAGATTTGAATTATATTGTACGGTGAAATTCAGTACTGAGGCATACCATTTCCCATTTTAATTATATTGTACGGTGAAATTCAGTACTGAGGCATACCATTTCCCATTTTAATTATATTGTACGGTGAAATTCAGTACTGAGGCATACCATTTCCCATTTTAATGATATTGTACGGTGAAATTCAGTACTGAGGCATACCATTTCCCATTTAAATCATATTGTACGGTGAAATTCAGTACTGAGGCATACCATTTCCCATTTAAATCATATTGTACGGTGAAATTCAGTACTGAGGCATACCATTTCCCATTTAAATCATATTGTACGGTGAAAATTCAGTACTGAGGCATACCATTTCCCATTTAAATCATATTGTACGGTCAAATTCAGTACTGAGGCATACCATTTCCCATTTAAATCTTAGCAGAAATTAAATCTGCAAAACCCAAAGCAGGCAGTGGGAGTTCAGCTAACGATATTAACCAGAATAAATGTAGCCTGAAACCATTTATGCATACTTGCATAGATTAATACTTTATTTATTCATTTTGTCAATCACATCTATCAAAAAAGGTGCAAACACCCAATTTCCACACATCAACTTAGACGAGCTAAGTAACACAACCTGAACATTAGGTCATGTCTACAATGCACACAGCACAAGTATTAAATATGCAGGAGAGAATTTCAAAAACCCAATCTATGTATTGCTTTATTCCCCTTCACAAAGTAATTACACACACAAAGTGGTGCTATACTGTGGTGATTCATGGAGTTCCAAGACCAAGGGACAGAACCAGCAAATGCATACAAAAATCTGACTAATATCCATTACAGGGAGATTGTTAAATTTCACTTACAGGTCCCACAGCTTGCATAGTACAATTTCATCTTAAAACTGGTCACCAGTTGCAGTGCAATTCAAAGCATGTCCTAAAGAGTGAAGAGACGAGAAAAAAAAAAAAAAAATCAGTTTGACTCATTTGGTAAGATGCAAGCCAAGCATGGGGAGGGGAATTAAATAAAAAATCTTGTGTAAAAACCCCCCAAACCAGAATCCCATGGCACCAAAAAAAAAAAAAAAACCTTGTATAAAAACACCTCAAACCTGAATTCCATTGCACAGGGGGGAAAGAAAAAAGAAAAAAAAGACTCAGTCCCAGGACTCTCCTCCTTCCGCTAGGCTCTCGAATACTGGCTGCTCGTTCCTCTGTAGGGGGACAGAGGGAGCCGTCAGTTACAGTCAGAGTGCCAGGACCTGCCTCAAGTCCAATGCATACAAGATAACAGGACACAACTAACTGAGAAAATTTCAAATGAGGCAAGTTTTTCACTGTAAGGCTTAGAAAACAAACACAAACCGCTAGATTACACTGAAAATTGTGTTCGGGATGAGAGCGTCCGTAAAAACAATGCAGTTGCTGTAAGCAACTCATCTTGTGAGCTGCGTATGCCACAGTGTTCTATTTGGGCCATTTCTTTCCACATGTTTTACCCCTTCGCTGCTGAGCGATGTTGACATCCCTTATAGATGGACACTATATATTATAGACATTTCATAATAAAAGATATAATGGCAGACTAGCCAAATTTCAGAAGCCATGTGATAATGTATGCCTTATCCTCGTGTTGCAAGGCCTGTTCCATCCCTCTGAGATCACATAGCATCATTGTGGGTCTCTACAGATAGGCAAATAACCCTTTCCTTGAGGGATTCAGACCAGCAAACATTGGTCCTGTTTTTCTATGTCAACGTGATAGGCTACTAAGTGTAAAACTCAATCTTGTTTCACTACGAGAAGGCACAGCAATAAATAAGATTATTTAAAACATCTTATTCACGCCTTGCATAATGCCAGCTATAATATTTTCCTGCTTTCCAACATCTACAAGTGAGCATGCAAATCCAAATGGGTTACATACTTTGCGGGTGTCCACGGAAGCGAACACCTTCCCGCGTGGGTTAAATCCAGTGGTGCCGTGGGTACTGAATGCGATTTCCTCCAGCCAAGAAGGAACTTCCTGTTGGGCCTTGTGACAAAGAGTAGCGCAAAAGGGGGGGGGGGTTACACAATATAGGCCTTTGTGGAAGAATTTGCATCATTTAATCCGTAAGCGAACACGTAATTAAAAATAAAGCGAATACCCCCGAGAGGACTTTAACGAGAGAGCGGGCCAGCGGAGCGTCTGCCGTGGGGTCGAAGAAGGGACACGGCCCCTCCCGGTGTTCCCGCAGCGGCCCGTCCGCCCGATGCGGTGCACGTACTCCTCGACGGTCGAGGGGAGGTCGTAGTTCACCACGTGCTGGACGTGCTCGATGTCCAGCCCTCGGGCGGCTACGGACGTGGCGACCAGGACGGGACACTTCCCTGTGCGGAAGTCTCCCAGGGCTGCTCCCGCTCGCGCTGCTCCCTGTCGCTATGGAAGCCAAAGGCGCACGGTTACTAACGGCACCCAATATGGCGGTCTGCATTCAATTAGCTGAACTACAGATATTAGACTGACCCCAGGTCACATTCTTTACAGAATATATAATGTAATACTTACCCATGAATACTTGTGGTAGATATATTCTCCTGACAGAGAAATGTAGCAATAAAATCAGCTTTCCTTTTAGTCTCTACAAATACCATTGTGCGTTCCGTACCTGTAATAAGTAGGAAGGACACACTGTTCATTTACTACATAAATTTATGCCAAAGGTTGTCATGTCAAATATTCAGCGTACTTCAATATTACACCAAACAGTGTGAGACAAAACTCCCTACGCTTGTGTCGTGGTGTCTTATGTACCAGTCATTTGCAGTAGCTCCACCAGCTTGTCTCGCTTAGAGTACTGAGTGACCTCACACACGTTCTGCTCCACGTCACTGCAGGCTCCGCCCCACCTGCCCCACAGCCAGAAGAGGTAGTCAGTTTTCAGAAAATCTCCAGCCAGCCTGCAACATTAGAGAGAAATAAGTTGTGAAAGCAGGTATAAATGAAACTCCCATTACGACAAAAATACTGCAACAGTGTGTGAGCCAGAGAAGGCCAAATATTCCATAGACCTCACTTACTAAAGTAGTCAACAGCTGTTTTCATGGAAAACAGAACTACCACAACATCTGGGTTCTGAATTTTACACATCATGTGTCATATTACCATAATTAACAAATTACCATAGTTGGCAAGGCTGACCAGACCCTGCATTCAACAAGGCTACATTAGCTAACGTTAGCAACGAAAGTGCCAATGTTAGTAACCTGAAAAGGTAGTGCGGGAACAAGCAAAAATGGCTGCAAAGGGGAAGACACAGAAGTATTTGGCTTTTTTTTTGTTCCCAACTTAAAAACAAAAGTGGTAAAACAGCTCTCCTTCTTGCTGTTGCATTCATCTCAAATAACCCAAACTCATTGGCAAACAAAATACAACCTCCAATTAGAAATTTTTCAACAGTAATTAGAAATTTTTCAACAGTAATTGTAATGATTTTTCAACAGTAATGATCTCCTTGTTGAACGCATTTCAGGACACAAGCAGGATGATAAGCAGTGATAGAGCACATACCTCTGGATATCTTCAGGGTAGGTGGCGCTAAACATGAGGGTCTGGCGTTCCTCTTTCGAGGGCATGCCCGGAGAGCCCACCAGTTTACGCATGTCTGGCTCAAAGCCCATGTCTAGCATGCGGTCAGCCTCATCCAGGACCAGGTACCTCAGCTTATTCAAACCAACCTAGGAGATTCCACAAGAGAGCGGCTAGCAAATCACACATTTAGATTTGCTTGATCCAAGCATTTTAATAGGTTTGTTTCAGGGACTGGTCATTGAAATAACAGGCTAAAGTTAGTTATAAAAAAAAAAAAAGTTAAATGTTAAAAGTTGCATTAGTTTAAATATGAAACAATTACAACCATTTTTCCTAAATGTTCAAATGATAGCTTTCTATTTACTTCATTTCTTTTAGCAACTGATGACTATACTTTCTATGCTAATGATTACCTTTCCTCGTCCAATAATGTCCAACAATCTGCCAGGTGTTCCACACAGCACGTTGCATCCTTTCAATACCTCTCGTATGGTGTAGCCTGTACTTATGCCACCGTACACCACCACCGGACGTACGCACGTTCTGAAACAAAACCAGCAAGAAATATTTCACACAGACTTTTACCCACTCGCAAATTCTGATTTGCCACACCTTCCCAGCCACACCTTCCTTCCTCCACACTTCCTCCGTACTTTTATGGTATCACATACAGCAGTTCTAAATCACAAATTCAATTTTATTGTTTTTTTTTAGTTCAACTAGTTTTTAAAACTAAACCTCTACGATGTGCATTTTTTCTCAAAATACAACATACATAATCTGCCAATTTTCAACCAAAAAAAAGATTCATAGGTAAAAATATTCACCAACATAGTAACTGGAATGAGGGCGGGGTAGCCTCTCTCACACTTTTAGGAACACGGTTGCGGTTTGTGCACCTTACCCAAATGCAAACTTCCGGGCTTCAAGGTAGATCTGGTTGATGAGCTCCCTGGTTGGAGCCACAATGATAGCCTCAGGCTCCTGGATCTCGCTGAAGCGGCTGGCAGCCACTCCGTCAGCCATCAGCTGTTGAAGGATGGGCAGCAGGAAGGCAGCCTGGAAGGAGGGGGGACGGGGCGCAATGTTACAGGTAAAAGGCCAAATGCAGCGTTTCCGGTCGCCAGTTATTTTAATCCCCCAAATTGTAATTCAAAATCTACCCCCTTTTTTTCAACAGACTACTATACAACTATTCCCCCACTTCCCACTTAAACTCCCCCATACCCAAATCTACTGTTAAATTCTGCATATATTTACACTCCCACCATTTGGGGGAGCCTGAATCTGGCAACCCTGTCCAAAAGAGTGATCTGCAGTGTTCTCCTATTGGCTCACCGTTTTGCCTGATCCGGTCTGTGCGCACGCCATTAGGTCCCGCCCCGCTGTGATGATAGGGATACCGTGTTTCTGGACCGGCGTGGGTCTTCATGTAGCCCGACTTGCTCACGTTCCTGCTGAGGGTTTCACACAGTCGGGCCTCTTCGAATGTCTGGCGGCCCAGAGGAAGAACAGCACATCAGTACACAGCAGCAGGGGGATAGGACTAGGGCTGGGCGATATACCGCAATGATAATTATCAAATGCAGTAACGGGTCATCGCCACCATGTGGGGTATTGCCTTTTTTCATCTTTTTTTCTTTGATTATACCCAGTACGGTCCAAACATCCAAACTTCAGAGGCCGTGTGAAATGTTTCCGTGAAACGTCACACTATTGGGCGTTGATAAGATGGCCAATCAGCAGCAAGGCGCTGCAGCTTCCACGTGATTAACAAACACATTACATCACATTAACATTAACATCACATGGAAGCTGCACGACCTTGCTGCCAATTGGCTATCTAAACAATGTTTTTTTTCTGGAGGCATTTCACACAGCCTCTGAAGTTGGGATATTTACTACCGCATCAGGTATAATTAAAGAAAAAAAAGATGAAAAAAAAAGGCAATACCCCACATGGAGGCGATGGCCGTTATTGCATACGATAATTATCGTTGCGGTATATCGCCCAGCACTATGGAAGGACCCGAGTCCTGCAGCCTTGAGACAATATCTGCGTACCACTGGTAGTCCCTCAGACTGGGTGCAAGGATCGAGCTGGCTTTCACATTTAAGGCTACCTTGTAATCAACACACGGCTGTAGTACATTATTCTAAATTATCTAAATTATTCACAATGAGATTTTGTTCATTATTCAGTGTCATTTAATCTATGTAATATATTTCTAATAGCTCAGGTACAGGTAAAGAGGCACAAACCAAATAAATGAATTTTTCCTATGTTTAAGATACTGTTCTCTACAGTTATGACATTGCTTTAAATACGTTATGATACATGTATATATGCTTCTACTGTGTTGTGCATTATTGTTCATTGAAATACAGATTGACCGTTATTTTCTTCTTTCTGGTGTGCCGTTTTAAAAAAAAATTTTATTCTGTAAATATTTCTTGTCTTAATTTATTTTTAATTTATGATTGCTGCACTATTATTCTGCCAACTGTATTATTCAATTTTTCAATTCAATTTTATTTGTATTTTTATTTTTTACAGAGAACTGTCACAAAGACGCTGCACAGGGAAACAGAAGGAAAATTGAGCAAAAAACCAGGCCTTAGCCCCCAACCAGCAAAACGAGGTAAAAAACTCCCCAGTAGGGGGAGAAAAAAAAAAACACTGAACAGTGGCGAGAAAAAACTCCCCAATGGGAAGAAATCTCGGAAAGAACCTGGCTAGAGAGGGGGGTGCCCATCCTTCGCTGGCCGGCCCGGTTTAGACTAAAGGTGGACTGAATGGTAATACTCAATTCAATAATCAATTCAAAGGGGCGGGGTGGGTGGATCTGGGACTCCGGTTGTGTCAAATTATTATTGCAAGTTGAGTCCTATTGCAATAAATTCTTATTATTAATTGCTATTACATGTAAAACCTGACCACTCTTGTGTTAATCCCCTTCCCGTGTCACCGACAGGCCGCTCCTCACCACAATGGCCTGAGGAGGGTTGCTGCCACTGACGTCCACTAAGATTTCGTCGTACTTGTCGAAGTTGATCCCAGTCTCGTAGTGAGCGAAAATGGAGTCTTCCTCTTCAGGGGGTGGGGGAGGGACATAACTGACCTTGGGACCTGAAGGAGCGAGAGACAGTGAGACACCCCACATAGAGACTCCATTTTTGGGGACACAATAATACCCAACAATACAAATTGCAATCTGCCCCAAAATATTTTAATATACACATTTATAGTTTATATTGGTTGCCATAAAAACGCAGCTTGTGCTTTCTCAAAAACACTGTACTACTAACTGAGGCATTAACATAGTGCTTTAACCAAAATTGACCTACCACCATCTTCTGCTTCACCTTTCTCATCATCATTGACGGATGGTCCTAAGAGACCATGCAACCAAATATTAGAGTTTGCATTCCAATTTTCAAAAGTTTTTTTCCATTTACATACAGTATGTTTTTGACAGAATAAAAAAGGGTCACATGAAACCATGTTATTATGTAAGCGGCGTGAGCTTATACTGAACCTCTTGAGAACACTTCTTCATCCCGACCTCTGTAACCTAGAAGAGGGAGCAGTAGAGTGAGCATGAGCAAGACCACGGGTGAGATCCAATCAAAATCCTTTATTCAAGAGGATATCAACCTTTTGTGATCCAGGGACCCCCAACACGGGCTCAAAGGCATCCAGGGGACCCCCCAGCATAAGTTAAAAAGGGCTGTACTTAAAAAAAAGGCTTTATATTTTGATACATTTCCCCAAATCTAGTCATTGCATATGAAGTCTGGCCAAGGACCCCCTACAGTACCTTCAAGAAGTACCGCAGGCCCTCTGTTGAAAACCTAGGCCTTATTCTAATTGGTCATATGCATGCAACACATATAGAACTGAATTTTTCTACTTGATGGATGACAACTGGTCATGCCCCTGAAGGGTTAATGTTCAATGGGTATTCTGAGCTTTTGATTCAATACAGGAGCACTTTCACGCGGTGCTTTCGAGCGTTTAGTCCAACAAGATGTGTGGTTTGATGCCTTTGGACCTTGTCGCACCAAGATGCGAACTGACCAAACAAATACAGACCGTTAGACCCGGGTGATGTCGGGGCATTTGTAACAAAAACTGATGACAATATGTACAGTATGAAAAGAAATGCATTCAACTTCACCTGGAGGTAAACCACTCAAAAAACTGCATCAAACTATGAATGTGACATATCACTGAACGGTTCCCAAAAGGTCAGCGCCTTCCGAGCAGGTGCAACCCTCGCAATATGATCTGCTGTAGCAGGTACGTGAAGCGCCGGCATTTTCCATCACTATGAATTCCATTGAATAGTGCAAACCGATAGGACTCAACTTGCAATGTGTAACCAATAAATCCGATTTAACATCCAAATGAATCAGGATGTTTAGTTAGGATTTGCAAAAAATTCCTAAATGAAATGCATTGTTTGAAAGAGCAACAGGATATGAATCAATTCAAGTTAATGTGAAAGTGACTTTACAGTTTAATTACATCGCTTATCAAAAAGCCAGTCAACCAAAAAGCACATCCACTTCCAAAACATTAAAAAACACCTCCTACACTTGCCATGCACATAATTTGTAGTCTGAATTTCATCAGTTTTTAGAGTAGCACAGAGCACTTAAACATGACTAAAAACTAATTTTCCCAGCCTAACTTAAGGCATTTTACCTCCACCACCAAACCCTCCTCTTCTACCTCCTCTTCTTCCCCTTCCACCTTGATCATCGCGATCTAAAACAAAGTAATCAGCTTTTCATAATCCACAGATTCCAATTTTTTTAATTAAGCAAACAGAATGGCCTGGGGGTATACTACAAAGCAGTATTACTGAGTTAGCTGGATAACTGCAGTAAAACCCGCAAATCTGGAACTTGGACTGAACTAAATAGAGCTGTTCCGGGTTTTACTCAGTGCAGTTATCCAGCCTAACTCCGTAATCCTGCTTTGTTGTATACCCCCCTGGTCTACTTGACATCTGTTGGCATCCTTCAATGACTAGCTCCAAGTCAGTAGTCCCCAACCCTGTTCCTGGAGATCTACTGTCCTGTAGGTTTGCATTTCAGTTGCATTTCAACCCTAACTTGGTACACCTGATTGGCGCTAATTAGCAGCTCAATGAGATCTCTAGTTGTTGAATGAGGGTGTGCTTTGTTAGGATTGAAGTGAAAACCTGCAGGACGGTAGATATCCAGGAACAGGGTTGGGGGACCATTGCAATAAGCCTTCTTAAATCCCCTGATCTTTCAAGATGCAACTTGAAATAGTTTTAATGGGTGCCATCTGGTGGTTGAATTGCAACATTACAGTAGTTACAAGTTCCTGGTGCATTTTTGTGTCACAATAATTTTCCTTGGAAGAAAATATAAATAACTAGATAAATTGATTTATTGGCCAAATCTGCTAATAATGATACAATGCATCTTATCCCTATAGCATTACTGTACATCAGGCTGCTTAATTTATATATATTGGTTACAATAGCACTGTACAACAATTAATTTGTGATAACTAGTATTAAAGATGAAGGTATCATTACTACAACTACAATAATGACTATCAATAGTCATTAACATACTCCTATATTGTTTACTACACAAAGTTTGCAACAAAAAATGTCCATTCTGCTAAAGTAGCCAAAGTTCTGTATGATCTTTTAAGCCACCTTTTCTACTGCTGTTCAAGGTTGCTTTGTGAGAACATGCTGACAAAGTGTTTCCCATGCCAAGAAGTGATGTATCCACTTACTATATTTAAACATCTTTCTCTGTAATTAAATGTATATAGTTTGATGTCTTAAGTGCATTTTCTCAAGGTGAGGAAAATGTCATTTGCATCAAAAAACAGTTGCATCAAATGTAAAGGATGAACGTCTTGAAACGTTAAAAGCTCGATGCAGGCTAAGCCTTTTGACCTAGGCTGTGTCCGAATCGGAGCCCCATCTACTACATCCTGTCCCCTATGTACGGCATACTGGCAGATGTGTGCTGTTTAATGTGCACTGTTTAGCTGTGACGTGCGGCACACAAAAAAATATCCTCAATACCATTTTCCAACCATACTGTGGAAGTGTCTGAGCCTTCCCACCCTTGCGTGGCCATGTCACGTGTTGTTCTTGTTGTTATTGAAGGAAAACGTCAGCGAAGCTGCGCCTCATTTTTTAAAACGAAGCTTCACGTCATATTTATGCAACCAAATGTTTGTGTACTTCTTTGTGTGCTCCAGAATATACTCAGCAAAGTAAGTGTATCATACGGGGTTTTAATTATTTAAATTTCCCCTACTTAACTTTCATCGTCCGGTCTACTCAACAAGCCTACCTAATAGTATGGAAGGGTGCTATAGTATGGAAGTCCTATCTACTGCGCCCTGTCTCCTGCGCACAGTGCACTAGCAGAAGTGTGCTGTTTAAAGTGCACCGTGTAGCTCACAGCGTGCAGTCCACAGAATATATCCGCCATACTATTTTCCAACCGTACTGTGGAAGTGTCGCAAGCAGGTCGTAAGACATTCCACCAGTGTTGCCATGTCCGCGGTTTTACAGCTAAATTGGGCTACTTCCAAAGTGCAGTCACAGGTAAAAATTCAGTCGTAAAGTACACACTTATTTTAAAAAGTAAAAATATGATGATTTATATTTAAAATGTGTTGTTTCGGTTAAAAATATATTTTGGGCTAGTTTTGAGTCGCCATTTGGCTGGAAAGTCTTGGAAAGATCTGGCAACCCTGCGCTCCACCCTTGCACGGCCATGTCACGTGTTGTTTTTGCTGTAATTGAAGGAAACCGTCAGCTGCGCCTCATTTCTTTTAAAACGAAGCTTCACATCATATTTATGCGCCCAAAATGTTTGTGTACTTCTTGAAGTGTGTACCCGAATGTACTCAGCGAAACCCCAG
The DNA here is from genome assembly GCA_029718625.1 of Synaphobranchus kaupii. Classification (NCBI taxonomy): domain Eukaryota; kingdom Metazoa; phylum Chordata; class Actinopteri; order Anguilliformes; family Synaphobranchidae; genus Synaphobranchus; species Synaphobranchus kaupii. The sequence continues at coordinate 50,678,998 of CM056376.1, read as the reverse complement.
AGTAACTATCATACAGGGGTTTAAAGTATACTATATTTAGAGAAGATTTTGCCTGCGTAACGACTTTTCCACTCTGTCTACTCAACAAGCCTACCTAATAGTACGGAAGGGTGCTGATTCGGACACAGCTCTAGACTTCAGTAGTCTAGTGGTGTGGATGCTGTGGTAAAGATAGGTCACCAGCTGTGGTCAATGATAGCCGAGTGTTTCCTTAGTTCTGTCTCCTTAGTAACGTGTGGTGAGGATAACAGTCCCCGGCTCATGGTTAAAGTGCTTCCGGTGCATGTGTGAGTTGCGCAGCTGCTACATGAAGAGCCAAAATGGAGAGTGGAAATGGCAGAATATAAGGGGGGCTAGGGGGAGAAGCAATCTTCCATTACCCTGACTGAAGCCCCCCTCGACCACCGCAGCCACCTCTTCCTCCGAACCCAGCACCAAACCCTGCAGTTCAGACACAAACGTTACCATTAAGAACAATGCGTTGCAATAACACATTTACATGAGGTCACACACAACACGGACAGAAATCCTACAGGCCAGCTGCATTCTGTTTCACAAGACATTTCAAAGAAAACCTCGGATACAAACCCATCAGCTGAGCTATGCACAACCTTGTCATTGTAAATATTGTCCTCTAGAGTTCAGATAGAATAAATATTTCACATAAACATAACATTTTTTTAAATTTGCACACAAAAACACAATGAATAAAGGGTAAGGTCACAAACATTTTAAATATAATACTGTTCCTTACCCTACATTGTAAAAAGTATGTATAGTGAAACACGATGATTTGATGTTGCGAAGTCTTGGCTTATTTCCAGTATTCCCCAGAATTCGAATGTGTGCACAATAAGGGGGCACTTTTTAAAAATGTATTTTATTATTATTATTATTATAATTTTTTTACAAGCACCTGTAAATCAGCCCTTTGCGCCTATCAGTTAGGCACTCAGGGCACCCCAAAACCAACACTCCCAGAACCATAATTTGTGGCGGGAAGGAATGCGGGGCGGGGAAAGCAGACGGATAAAACCAGACATCTTGGCACCGGGACGGCAGTCACTGAGTGATTCAAAAAGCAGCCCCAAGGATGCTCATGCCGTTTCCTCTGCCGACTGCCGACACGTATACAAGCGTCCGACGGATGTTCCACAACAAACCGATTGTGTGTCTCACCCCCGCGGTTCAGGACAAAGTTTCTCTGCGAGACGGTTTCATAATCAAAAAACTTTCTTTCTTTCTTTTTAACCAAAGGCTTGTTGCCAGCCTGGCCAGATGCAACTCACCGACGACTTTGAAAAAAGAAAAAAAGAACCTCCCTCAGCCCCCTCAGCCCCCCCAGCCAATGACTTAGTACTTAAGAGACCCAAACCATTGATGCTGGGCAACAGCCACCGTTTAATTTTGTTCAGAGGAAACAGGACAGACCTAACTATTTAAATTAACTCAGCGACTAAAATTAATGAGGAGCTGTTCAATATGAACACCCTACGGTTACGATATCTGCAACCTCAGCGATCACAAACACTTTTATAACCAAAAATGTGCTTTTTACTTTCTGTAGTCATTTCCTACGTGAACATTTAGATAAAAAGCAAACAAACAAAACATAAACTCATACCATCGTTGTCGTTATCATCATTCCCTGCCAAAAAAAAAGAAGCTGTTAATGACATGTGTACATAGAAAGATGATATAATTTCCATAGCCAACAGAAAAGCCACACACATCCAAAAATCTATTCCACTTAGAACTCAAACATAACAAATTATTACATTTTCAACAACACACCTGAAGAGTATGAGCTCTTGCTTCCTCTGCCTCCTCCGCTTATACCCCTTCCACCTATTCAACAGACACAGACACACACACACACACACACACACACACACACACACACACACACACACACACACACACACACACACACACACACACACACACACACACACACACACACACACACACACACACACACACACACACACACACACACACACACACACACACACACACACACACACAGGTGCATCACAATTCCAGCATTCTTACAGGGCCCAGAACACTTTGCATGGCCACAGGTCCTTTCAGAGGCTGAGTGGGCGTGGCAGAGGCTGAGTGGGCGTGGCCGAGGCTGAGTGGGCATGGCAGAGGCTGAGTGGGCGTGGCAGAGGCTGAGTGGGCGTGGCATTTCCATGCGCACTACGGTGCCGTCTCTACTTCAAAAGCTAAGGTAACTTCAAAACTGATCGCTTCTTTCCAGCAGCAGTATTCTCTCAACAAAAAACAAAAAAAACTACAAAAACATTGGCACCGTCCGCTTGAATACCACAAAGTAGCTTTAGCTAATCAAGCTCTATAAATAAATGGCTGTTCCCAACCATTTGAGTTATCAATTTCAATCCTAACTGGGATAAGTATAATAACCACCCCTCCAACCCCACCCACCTGTCTGCCTTTGCAAATGTGTGCTGAACATTCTGGCACAAAATAGTAGCGGTGGATCACCCACACATTAGCTGTGGTTGAAATGAAATGAGTTTAGCCCTTAAAGCACTTTGGCATCATGAAGAGCGACATATAAATGCAATACATTATTATTACTGATAGCATTGGACTGAATAGCGGTGACATTTCTACATTCTGCCAGCGGGGCTTATTCTAAGTGGAATTGAGAGTTGCTATCAACTGGACTCCCTCACCGCTGCTGTCCGGCTTCCTCTCCATCGCCGTTTACCCCTCCCCTCCCCACCTGCTGCTCCCGTCGCCATCGCTGACTGGTTCCCCACCATCATTGCTGTCACATCTGGACTGTCATCTAGCTGCTGCTAATTTTATTAACATGAATATTGGCTGTTTTAACCATGCTGGTCATTAAGACCTAGACCCTGAGCCGACCAGAGGAGGATGGGTTCCCCCTTGAGTCTGGTTCCTCCCAAGGTTTCTTCCTATTTACACCAGCGAGTTTTTCCTTGCCACTTGCCTTTGGCTTGCTCTTGTGGGGGTTTAGGCTGGGTTTTTCTGTGAAGCGTATTGTGACAACTGTTTGTATAAATAAGTATTGATTTGATTTGACATTGGTTTGAATAGTGATAATACTAGGCTAAATACTGAGTGTTGGGACTGAACAGTGGTGACACTGGTTTCAGTAGTGATAATACCAGACTGAATACCGATTGTGTTGCACCGAAGAACAGTGACAATGGATTGAACAGCGATAATACTAGACTTAATACAGATTACATTAGACTGATTAGTGGTGACAGTGGTTTGAATAGCGATATTGGACTGAAAAGTGACAGTAATCTTAATAAAATGTAACCATTCATACATGAGTCTGGACCAAAGCAGGGAGAATGCATTTGTAAGGTACATCTCAAATGTACTTGCCTCGTCCACCCCCTCTTCCCCCAAATCCACCCCCTCCAGTGTTCCAGGAGCTGCCGTCATTGTCTGAAAAAGAAATACAACAAATTGTATTTGACCAACATGGGTAGGGCACAACAGTCTAATAAGAGTCCGAAATCAATAATGTTCTGGGATTATATCCGTCAAAATATATAAAGAATACAGTTTTGCGGAAAAATAAATGCACATTATTGATAATGTGACGGTGCCAACCAGCTTCGGCACCATCAAAAACATATACATATACCTTCAGTGTTTCCATTGTTGTCATATTCTACGGTGGGGGGGGGGGGGGGGGGGGGGAGAAAAAGAGATGAGACCAAAAGCTTGCATTCAGCTTACTTTATAGCACTGCATCACAAAGCAAAACCAGATACATTCACATTCAATGACAAGTGAACTGACCTCATTTTAAGTTGAAGGAAAGTACTGGCTAGATAGGGTTTGGGGGGTAGCAGTGCAGTCGTTAGATCGGTTTAGTTTGATTTCCAGGTGGGGCATTAAAATGTATGTCGCCCTGGATAAGGGTGTTTGCTAAATACCAAGTTATTAATTTATTATCAACTTATTCATGAGACTGTCCCAATAGGACACCATATTCTCAGCATGTTCTCACACATTTTTCTCTGGCAATCATTTTTTGGTTTTGAACACTTCTCTTGTTAACAAATAGTAAATGAAGATAATCCATTGTTTAAAATTGCACAAAAGCAGGACCAAAAAATGTACCTGATAACATGCCAATAGCTGCATTTTCTATTGTGGCCTTTCCCCTATCAACTAATGAAAAATCTGACTTCCATCATGCAGGTTGAACCAATGAAGTGATTGATCAATCCAGGCTGTCTTCATATGGTTTTTTTCAAAACCCCAATGAACCAAATAAACCTAATAGGAGTTTTCAAGAAAGTTTTAAAACTTTTTTTAAATTATTTTTTAACTAACCAAATTTTAAAAGGTACTCACTTTCATCCCCATTGCTTCTTCCAAAACCACCTCCTCCACTGTTCCAGGAGCTGCCTTCATTATCTAAGGGCAAAAAAAGGCTTTCTTTAACCTACTGATGCCCTAAACTCTATCTGTAAGCTAAATGACAGAGAAAACTACTAAAATATGTTCCAATGCATAAGTGATTGCATTGGAACATATTTTCACACATTACAAAACAGAAATTGCTAAAAACAAAAGCTCAAAAGTCATCATAACATTGACTAAAATACAAAAACTTCACCCAGATTACAATCATGAATTAATCTTGACTGAAAACAGAAAAATGAATTCCATGTAGTCTTATTAACACACACACATGCACACAACCCTCGACTACTAGGAGCTTTTTAAAGACTGTAGTCACAGCAACCCCTAAAGGGTTTTCTAAATCGCCACATTAAAACAAGCACAGATCAATACCAGACAAACAACAAAGCGCCAAAGAAAGGAAGATAAGAGGGTTAAAACATGCTCATACTGAGTCATACCTCTGGAACTCCTTTTACATTACATTATAGTCATTTGGCAGACGCTCTTATCCAGAGCGACGTACATAGTGCATTTTCAAACTAGGAACAAGTGCGTTAAAACGACCCTAAAAGGTAAATATGAATTCAAGTACCAGGCGTAGTCAGGATTTTTTTTTTTTTTGGGGGGGGGTAACCACACATTATTGATGACCACACAATCCTGAATCTGTCTCCCTTTGACACTTGGCCGAAGGCAAGAGAGTAGAACCACAGTAGATTTAGATTGCCAGCAACGTCCATTAGAGAATGTAGGCACGGGTCAAAGACTTAATAAAATACCTTAAGTAGCTACTTTACCCAAAACTTAAGTATTGGGGAAAACTGAAGCGACGTAAGGAATGACAACATGCACATGCTCACCTTTGCCATGGCTACGTCCTCTAAACCCCCCAAACCCACTGCTCCAGGAGCTGCCTGCATCACCTAAACCCAAGAAAGAGATTCATAAACCCAGGTAAATGGTGGCGGCAACGACAGGTAAATGAACAGTGGCAAGAGAATGAGTCTAGGAGATCAAGGCCATTGATCCAGGCTCATGCACCACAAATCCTAACAAGGACTCCACAGGTGGCTGCCATCTACACGTGGCACACTTGAATGCGAATGCAATGATATCGAGTGCTAAAGACTACAGAAGAAATTAGCCAAATGAAAAAAATGTACTCACCTCTACCACTATCTCGACCTCCAACCCCCCTTCCTCTGCTGTTCCAAGAGTCGTCTCCGTTGTCTAAATGTGATGGAAAGTTACAATATTCTTACATTTGTATTTGGTCAGCGAAGTAGAAGACCATTAACTAAATTCTTTCTACAGGACAATTGCAAAACAAAACAAAACAAGCCCTTGAGCTAATGAGGATACACATCAGCATGTTTCGCTTCTTAAGCTACAGCCATGACCTTGAGGCAAACGGAAAGGTTGCAAAGCACCATACACCACCGCAAGACTAAAGGACAAAGGATGAGTATTTATAAACTCACCTCTGCCTCCATTGCTTCCTCCAAAACCACCTCCTCCACTGTTCCAGGAGCTGTCTTCATTATCTAAGCACAAGAAAAACTTTCTTAAACTTATTCAATAAATTTACTTTGTCTAAATCAGTGACAGACTGTGCACAATGAGAACTGTAATACCTGTTAACCATGTTTTGTTGTTGCAGCGGAAGACAATGCTAATTTTAAAACTGCAATAAAATGTACTAAAATGACTGCATAATGACTAACAATAACAAACAATAATAATAAAAAAAGACAGTCACTCTACTCCTGGTTGACAAATTCATAACAACCCACAACTTTTTTTAAAGCTTGCATAGTAGCTCACACTTTGCCAAGAAACTGGCATTAGAAACTGTCTAGAAACATAGCTCATGCAATGGATTTAAAAACAAGACCAACGTCGACAGCCACAATTGATTTATTAAGTTAATTCTTTTTTGGAAAACTGCAGAAAGCCGCACATAGTGGTGTAGTCAAATGCAAAAATATCCATTTGTGCATACGTGTTCCAGGAATATTTCTATATTGATCGGGCAATGCATTTCTTCCCAGCCCTATATATAAAGCTATTCTTGTTTTATACTACAGCCTCTCAAAACTCATTTACACAGCACCATTATTTTAAAACACAAATGTACAATGGCAATAATAAATTGTGGTGCATGTAGGCCTATATCAGATCTAGAAAGCCGTTCCAGAGTTTTTGTCCAGCTAGTAAATTTGGTTGCTGGGACTGGACTGCATACTTCTACTTCTGGAAACTGCTAAACTGATTAAGCAAGACATTTTACAGTCAAATAATAAATTCCACAATAGTTTTTTACTTTTTTATGACTAATATAATTTCAGGTAAACTTACTGTGCTTGTTAACCTATCGTGCCATTCTGATTCACAGCAAGAGTGCACAACTCCATTCATGGAGGGTCTGTGTGTATGTGTGTATCGGACTTAATTTTCTAAACAGCTGCATACTAATTCACCCCTTTGTCAAACCGCAGTGAGACATTTTCACCAAGGATACAGTCTGCAGCTGTAGTTCACGCTTATCAAAATATCAGATCAAATAAATGATTGAGCTCATTAAATAAGGGTACTACTGTTTCACAGTGGAGACAGGAACACAATGATTCCCTTTAGCATTCATTCATATGCCACATGAAGTGTAAAAAAAAGAAAAGTAAAACACTGATCTCAATTAAGGGCTGGAAAACAGGGAATTTTAACGGAAGATTGGAACTGAAAAATTGTAAACTGTCGGGAACACAGAAAATGGACTTGACTCCCCTTAGTAGCTATATCCTACCGTTATGACTTCCAATACCTTCATTTTGCAAGCCTTTGCTGTAACAGCTGCTTCCAAATGCTGAGGGAGAGCTAAATAAACTGTTGTAATCACCCCAGTGATTCAACAAAGGTATCACACCGTAGCACATCCATTGATGTGAACTCATATCTTCAGCTAATAATGCCAAGAATGTAATCCTATTAAGCACCGTTATAAAATATTTAATGTACCTACCATTATTTGCTGTGCTGCTGCTTCCCGGATTGACCTTCAAAAAATTATACATATATAAAATTTCAACACACTCTAAAAAGGATGTGCACTCCAAATACAATCAGTATTCATTTTATGGACAGAATATAAAACAATTCCTCAAGGAATAAAGACTAAATTATACATTGCATGGTTTGATGTTTCCCAAGAGTACAGCCAACATGCCCTTTGATGTGTAACAAAGTGAATAATTGACCTATTGCTAAGTCCCACCCCTCTTGGTTACTGTTGCTAACTCAAACAATTGATTTCATGTGAGAAATTTATAGTGTAAACGGTAGCCGCATTGGCACTTTCCAAAATACTCCAACGGGTAACTGACATGTTTTTTGGAAAAACGAGAGCGTTTTCCTCAAGAAGCAGGCAGAAAGGTTTGCAATATAGAATGGTGTCAGTATTACAGGTTCCCAAGCACGTCTTTTCACCATGCTGTCTGACTCAATTTATGTTTTTTTAAAAAACAATTTTCAGTGAGCTACTGCAAGCTTCCCATTGGTTTCAAAGCACCTTGACTGAACTGCTTGACCGAGGTCAACATGCATATTAACAAAGGTATGATTGGACAATTTCGTTTGGGGAGGAGCCTAGCGGTAGGTCAATTGTGAACAAGCAGTGGTCAGAGGTTAAGCCTTACCAGCTCCGCCTCCCAGTCTTCCATGGTTTACCCTGTGTGTGAACACATGTATTTACATTAGGCCCACAAATACAATACTTTGCATGCCACAAGTTACAACAAAATAAGCTGCTGGAAATGGATGCCCTGCTTATGTTGTATGTTTGTCTTTTGCCCTGATCACTGAACTCTTTTGGCAGTAATATAACCTGCTGGTGGAATTCCAAATTCATGAACCATGAGCGAGTCAAGTATAATCAGAGTCCCTAGATGCAAACCCGTTGATGCTACACATTCATTAACAATCTATAACGGGGCCATTCTATGTCATTTCACATGCCATGACACCCAGATTGTTCTGGAATGTTTTCTGTAGTAAGAAACAGTTAAGATAAGCATCCATTTAACATTATTATGTTGAAATATTTTATCTGTGAGAAATTGCACCCAAATTGGATATTCTAGCTTGGTATGGTTCACATAATATTCATTAAATATAGTACCGTGAATCCGATGTGAACCAAAATCCTTCCTAATGATGATTAAGACATGATGAATTCAAAATAAATGGTCAAAATCCACCCACAGACTCCCAAACACATGCATCCAGCACAACAGATGGTATACAACATCAGTTATATAGGTTTAAACAGTAGCATGGAGCTATGGTTCGGAGGACTGTTTATTTATACCATCGAATGTATTCCCAGTGAAAATGGTCATGGTTATTTTCCCCTGTCCAGATTAATGAGTCAGTTAAGTCATTTGTGTTTTGTCCCATTAGACTTATGTTTTGCCACTTCCTGGTTCTGACCACCAGACGGTGCCATTTCTGTTATTAGAGTAAAAAGGGTGAAGAAAGAAAAAAAAGTGTCTTCAATGTTAATTTAAAGCTTTATTTTCAAATGATACGGATTTAAACATAACCCTGATCTCAGCCTAATGCCGGATTTACACCAAGAGCGGCAGTCTGGCCGGAAGTCATTCAATTCCAATGTAGAGAGGACGACAAGGCGTGATTCCGCCAGTGTCGCTGGCAGCGGTACAAATCGCGAGTACCACACTGTTTGCGCAAGCTAAAAGATTTTTTCACTTCTGCGCAAATCCCTATGACCAGCCAGTGCACAAACCAATCATATGAAAGGAGGATCATCTCACTATAACACGTTTGTGCTTTGGCTATTCTAATTGCTCTAATAACTAATTGGCTTAAGTTTTAGTGAGCACCATAATTCATTGGACAGTGAAACATTTTTTGTTATTTTGGTTCTGTACTCTAGCACTTTGAGTTAGAAAGGATACAGTGGCAATGAGGTTGAAGTGCAGACTGTCAGCTTTAATTTGAGGGTATTTTCATCCATATCGGATGAACTGTTTAGAATAGAAATTATAGAACCTTTTGTACATAGTCCCCCCCCTTTTCGGGCATAAAAAAATATTTAACAGTTTAACATAATGTAGTATAAAGTAATAATTTTTAATATTTGGTCACATATTCTTTGCATGCCATGACTTCCTGATGTCTGTGACCCAACAATATCAAAAGTATATGCGTGCGTGCAAGGGGACAGACACTCCATTGTGCCTCAGTTGATCAGGAGTGTTAATTGTTAATTACATGGCCTACATTCTAAGGCTGATATGACAGGTGCTGATTTTGTGAAACAAGACATGTTTGGAACTATCTATTTCAGAGTTTTTTTACGTATTTCTTTTTTTTTAAACAAATTTTCAGAATTTCCATCTTAAGAAATATACCTTTCACAACAGCCTTAATTTCCCTCTGCAACACAGGTCTGGGATTGCAGCCAACACTAACTGTTATGCCAAACAAAAAGAAAATCAGCATGACACAGAAAATATTGCAGAACTCAAAGCTATCCGCATGAATGAAAATAAGAAAACCAAATTATCTTTGAATCTTTGAAGGATTTACATTTCCTTCTCTTAACATCTCATGATTCTATAGGTAACAAAAGAACAGTACTAGTTGGTTGCCGGTGGCAAGAACAGCCGTTCTCCCAAACGCCCTGAAATGTGTCCAAAATCAATATCTGATAATGACCACCCAAAGAAATAGTAAATGTACCCAATATGACCCAAATTAGCTTTTACTGACAGTAGGTGTAGAATCGCACTCTAGAACAGTCCAGAGATTCATGCCAATAGTTATACGCAGGCAAAGAGTACTTAGCCCAAGTGCTCTTATTGGGGTTGGTCAACATCGTATGAAATCCCACTCCTGCAAATACTGTATCTAGAAAAATACTGAACCTCACATAGACATTAAATATCAAACCAATTTAAAATGACTACCATTTCAGATAAGTCTCCAAAAGCTTTTGATAGGTACATCAAACAACAAACCGTTGAAATCACCCTGCAAGTTGCACTGAAATCAAAATCTCATCTAAGATTATGATGGAATCAAAGAATGTTACAAAAAAGGAATTTCAGTAACAAATATGAAAAAGCACACATGCGCATTTCAGAACGCAAGCTCACTGCTTATAACCAAAACTGAAAGATAAATGAGGATGTAAAAGAAACTGAAAATTGCCAGGAGGGAGAAAGAAATCGATCAGAGTGTAAGGCCTTACCAGAAACCATCCAGAGAACCAGCACAAAGCAATAGACCTCTGCTTTTATCTGGCTCAAAAAATGGAAACTCCCATTTAGTTCACAAGCAATTTAGATCTCAACTGAAATGTAAGCTCATGGGGGAATTCCATCTCAGAGGTATGGACTTATGAATAAAACGGTAATACAGTTACCCACCATTTAGTTTGAGATGGGACATATCAAAGATGACAAGACTGTGTAAGAGGTATTTTATGGTATTTTTCTAAATGCTAAAGCTCTGGCATATGTCTAGACTAATAAATTATTTCCTCAGAAGTGGATGCCAGAGCAGCTTGGCTTTGTTTATATTAGGCCTCAACAGAGACCTTTAATTACCAAGGAATTCCATTTTGTTTATTTTGGAGACAGGGACATCAGCTGGTAATACACATTTTACACAATAGCCGCTCATTTAAAACGTAATGTTGTTATACAAAAAACAACAATGCAATGCAACAGCAATGTTTTCGTACGACTCTACGTCCAACGCTACATATGACTGCTAACAATTTAGCAACCCAACTACCAAACGAGCGCTAACTGGCCACATAATTAGCAAGCAACGCGTAACATGTATTAATTAGCCATCTAAAACGTTAATTTAGCCATCAAGATTATTATTCAAATCGAACTGCAGAACTAGCAAACTCATGCCAAGGTAAACTTGAGAGTGAGAACAAGCAATACCTTAGGCTACCCATGAACTGAAATGCATGCAGAAGTACGAATGAGTAAAACAGCAAGTTAGCATCTGCAGCTAACCCAATACAATAACTAACAGTAATCCCATACATCAAGGGATACACGAACTAGCTAGTCTAGCTGCACAATCCGGCCAGGTGGTTGGTAGTCACAGGATAAATTAACTAACGTTATAAGAAAACTTAATATAATAAGTGTAAGTTAAAAAATATGTGATTATATTTATACTAAAATGTAATATCACACCCTTTCCATTGTGCAAAAACTAAAGCGTCACAAAACCTTACTTTTCCAGAGTCCAGACCTTCCTGGCCCCCCCCAATGACCTCCTACTGAAAAAAAATTCGGGCGCAGTAGAACGCTAAATTAGCGGCGGGAAGTAGTCACGTGGTAGGCTATGGCTGCGTCCCAATATTCTTCACTCCCCACCTCCTTTCCTCCACTCGCCCACTACCAGCTCCTACCCGGAAGTATGCAAAACTGCCTGAACGTTTTGAGTAGCTACATGTAGTCGCATACACAATGTACTTGACATTGCGGTTTGCGTCGAGACATTAATGAATTTGTAAGTATAACTATTTGTAAGTAATATGTAGCCAAATCAGCAACATTAGATTAAAACACAAAGATCCGTTTCCGGGGCAAGGAGGGACGCACCCTATGTGTCACATTGAAGTTTGCGCGATCACTCCCCTCTGGTTTAGGAAACTCTCCCATTAGCAAGAATATCGGCATCCAGGTTTATCACGAGAAACATATCGTGGGTCTTGAAACTTTTGCGGTCTTCTGAAAATATCGGCACACAAAATCATGGTGAAAGAAACTGGATGTTCTGTCTTTGAAAAGAGCTTTGTCTAAGTGAACATGGAATCAATATGTTCGCGAAAACCATCTGTAACCTATAATTGTTTTCAAAAACAATCTTAAATTTGGAACCTGATTCAGCAACAATTTTCTGTTACACTGATGTTGATCAATTAATTCTGTTTTGTTTTTAATAAGATCAGACCATACCCAGTGTGTAGCTACTTATTCAGCCAGCCTGATGCTGGCAAACAAAAAAGGTTGATCCAGTGTTATATTTTTAACAAAATTGCATAGCCTACTAACAAACAAAAAGCTTCAACACTGAAAGGTATTTGAATACTGACACTGAACAATGTGATATTTAAGCTTTATAGAAGACATTGTCACAGGAAGAGCAGTGAATACAGATAGAGTCAGGGACTGAATCGGGATGTGTGCTCTTTGTTCAGCATTTGAGATAGGCAGGGATGAGCATGTTTTCTGAATGGAAAAAGTAACTCATGGTGCTCACTGCTCACATATCCAAGAAAATACAATTATTTATTTTGAGGCAAGAAAATGAATAGACAGTTAAACAAATTGAAATTCAGATAAGATAAGCCGCACAAAATAATATAAAATTGTGAACACTTGTCACATGCTGCACAACTCGGGAGATGACCATGGCCCTCGCTCCAATCAATTGCAAGTCAATGGCATTAATTGCGCAGGTAGGTAGGCTATAATTATTTGTTGCCCAAATATCAGATGGAGTGTAGCCTATTTCAGATTTAATGTAGCCTACTGTACTACTCAATGTAATGTTAATTAATTTGAATTCTTTGACTATTCAAGCCTTTCTGTCATTTAATTATTATGTAGGCTACTGCTTTGTGGACTCTTGAACACAAATACTATATTGCACATTTATTTTAAAAAGACAATACAGTCAGATGTTTTATGCAACAGAGGGTGATATCACGCCCTCACACTGCAATTAGTCCCCTTAATGGGACGTCTTTAGCTCAGCAAGCTAATTATATTGAGCCATGAAGATAGCAAAGTGACTCTATCGCAAAGATTTAAAATGTTATTTATTTACTATTACACATCATGTAGCCTAAATAATAATAGACAGTGTGTTACTAAAGCAATTTGCTACGGTTGTAACCCCTATTTGAAGTAGTGACCTGTTTCAAAGGCCATACCATCGGGCTTAGGCTGTTTCCAAACTTCATCTTAAGTTTGTAATTGAATACTACAATTAAGGCACTTTAAATTTAAAGCCCGTCTTAACATTATTCTATTTGTCACCGAATATTTTTTATTCTCAGGACAAATCATCACTTTCCACTTGTTATTAGTCTTCTTATTCACAAGAGGGCATATGCTTTCATACTTCATATGACAGTGATTTGTTTCGAGCATCACCACATACAGGCGCTGCGCATATTAACAGATTTACACATAAGTAGGATAGGTTGGTAATTGCACAAACAATAATAACACAAGATCCATGTGTTATAAAATGTAGTGGATCTGCGCATCTCTTTCTCTAAACGGATGTAAGCAGAAAACCTCCCTAGCGAGTTTTCGAAATCTCCGGCGAGTGCAGTGAGCAAATGCCAGTGCAGTGACGACTGGGGGAGGAGAGCGTAGAGGCAGGCGGCCATTACATAGCTAGCTGAGTTCCCCTGGAAGGTCGGAGGGAAAAGGGAGGCAGCTTGTGCGGCTCTTGCGGCGTCCCCCAGTGATACACCCGCTGGACCGGTGTATTCTTCCCACCACCACGCTAGCTAGCCAATTAACTACGGATATTGAAAGGCTCGGCCCGCTTTTTAGCGTGATAAGTTATACCGTCTCAGATTTAGGAACGTTAGTGCACCATCATAGGCAATCTGTAAATAACTTGAAGGAGTAAAATTTACGTTAAATATCTAGCTAACGATAGCTAGCAAGTGACGTTACAGCAGATAGAACCCCCTTATTACAATAATTCAAAATTGGTGTGTGTTTCAAAATGGACGAAAAGGCTTTTACAAAGGAACTGGACCAATGGGTCGAACAGCTGAATGAATGCAAGCAGTTGACGGAAAACCAAGTGAGGACGCTTTGCGAAAAGGTAAGCTAATGTTAACTAACGTACGCCTGTGCCAATCATAGTTGCTAGCTAGCTAGCTACTTGGCTAACGTTAGCAAAGCAAGGTAGCAGCTGTACGTTAGCAGTATACGACTGTGCCTTGATGTCCAGCTGATCCAGCGCGTTCTTGTATAGTTCTGTGGTTTCGACAGATATGATTAGCTAGCTAGCGTAGTAACCCAGCCATTTAACGTTAGCATTGTGCTTGCATCAGCCAGAGGATTTGGTGCCTGCTTGCAACATCATTAGTGCGGGCCACCTTGATTGCTCGCTTGCTAATGTTAACTGGTAACGTTAGCATGTACCTCACTAGGCTAGCTAGCTAACGTTATATTCACCTAAATATTGACTGTCCTTACGTTGCAGATGTGCTGAACCTGAAGCCATGATGAACAGCAATAGGGATAATTAGCTAACGTTAGCCATATAACCGGCTTGCCAGTAATTACGTCGTTAGTTAATTTAGCACTGACTAACCAGCTTAACAGATAACGTTAGTTGCGTAACGTTAACGTTACATGATTTTGCTCATAGGCAGTTTAACATGCTAGTTTAATACGGTAATACTTAGTTAACGTTAGCTGTTAAACAATTTGTCTCCGAGTTTCAGAGGCAGAATTACAAAATAAACGGCTGCATAACAAATGGCTAGCGCTATCACTGATTGTACGATCAAAACAAAAACAAACTCTAAATTGAACAACTCGTAACGTTATTCGCTACGATTCACTATTGGCCACGTAACGTTAGCGTTATACTAAGCATTTCAATATATTCTATACAAAGAAGAATATCATCTTAAATGACCAAAGTAGTTCGTCTGGAAGTGAAACTTGCAAAAACTACTGAGTCATATTGGATGTGTAACATACTATCTGTGACCATCGTCTTTTTACTGTGCTGTTATGATTTCAAGTGCTAACCTATATTTTTTTCCTCTTCACCATCTTTCTGTTGCCCATTTTCCATATTATTTAGTTAATTGTTATTTTTGTGCTTTCACAAGAATCATTGTTTTGTTGGTTGACACTAGCAATTCAATTTGCCTATAAAAATATTAATATCAAGGGAAAAGGCCGTGTGTGCTAGGCATAATTACACACCAGATCATCTGTATATGGTGAGTTACCTGGTAACCACAAAATATCAGCATTATAATCTGGTGATAAGAAATTATCAGTAATGTCACGCACCACTAAAGGCTTTTATTTTCGTTATTTCTATTTTTCAGGAAAACGTCATGTGGATTGCTTTTTGGATGGCTTGCTTATGGCAGATTGTATTAATGCACTCATCTCCATTTGTCATGTATTTTCAGTGTTTTTGCCAAGGAAGATTTGTTACAAAGGGTGCTGTGCCAGTATTGCAATATGGTGGTGAAATGCTGCATTTTCACTACTCTGCATGTCTGCATCTGTATGTGTGTACAGGCCTTTTTCCAAAAGTGTAATGTACTTTAACTACTGTTTTGTACGTACTTATTGTCGCTGTCCACAATTCAACTCTTAATTGCCCATGTATAAATTTCAGATGGTATCTCCCATAATGCTGTGTTTTGTCCAGTTTATGCCCGTTTTGCGACAGTACAGGTTAGGGCTGTCACTTTTTCCTAAAAATTGAGTTTGAATGAATATCTCATTATAGAGAACTTTGTTCGAATTTGTTCAAATTTTCTACCGTCAACATTTAAAACGTTACAACATTGCCTAAATATAGGCCTATAATTATTATGGCCCAGTTTTAACTTCCCATTAAACGTGCAGCTGAATGGCTTAAATGAACTAGGCTTAGGCTATAACTAAGAAATAATGGCAACAGTATCTTGAACTTTTGTTAAGCAAACCAAAACCAGAGGAAATCATAACAATGGCAATTATGCTGTTCGCAGCAATAAATTGACGTATGGTAGATCAACTTTTGTTCAAACAAAAGAAAAAAATTATAACAAATGTGTCCATTAATTCACAACAATGTCATCGCTTATTAAATTAAACTGAACTGACCGATTTCTTTTGGAGGGGAGACAACTGTTTGGACTTTGGAGGGTTAGTTGCTTGCATGTGACTTTCTCCACGGTTATTTTGTCTCCCATGGCATAGAACCCGTATATTTCCAAATGGCACTCATGAGGTGCAGTAGAATTGCAATTTTCTTGGCCCCTCCATTTCAGGTGTATAGCCTACAGGCTACAACAGCCCTAGTACAGGTCGGCATTACTTACCATAACTGTTACGTTGATGAGACAAAAAAGATAGTAAGTAAATAATGTTGTCTAACATGGCAATATATGACACAGAGCAATTGTGGAAATTAATGTATTATAATGAATGCATTATATTTTTAAAGCACCCTAACTAGAGGCAGAATATTCCATCTGTTGTAGTCCTTCAGAACTGTACTGAATCAGTTTGTGTGCTGAACGTATGGTCAGATGATAATAAGGCTGTTACATGAAATTGGCCATAAATCATCAGACCGTGTCCATTGCAAATTATAGATCTGCAGTTGACCCTAGGTCTGGTTGCAGAAGTCTACATTGTAAATTGACCCATCTTTACATCCACCACAGGCCAAAGAGATTCTGACCAAGGAGTCCAATGTGCAGGAGGTGCGTTGTCCCGTCACGGTCTGTGGGGATGTCCATGGCCAGTTCCATGACCTTATGGAGCTCTTCAGGATCGGGGGCAAGTCACCCGACACCAACTACCTGTTCATGGGCGACTACGTAGATAGAGGCTACTATTCAGTGGAGACGGTCTCACTTCTTGTAGCGTTAAAGGTATGATTAGTACCATGACAAACAAGATCCTTGGTGGAAAAGATTGCTTGGGAAAACAAGGATCTTGTTTGCTCACCATGAGTGCAACATGTCAAGAGTCCTTGTCACTTGATTTGTCTCCTGGTTGGTTGGATAATCTAGAGCAGAGTGGTTGTCTTGATCTGTTGGCTCTTGGTTGTCATCATGATCAGGCTAAGATCACTCATGTTACATGAGTCTAAATATTATTAGGCAAGAGTATTTCCTTCCTTGCTGCTCGTATTATGTATTCTGTTTTTCTCTTTGTAGAAAAAACTTTGTGGAAGACTGCTGTTATCCGTTTTTGAGAGCTTAATCAGATCGTAAGACTTCAACAAAAAAAGCAAAAATGTCAACCCTATTTACATAATGTTATTGCAACTCCATAGTAAGTGTCTCCTGATGTCATGATCAGGTCAATTCATAGCGGTTAATTTTCCTCACCAAGTGTGAGCTAATGCAGTCCATCAATGTTTGCCTGTGGTGCTTGTGAGGAGATGATGTTGCACTTGGCGTTAAACCCCATCTGCTTCTCTAGGTGCGTTACCCAGAGCGCATCACCATTTTGAGAGGCAACCACGAGAGCAGGCAAATCACGCAGGTGTACGGCTTCTACGACGAGTGCCTGAGGAAGTATGGCAACGCGAACGTGTGGAAGTACTTCACCGACCTCTTTGACTATCTCCCACTGACCGCACTAGTAGATGGACAGGTGAGGCCAGTCGCCAGTGGTGCATTCACATCGAGTTAAAGCACATGAATGATAACAACAAAAAAATAAATCAAGGTTAAAATAAGTGTGGAAATACCTCATACTTTGCTATGTTTAGAAGGCCCTACACCAGGACCCCCAACCCTGTTCCTGGAGATCTACCGTCCTGTAGGTTTTCATTCTAACCCTAACAAAGCACACCTCACTCAACAGCTAGAAATCTTTTTGAGCTGCTAATTGGTAGAATCAGGTGTGCCAAATTAGGCTTGAAATGAAAGTCTACAGGACGGTAGATCTCCAGGAACAGGGTTGGGGACCATTGCCCTACAGTAATTTGGAACAAATGCAAGCTCAAGAATGCGCCGTAACGCATTGTGTGCGCCTCGGTCCAGATGGATAGATCCACAGGACTATGGATAGATGGCATCCTAACAGAGTTCCTGTTTATGTCTCTCTTAATGTAGAATAAAGTATAGACTTCACCTTCATCAAAGTATTTTTAATTCATGCGATACCTCTTTTGCCAGTTTGAGACCCTCAGGGAAGATTTTTGGTCTCTTTTTAAAATTGTTATTCCAGATGCTTGAGTCCAGTGTGTGTTCATTCTGATTGTTATGCAAGTATATAAACATTTTTAGGTCAGTAATTGGCCATCATCAGTCTTACTGAGTAGCCACCATAGTATGTTATTATTCCTAAATCACCACCTGACAATCAGCCTTGTTTTAATTATAATTTGAGGATAAATATTCTTGTGTAGTGGTCAGACCAGACTTGGTCTCTGTAATGCTTCATGTAACTGACCAACATGGGAAATTTGAAATGATAACCGATGTGACCAGTGACAAATTGTCTGTTTCCTGGTCAGATCTTCTGCCTACATGGTGGCCTTTCACCCTCAATAGACACACTGGATCACATTCGGGCCCTGGATCGCCTGCAAGAAGTTCCACATGAGGTCAGTCATCGCACAGGAGCAGTGCCATTTGGTCATCTTCATTTAAATTTTTCAAAAGCTTATCTTTCACATAATAATAAATAAATAAATAAAAATTGTAAAAATTGTTAATATTGTTAAATATGGCTGTTTGTAAAACACCATTAGCTCTTTGGAGTGTTATTTCAGTATAATTAGCGGTCATTTAGGACTAACTTGCGTTTAGCTTTACAAATTTATTTATTTACAAATACAAGTGTATTTATCCTAATGAATGATTTAGTTCTGTAAGGCACATCATGTAATACTTTGCTCTAATACAATATGGATCATTATTAGTCACAGCACGATCAGACGTGGTGTATAGGTCACAATAACACACAGGGTTTCCAGCTGCTTAAAATCCTTTCATTTTGAATTGGAATTTCCATGGCTGGTAAAGTGCTTGAATTTGAATACAGTGCTTGGATTTTGTTACTTTCCTTAACGTTATAATCATAAACTGTCTGGCTGTTGGGATGAATCAAACATTTCAGAAATTCAACAGCCATTAGCTGCTGGAGAATTCTAGATAATGGTCCTTGAAAAGTGCTTGAATTTTATTTCTGAAAAGTGTGGGAATGTTGTACACAAGTGGACAATCCAGTTCAATGCATGTATTGTCAGAAAAATGGTATCAAATAAGACTGTACATGAGAAGGCTAAAAATGTAAGATTTAAAAAAAAAAAAAAAAAAAAAAACAAGTTTAAAAAGATTACATCAGATTAAGAATAGTAGTTAAAATTCTAAGAGTAGAATAGTTAGCCTTAGTAGTTAATAGTTATTCTGCAAAATGGATATATCAAACTGTATATCACTCGCCTAGCCTACGTGGCTGCATTCTCACGTATGTGTGTGGTTCTAGTTTCACCCAAGTAGACAGAGGAAGCACACTGAACTGGAAACCCAGCTCTAGTTCCTCGTTCCTTCTTCCTTGTTTCTGGTTGCTGGTTTAAGTTGTGACAACAGAAAAGCCCAATGCTCTCTCTCACACATTATTTGTTGACTCTGCAATCCCTCCATCAGCACCTTCATGATGAATGGTGAAGGCCCACCAGGAGCCCCCCTCAAACATTCTTTCTATGCAAGTGTAACTACAGGTCAGAGCCTGAATGTAGATTTTCCATGAATTGAATGAACAAAATGAAAGATGGCCAATTAAACCTCAGATTCAAAATCCAGAGAAGGGTGCCTCTGACATATCTTGTACTTAAACGATAAAGAAATGACAAGCTGTAACCATAAGGAGTATGCATTGAGTTACTGTAGTAAAAATATTGGTGCCCAATAGCAGCAAAGTGGCTAACCATGTTTCATGTAGAGGTGTTAAGTATTATGTGATAGATGTATGTTATGTTGTGTCCCTTCATATTGGAAGAAAAGAAAAAAAAAAAGTCCTTTGAATAAACAAGCTTGCCCATTGCCCATTCATACCAACCCAACAGCCACCATACATCCAGAACAATACCTGGGACTAATTACTGTTCTTTACAGTATCTCTGACAGCAAGGCACACAGGACAGACAGTGCTTTTTTTCAATTTAGAGTTTTTGCTGTGGAAAAAATCACTAACTGACAGCGAAACTGCTGTCATCATCACGATCGAGAGTAAAAAAACAAACCTACATATTGGTGATTGCAGGGAGGAAAAAGTGGTGCTCGAGGTGTTTTTGAATTTATCTCAAGTCAATGTCTATTTAATGCCTGGCCATTTGCACATGCTTGCTTTTCAGCTAAGTATCCACCCTGCAGAGAATGCGTTTCAGAATTCTTGCTTTCTTTTTTGGAATGCGAATGGTGAAATTGCAGCCTCTACCCTTTCTGCCGCAATGTTTACGTGGACACTGAAGCAGTCCTTAATTTGCACTCTCCTGCTTTCGATTTGGGTCAGTGGTTAAAGTGGAGAGCAAGATTCTGCATGCAGAGTTGGGAGGGGACCTCTCACGATTATTTGTGGTCATGACCAACTGACGGAGTAAGCTGGGCGGGGTTTCTGAGCTGACTGTTTGATTACCTATAATTCACTGAGTCTGTAGTGACCTTTGGGCAGGCATGTGAAAACAAAGGAAATGGGTTGTCTCTGAGTGTGAAGGCAAAAGCTACGTGATTTCTGGCTTGAAATGGTTTCTGTACATGAAACTCAAACCAACCTGTAAATCGGTAATGGGTCGTGACGTTGGGGTACGTTCAGATCATAAGTTTTAAATCCTAGCGTAGCATTACAGTTTTGGTGGAAAAGCCCATAAAAACAGAAATCTATCGCTGTCTTCACATTGGCCTGTGTAGTGAAAACTTGAAACGGATGTTGGAGATGGTTTGATCTTTTATTGGTTACTTCAAACGGAGAAAGAAAAAAAAGGAAAAACTCACATGGAGGTTAATCCTGTTGATTCCTGCCAGTGCTCTTGCTGTCTGTAGTACATGGTTTTCTTTGTTTCAGGCAGTGTTAATAAATTGTTACAACTCCTTATGAATGCTAAAATTTAGTTCTTATTTTTTTACTTTTGTTATTTAGTTTTTTAGCCCCCAGGAAACCGGAATAAATTCTGGTAGTCCCAGATCTCAGTCTTTATACAACTACAAACCCTTCCATGAGTGTTGGTTGGCCCAATTTTAGTTTCTTATTTAGCAAATTAAAGAATAAGCACCAATGTAACATCGGTTAGGCATGTATTTATTTATTTTTTTTCAAATATATTTTTGTTGCATTTTTGCTTGTGTGTTTTGTGAAATTTGATGTTTATTAACATTTATAAATAGCAGTTATGTCCTGGCAACCCTAATATAAGCGGCATAACCAATGAAAAAACAAAATTACACATGGAAATAAAAGTTTTTTTTTTTTTTTGTCTTGATGCATTCACAATGTATTTCCATACCTTTGGCTCTATCTTGACGATCTTGGTGCATGGTCTAAAACGCACTCCACTTTTGCTAGTTAGACGGCGTGTTATTTGAGTGCTAAGTAAGGCGCAAGGTGCAAATGGGCAGAACTTAGCCTCTTCATTAATTATAGGTGTGTCTTGGCCGTAACATGCAATAAACCAATCGGAGTGTCATCTCCCATTCCCTTTAAAAGCCACCTGCGTTTGCACCTTGGCGGATTGCTAATATAATGGCGGACAGTAAGACAGTGAAAAGTGCAATATACAGCTGGTGACCTACTCATGCATGAAGTTAAAGCTTTAAAATCGTTTTGTTCAGTTATGGAATAACAGGTGAAATCAGCTGAGTTTTAATTGCTGAGAGTATGGAAATCTGGTCACTGTAATTAAAAGAAATATGAAGGAAGAAGAATAGGGTTAAAATTCTATTAAAATGGTGAAATTTTTATTAGCCTACGATTAAAACATGGAGATAATCAAAAAACCTTATGCACAGCGAATCCCCGGGACCGTAGCCAGGCTATTTGATAAGCAATAGGCATACTAACTGCAATACAAGGACAAGGTTTTTAACTTTTTTCAGTCAAAACTAGTTACATGCTGTAGATGAAGAGAGCTGTAGTCTACAAACAACTGCGACATGACTTAAGACCAGGTTTGTGGTGATTTTAGCGCAAGCGCTTTCTGCTGTTCACTTGCTATGAGCGCAAGATCACTTGGTATTTAAACGACGTGAACGCTGGGCGCTAAAATGACAGCTGTGCCGGTCTGAAACTAGCAAAGACACTTGCGGTTGTAAGAGAGGGCCCCTGATTTATAATTGCCTGCGTCCTGACTGTAACATTCTCTAAAATACTTTTGCTAAAATTACAATCCTATTATAGATACTGCTGGCTAATTACCGGCCTTTTCTTGTCGTTCACAAAACCTAATATTTCAATGCAAATCATGTACAAGCGTGTTTTCCAGAGAACCTCAGCAGCTTTTGGAGAGATTTTGGAGGCTCCATCTTAAAATGTGGTTCGAAAGGCTCCTGCCGTGGTAGGACTGAGTCTGATCAAGTCTTTCTTGTGTTCCAGGGCCCAATGTGTGACCTACTATGGTCAGACCCGGACGACCGTGGTGGCTGGGGGATCTCCCCAAGGGGCGCCGGCTACACCTTCGGACAGGACATATCCGAAACCTTCAACCATGCCAACGGGCTCACACTTGTGTCCCGTGCCCATCAGCTCGTCATGGAGGTGCGTCTGTTCCCTCTGTCCGTACCTACTATGATGAAAGTGAAGCTTACTAAAGGCGAGCTCTAGTGGTGGAACAGATACTGAGTGTTGTTTGGGTCAAAGTAGTGTTGCTTGGAAAGGAAACAATTGCCAACATTCCTACATCACATAAAGAATATACATTTCCCTCGCATGTAGCTGAAGAAAAAGCCATTTTTATCACATATATTGCAGCTTAGTTAGTATATTTTTCACGGTTTCTGAAAACCATTGACCATAATACATTGGGTAATTCCTGCTTGTTGTTCCCCCCCCAAAATAATCTTAAATATTTGTAAATTAATAAAAAACACTTTTTTTTTAAATGGTGCCTGTTGCAACTCTGGTGGAGTCACTGATCGGCCGCCAAAGAACGATATGTGTTTAAAAAAAGCTGGTTTTTCATTACCTGTTTGACTTTACTTTTTGAACCACAAGACTCCATTCATATGTCAAATTGAACGAATCGCAATCATTCGTTAAACGGTTTTCTTTGAAATTGAACCCACTAAAGCATTGCCAAAACATGCAGGGGTTGGGAGTCATCTGGCGTTGGCGCTGTGTGATACAGAGCTCCTACTGCTATCTGCTCTGCAGGAGTTAGCTGTTTAACAGGAATAAATAATTCAGGAAGGCTGTTTGCTATAGTTTATTTATAGTGTGCCTGTCTCTACCCTTGAGTCGTATGAGAGGGAAGAGTCTGGATCTCATTGAATAGGCTATAAACACTTTGAATTCACTCGGATGAGAGCCGGAGTAAATTGCTTGCCTTGGTGTTTTTTCGCTGAACTTGTAGGTTATCTGTTTATTATGGTGCCGGAGAAGGATTTTACATGGAGGAGACATTTTAAATCTATTTTTAATAGATTTTTTTTGGACCAAAAGTAAATGTGGGCTAACTGACCTCATTATCTGCGCTCTGAGTATCTAGTGTAGGGGTGTCCAACTTTGCTATTAGAGGGCTGCAGGGTGTGCTGTTACTAAGCGATTCATTTCTCAATTAAAGTGGTTGATTATAAAGTTAGCCGACCTGGTTTCTCAGGTCACAAGTTGTTGCTGATTTCAAGGTAAAAACAAAAACCGACACACCCTTCACCCATGCAGATCCATTGATGGACTACCATTTAGTGTCTCTCTAAAGACATGGGATGAGGTACAGTATTGGGGATCTGTGGTGTCTCTAAAGACATGGGATGAGGTACAGTATTGGGGATCTGTGGTGTCTCTAAAGACATGGGATGAGGTACAGTATTGGGGATCTGTGGTGTCTACTCATATAGGTAGTCAATTTTCACTTATTTTTCACATATTTATTTTTACACTTGAACAACTGTCTCCATCATTATTTTACCACAAATCCTCATGTACTGTAACAATATGGGAGAAGGTGACCAGTTTGTGTCTTATTAAGTTTTACCTATTATCAGGGAGGCTCCCTTCATTCAGGGTTTGTGTAAATTTAAATTATTTTTTCCGTTAACACAAGATGTAGAAAGAAGTGTGGTTACAATTAATGTGCAGTCTCTTTTTTTTTTTGGAAGTAAACCGTATCCCATGATGCAGATGAAATCCAGTAAAATCCAGTTCGTCATCCTGATTTGAGGAGATGCCAGCATTCATTGTGACATGGTTCTCTGGTTGCTAGTTGGCTTGGGGTTTTGGATAAGAAATCAAGAACTGTGTTTTTGCACGCACTTCACGAATTACCAGCAAAAAAAAAAGCTCCTTGACATTTTGTTTTATGGCATTTCTTGAAGAAAAGGATGGAAAAGATGGTTATTTAGACATAGATGCAGGTAAAGAAAAGTAATTTACTGCTTTCTTCAAAAGGGCGCATTCAAACACATTTCAGACAAACATATGATTTTCAAACTACACTCAAATGGTCCTTAGGGGAGAACGCCGGGTTATTTCTTAAACTTCTATATCGATTTTATGTTTAGGGCTCTATTTTAATAAACCAAACGCAATGGTGAACACAAGAGTAAACGCTTGGCGGTATCGCTCTGAGGGCGTGTCGGCGAGAAATTTGGTAATTTCATGACGGCAATCTTGGCGCATCTGATGGCGGTATTGCTAAAAGGCTGGGTTTAAATGTCCAAGGTGTGTGTCTATGGTAGCCAATCAAATTGTTGTTCTCATGCTTTAAAAAAAGCCAGTTGGAACGCAATCGCTCCATGCAATTTCATAATGAGCAACCCAAACGCACTGGACCGTCAACGACAAGAGCGATTTTCCGCACAGGAATCAGACATACTTGCAACAGAAGTACAGGCTAGGACTGTAGTAATTTATGGATCACAATCCACACCACCTCGTCTCCCAGAAGTTCGGAAGGCACGGGAGGAGGTGGCGAATGCATTAATTAGCCTACATTAGGTGATGTAGGCATAATTATGATTCAAATGGTAGGCTTATGATTCAACTGTGTCAATGTGTAATTTATATATTATAGGCTATTGGCCTACATGATCGCAGGTTTCTTGTAAGCTGTCCTGTTTTATTCTAGTAGTTTAAATTAAAATTAATTAATTAATAATAATTATGGGCTATTTGTTCATTAAATGGAAGTGTAATGTTGGCATCACCTATAGACACTACATGGAACTACATGACTAATAAGTTACCAAATTGCCAGAGTCTATTGCGTTTCCGCTAAGAGGTGGTTCCAGCTGATCATAACGCAATGGGTTTTCGTTGGTTCAAATTGTCACTGAGCCGAAAGTATTTTAGAACACGCCCCAGACAGCGCCACCCATCCCACTGCAGCGCAACCGAAAGGATGTTATGTTGAGAATTTGTTGACCCTAGCGGTATTGCTGAGAAACGCCATAGCGCCAGTTTTAAGACGTTGATGCTGTTAACAAGCTTGCGTTTGACTATACCGTCCCCTTGCGCTGGTTTGAAAATAGAGCCCTTAATGTGAGTCTTGAAGCTTACCGCACTAGAACTGCATCTCCCGGTTCCCTTGTTTCCAGCTTGTTCCCAGACACGCTGTGTCGCGCTGATCTACGTCAGTGGTGGTTAATTCCAGCTGCAGGTTTGTACTGTATACTCCTTCGAAATTGATCACATTCGCTGATAGATAAGTCTGATATGACCAAAGCGATGCCATCCTCATTATCTTCAGGTTCTTACGAGTTCGGTGATGTATAATTTATCTATGAAAATAAAAAACATTGTATATAATATTGCAGTCAAAGGTTTCCGAAATTGTACCTTCAGCCGCACCGTACTGCTGTTGGCTATACAAACTCGCCACGCCCCTCAAAGCCTCAGTTCCCTCATAATATTGAAATCATAGCATTCTCTCTGATTCAGAAGGAATCATTTCTAAAATAAGTAGTCTACGGCTGTGACTGAAAATGCTTCAGAAACTTTTGACTGCAATATTATATACAATGTTTTCAATTTTCATACCGAAATTATACATCGCCGAACTCGGAAGAACCTGAAGATAATGATGATGGCGGCATCCCTTTAGTCATAACCACCACTGACGTAGATCAGCGCGACGCAGCGTGTCTGGAAACAAGGGAACCAGGAGGCGCAGTTCTAGTGTGGTAAGCTTCAAGACTCACATTAAACATATAAAATCAATATAGAAGTTTAAGAAGTAACCCGGCGTTCCCCTTTAAATGACATTTCTGTCAATTAGATACACCTCGACTAAAGCTGACAACAGTAACAATAAAAACAAAAGCAGTCTGCTTCAGTTTTGGTTTCCTTTTTTATTCAAGATGGCTTTCCCTCAGATAATTGTATACGGGTACTATAAATGCAATTCACAAGCTACCGAGCGCAACTGTCGATTTCTCTCGCAAGGTCCCCGGTGCACTTTGATAGATGGAATGAAATGGCACTTTTGTTAGAAAATGCTCCAAAAACAGAGAGCAGCTCACAGGTATTGGCCTGCGCGTTAGATTTCTCGCGCAGTGCGTTGTTGCGCTCGGTAGTGATTTGACTGCTACAAGCACTGGATTCTCAGATGTATTTGGGCAGGGTTACGAAATGTATTTAATTTACCCTTTTTTTGTTTTATCTTTCAGGGCTACAACTGGTGCCATGACAGAAATGTTGTCACCATTTTCAGTGCGCCAAACTACTGTTATCGTTGTGGCAACCAGGCTGCCATCATGGAACTGGATGACACTCTTAAATACTCTTTGTAAGTATCTGTCTATTGCCTGACCTGTTGAACCTAAATACATATTTAACAGCAACTCTTATCTCTGCCACTTAAAATAAAAAATAAAAAACTGAGGATGGGTTAATGGTAAAAAGGTGACCGTCGTAACCACAAACTGGTTGATGCCCCTATGCCAGCCATTGTGAAGCACGCAGGACATGGAAAAACTGAAAAAGCCATCGTCATACACAAAAAACTGTGTGGTAGGGCTGAACGATTTGGGGAAAATGTCTAATTGCGATTTTTCTGCCAGATACCGCGATTGCGATTTGACTTGCGATATAATTTTTTAAAGTCAAGCTTCAGTTCAATATTCACTGTGTAATAGATTTAAAACATGGATGGAGCATTGCCACATGAATTACCATCAAAATATGAACTGCTCTATATTCTAATGCAAGGATGAGAACTTAACCCTTAATATCATATCAGCGCAATGTAAATTGGAATGAGCATTTGTCATGCCCTAAGAGACAAAGTATATACGCCATAGCCTATATTATGTACGATAACATAAAATAGTATTCCACCATCTGCAAAATTCTGCCAAATGTTCTATCTTCAATGAACATCGGTAGCCTACATCAAAAATAAATTTAACGATTGCACTACAGTATGTGAAATGCACTCAAAATGTGAAAATAACAATAAGGCTATCAAACATATTGGAAAGACAGTGCTCGAGTGGAAACACGAACGTACATATGTAGCCAGCGAGACCAACGGCATTTTAGAAACAAAAATACTTACATATCGGCAAAGGGAAACTCCCCTCCCTAATGCGAATTCTATAGAGCTTGCGTAATAACAGACCGTTAAAACGAAAACTGCCGTTACGCTGGGCTGTAGTAAATTGTTCAAAGCACCCAAAAATACGTGGCATATACCGTTGCTAAGGTTATAATGTACTCTATTGGATAAAAAAGCCGACAATTAAACCAGAATGAACTGTAATGAATGAGACAGGCTTACAGGGCATGAGTCGACGTTTCAGATAGTGTAATAGCGGTATAAAGTCATTTCTCAAACCGATTATACCAGACAATAAATGACCACTGAATTTTGAAAGGAACATCTCGATGTGTAAAACAAATTTATTTATTTCATGTTTAGTAGTATATATTGCTAGTAGAATACATTTTTTAAGTTTATCTCGTTGCTATGACATTATTCTAATTTTATATAATGAATAAATATATTTATGAACTCAAACATAGGCGCTATTGTCCACTATGTCACGCATGGGTAGGTATAGACTAGGTGGGGGGTTGCTTGTTAAATGGACTTGCTACGTGGAAATAGTGACACTTATAAACTCCGTATTCAGCAGAAATCATCACGAACCGTCTACCAATAAAGTTAAAACGCAGAGTTTGTGATTTCCACTAATAGTTTGGCTGCAGTAGCAACGAATGTCTCAGTTGAGCAAAATTCTATGCAAAGGAGTTAGAGACGGAATGAATTTGTAAAACCATTGACACGACAGTTTAAACCCTGGGTCAGACGCACTGCTTAACGTATGTCCTAAATCGCAGCCTTTGCGATTTGCTAATTGCATTGTTTCAAATCGCGATTTCGATTTGAAATCAATTAATCGTTCAGCCTACTGTCTGGGCCAATGAAAAACGTACACTAAAACTCCCATAATGTCAAAAGCTCCAGAAAGTAAACTATCCCTTTAAGACAAGACCTTCCATTACATTACTGTTGTGTTGAGTGTTGCTTGAGTCCAGATTGCTTTACATCATTTCTTGATTTGTGGTAAACCATATGCCTTTTCTAACAGTTATATTCATCCCCAGTTTAAAATATTTATCTGACATTGTAGAGGATATGAGTTTGTTTACACATACAATTTGGTTCACTGTTCCAAGGTTTGCTATTTGCCTCCCAACAAAAAAGTAATGTTTAAAGTTGTAGGCTGTTTAATTGCTTTTGATGATTTAGTAGGCACCTACTCCTTCCCTAAGTTGAAACACTGTAGAGATTTCTCCTGTGCAGGTCTGTGTGGAGTAATAATGTTTGAAGCAAGCTATAATTACATTTCATTATTAATCTCCCCTGTCTTCCCACTGACATCTCACTAATTAGGAACATGGTGTAACTTCTTAATAAGGACCAGTAATTCAGCTATTGTGAATAAAAGAAACGTGGTGTCAAAATCCTCAACCATAAAAATGCCTGGATGCTACGTCGGGGAATATGCAGATATCTTGTTATGAGCACCCTGTACTTGATCATCTGCATATTTACAGTCACATGGATTTTGTCTTATCCATGGGGAACCAGTGTGTGTGCGTGCGTGTGCGTGCGTGTGTGTGCGTGTGCGCGTACGTGAGAGTTGGTGTGCAAGTGTGTGTTTGACTGTTTACCTCAGTGCTCTCTGTGAAGTGCATTAAATCAGTGCTCTATGTTCTCTTGTCAAGTGGGGCCCATGTGACCTTCCGTGACCCTGCTGCGCTTTCTTTTACCCACAGCCTTCAGTTTGACCCTGCACCTCGCCGCGGAGAGCCCCACGTCACCCGCCGCACCCCTGACTACTTCCTATAAAAGTCTGCAGCGCCTCCAATTGGCTTGGTGTAGGACTGCAGCAATCTGTCAAAAGCAAAAATAAATAAATAAATACAAATCTTGATTGCATATATATATATATATATATATAAAAACGAATCAAATCAGTGAGATATGTTATAACATTAAAGCACTAACATGGACCAAAATGTGCCATATAAGCATTAGTACACGTATACAAAATGCCCAATGTCTCCGTACCGCAAGTGTCCCATTAAGCTTTCAGCTCAACAGTGAAAGATTGCCTGCTGTATACTATTGGTAGTCATGTTGTTTCTGTTCTGGATTGTATGATATTCAAAAGAGAAAAATGTACCAACTTGCTATATTCAACTTCACTGGCAAATTGTTCATTTTGAGTTGTAGCAATGCTGGGCATGTGAACTAGGATATGATTTTATAATGATGCACAAGCTTACCCCCTCCTGCAAACACTTGGCTTTGCTTTCATTTCTAAGGGCCTACTTTAGTCCCTTCCCTTTTACTGCCTGACCTTACCATTTGAGTTTACTGTACCTTTTTTCCTGTAAATTTGTCATGCAGTGATTGCATCTTTGGTGTATTTGAACAAATAAAGTACTTTTGATCGTGACCTACACGCTGCAGGTGACTGGCTCGTATGAGTGGTGCTTTCATAAGTGCAACAGGAAAGCATTTGTCATATCCACAGCCGCCCAATACAGCTTCATCAAATTCAAACATTATAATCATGCACTCTGTAAATTAACGAAAATATTCTTTGCATGCTGTTACTTCCTGAAGTCTATGACCCATCAACATCAAATGACTCTTATTTTCAGGTACTGTTACCTGAAGCGATACTATAACCTTTCTGCATGTGAATGGATCTCTCTGGGAATCTCTAAATTACGCTGGGCCTGGTACAGTATGAAACACATGACTGGTTAAATGGTTGTAAGTCATCAAGGATCTAAGGCAGGGGTAGGGAACCCTGGTCCTGGAGAGCCGCAGGGTCTGCTGGTTTTTGTTTTTACCTTAAATACAGCAACTACTTAGACCAAAGAAACCAGGAACCACTGTGTAATCAACTGCTTTAATTGATCAATTTAGTGGCGAGTAACAACTAAAACCAGTAGACCCTGCGGCTCTCCAGGACCAGGGTTCCCTACCCCCGATCTAAGGTATCAAACGAGCCCCAAACCATTACTGCGGCCAGATTTGGAGTAGTTGTGGATGTATCACTTTAAGGGTTGTTTCTCCTGACTTTTTTCCCCATAGAGTTCTATAGGAAAATGAGTCAGGAGAAATAACCCTAAAAGTGATCCATCCACAGCTACTCCATATACACTACTCACAAAAAGTTAGGGATATTTGGCTTTCGGGTGAAATTTATGGAAAATGTAAGTTCACGCTACAGTGATATTATACGTATCATGAAAGTAGGGCATTTAAGTAGAAGCATGCAATGGTGATTTCCTCATCTCAAACAATTTATTGAAACAAAAGCCAACAACAGTGGTGGGTATACCACAACAAAAATGTCAATGTCTCAATAACTTGTCATGTGCCCTTGAGCATCAATTACAGCTTGACAACGACGTCTCATGCTGTTCACAAGTCGACTTACTGTCTGCTGAGGCATGGCATCCCACTCTTCTTGAAGGGCGGCCCTCAGGTCATTGAGGTTCTGGGGTACAGAGTTACGAGCCTCTACACGGTGAGTCAGCTGATCCCATAGGTTTTCTATGGGATTCAGGTCTGGAGAAAGTGCAGGCCACTCCATTTGAGGTACCCCAGTCTCCAGCAGCCTTTCCCTAATGATGCGACCTCGATGAGCTGGAGCATTGTCGTCCATGAAGATGAAATTAGGCCTGTGTTGTTCATGCAGGGGCACAATGACTGGATTAATGATGTTATTCAGGTAGTATGGGCTTGTCACTGTACCATTCACAAAGTGTAGGGCAGTTCTGTATTGACTAGACACACCTGCCCACACTGTAACACCGCCACCACCAAAGGGTCGTCTGGTGACAACAGTGGCTGATGCATAGCGCTCTCCTTGACGTCTCCAACATCGTTGGCGGCCATCATTTCTGCTCAACGTGAATCGACTTTCATCAGAGAACAGCACTGAGGCCCACTGGTCCCTCGTCCAGCGTAAATGCTCCCTGGCCCATGCAAGACGATGACGCCTGTGCCTGGTGGTGTGGTCAGGTACCCTTGCAGGTCGTCTAGCACGCAGACCACGCTGATGTAAACGGTTTCGAATGGTCTGACGTGACACTTGGGTGCCTCTCACCTCCCTTAAATGTGCCTGGAGTTGAGTGGCATTCATCATCCGGTTCCGCAGGGCACTGTTCACAATGAAGCGGTCATCAGTGTGGGATGTGGCCAAAGGACGTCCACTTCTATGCCTTTCTGTGACTCTTCCAGTCTCTCTGTATCTCTGTTGCAACCTGCTGATGACACTCTGTGACACTCTAAGCTCAGTGGCCACTTCCCTCTGAGAACATCCTGTTTGAAGCCTCGCAATGGCGAGGTACTGTTGATCAATTATTAGGTGTCGTCTTGGTCTCATGATGTCAAAATGTGAACAGCATGATGAAGAGGACTGTTTAAATACCAATTCTAATTGA
Source organism: Synaphobranchus kaupii (assembly GCA_029718625.1). Classification (NCBI taxonomy): domain Eukaryota; kingdom Metazoa; phylum Chordata; class Actinopteri; order Anguilliformes; family Synaphobranchidae; genus Synaphobranchus; species Synaphobranchus kaupii. Next base: position 50,646,659 of record CM056376.1, on the reverse strand, counting down.
ACCAGGAAATGTATTGGTCGATTCATGGATCAAACACCTGTTGTGAATTTTGCCGTTCAGCTCCTTGTTAGAGAACAGCAAGTTGTGCAAAAAGTACTGAAACATTGAATAGTTGGACATGTGCATTCAAAAGTTTAGAGAAGGTCAAATTAATTTCACCTGTAAAGGTTATAGTGCGTTTTAGGTTCATCCTGAAATTTCACCCGAAAGCCGAATATCCCTAACTTTTTGTGAGTAGTGTATATGGCAACAGAGTGATGGTTTGGGGCTCGTTCGATAGCTCAGACCCTTGATGACTTACAGCCATTTAGCCAGCCATGTGTTCCATACTACCAGTGTAATTTACAACTGAATCAGCTAAATCTAGTCCCACCCCCCAATTCCCATAGAGATCCATTCAAATGCAGAGACGTTATAGTATCGCTTGTAAGAGTACCAGAAAATAAGATATCAAGAGACTTTTGATGTCGTTGGGTCAAAGACATCAGGAAGTCGTGCCATGCAAAGGATATGCGACCAAATATAAAAAATTATTACTTTATTCTATATATAAATGCAGGGGTGCCAATAATTGTGGCACACATGGCTTTGTTAATTATTTCTTTCATACAAGATTTTTTTTCTCATAAATTTACTTCAATTAAAGGTTGGATTTTTCTAATTTTTTCAGTGTGAGATTAAGCTATTTCACCAAACGGTAAATTTTTTATAACTCTTTTTATCTTTACCAGATACATTTGGCAGAATCTTTACCAGGGGTGCCAATAATAGTGGAGGGCACTGTGTTTTAATTTGACTTTGCAACACAGCAAAATGAGAAATAATCAATGGGGTATGAATACTTTCTCAAGCCACTGTACATTGCTCTAAAAAAATGTTTTAGCCCCTTATACACAAAAGGTAAATGAAGGAAAGTACAAGGGTGTATCTCTTAAAAGATAAATCAGATCAGTAGTGGATTAGCTACACACAAAATCATCTTAAATTTGTTAAGAACCATTGTTGCCAGTTCAAGAAAGCGTCAGTTGATGGATGCATGGAGCCTTAGAAGTTGCAATTTGGAAATGCCCCTCAAATTGCATCGGATTAGAGCGTCTGCTAGATAAATTACCATTAGGTGTGCTATGGATAGGACAATGGACTATGTTAGTATGCCAATGGTCGTCCATACATTATTTTTCATTTTATAAAAGTTATACTTTATATATTTATTTCAGTTATATTTTATCTGTGCGTTACGGCCACATACTGCGCATTCACTGATCTATCATAGCAATAGACGAATAGTATTCATTCTGACGAAGTGACGATAATACACACACTTTAAAGATCTGTGCATCACGTCTCGACACGACCACAGATGTGCGTATGACGTCATGAAATGCACCCGGAAGTAAGTTGTGGGAAGTGTTTTCGAATTAAAATGTCACTAGCCAATGGTAATCTGCTGCAGGAAAAACTGTTATTAAAAGGTAATTATTTTCTTTTCAGTCACAGCTATAACATAGTAGCGATACTAAGTTAGCGTGATCGCTACCTCTGGGTTCATGCGAGATTTTTTAGTTTGCTCTGATTTAAATGGGAAGCTAGCTGCCGTATATCAAGCTAGCTAACGTTAGCTAGGTAACCAACGTTACACAGGTTTAGTTACCGAAGTTACGACTGCTATTCTCACGCAAGGGTATCTGTGGTGTAAATTAATGTTATAACTTCTAGCATTGAAAATAGAAAACAGAGGTCCTGGCAACTGCAAAAGCCCAATTATCTAACTAGTTTCGCTGTCATCTCTTGACTCATGAGAATTTTTTTACCTGTTACTAGGGTCGTCTTAAGATTTATTCAAAGAGCTAACGTTAGCTAACCCTAAATTGTAACTATAATATCATGAATTGTTGGGAACTGTCGTTAACCTGTCTTATCTTTACGTTTATTGTCAGTGTAACCACCAGCCTGGCTAATGATGTCTTAGGTGTAGAGCTTGTTCCACACAGCAGGCATTATTATGCTGTGTGTTCAAATGATCTCAGAAGTGCGAATATTTCCGACTATCGAGAAGAAAAAAACTTTCTTTCTTTTTTTTTTTTACATCTTGGAAGTCGGAAATATTCGGACTTCGGAGATCATTTGAATACACCATTATACAATCCTGTGAATATATGAAATATTTCAAATGAAATGTGACAAATTAAATATTTAGAGGTAGCTAAGGGTTTCTGTGAAGGTAAACAAACCCGCACAGATTGCAGTAACCTCATTCCTCAAAATGGGAGAGACGGTTATTCCCAAGTATCTGTTATACTAAGTAAATTTACATAATTTAAGCACATACTGTATATTGTGATTGTTTTCGAGTTCACTCACTGACACCGTTATTATGGTAAATAAATGTCTTTAAGCCTGCAGGTAGTGATGGCCTGTATGGCCGTATCAGCCTGACAATCAGAGAGAACATGGGGGAAAAGCAGTGCCTTAATCGTCTTGAATTAATCCAGCGATTTCTGTCCCGCAGTGTAGCGCTGGTTCTGCCTGCTTCACCATGCTCACACAGTGTAACCTTAAGAATTAAACCGAGAACGTGTTTCAGAGTGTAAATCTATCTTTTATGTAGGCCTAAAATATCCAATACTGTGCTACAGTTCTCAGTGCACTTACAATATAGTACTTAATAGTACACTGAATACTGTTTGACAGTACCTTCCTTTCACCATCAACAGAATTGCTGACAGCATTAACAAATATTTGCTATTTCTCATTACAAATGTCATATTACAACTTGCAACTGTTACTGCAGTTTCATCCCAAAATTCTGATTCGCTGTATGGCAAGGCGAATGAGGATTTATTCCATATCCTTGATATCCAATTTACGGTTTCCCACTAGTTGCCCGTTTTTCACAACGTGTTCGACATTTTGTCTTACTAGTTCAACGAAACCGTTTTGATATCAAAGATTGGCACCTTACTAGTCATGCATTTTGTGCCACTAGTTGCACTTTTATTCTACACGTTACACCAGAACCTTCCTAGTTGCACCACAGTGCCGACTAGTGGCACCACAGCCACAACTAGTCAGCCTTTGAACCCACTAGTGGCCTTTTAAGCCTAACGTGTTGCAATTAAAGCAGCACTAGTTAACTAGTGAAGTGGCAACAGTGTAACATGTTAACTAGTTAAGTTGCATAGAGTCCGTATTTTCGCCTAACTAGTTAACTAGTTACATACACTTCTCTTCACTAGTTAACTAGTAAAGCCAACGTGTCCACTAGTTAACTAGTTACGTTTTTAGCACATCCACTAGTAAACTAGTTGTAGCAAAATGCTAATTAGGAGGGCGTACAAGGAAGTCGCTTTTTGTAATATGATTGGATGAAGGTTTCGGCTATAGGCTACAATTGCCAGCAGTTTTGGACATCGAATTCGAGTTTCCATTTGTGTGTTTATTTCGAAGTAGGATATATTTAATTGGGAGAGTGGATATTTTGTTAGGAGGGGAAGGTTTGACAGAAGCTGGAGCGCAACCATGGCGGACGGTTGTCTTTGATCCCGTGATAACGCTGTAGGCTATTTAATTTGCGATGTCGATGCATGGGATTGCTCTTTGGCAAGAATATAGGCTATCGTAATGAACCAATTACTCGATCATCACGTTTTATTTGAATAATGGACGAACTGCTAAAATAACTTATTGTGCATTGTGCAAGGCGTGCTGATCAGGCTAGCCTATACAGACCGGTGACAAATTAAGGGTGCTTTGTGTCCACATTACTTGGTTAGATCAAGGGGCCAAGACTGGGCTTTCGTTTTGAAGCTCACTTCCTGGTTGTAGTAGTAGTGCCGTTGCTCACTATTGTGCCATTGTGCCGTTGCTCACTAGCGCCACTGCGGTTGGCTCCAGTATAGGTCTTTCCCCATGTAAGTCAATGGCAGCAATGTGGTCAAAATACTCAGTCAATAAATTTTTTTACACAAAAAAATGTAATTGCAATAGGTGCCTTTCCTTCATCTAATGCCTGTGCATGTGCTGATTTTTTTAAATATTGTGTCGTTTGGACAGGGTATTAACATTTGTTCAGGACCAATCAGAGGGACAGGTTGAGTCCTGGGATCACTGGCTTAGATTGGTTCTATATGGTTCTCACTGCCCTCAGTCGGAGGGGCGGGACCTATTTTTATACAGTCTATGCTTGGGACAGGAAGACACGCTGTATTTTTGAGTGGAAGTCGATGGAGAACATTCCTTAGTAGCCTACCGTGAACAAGCTGTTGTTTTGTGGACGCAGTTCGTAGCATAATAAATTGAGTGCCTTACCCGCTCATCTTCAACATGTTTGTCATCACATATTCATTTTGGTTGGAGCGAGCTATGATGTGTCTACTACGAAAAAAAATACTGTTTCGTAAGATAATAATAATAATAATAATAACTTTATTTGTATAGCACCTTTCTAATGCAAGGATACAAGGTGCTTTGACAGGCAAAGGAAAAATGACAAAATATATAACAAACAAGAACAAGAACAATAAGTATACAGAAATACAAGATAATAAAAAGAAAGAAGAATAAATAAATAAATAAAATAATACTTTTAAGTAAAAGCTAGTTTATAAAGGTGAGTTTTCAGGTTATTTTTGAAAGTGCATACTGAGTTTGCAGTTCTTAAGTTGAGTGGGAGGCTGTTCCAGAGTCTAGGCGCAACCACTGAGAAGGCACAGTCACCCTTCGTCTTTAGCCTAGAATCTGGAACAACCAACAGATTCTGATTAGCAGATCTGAGTGTCCGGTTTGGTAAGTAAGGGGTAAGAAGCTCAACTATATAGGCAGGTGCTAAACCATTTAATGCTTTAAAAGTGATTAGTAAAATTTTAAAATCAACTCTAAAAGCAACTGGGAGCCAGTGTAAGGATGCTAGAATAGGGGTAATATGTTCTCTCCTATTTGTCCCAGTTAATAGCCTGGCAGCTGCATTCTGCACCACTTGGAGCCGGACCATAGTTTTGCGTCCCAGGCAACTATACAGCGAGTTGCAATAGTCTATGCGTGATGACACAAACGCATGTACAATTTTCTCTGTATCTTCAAAAGACAATATTTTTCTGATTTTGGAGATGTTCCTCAGTTGGTAGAAGCATGTCTGGACTGATTTCTTTATGTGACACTCAAAGTTAAGATGTTGATCAAAAATCACACCAAGATTTATAGAAACAGATTTTACATTTAGTGCAAGAGAGCCTAAATTAGATTGAATTTGATCAGAGACATGTTTCGGGCCTATGATTAAGACCTCCGTTTTATCCGGGTTGAGCTGGAGGAAATTTTGAGATAGCCAGCTCTGAACATCCTTCAGACAGTCCTGCAATAGAGCTAATTTGTTTAATTCATTTGGTTTGATAGACAGGTATAACTGTGTGTCATCAGCGTAGAAATGAAAAGATATATTGTGGTTTTGAATAATTTGGCCAAGAGGAAGCATATAGATGGAAAACAGGATTGGACCGAGGATCGAGCCTTGGGGAATACCACATTTTAGTGTTACTGATGAGGACGTGAATTCACCTATTGAGATGGAAAAAGTTCTGTTTGCCAGGTAAGAAGCAAACCAGTTCTGGGCAGTACCGGAAATGCCAATCCAATTTACAAGTCTGTTGATTAGTATAGAGTGGTCAATTGTATCAAATGCCGCGCTAAGATCAAGAAGGACTAGGATTGAGCTTTCACCTGAATCTGCGTTTAGAAGTAAATCATTTACTACTTTTAAAAGTGCTGTCTCCGTGCTATGATGCGGGCGGAAGCCAGATTGGAATTTTTCAAACAGGTTGTTATTGTTCATTGCTGATGTTAGTTGTTTAGAGACGACTTTTTCCAGGACTTTAGACAAAAAAGGCAGCTTTGAGATAGGTCTGTAATTGTTTAAAACTGAGGTGTCAAGATTTGTTTTTTTAAGAAGAGGTTGAATTATAGCACATTTAAAATAAGAGGGAACGTATCCCGAGGCAAGGGAGTTATTTATAATGGAGAGTAAAACTGGACCAATCGTTGTTAGTACATCTTTTAGAAGTGTAGTAGGAATTATATCAACAAGACTGGATGACATTTTCATATGGGAAATAATATCGTTGAGGTCATCTGCTGAGATGGGCTCAAATATACTTAGAATTCCCATGGTTTGGTGGGATTCGTCGAGAGTATGAGCAGGGGGAGTGATTTTTGCCCTGATGTTTTCTATTTTTTCCACAAAAAATGTCAGGAACTTCTCACAAAGTTCAACCGAGGCTTCAGATGGAACATTTGGGGAGGGATTTAGAATATGATCAATAGTTTTAAAAGATGAGACAGAAGGGGATGTTGCAGCTACACTACAGGCCCAGTGTCTCGGAGCAAGCAGCCATTCAGTGACCCCTCGTGCCCTGTGGATTGGGGCATTGTCATCCTGGAAGAGACCACTCCCATCATGATGGAACTTCATCGAAGGATAAAGGTGGTGATTACTCAGAATAACTAGCCTATGTGTAGCACATACAGGCCACCTTTCAATTTACCTGAAGTAAAGCACCAGAGTCATGTTTATCAAAAATAGATCATTCTTTATTACAAAGTTTCGAATACAAAAAGTGCAACGAGCACAAGAGGTAAAGGATGCATTCACAAAAGGATGTAAAGCTAACGGATGTAGGCCTATTCACTAACAGCTAACTGGATGCAACATTTTGCTCAAGTGAATTCTATCAGTTCAGTAGCCTATATACCACACAAGGTGCATTCCAGCACTGCAACTGTTAACACTACCAATATTGTGGTCAGACACTGTAGCCTAATGTTTAATTACATTACATTACATTCATTTAGCAGACGCTTTCATCCAAAGCGACGTACAATAAGTGATCTTTAATACTGGTAAAGATCACACACGACGTGAATTCAAGGGAATGCAAAAAAAAAAACATGACAAGGCCCTCTGTGAACAAAAAGAGAAAATTTTACTTCCAGAAAAATGCATTAAACAAATAGGTCTACAATTCCTTTTTCACCTACAGTCAAGGCTCATTCTAAAATGGTAGTAATTAACAGCGTTTTCCTTATACAGCTAACATGAGGATTAGAGCACTCCCAAAGTAAAGCATTTATTATGTTTACAAATCATTTACACAATGCACAGCATATTATCTTACATGTAATGTAGGCTACTAAATGTTTCCCCATGGCTACCCATTTCATGTTTACAAACTACTTTTAAAACCGAAATAGCACCGTGCGTTTGCATGTGGTAGCCTATTTGCATCTAACCCATAGACTGTATAAAAATATGGACAAAGCCACTGTGACGTCACCCATTGCCTTTCCACGGCCTCGTAAAAACTGAATTGAAACACGGAAGTCTTTTTCGCCGGCCGTTTGTACAAACTGCGCCTGCTCCGTGGAGCCGAAGTGACCTTGGCTTGGAGCAGGGTCAACCGGATATGGCCCGGGCACAGTATGATTGACAGTTCGGAGTGGAGAAGCCACAGAACTATAAAGCCCATGACCTGACCAAACCCACCATTTTGCAAAATAAACTTGCGTTAAACTTGCTTAAGCTGCTAATGTTTTATTTAATATAACATTTAATTTTCATCCTCAATTTTACTGTGTCATTTATTCGCATTGAATGTGTGGTATTCGTCACATAATTAACATTCATTCAGTTATCTTCAATTTATATTCAGCTAACATCAGCTAATTTGATTAGCTAGATAGCATACCAGCTGAGCTCGGTAGCCAAGCTAGATGCAATGCATCACCACCATTGCTAATCGCTAATGAACTCGACTGTGGCAGAGCAGTCGGTCACGGTTTGCCGCAGCATGAAACCCCGTTCTGAAAACTCTTCCAGATAAAGTGGGGATTAAGGTTAGTGGGTTCACACGCTAGCTAAAAGCACAGTAGTAGCTACATCGTAGCTGGCATTAACTTTCATCTGCATCCTGTAACCTAATCACAAACATTGCAAACATTTACAAACGCAGACTCCGTATTCTTTTCCGATAAATTATTGGTTTTATTTTAAACATCCCCGTATTGAGTCAGTACAAACATACCGCTAACACGTTGGCTCTATTCCCCGCACATTTTCGTAATTTTTGGCACCTAAAATGATCCAGGTGTAGAAATGTCCGGTTAGATTTCTAGCTAGAGCAGCTGGCTAACGTTAATAACGTCAGCTAGGCAATCACGGTAGCTAGCGAACTTATATGGCCAGCCAGCAAGGATTACTTGACAGCAAGGATAACTGTTAAATTAAAATGGCTTGCCATAAGCTATCGTTAGCTTGCTAGCTAAATGTTAAAACGACTTACCGTGAGATATCGTTAGCTTGCCAGCTAGCTAACCCAGCATTGCTAAGCAATGGTAACGTTCATGCAGGGGAGTACAGGGGGAGTACATAACAAGGGGCTATTGCGTAGGCTACGGGAGCGGTTGGAATAGCTAAATTAATATCTAAATTGATAAGGATATACAGGTATGGAGCAATTGATTTGAGATACTTAACCCATAGTTTGGCTGCTTGCTCCGAGACACTGGGCCTGTAGTGTAGCTGCAACATCCCCTTCTGTCTCATCTTACGAAACAGTATTTTTTTTCGTAGTAGACACATCATAGCTCGCTCCAACCAAAATGAATATGTGATGACAAACATGTTGAAGATGAGCGGGTAAGGCACTCAATTTATTATGCTACGAACTGCGTCCACAAAACAACAGCTTGTTCACGGTAGGCTACTAAGGAATGTTCTCCATCGACTTCCACTCAAAAATACAGCGTGTCTTCCTGTCCCAAGCATAGACTGTATAAAAATAGGTCCCGCCCCTCCGGCTGAGGGCAGTGAGAACCATATAGAACCAATCTATGCCAGTGATCCCAGGACTCAACCTGTCCCTCTGATTGGTCCTGAACAAATGTTAATACCCTGTCCAAACGACACAATATTTAAAAAAAATCAGCACATGCACAGGCATTAGATGAAGGAAAGACACCTATTGCAATTACATTTTTTTGTGTAAAAAATTTATTGACTGAGTATTTTGACCACATTGCTGCCATTGACTTACATGGGGAAAGACCTATACTGGAGCCAACCGCAGTGGCGCTAGTGAGCAATGGCACAATAGTGAGCAACGGCACTACTACTACAACCAGGAAGTGAGCTTCAAAACGAAAGCCCAGTCTTGGCCCCTTGATCTAACCAAGTAATGTGGACACAAAGCACCCTTAATTTGTCACCGGTCTGTATAGGCTAGCCTGATCAGCACGCCTTGCACAATGCACAATAAGTTATTTTAGCAGTTCGTCCATGATTCAAATAAAACGTGATGATCGAGTAATTGGTTCATTACGATAGCCTATATTCTTGCCAAAAAGAGCAATCCCATGCATCGACATCGCAAATTAAATAGCCTACAGCATTATCACGGAATCAAAGACAACCGTCCGCCATGGTTGCGCTTCAGCTTCTGTCAAACCTTCCCCTCCTAACAAAATATCCACTCTCCCAATTAAATATATCCTACTTCGAAATAAACACACAAATGGAAACTCGAATTCGATGTCCAAAACTGCTGGCAATTGTAGCCTATAGCCGAAACCTTCATCCAATCATATTACAAAAAGCAACTTCCTTGTACGCCCTCCTAATTAGCATTTTGCTACAACTAGTTTACTAGTGGATGTGCTAAAAACGTAACTAGTTAACTAGTGGACACGTTGGCTTTACTAGTTAAACGCCTGAATGTAGGTAACTGGCTGAATGGCTGTGTGGCTGCCTGTTCCCCGTTGTTGAAAAGCGCATGCGCAAATTGCGAGTGGTGAAAAGCGCATGTGCAAAATTCAAATTTCGCAGTAAAAAGTTGGAAAGTGAATGTGCAAAATTCAAATTTCATGTAATTATGGTAAAAAGGTTGAAAAGTTCATATGTAAAACTTACGGTAAAAAGTTTGCTGTTTAACCTTGCTTGAGTTTATGGTGGAAGGTCGCATATCGGAGGTGGTAAACGTGGTGTTCGAGCTGCACAACTGGGGACTTGGGCGCCATGGACACCCTTCGCAGGAAAGTTTTGGCTTTGCTAGCAAACATAGCTAAAACAGCTAACTATAACCATAACATGTTAACTTTGAATTGTATATGTTTATCATTCAGTATCATTATGTTGGCCGATACAAAAGTATTCCATGATGAAAAACGAAAGTTGAAGTGCTTTAAAAGCAAAAATTATATAAAAGCAATGTTTGTGGACACCTGTGGATATATCTTTAAAGATACAGGTCAATTGGCTGAAATGTATAATCTTTCTCGTAGGTGTTAGCACTAGGGTTGCCAACCGTCCCTTGAAATAAGGGACGATCCCTTATCAGTTCAATAAGGCTTATTGAACTGATAAGGGATCGTCCCTTATTTCAAGGGACGGTTGGCAACCCTAGTTAGCACCCAGTGAATAGGCCTATTGTTTCACCAGCGGGAGGGGTGATACTTTTAAATCTCCTATTCATTGAATGAATGAATTTGTCGGATCACCCTCGTACAACAAACAGAGCCAATAGCTGTTGTTCCATTGAACTAACATATATATATTTTTTCCCATCATACAACAATGTCAGATGGTAACATTGGAAAACATAATGTATGCACAGGGGTTTAGCCTTTAGACCACTCCCTCTCACAGTTTCTTACTTTTTTCCTCCCTTTTCTCTAGCCCAGGGCGTTTTGCCACTCTTGCCATACAGTTATGGTCAAAGTCAGACAGGTTGCTTTTCAGGACAATATATAAGAGAAAGCGACTCAGCAACCTACCTAAATACCCAGCAACCTGGTATTTAGTGAAGGTAAACTCCGTCTTTTTTTTGCAGTAGCCTATTTCTTTAGCCTATTGATTTATATTGTCTTATTATAGACAGCTGAATCAGTTAATTGTCTATAAGTGATGATAAAAACCTATTGTCATTTTCCTTTTTCCTGTAGCGTTTCTTCACCAAGGTTCCTTTGCATAATGCATAATCTTGCACGCTATTATGAATTAAATTAAATTTGTGCTGGAATTTGAAAGCACTATAGCATTGTTTTAATTGGTAGCCTATGAACATGGATAAGCTATTAAACACGTCCTAAGATTCCGAATTGGAATCTGTCTGTCTGACATCTGACCATACCGTTATGGTCAGTTATGGTCAAACATATACACACCCTTGATAACCACCCTTGATGTCCAAGAAAGACTGCTTACCGTAAACAAAACAGATAATGCGCTATATTTCATGCTCAAAATATAGGAACATTATATTCTACTATTCTATTACACCTCAGAGAAAGCTTTTCTTTTTTACTGCGTACTATTTTTTTCTCTCCACATATCCGCCATTCCTTCTCAACTGCTCCTCACTGGCTGCATAAAGGCGTCCGGGCTGAGCTAGGCTTGCCTAGTCTTGTTTAAAAACATTTCCTGCATTTAGTATGAACTAGTTGTGCACAGGTAATATAGCTGTCCTTTAGCATTCAAATTAATATTAGATCATAAATAACATAATTTCTGCTGTGAAAACTATTCTGATGCTGTATCACTGCATTTACTCTCAGGGTACTGTTTTGAATGGTTAATTTTTTGTCTATTGGTGCTTATAGTGTGCATCTGCAGTCTAAAAGTATGTTTCAACTTGTGAATTCAAGCCGAACCTGATGATGGATACTGTTCTGTATGTTCCAACAAATTATTGTTGATGGATAGTTGGATAATCATAAAGTATTTATATTATATTTAGAGAGAGCCACTATTTATTGTGTTGCCGTAACTAAGACCATCCATCATTTAGGCCTAGAAGATTTTAATTTTCATTAAAATGTATACCACGCACATGTCCTGAGATTGCCTTCATACTTATTTGCATTGTGGAGGCTGCGAAAGTGACTGGCTGTCTAATAATTTAATTCATGGTGGCTAGAAAGGTTGTGCAAAGCTCACCGTTTTAACAATGGCCCTAGAAGCCTAGACTTTCATGTCAAATAACATCAAAACACTAACCTTTTGCAAGGCCATTATGTAGCCTTTATATACACTATATGTTTATGTTTGTGCTAAAGACTGAGGGGCTGCCAGGTGGTTTTTTTACTGACTGCTAACAGTTTCACTGTGCTTCTGTTTTAGGTAAACTGTCTCAGGCACTGCAAAATGGAATTGTGGTATGTTGTGGAGTTCAATGACTGGTTAAAAGATGAAGACTATGCAACGTGAGACAGTTAACCACGCTATCAAAATACTAGTTTACTTACATTACCAATATTATGGATGTATTTTTGCATTACAAATGTAATAAAGGCACCTTGCATGACTTGGTGGATGTAGCAGAAAAGGCTCTTGAGGAGTTCCCTTGCCGTGTTTTACCTGTTTTTACCCCATGGTTCCCATCCGGCAGTGACAAATCATTGCCGTTTAAACCGCAAAAGTCTCCTCCTGCTATTTCTGTGGACGACCAAAAACAGATCCAGTTCTACCTGTGGTGTTCTGAACCACTGCAGTCAACCAGAAGCCACTGTGATGTCGAGGCCTTGAAGGAATTCTCTACGGCTGATGTGAAACAATCTCTCTTTCGTGGACGAGTGATTTCAGACATTGTAGATTCGAAAGCCCATGAAGAAATGGTTTCGGGGGGGAGAAGGATGAGAAGATCGTGGAGTGTTGTCACCTTGGGGAGTGTGCTGAGTGTACAAATTCAGCCCTTTTCCAGACAGTTCCAGAAGTTCGTGGAGCGCTTTGGACTCCACTCCTTGCAGCGAGTGAAATGGATCATCGGAGAGATAAACTGCATTACAAGTGATCTGGAACATGTGTGGACTGTATTGACCCAGGCCACTAGGCACGCCAAACTCCCAACTTGCAACGCCAACATTCAAAGGAATTTGGCAGAGATTTGGGTGTTCTGTGACGTTTTATACTCGGAATATGTAGGACATTTCCTGAAACGCGAGCTTAGCCTGTCTGGACAGATCAGTTTAGTTGTTCATAAACAAGGTACCATTTTTAGCTTGTAGCAACATGTTTTCACAGTCATGAATTGACATGATAGGTGTCTTAAATATGCTATTTATTCACGTGAATTAACATTACAATTTGAAAGGCATTTGCTTTTATTGCATTTTTCAGAACTGAATTGAAAAAACCTTGTAGGCTACTTCTCCGGGTAAATGTAAAATAATTGTTTTAAAATAATTTGTAAAACATATTTGGGGAAATTATTTTTGACATGACCAACAATGGATTGTCTGTTTATGAAAACACTTTGATGTATTGTCTAATTCTTATTTGTACCTCAACATTGTTAGATATATCAATGATAAATGTTCATCTCAATCAGTACTAATTTCTTGACAACTAGTTTTGTTGTATTTTATGCCAAGTGTGTGGAATATTGCACATTCCCACAGAACAGTTTATATTTGCGAAATGTATCTGCAATATTATTGATACAATACTTGAATGATGATTTTTAAAGCCAGTTCTCCTTTGTAACCATTTATATGACTTGAGTGTGAAAATAAATGTTTTATTTTATAAACTGCAGTGAAGTGCATTCACAACAAAACCGCAATTTCAATATATGACCTCCAGAGGGAGCTCATATGCAGGATTTCCCACATTAAAAAAATATCCATGAGATTGTCCACTGACCTTGTGACGTCTGAATTTAGCTAAATAAATGAGAGCAGCATCGTGCTATTGACACTGATGAAATGCTATCACGCTAAAAGACACAATCAAAGTATTAAGTCAGGGTCCTAAATCCTCCCATTGACAACTGCCATTATAAAATAATGCTACTGTTCTATTATACTCAATATTGCCATATAAAGATTTGGAGGGCTTATAGTACATAATGCACGCCTGCTTTAATTGCATTATATGCATCATACATCTCAACAACTGTCAAAACGACTCATTCAAAATGTGGCCACAAAGTGTTGAAATCAGTATCCGGGAACCTTTCCTCAGTTTCACATATCATTGTTCTGCTCTGCTTTCACATATCATTGTTGTGCTGTGGATGCAGTCAGGCAAATCAGTTGTCCCCTGTCGTAATGCTGCATTTTCTCTGTTATTGCCCAGATTATTGTGCACCTTAGCCATGGGAAACCATCAAGAGTCCATTTAACCAAAGTTGTGACACTGCTGGTCATCAAGGAAGTGCTGACTATTATCTCCTGCCTCTGGTACTGCAAATTAAAGACCTTGGCAATAACAAGCAATTGCTGAGCCATTGCACAAAATCCATTTTTCTGCTTTCTGTGCTGCTCACTTTAACATTATCTCCTGCTGAACCCTAACGGTAATTTATTGTCATCATTAGATAGTGGTCAGCCAGCACAAATTCAGTCTAAATCTATTCACCAATATAGGAAGGACTGGTTAATTCAAAGCAAACACACATTGTTAGATGGACCTGATCATAATACATAACCAGGGGTCACTTAATTGCCTTTTCAAAGGCTGTTGATTTTCTTTTTCTCCTTGAACCACACCTGGTAACCTCAGATGCCCCAGGCACCTCTTAGCCAGTCAGAGTTGCTGTACTGTACAGTATGGTGATGTCATCACCAGTATACTGTATTTAAACATGTCTTGATTAATCTCACCAACTCACCACTGTGGTTGATGATGATGGTGATGATTCTCCAGGGATAAAGAAATATGTTGCTGCTGCTGGGTTGTTGTCAACAACAAATGCTGTTGATCAAATGCCGTCCAGAAAGCATATGATATCACAAAATTACATCCAAACTCAAATATAATTAAATCGACTGAAAGTACTACCATATATCGATAAAAAATAATTTATTTAGCATGATTGTCACAGCCAGGCATACAAATTAATGTGTATGTTGAACAGCCTGGTCTTCAATGTTGGATTCCATACAACCTGTCTTTGCACTATTTATTTATTTACAATTACAAATAATTATTTTCTTTAACAAATCTGAAAGCAAATACTTGTGTGTTTGGAACAGAATTGGACTTCACATTGCGCTTCTCATTCCAGTTGAAGACTGCTCCACAACTGCCGCAAAGGTGTGCGGGCGACAGCAGCAGCACAACCTGTGATGTCAGCGGCTGCAAGTTGCTGCAAGCGTGATGTGCTCGAGCGGGCACTGTGTAGACAGACTTGCCTCATGATAGTGCATGGATGGACCGTGGTAGGAGGGGTACCACTGGGTCTGTTGTTCGCATTATTTTCTGAATCTTTATGGATTCCCTGACTTTTTGTTCTTTAATGAGGGAGGGGTGTCTGCACTGAATGTATTAGGTTGCGGCAGTCATCTTTTTGGAAAATACATTTCGGTTTAGGCTTGAGGCTGATACTGAAAAGAGCGTAGGCTATAGCCTATTCGTCCTGGAAAACGGCAGTCGGCGGTGGACATTTTTTCCCCTTTTGTATTTCCATGCGCGTTGTGGATTTTGGATACTAGCTAACTTTTACCCCAAGTTTAAACCACTAGCGAGCTTCCACAATATACGACTAGCGGGCTATCGGGTTGCTTCCTTCTTTTATATTGCATCTAGTCGAATCATAAATTTTTTGGTTTTGCATACAGGAAGTGATTCCATGCATCAAGAAAACTTGACCAGACAAAAGACAACTTTTGAGAAGACATTGTACATGGGGCGAAGGACTATGCATGTCAACTAGCTGGCTGCATGAGAGTGGATGCAAACGGGCGTTTTAAAATAGGATTTTCAGTACACGTTTGTTCTGGGAAGAAGAATACCTCATGTGGATTTAAACCACTTTCAGGACAGCATTTTTTCAGGACAATATATATGAGAGAAAGCGACTCAGCAACCTACCTAAATACCCAGCAACCTGGTATTTAGTGAAGGTAAACTCCGTCTTTTTTTCTTTTTTTTGCAGTAGCCTATTTCTTTAGCCTATTGATTTATATTGTCTTATTATAGACAGCTGAATCAGTTAATTGTCTATAAGTGATGATAAAACCTATTGTCATGTTCATTTTTCCCGTAGAGCTTCTTCGCCAAGATTCCTTTGCATTATGCGCTATCTTGCACGCTATTATGAATTAAATTTAATTTGTGCTGGAATTTGAAAGCAATATAGCATTGTTTTAATAGATAGCCTATGATCATGGCTATTAAACACGTCCTAAGATTCGAATTGGAATCTGTCTATCTGACCTCTGTTTTTCTTTTTTGTACGGTTTAAGTTGATTGACCAATACTATAGGCTACTACTGCTGGCACTGGTTGGAAAATGATTGGTTTAGTTTTATATATATATATATATTAGCTACTTATAACTGATCATTTGCCTAACTACCCCAAGAAAAAATATCATATTCAGGTAAAGTGAAATTGGCTATGCATTTATTTACAATTGAGGCCAAACATCACCTATATGTTTCTACAACAAATAGCCTACTATAACGTTAAATCAAAGTACTGAAATGGTTACAGGAACACAGATTAACCTGACCACAGCGTTGCCTGTTCCAATAACACTGTTGCAGCTTATTGCCTAGGCTACCAAAAATCTGAAACTTGCTCTATCCTGGCATTATATGCATATTATATTCATTATATGCATTGCAATACGACGTACTACAAATCAAGAGATGTTTACATTCAGTAAAATACATGTTGTACTGAAATCTTAGCTGATATTATTTCTGTAGTTAGAAGCACATCGTCACAAAGTTCACAAGTTGTGGTTGTGTGATTTAAGATCTATATAGGCCTATCATCTGATATAGGCTATTATAATAAGAGAATAAAAGTCCAGTTAAAGAAAGAAAGAAAGAAAGAAAGAAAGAAAGAAAGAAAGAAAGAAAAGAAAACCGTGCATTTTATTACGTTCTATTATCTGTGGCACTGGATAAACAACGAGGGCACTTTTTTGATGGTATGTCATTCAGGGAAAGTGTGACATGTCCCAGTCTGTTAAAACGTCAACTTTTTTAAACTCACCTAAAGGATTGCTTTGATGTTTATTTTTTTTCATGGTTTCTTTCCTTATTTTGGTGGTTAGGCTATATTTCATTACCATCAGCATGTTGGCTGACTTTGTTGCCCTTCAACTTTGAAAAAAGGCCACATGCAGTTATGCTTACTCATTTGATCTGTTGTGAGTTCCTGACTTTTTCCATAAAAAAAGCATATTACATAGTAATGAAAAGTATGGTTCAAAACCTCAAAAGAGGGCAGCTCAGCTCTCAAAGGTTATTAAATAAGACTTATGCTGGGATCATGCTGGGATATGTTTCAAGCAGATTGTTCAGTGTTGCTGTTTCAATCAAGGAAAAAA
Source organism: Synaphobranchus kaupii (assembly GCA_029718625.1). Classification (NCBI taxonomy): domain Eukaryota; kingdom Metazoa; phylum Chordata; class Actinopteri; order Anguilliformes; family Synaphobranchidae; genus Synaphobranchus; species Synaphobranchus kaupii. The sequence continues at coordinate 50,629,332 of CM056376.1, read as the reverse complement.
TTGCTTGCTAAATGAGATATTTAATCTTGGCATAGCGAAATTGAAGAATCTCAACCACTGTTTTTGTCGTGCAGCAGTTGTTCGTTGCCTTTTATGGTGTCTTTACTGTACATGCATGAACAGAGTAAAACTCCTGTCATACAACAGAATGGGCTTTTCAGATTTTTTTTCAGCCAGGAACAAATGAAAGCGGTCTTTGCCAGGCAAATCTGGAAATTAAGTTAAATCATGTAGCAATAGCAATAGCTTGTTGCATGAAACTGCTGATGCAGAGCACTATGGGTTGTTCTCTGGGAAAAGATCACATTTTTATTATTAATGTATTACATTGTTATAATTTGGCATGTGTATCATATTGAAGGCTGAAGTAAATATGAAGTCTTTTGGAAAAAAAAAAAAGTTTATGGGCATTTTACCCAGCATGCAGCAAGTTTTTCTTTCGCAAACCCAGGGTGTGAAATTAACACCCGCTACCAGCCAGATGCTGGTAAAATTTTGATTGTGGCTTCTAATATGTCCTACTCTAGCAGCCACTTTGGCAGGTAACCATCCAAGTTGTGTAATATTGTAAAAGGTAATGTGGCTGGTAAAATGTAAAAAATGGCTGGTGAGTTTTAGAATCCACAAGCCACTCTGGCCAGTGGGTGAAAAAGTTAATTTAATGCCCTGCATGAACCCATACTCCAGTATTCCCTACCAAACACTTGCAGTAACAAACTTTTTTCTCTCTCATAGACATATCCCGTATACCCTTTGCTGTTAGACTTAGCTATAGCCAAACCATTGTCCTTTTTACATTCAGCACCCATAGCGGATGCTAACCACTGCTCACTGTGGCTTTTTTCCTGATTAGACTTCAACTGTCTGTGTTTAGAGGGAACAGTGAAATATATGGCAGGTAATAAGTATGGAGGCAGTGGGGAGGTGACATTTTGCTGTCATCCTCGTAAATCACCGGCAACTCAAGTTATGTTGCGTACATTCTGTCACAACCAAGGCTGGGAAGAAAACTTCATGATGACAATTTTTAATCATATAATTGGTCTTCTTGCTGCTAGGTATATTGAACGTGTAAGCTCCAGTATTTCTTGTGCAGATGGTAAAGATGTTTGTTTGTGGATGTCATTGATATATATTTCCTTGCTTAATGAAAATTATTTATTTTGATGGAAGAATAGGCAAAGAAAAACACTTTTCTAGTTAAGAAATGACATAGCAGCATATAATCCCTGTGCTCTCAATAAAACGATTCTCCGTTGCCTATAGGAGTTAGTCACAAGATGAATAGGTTAATACATTGTATTAATATTTTGTATGTAAATAAACTCCTTGAGCAGTTCACTGGAGTTTTTTTTCCCTTTGACATAGTGGATGCCTATCTGGGAACTGAGAGGTGTAAAATATTTGTGGTATAATAATACACTATTGGCCTAATAATTATCTTTCCTAATCTATATCAATATAATTGACTGGTGACTGTGAAACATCAGTGTGCTTATTAGGTGGTGCGTTTATTAGTTTGCACACTTCAGTTTGGCTAATTGAAAACAGCTGCTATTAACGAACCAGGCAGTATTTTTTTGTCCAAACTAAGGATGAAAACTAGCTAAATAGTCAAATATCAAATCAGAATTAAGTATATTTTTCAGCCCAGACAATATTGCTAAGTATTAGCTAGCTAGCAAGTTTGTTGGATATCTTACCAGCTGTACATCAGGCTTTGACAGCTATATGTGGGGTTGTCTAAAAGTCTGACAGACAGATGGTAAATAAAGGCAGTTTGTCAAACCACAAACTGTTTTATCTTTACTGAACAGGGTAAAGTGCAGAATTTTCCAGTTCAGTTCAGTAAGAGTGTCATTTTTGGAATGCGATGAGCTGGCTTTGTTGTCTGGGAGTTGTAAGGGATAAAAAAAGAAAGGAAGTTTTACCCCTTAGCGAGCAGACGGCCCCAAACATCTTTCAGTTAGCAGTCTCATCAAATGTCACAGCGCATCACACACTTTCAGAGAGCAAGCCAAGTCATTGGGAATCCTGAAATCAGCTACTGCCTTTTTATACTCTTTCTGTTGGCTTGTACCAGAATACCATTGAAAGTTCCTAGTTCAGTGCCCATCTATTAAGGCCTTAGGTTTTTATTATTCATTCCACAGAGTAGGAAACTGTACCATGCAAACATGCTGTTGATATTTGTTTTTACAAGGTTATGTTTCAATAGTGAATGCAATAGAAAGTCTGTTTTGGTCGTGTCAATAGCTAAGCTTTACTTAGCACCTAAGTATGAGTGATTTTCTTCTGGGAATACCTTCTTAGTGCATACCTCCTTAGTACCTTTAATGTAAATACATATTCTGGAAATTTGACTCCTAATTTCCAAATTGTGTATTTAATGTGTATTTAATAGTTGTCATGTTACCTGTTTTTAAGTATAAATTTAAATAGATTTTATAATTGAAGACCCTCGTGCTAAAAGTACTGAAGTCACATTTTTAGATAATTCAAGTTGAGCATAGAAAAATGTTGTATTTGTTTAGCTAAGTCCACCCTATAAATATTGTTAACAGAAAAGGTGCCTAAGCAATGTATAACAACAGCAAAACTTTTCATTGCTGATTTTATGGATCAATGATATTTTCGGATTTGATTTTCTCAAAATAGACATTTTGTGACTTCAGTACTTTTAGCACCAGGGTCTTCAATTAGACTTCATAACCAGAATTCATAAACTGGTTCTGATTGGAGTAACTGAAGCTATTGCAGTAGGCCATCTCATTCACTGAATTGGATGACATAGTGAAATTATGCACCTTAGCATCCAAATCTGGTAATCATATTGTCTATATACAGTAGCTGAAAATGTGTTTTTATTACTTCTTGTCCTTGCTATTATTTCAACATTACTGAAATGTCTGTATGCTCAAGATAAATACTCAAAATCACAATTTTCCTTATAGTAGGATAGTCAATGAAATTTGACTGAGATTCAGTTATGAAAAATTGGAATCCAGGATTCAGGGCCACAAATGAGAAGTTAGGCTATTGATAATGGATATGGTAAATACAAACTTAACCCACTGGGAAGTTGTTATTGCAATTAACACTTAAGACAGTGTAATTAAACTTCTATTACTCCATTAGCAGTGGGTAACTGGCACAGGTGTGTAACACTATGTTGTCACTATGTAAAGGCATAAGGGACTTAAAATAGTCTCGTACACACATTACACACTTTTCACAATGGACCAGACACATGTTTTTATTAATAACAATGGGTTTAGTTTTGAATTGTATCTTCCCCCATCAAATAAATGCAGTCTGCCTTCCAGGAAATGGCAACAATTTTTTTATGTTGGTGTTAGCATTAGCTCATTCTGGCTGCAGTAAAATCAATTTCTTTATGCCTAAAGAATACTTACTGATAATAGGAAACCTTATCCTGTTTGGCTTGATTATGCTTGTGAAATGTGTAGACCTTTCTTTTTAAATGTGTATTTGTTGAACCATTAAGCATTGCTATTTAGACATCCATTATTGTCTTCACTGGATATTCATTAATATCCATTGGAAAATGGAAAAATGTCCAATTTGAATAACTTTTTCCAGTCACTGTTGCCAGGTAGCCTGTTTTACATTTGTGTGGGTTGCTTCTGTAGAACCTGAGAAGATGGCTCCTTTGACACTATTTCAAATGAAAACCTTTAAGCGAGAAATAGCCGATTATTTATCTGCTGCTTTATATGCATGTCTTTGGAATTTCTGACAGATTTCCACAAACCAGGGTGGGGCAATCATGTAGATTCTTGTTTTGTATTATATTGTGGTTTGCATAACACCGGGAGCTCCCTCAAGACTCGTATGCACCTTCCTGCTGGGAATGTTCGGTTACAACTGATCTCAGAACAGAGGGATCAATGAAGAAGCTCATGTAAAGGAACAGGTGCACAGTGGTCTTGGGTTTTATATTGAGAACTTCAATATTGCCAGCAGCACCAGCTTACTAGCAATCACAGGGTTTGTTTGTATTTATTCTGCATTTTTCAGGGAAATCATTAATGCAGAGTGTGAAGTTTCTCGGAATGACTGAGTGTCAGCAGTATTCGACTATTTTCTTCACAGATTCCCTCCAGGTGGAGTCATATTGCATACATTTTACCCATCATGCATTTATGCAGCTGGCTGCTAGCTGAATTAATTCAGATTTGAGTGCCTTGCTCATCGGCAACGACCCATCTGTGCCACCTGACAGCTTTCTGTTCACAAAGAGCCTAAAGAAAAGCTTTTGATTATAAGACCAATACACTTAAGACCCCCCTCCCCCAGGGTTCAGTGGAAGTCGAACAGAAATTTAGTTACCTCCCATTGATTTAAAAAAACAGGGGAGTCTATTGTGACCTTCAATGCCACCTTATTCCTCCAGCCACACCAGCTCAATTGTCTCAGAGTCCAAAGGTCCCCTGCCAAGAGCTAATGCTGCAGTTGGGGTGGTGCCAAGAGACGTGGCTGAAGGGGAGAGAGTTACCGCGAGGGGCTACTCTTCCGTGACCTCAACAGCAGACGGGAGATGTCTGCACTAAAGCACTCGCAGGTTCCCATGTACCGTTAGCGTGCCAGGTATGCTTAGTTTGGTTGTACGGAGCTGGTCCTATACCAGAGGTGCGCTCATCTGAGAAGGGCAGCAGTGGCTGAAGGCATTAAACTCCTCAGGACATCGCATTAAGTATCTTGACTGAAGATCACAGTTAGTTTATGAGTTGAATCAGGTGTTTTATAGTGCTTGGCCAGAACAAACGCTTGCTCCCACCCTGACCCTTCTTGGATAAGACTGGACACCCCCCCTTCCTATACACAACAAAGGAGTCTCAGCAAGAGCAAGAGAAATCTGAAGGTTGGCTGGTATGCTTTATCTCAGGTAAATCAATAAATCAGGTGACAGTTTAATAATGGGAACGGCTCATTAGGGCTAAAAAGACCCTTTGTGTAAAATTCTGGAGGTGGAAGATAAGATTTGCGATTTGTCATTGTCCTTTTTTTCTGGTCTTCAGTTCCATTCTGAAAAAGATAGGAGAGCATTTATTTATTCATATTCATTTGCCCTGGCAACATTGCCTTTTGGTCCTTCGCTTTGTGCAGATTCTCATGTTACATTACATTATAGGCATTTAGCAAAAGCTCTTATCCAGAGCGACTTACACAACTTCTTATTACATTTATCCATTCATACAGCTTGATATATACTGAAGCAATTCAGGTTAAGTACCTTGCTCAAGGGTACAACGGCAGTGTCCTACCTGTTATCATGTTATCATGTATGAATGATTTCTGTAATCACTATCCTGAATCGATTGGGCCAAAGCTTACATAAATATGTATCATGTAGAAATCAGCACCTGTACAATGTGACTGGTCTGGACAGATTGTTTTAGTCTTTCAGAATATATTTTTGTCCCTGTCTTTGAAACAAATATTTGATAAACATTTTTTTCTACATGAAGTTGTTACCCTCATCTCAATAACTATTTCTGTTTCGTTTTTTTTTCTAAAAGTCTAATTTTTCAGTTCTCTGTCAAAATAGCAACGACAATAGTCACTTTTAAAACATGCAGTGCTGTGTATCGGTCATGATTACTGTGCTTATTATGGACCTCAGTGGGACAATAGTCACTTTTAAAACATGCAGTGCTGTGTATCGGTCATGATTACTGTGCTTATTATGGACCTCAGTGGGACAATAGTCACTTTTAAAACATGCAGTGCTGTGTATCGGTCATGATTACTGTGCTTATTATGGACCTCAGTGGGACAATAGTCACTTTTAAAACATGCAGTGCTGTGTATCGGTCATGATTACTGTGCTTATTATGGACCAAACAAGGTTATGACAATTGCCACTGTCCTTGAACCCTGAGTGAGCAACCCATTTTTGTATTCAACTCAAATGTAAAGTACTACACAAACCTGTTGTAGACATCAAACTACAGTAGGGTCATGTAAGCTTGATTTTGCACAAGGTATACATCCTCTTGAGTTCTCCGTCGAGACAAAAACCAACAGCAGGTGATCAGATTGGCTTTTTCCTAAAGCAGATAGTAGCTGGGAACATCTCTTCCTCGCAGAGAATATTTGTGGTTAAAGTAATTAGCCATTAAACAGTTTGCTTGACAACAGAAATCTCGGGTCTTTCGGGAACAAAAAGGCACCCTCTTCGGATTAACAGCTAAGAAACTTTTAAAATGTTGCGGCGGTTCCCTATCATAAATTATGACTTACGGCTTCGAGCTCTAGGCCTCTAGAGTGGCTACTGGAGAAATGGCAGGGTAAATAAATAAAGGAAGAGAGATGCATGGAAAATGCAGTTCTGCTTGCATTGTTATCTATTGTTGTCTGATACAATGCTTTCTCCATAGTATACCTCTGTTACAGTTCTGCCCATCAAAGAGACTGGATTCTTTTGTTGTTGAATGTAGAGCTCGGAGGTACTATTCTCTCCCGAGCTAGAGCAGCTGTGCTTTTCTGTTTCAGGGAAGTGAAGCTTGAAGTAATTATCTCAAGCCTTATCATGCTATTATTATTTTTGTGCTGTTCACTGAATGTTATGAAACAAGGTTATTTGTTTACTCATATAATGTGGAATGCTGCTCCAGTTCTATTGTGAAAATTGTGGAGCATTGAGTTCACGGTAATGCTTATTTGCAGCATGGATCAGGCTGCCTGCCAAATCAATGGAAGCCAGAAGCCAGAATTCATATAGCTGACCCACATGGCATAATAAAATACCCATTGACAATGCTTCACTATTCCAGGTTAGCATGTCACCAACAGGTAATTTCTGCTCTAACCTAATTAAACCCACACCTCAAATGCCTATATATACGTTGATAGTGTTATTTCCGTCCCCTGATGTAGCCAAATTTCGCTATAAAGTACATTCTGCACAATCCCCTAGCTGCCTCATTCAGCTCATTATATCTATCTGTATACACCCTGATAACTCATTCCTAATGTTAATTCTACCAGTGCATTTATCCTAGTCTTATTTTTCTGCCGTTCTAGATCTGAGAGCATGAATTGCCTCTGAGCACTTTGATTCCCAGGAGGCAGATGAGCTGTTCAGTACTGGTCCTCAGTTCTCTGTTCCCACGTAGAGGTAATGACTAATTGGCCGTGGGTCTACAGAGTAGTGAAGTTGTTAAAAAGCTACTCCAGGTAAGAGCGTGGGGTGTAATCTACGGCTGCAATCAGCCAGCTAGGCTGACGTTCCCGCAGAGATAGTGGTCACCAAACAGGCCTTTAAACTCACACTGGTTGTACATTAACAGGCACGCTGTTAGTATTCATGAGATCTCAGCTTTTAAGCCTGCCAAAGAAGCCTTTATTTTTCCATGTAAGGATTCCACCCCTTATCCCGTCGTTGACCCTGCTCCACGAGTCCTCACAGGTTTAAGTCATTGGCCCATCCACTAAAGATAGAAAGCACTCACTATCTGATTAGGACACATGGAGCCAGCCTATGTGGTAGATGTATCCTGTATCCTACATCTACCACATGCATTGCATACGCTTCCCAAAACACATTCACAGCCACGGTCACAACACTGTTTCACTGTAGTTATGTTAAAAAATGGCACCCCTCACTGGAGGACAAGATGAAAAAGGCTTACTACAAAAATCCGTTTTGCATTAAAACAACTCTAGTACTCTTCTTCACAGAGTTTATGTGGTAAAATGTACTGTGTCAGCATTTATTTTAACACTGAACAATCTGCAATGTAGATCCTAGCCTGAGCATCTGCCAGAAATGGCACTGACAGTAGAGCGTTGTTTGCACGACTCGTCACAATATTAATGGTGAGTTGTATTTATAATCTCTATTCTTTACCAGTTATCTTTCTTTATTTGGTTGACTGATACATTTGGGCCACCATTGCAATTCTGTGACCTCAATTCAGTGTTACTGCTTTTGGATAAGAGATGCAAACTAGATGATGGTTTAAACATCTTTGTGCAAAGGGCTTGTATAATGCCTCATAGACTTTAAATCTCTCAAGAAAAACTGTTTCCGTGAGTGATCTGTCCATCACCCACAATTCATTTTGTGGTAACTTTGTTCAGCTCGAGTGGCATCTGCCTCAGATCCTAAGGTGCATTTCTTGTATACAGTACTTACAGTATATCCTTCAAATAAAGCAAGTGAAAGTTTGTTTAAAACCTGGCTATATGGGAAAGTGCCACCAGAATTACCCACAAAGAATTAGCTAAAAATTTTATCTAAATACTAAAAAAGGTGGTATATTGTCTTACATTTTATACTGCCACCCCACAAATAACCCCACACAACACCTTTGTATATAAAGTTGCTACAGGACTTTCAGAAATTGTTAGCCTGTTGTTCCAAGCTTCTGTTCTGCTTTGCTGGCATTATGTTTATTGTGTGTTTACTATTTAATCCCAACAAATTAAGAAAAATCATATAGTGTCAAGATGAAAAAATAAGGTTACTGGTTTTTAAGAGGTTTTTACTGGTTTCTACTGGTTTTTCAAACATTGAATTGGGTCAAATTGACCCCAGAACATAATATGAAGGTATTCCATATTCCACATTATTATTACACAATTCAAGCTGGTGAGTTCAGCGCTATAATTTAAGGACAAATGTTGATTGCATACAGGCTATTGTTTCATGGAGATGGATTAGGATCGAACCCTGAACCCTGTTACGTAACCTGTGTCTGAAACCTCTTGCATATGTTTCATGTAGTTAAATGGCTAACATCATTCAGTCAGCTGCCGTTTTTTTAGTCAGTCATCATTTTAAATGAATTTGAAGCAAGCTCCTAGTCACATTTAGATGGGAGAATCTTACAGTGGGGTGTACGCCTCAACAGAGCATATTGCATCACTCTCTCGTGTCCTGTCAGGTTGTTCGTGCTCTCTCTAATGAATTCCACCATGCCTTGACATACACTTGTAACCATAAAACTGTCCTTGAACCTTGGAAATGGTGGAGATGGAGCGAAGCCCATTGTTAGCCTGTTGTTCCAAGCTTCTGTCCTGCTTTGCTGCCTTCTCCACAGTTTTCCATGGAGATGTCAATGAGGCGTGATAAGGACATAGCCACTCTTCACTTGTCCTCCAATATCAACTCACTAAATTGGCTCACAGCGAGGATAGACAAACATCATTTCATGAGTTCACTTGAAAGAACCAAAAGTCTTTTGCTGAGATGGAATCTTCTGGAATACTCTGCTTACATGCCTTTCGCGCCAAAATATTTTCCTGTGTTCATCTTATTTATTGCAAATACTGTAGTAGTACTGTAGATAATAATAATTATAAGGGATAATCTTAATCCTTCGATTTATATTTGATTTTATCACCACCTCAATTTTCTCTAAGCTGTTTTTGCTGACAGTGCATACATTTCAATTGAGAGCAAAAACAACATTACATTTTGAGCTTGTATTATGCTCTTTGTCATTTCTTATTCCAGGGAGATGTGACAATGTTAACTGCATCCTAAGAATCCAGCGTATCCATCAAGCACAGTGGACTGAAATTAACTGATAAAACTCTGAACATGTCAGCTGCAGACCAATCCAAGCATAGCATGCTCATCCTTATCTTTAAGCTATGGATTTTGGCCAGGGTTGCATTTAATGTCCTATTTGTCAACATTCGTCAGCCGTTTTTGATTTCACTGAGACCTAAAATAAAGACATTTGCTTATAAACGCTATCACACTAGCTCATAAAAAAACAACAGTAGCTAAACATTGTCGATACGGACAGATCTCATAGCGGGTAGATTGTAAAGCCATCATCTGCGGTCTGATTGCCTCAGACAGTTGTGCATGAGGCTATACAGTTCCTCCTCTCCCCCGGGGTTGTTTTGGTCCTGCCCTTCTGCTGAAGGAATTTTTTTTTTTTTTATCCCTGCCCCCTTTTTGTGTACTGGCATTTCAAAGGCTTGGAAATTGTGCACTCTTTTCCCCGGGCGAAGTTATGACTAAGAAGGGGAGAGATTTAATTATTTTAGGATTTTTTTTTGTTTGTTCGTTTGGCGGTCTGAATTTATATTCCAGATTGAGCTACATTTGCATTTTTGAAGACAAAAGGCATTTAAAATAGCGTAAGGCTGGAGTTGTGGCACTTGCGTCTGGCTTCTGTATAAACTGCTGTTCATCACCCAGGCCAAATTAGCTCTGAAAGATGTGTGCCAGGGCCAATTGCCACTTACAAGTTAGGAATTTGAGAGTTCTGTGGGGACGGCTCTCTTGTTGTCAGGATCAAAGGTTTGGAAAGTTTATGCTGTAGAAGCCTCATTCTTCTATCTTGGTGAGTGGCTTGTTTGGTTTTTCAGAATTTGCAACTGGGTACAAGCCACAGTGGCTTGTCTTTTATGGTTTTTTAGATAGAATCACTGAGCAATTTCTGCACTTGTTTGATATTATTTCAAAAATATTCTTTGGCCAACTGTCTAACCTGGTTAAATCTAGAACTATCATTGGTTAAAATTAGGTTAGGCTATATTTTAATATTTCCAAAGTGCTGTACTGTCTGTATGAATTAATGTCTTAATCTAAACTATTTAAGGGATCATTTGGACAACATTAATACCCAATAAGCCTCTTTTCAGCTTTTCAGTCTGAAATTAATTTTGAAAACCCTGGCTACGCACGCGCACACTTGATAGATTGCCCTGAATTCATTTCAGTAAATTAAACTGCACAAATCAATAGTTGCCTCATTATTACAACTGTCTGTTTCTTGCTGCTGGGGCTTCAGTCTCATTGTTCTTTCCACTGCATAGTGCGTACCCAAACTCTTGAGCATAAACCGTGCAACGCTGGTGATTTATGTGTTTGTGGAGAGCAGCGCAATGTCCTCCACAGGGAGCGGAAAGGGAGAACGCAGCGGCCATAAACTGTTTGTCTTGATTGGCTTTGGCTAACAGCTGACGGCTCGGGATGACTAATGTTCATCTCGGTCTGTCATAATTCTTTCCTCGCCATACATTTTTCCTGCCACAGTGAACTGAATTTGAATGCATGCGATACATTTACGGGATGCAAAATTATTATTTTTAATAGGGCTATCGTGAACGACCTTTTTTTCTCCCTTTTAGAATATTTATGGAAAATGATGAACGATGTTCGCACGTCCGCAGTGGCTCATTCTGGTACGAGTAAGGGGTGGAGCAGTGAGGCTTCATGAACACCATGGTGCGTGGAGCTACCATGTGCCACCAATCACTGACTGACAAGGATCATTTGGAAGCTCCTCCCAAAATTCCCTGCATCATTTTTTACTGACAGTTTCAAATTCAAATGGTAGCCTTACCAGATGCATAAAAAGGTCTTATTTTTGTATTAATACAATGATTTCAGAAAGCAGCAACAGCTTACCTCACAATATTGATGTTCTTGACTGTGGATATTGATTCTGTCACAGATTTCTGGCTTCTGAAATAGGCCATGCCTTAGCACAGCATGTATCTGCTCTGTATTTGTGCTAAGGCCCGTTGAGGGGATAAAGGGTGCTTGCTGCTGTTGTGATGTGCATTGCATCATCTTGTGGTTCAAACAAATGACTGTCTGAACTGGAGCTGGCAGCAACAGGAGGTGAAGCACATGCATGCCGTGCCATGGCTTTGTTGAGCACATTAAAAAGGCTTGGGCTTTAATCATGCCCATGAACAGGGAACAGATCTGGTCACACTATGCAATGCACCATACAAATTATTATTAGAGGACCATTGGTTAGCACATCTGTTTTATGCACACCTGTATATGTCTGGTACTGCAGGATTTGGTGATTCATAAATTCTGAGGCCTGAGTTGTTGATTGTGGAAGCTTCACTGGGTTGCTGTGTTGAGTCAGAAAAGGGCTTTCCCTTCTCTTTAATGAATTCCCGGAAAGCTCAATTTCAGCTCGCAACAACCAGTTGTAAAAGGGCTTATGTAGCACCCTGCAATATTTTGACTCTCCGCAAAGATACATTTCCTTAAGTCAGGGTTCTGATAGAAAATAACTGCACTGAGCGACAATATATTCTTGCCACGTCAACCACTGTGCCTGGGCTGATTGAAAGAGGGGGAACGGACAGTTTTGATGCTGACATGGCTGTCTGTAGTTGGAAGCCTCCAGCCATTCCGATAGCTGACCTAATCCTTGCTCCTTCTCATTGACTCGCCATATTATCACCTTTTCAGCATCCATGTCATGTCTGAAGAAAACAGATGTGGCGACTTAAGGGGAGGGTGGGGTTCTTAACTTGTGCCCAACAAGGAACGTGACATCTTCTTTTTTTTTTTTACATGCACCTACTCCTCACAGTGCAGCTGGATTGTTAAGCAGCATGTTTGAATGTGTTTTCAAAAAAATTGGAAGGTCATTTCAAAATTGTTCAACTCCTGCAATTTGCGGCAGTGCTGAATTTGTGGAGCGCTCAGTGGTTCAGAAAGATTTAACAGGTACAGACCTTAAGGAGCCAGTTTAAAGTTCCATTATTGTATTGTTTTCATCAAGTGACATTGTTCCACAGGAGCGGTCTATGCATATTAAACTGCAAAATCCAGTTACACTGTTCTAGCAATGTAAGGAATGTTCTGCCAACTTGGACGATTAGTGGACCCTCGTAGCTTATGCTTTGATCTCTGGCGCATGTTTTTGGTGGAACTTTAGCAGCTTTGCCAACGTAGTCTCGTTTTCCTCCCCGTTTCACATGGCCCAGCAACTCGGGTACATTTGCTGCTTGGCAACACGGCGCTTATCTGAATCCACAACTTAGCGAAGTGCCTGACCTCAGCCGACACTTACCGTGTTAACGTCCATATAACATTGCAGTGATGTGTTTATGGTTGACATTGAATTCCCATCATTTTGTAAATCACAAGCAAAAGTTCCCAGCAAAAGATCATCTTAAATCCAGCTGACATTAATGGTTTGTTCTTTCCATCCATTTTGACAGATGTCTCACACAGAAAATAGACGATACCGTAAGTCACAGGGGCCATTCATCCATGTAATACCTTTAAGGGCTGATTTTGCCCCGTGAAAACAGAGGGGAACTGTGATGCCCTGTTTTTATTCCGCTGGAATTTGACCTCCTTTATTATGCATATTGTGTCAAGCAGCCAGCCAGGGCAGCTTCATGGTTAAGTCTGGAAAGCAAATGTTGATCTTGAAGACATGACATTCAACATAAGGCTGTTAAAAAGGTTGAATTTAAAAGAATGCGATGTGATGTTCTGGAGAACAGTTACTGAATAGAAGCAGATGTGTCTTTAGTTGTGTGTGGCATGGTTTTTATCCAGATTTCTCAAATTTAGCAGTTTATTCAATTTGGAATTGTTTTTGCAAAGTTATCTTTTATATTCCTTTGAAAAAATAGCACATAACCTTGTTATATCGTCGCTTTGGATAAAAGCGTCTGCCAAATGATTGTAATGTAATGTAATGATATCATTTATTTAATTTCAGTTTCTCATTACCATTCTCAATGTGCAAACAAGTTTTTTACTTTTTTAAAGAATTTTACTTCAGTTTCGCACCATTATGAATACTGTGCAATGTTTGGGTGGGAAATGGGTTCATTATAGCAGGAGTTATTAGAAAGAATGTGCTTTTCGCTGATACAACCTGGAAACACAGGGCAAAATCGATTTGACCGTGTACTCCGTGAACAGTCGATAGATCACGTTCAGCCTCAGGTCTTCTTAGACAGGGGCTTCCTGTTTACCCATTTGAGAGACAGCATTTCTCAGCAGTGTCGCCTGTAGCCGCCTTGTCATGGCAGCTTAAGCCCAGTTACATACTCTAGACGGAGCGGAATCCAGGGAGCCGCAGACATCCCTACTGGCTGGTGAGTTTAGCACACGGCCGGTTGGGAAAGGGCAGATTAGCATAGGAATTTTCATCCTGTCTGTTCATGTGTGCATTATGACCGTGTCACTTTCCTTAGCTGTAAATTACTGCCAGGGTCACTCAGTGGCACGTAATCCTGGGTAATTAACCTTTTCACTCAGAAGAACACAATGAGGGTGACATGTTAGCCCGGAGATTTGGAACTGAACTTAATTTGACCATTAGAGAGCACTGGGGCAATTATAGGGTCTCACTGCTAAAGACGTTCACATAGCACTGGCAGCATTCCGTACTCGTGGTCCCACCTTTATGTGTGAATTTCTGTTGATGTTTCACAGCGCCGACTGCGGTCGCACCAACAATACTTTATCAGCAGTCACCGAAGAGCAGGGCTGTCTGTACTTTACTTTTACATTTCCATAATTTCCCAGACTTTGTTGAACTTACTTCCATCGATGGCGCTTCTTCGGTTCAGCAATTCAAACAGTGATTGAAACCCCATTGCTGGGCCCGGAAGGAATGCAGAGTGCATAATCTCCCTGGTGATAAACGGTCTCCAGTTGTGCTCTGTTTTTGTTTTCCTGGCAGAAGTGAAAACATATCCAGTGAAGCCCCAGAGGCAGAACGTTTATTGACGTTGGATGGGAAAAGCTTGTCGAAGTGACTCCCTGTTGGATATGAAAAGTCAAAATGCAGTATTCCAAACTCTACAATGCTGCACAGTGCTGGATTTCTTGAATTCACTTTTTGTATGCTTTGAGTTCTTTGGAAATAAGTACAACTTACAATTAAGTGCAACTGGCAAGTTCTGACAAGCTTTGTTGTTAATCCAAGGGGGGACGTGCAGCTTAATCTCCCAGTATAAGGGCACATTAATTACTTTTATGAAACAAATCTAAAATATTTTGCAGACCCCAATGTAACCCTTGATGAATTAACAGTATTGTATGGCACACTTCTGTTCTTATCTTTTAAAATGTTTATAAAGTTATAAAGTCACATGTCAGTCTCTGACCAGGAAGAATATCTGACGATCTTAAGATGGGTCGATTTGTTCCAAAATTGTGACCACCCATGTGACCACCAGAAGGTGGTCAATTTAGTCCAGAAATCATACAGTAACCAAATGTAACATGCAGATGATCACCAAAAACATTTCAGGTAATTTGTAGTCATTGTCCATTAAATAAAGACCAACCCTAATTAGTGTGGCAATGTATAGAGCAGATGGTTAAGCTGTTTGTTTGGAATGTTCCAGACACCATCAAGCGCCGTTTCCCTTTGTTTTCCTGTTTAGTGCGTAAGGCCTCCCTCGCTGCTGCATAACCAGGGAATCAAGGCTTCACAGGAACTCCTGTTTTTTCCCCCATGAATAAAGGACTCTTCATGTCCCTCTTAACTTAAGTGGTGTTTACTCAGCCTAAGGTCAGTGATACGTGTGCTGGCCATGACATGAGTAGGCGTTTATTTGTTGATACGGTCTATTTTTATGCATCACTTTTGTCCTTTCTCCCATTTTGGGATGCCCCGTCATAGTTTTAGGCCTGTTACACAACTGCAGCGTACTCTGTCAATTCTGGAAAGTCCGGGCTTGCACGCATTGTCTTCTGAAGCATGTAGTGTCAACCACCACTTCGTTCTGTCCTGCAGTCTACCAGCTGAGCTGTGTTGCCATGCAAAGTTATGCATAGTTGTTGCAGGCTCACAGACGCATAAGTGGCCTTACATTTTTAATGAATTTGTATGCATTCTGGATGTTATGAATTACCACAGTAAAAGGGGACAGGCTTATGTAAATGAGTAATTAATGCTGAGACAGCTTATAAGATTTATCATATTGGGCAATTATTGTGGTGAGGCTGGGAAAATCGACCTGGACAAATTGCTGCTGTTAATGCAGCAAGGGGGAAACCTCCTGCGGTAACAGCCAAGGATGCAGTCGTGCAATATATAATACATATGCGCAGAAATATACCAAGGACGTTGTTTACATTCATGTCTCTTCCACAACAGCCCCCGCTGGCCCAGCAGGCTGTCCAGACTGACCTCCTCCAAGGTTGCCAGTGGTTGGATAGGCCTCTCTCAAGGTCACGCCTTGATTAGTCACATTGGCCGAGGGCCACGGCGCAAAAGCGGCGTTGTTCCAGTCTGCCGCGGCCCCTGCCGGTCTGAACTTGCCGGGAGAGCTCCTAGCGGCAGAGTTCCACGAACAGCTGACCTCTGTCACCTCCGTTCCAGCAGGAACAGCCTGTCAGCCCCAGCACTCGGAGGAACAGGTTGTGTATGCGGGAGATTCAGGCCTAAACCCTCAGTAGCAAGAGTGGTACAGGAAAAACAGGCAAATGATTAAGCCACAGCCCATAACATCTTGCCTTTCTATATACCTTGGAGCAGCTCTGAAAGTGAAAGCAAAGACCTTTAAATGAAAATATTTCCCGAATGTGTGTTTGTAAAACACCATTGGTATTGTCATTCATGCACTTATTCACGGGCTGTCTAGGATCTTTAATTAAAGGGGAATTCCACCCAAAAATGATGTTTGGTTTGCAGAAAAGTAGCTCTCCACCAACTTTCTACTGCGCATGGACCAGGTACTGGCTTTACTGTGAACTACAATGGCCAAGCACTTACAGATTATGGGCGGAGTCAAACAACGCCAGTCACACTGAATAACGTTACAGAAGCAGAGGCCAAGGGGCTGGCCATTTTACTGCTAGTGCAGCTAGTGCCTGCTGCACTGCAGCGTTTCTAAGTTAAGAGATGTGAGAGGCCACGTAACTCACTGGCAAGTTAGCCACTAACAGTTATACTGAGAATATACCACCACCATTAGCTCAGTCTGAGCTCAGAGCTCCACTCTGTAACCAACAGCACTCGAGTCCTGTTTGGTTTAGTTTGCCAAAACATCTTGTAATGGGGCGTGACGTGTGAGGAAGGAGGAGCCAAACGCAGCAAGGGGAATCATAAAGCCCTTGGCTTAGGCCACTAAGGCGGGATACCCGCAGATAAGGGAGGAGACAAGACAAGGAACAACAAACCACTACAGACGCTACTAACCGGCTAACTGTCAAACGCCAAGTAGAGCGTAAGGACAGGGATAAGAACAGCCAGAAATAATACGCGCCCTGTCTCGGTAACGAGACAAAATAAGAACGGGCGAGTAGCGTAAAGACAAACATTAAACACAAACAAACACTGCAAAATAATACGATAGTAGGAGGAGGCGAAAGGAAACAGATCCAACGTTTCCAGGCTAATCTCAGACTCGCGTGTCACACACAAACGTGTCCACAACATCGCCCAATCCTCCCTATAGGAAGACATGCACAAAAAGACGAAACCGGACCATAGTTCCGTACAGAATCGTCAAACTCCATGTACGGAGATAGGTGCCAAAAGGAATGAAATGGACAGGCAGTACCAGACATTTACCGGCTAGACCAATGCGAGATTCATTGAAAATACACGCCCTGCCTCTCTATGATGAGGAAAATAACGAGGCGAACAGGAACAGATTTAACGTTCCATGGCGATATTAATAGGCTCGCAGTCCAATGCATAAAACAAGAGGTAAACACCCGATCTCCCAGGAGAGAGAAACATTTTACAGGTGAGCCGACGGAGCACCGTCGTCTCATAACTTTACTATCCATAGACTAACGCGAGCTTAAACTGGAACAACCGCCCTAACCTCTCAGTAAGGTGAAATGTAACGAGGCGAACAGGAACTGAGATTTAACGTTCCGAGGCTATTTTTAAAAAAACACGCAGTCAAACACAAACACGTCCACAACATAGCCCAAGCTCCATATAACTAGGAGGCTAACACCCGGAGAACGAAAACAGAACAACAGTTCCAAACAAAATCGTCCCGCAGGTAGTTAGGGAGTATAGGACGGCTGCAACAAAAGACCAACGCAAAATAGCACGACAGCCTCAATATAAATAAAAACCCTGAGTCACAACAAAGGGGAACGTAGTCCACGAGAAGGAGACAACAGGGAATAAACGTACCGAAGCTACTTACTGGCTCACAGTAACACGGAATTGAGTAGAAGCAAAACGGCAGGTCTCTCAGTAAGAAAACCAAATAACAGGCGAAGAGGAACAAATAACAGCTACTCTACACTTCTACAAGCTAAGTAACCTAGCAGAAGCGTAACGCCCGATCTCCCCATGGGAAGACGTGCCGAAAGGCGAACAGAACTACTGTTCCGAACAGAATCGCCCAAAACTCCATACACGGAGAAAAAGCACTAAAAAAAAAAAGGCAAAATAGAGCAGAGATTTACGGTCCCAAACTTCTACGAGATAATCAACTACCAAGCCAGAAAGAAATAAGCCCTGCCTCTCTAAAGAGACGTTAAAAATAGGCAAGTAGCCAAAATGGTACGGGAACTCACAGCCAAACATAACACCACAGTACAAACAATGAACAATCACAATTAACAATTAATGTCGAAGCCCCGAACGAAGGAAACAGTAGGCTTATATAACTCTCAGGTGACCACGCAACAGGTGTAAACGCTTAACCGAAGCTCCGAAAACTCAGCAGGGCGGAGCAAGCATCTACCAAAAGGGCAGCGCCCTCGCGTGGCCACCAAGGAGAACGACCGCATAGGCAAACAGGGTCAAAACCATGACACATCTTTAGGAAATAATGTAGCCTATCAATGTAATTTTCTGACATTATAATAAAATAGCAATGATAGTTTGCTTGATAGCTTGATCTACGATGTGTCCCTACCACAGAACCATGAGAAGCAGGCAGCAATTCGAACAGTGACCTAGCTGGCCCTGCCTACTTGCTATGTAATTTACACGCCCACATGAAAACACTGTAGTCTTTCATAAAGAGCAAGTGGTAGAGGTATACGCCATTTTGACGTATAGCCTACCTCTACCGAATTTTCAACTTTATATTCAAATAACTCAGTACAGATATTTTTGGCCAGCCACAAATAAAGACTTAATTAGTTGCGCCTTGATCTGTTCAATAAGGTTGATGTTGTTTTTGGGTGGAATTCCCCTTTAAACAAAGATTGGGCCAAATAGATGTTGATAAAGATGTTGATATCGATTTACCAAAGAGTCATTTTTATAGGAAAAAAAAACCCATACGTCAGTGGCTATGCCCTGAGCCCCAACCAGCTACTCTTCTCTCAGGTTCAAGTTATAAATGCTTATAATGCACTGTTCTCTTGTGCATGCCTCTGAGCCCCAACCAGCTACTCTTCTCTCAGGTTCAAGTTATAAATGCTTATAATGCACTGTTCTCTTGTGCATGCCTCTGAGCCCCAACCAGCTACTCTTCTCTCAGGTTCAAGTTATAAATGCTTATAATGCACTGTTCTCTTGTGCATGCCTCTGAGCCCCAACCAGCTACTCTTCTCTCAGGTTCAAGTTATAACTGCTTATAATGCACTGTTCTCTTGTGCATGCCTCCACAGGTCTTGATACTTCTTAAAGTTCAGCCACAGTTCTTCGTGAATTAATTCTCTCTCCTGTCTCTTTCTATATTAAATTTCTGGACCTCACTGACATTTTCCGGCTATTACAGATGTGAAAAATGCCTTTTTGGGTCTTAATTTAAGAGGGTAGAAATACTCTTTCCTTTTTTCAAGTGCATAATGTCCATTCGTGGTTTGTGCTGGGTCACCAGCAATTTTTATTCACCTTGTTGCAACATGCACAAATCATGCATTTCATTTTCCGAGTTGTCGGACTGAATTGCAGCGGGGACATTTAAATTGGATGTCTGCAGCTGACATTCTTCAGCACAATTGTGTTTGAGAAATATGTAGCCGTGAGAATAACTACATGCACAATTTGCACAGTAATGTCTGTCATGGGTGAAACCTGGGATGAAGACATACCGTATATTTTCTTTCTGTTTAGAAGATTCATAGCTCAAACTGCTAGCCATCAACAGCTAGGATAGTGTCAACGCTGGATGCAAGGATGTTCATTAGCATCATTTTTCACTCACATGGAAAGAGACAGCTTCAATAATTATACTTGGAGGCTCTGCCTGGAGTTTTGACCTTTATTAAATGTGATTGAAGGGGTCCAA
The DNA here is from genome assembly GCA_029718625.1 of Synaphobranchus kaupii. Lineage (NCBI taxonomy): Eukaryota > Metazoa > Chordata > Actinopteri > Anguilliformes > Synaphobranchidae > Synaphobranchus > Synaphobranchus kaupii. The sequence continues at coordinate 50,609,397 of CM056376.1, read as the reverse complement.
AGTGCTTTGCTGCGCATATTGCTAAGTCTGTCTACTAGAAGTGGCTTTCAGCATGTAGCCTACGCTCAAGCTAATCTTTTAAAAAATAAAAGAAATTAAGCCACAGTGCTTTGACTAGCGCAACAATTGTGACATCTCAAATGCGGTTTTCTGCTTTTTACAGGTGTAGATTGGAATGCAGAAAGAACAGAGTTGTTTAATGGTGTGCTAAAGTGCCTGGGGAGGCCTCTGTCTCTCTTTCTCTGGCGTTCATTCCCTTTGCTTCCCCATTTGGGAGTTCTGAGGTGTTAAACAGCTACTTCTCTGTCTGGAGTGTAACAGATTTGATTTGAAGGCTTGAATCCCCTCTGAGAAAGACCCACCGGGAACATTAGACTGAGTGTCCAAAATCTGAGGTGTGCAATGGCAGTGTGTTGCCATTTTCTATTCAAATAATGGCACACTTGAGAACTTTGGCCAACAGAGAGTCCTTCATAAACAGGTCCCCGTATAAATGTACTAAATTTATAGTAGTAGTTCTTTATTTTATAGTACATTATAATTTAATGTGCAAAAACCTTGCATAAAAAGCGTCTTCATGTTATTTCTGTTGCTGCCGGTTACAGTTATTATGTCTCGGTGTCACAGCTTTTTATGTTTGGTAATAAAAGTTTAGGATTAAGGATAGGCTGGTGGGCTTTCACAAACCACTCCAGGAATGCGTTTCATGAGCTCCGAAATCCTATGCATATTACACATATAGGGCTCTATTTTAATAAACCAAACGCAATGGTGAACGCAAGAGTAATCGCTTGGCGGTATCGCTCTGAGGGCGTGTCGGCGAGAAATTTGGTAATTTAATGACGGCAATCTTGGCGCATCTGATGGCGGTATTGCTAAAAGGCTGGGTTTAAATGTCCAAGGTGTGTCTCTATGGTAGCCAATCAAATAGTTGTTCTCATGCTTTTAAAAAAAAGCCAGTTGGAACGCAATCGCTCCATGCAATTTCATAATGAGCAACCCAAACGCACTGGACCGTCAACGACAAGAGCGATTTTCCGCACAGAAAATCAGACATACTTGCAACAGAAGTACAGACTAGGACTAGTAATTTATGGATCACAATCCACACCACCTCGTCTCCCAGAAGTTCGGAAGGCACGGGAGGAGGTGGCGAATGCATTAATTAGCCTACATGAGGTGATGTAGGCATAATTATGATTCAAATGGTAGGCTTATGATTCAACTGTGTCAATGTGTAATTTATATATTATAGGCTATTAGCCTACATGATCGCAAGTTTCTTGTAAGCTGTCCTGTTTTATTCTAGTAGTTTAAATTAAAATTAATTAATTAATTAATAATAATTATAGGCTATTTGTTCATTAAATGGAAGTGTAATGTTGGCATCACCTATAGACACTACATAGAACTACATGACTAAAAAGTTGGCAAATTGCCAGAGTCTATTGCGTTGCCGCTAAGAGGTGGTTCTAGCTGATCATAACGCAATGGGTTTTCGTTGGTTCAAATTGTCACTGAGCCGAAAGTATTTTAGAACACGCCCCAGACAGCGCCACCCATCCCACTGCAGCGCAAGCGAAAGGATGTTATGTTGAGAATTTGTTGATCCTAGCGGTATTGCTGAGAAACGCCATAGCGCCAGTTTTAAGACGTTGATGCTGTCAACAAGCTTGCGTTTGACTATACCGTCCCCTTGCGCTGGTTTGAAAATAGAGCCCATAGTTTTAAAAATGTACATTCAGGGTTCTCACAGTGCAACCATGACTACAGTTGCTGGTATACAAATATGTATATTTATCAGTTCAAATATTTGTTCCCACAGTGAAAAACGTCTCCTTATGCGGACGTTTGAGGCTTGCATTCTTTTATGCATGCAATTATGTGGTATTGTGGTTTGCATATAGAACCTCGTCAGTCTGGTGCTCATACTTTCCACAAACCCAAAGAACAAGACACAAGGAAAAAGGATCATGCAATATCATATCATAACGGGAACAGTAAATTTAGAAAAAAAGAAACAATACCCAGAGTGCATGGACCTATACTTGCTGAACTTACTGAAGTTGCAGCTTTGAGCTTTGTTGGAACAGACACTGGTCTGGAACTGACAAAGCCCCTGCAGGCCACATTAAACAGATTCAGTATGAAAAGCAAACATTTGACCTGCATTTGAATAATAAATGTACCATCTGGATAATATTAATAGTGTTGAATGTATGAATATCTTCTACATCTTCATCATGTAATAGACAAAATAGGAGCCAACCACCCATGTGACCATGTGACAACAGCACTATCAGATCATCGGCTGTGTATGTGAAGAGATTGGTGTATACTTTGACTGACACAGTACGAGTACGTAGCATTTTGCGTCATGTTACTTATTCATCATGTACTTCACCTTGCTGTATGACAATTTTTGCATTGCACATAATGTGCACCACAGATTTGTAACAATAGTCCAGTTTACCACTGATGTGAACTAATAACCTTAGTCTGTGAGCCAACAGGATGTTTTCAACTTTTATGGGATTATTGGAAGCTTGTCCTAATTCTGTGCATGGCTCTGAATTAAAGTTGACCAATTTGTTCCTGCATCAGTAACCAGTGTTTCTAGAACAAACTCTCCTTTTGTACGATCCCCACTACTTCCATTCTGCCGTATTACATATACAGTACCTCCTGTGAATAACGCTGATCTCAATTATTCAGTGCTTCTGTTCATTGACAGTTGCATTATATACAGTATATTGAATTCACCAAAGCTTCATGGTTTGATGAACACCTTGTTCAGTTTGGGATCAGATTTATAAAGATGCTTGCAGTATATAGTTTGAAGTGTTTTTTTAAACCATTTCTATTTAATAGTATTTAAGAGGGAACCCTGGACAAAGTAAGTGCGCAAATGTCAGTCCTGTCAGCTGTCAGTACTTGTAAATTTGTAAACACTTCGTGTTTACTTATTTAATATGTCCAATATAAACAAAATTGTTTTTTTGTTTTTGAAAATGGAAAAGCAATTACAACAACATTTCATTTTCACCAGTTCGGAAATTTAACCAAAATGTAAAACACATTTTTTAAAGTTTCCACTGCCGTTTTACAAGTAACAGATGAGACATTTTGCAGTACGACATCTGTAACCCTCTATTTGTCAAGTGATTACAGAACATTGGCTTGTAAAGCCTCAAATTAAGCAGGCCTGTGCTGGAAATATTATGTCTGCCTGATAGAGCGCTTGTGATGGTCACAAAGTGTTGGACGCTTTGTACAAATACAGTGTTCATTCTCAGACTTGAAGATCTACCACTTCATTGAACACTTTCTAGAGGTCATCCACAGATATTTGTAGAAATGGGAAGACCCTTAAATGGTGAACATTGAACTTAAATGGTGCTTAGCATATTTTCAGTGACTGGCATGAAGTGGATGGAAGAGCACTGTCTGGGTTTATGTGGTGCATTGTATAGTGGAGGTACTTCCCAGAATGCAGTGCATGATACATCCCTGTCTGGGGCCTGATCTCCTTCCTGCTGCACATTGGGGATGTTGTGTGTCCAGGCGTGGTGTTGAATAACAGTGTAAATACAGGGCCTTAAAGCCTGTCACTGTTTGCTCATGGTGAGTCAGTGACAATATTTTTTGCACCTCCATGTTCTGCTGCAAAACTAGTAAGTGATGATACAGTTATTTATAAAGTCTCATAGTTATATTATTGTATCATAACCATTGTTATTTATATTTGAACTATTCTTTAGTCATTAAACAAAGTCTCTTAGCATGGGATATAACGCCTGAATTTTTATGTATTTTATATTTTGCATGTATACAGGTATTTACTGAATTCATTCAAGTTAAGTAGAATGTCATTCAAGTTAAGTCTTCAACTGATCCAGAATGCAGCTGCCCGGCTTGTGTTCAACCTCACGAAATGTTCCCATGTAACCCCCCTGCTGAGGTCACTCCACTGGCTGCCAGTTGCAGCCAGGATCAGGTTCAAAGTTCTGACCCTGGCCTACACTGCAGCCAATAGGACAGGCCCCGCCTACCTGCAGGACTTAATCCAGAACTATGTTCCTGCTCGACCACTTCGCTCTTCTACAGCAGGGCGACTCGCACTTCCCCCCCTCCGTGTCAACGGCTCTCGCTCGTCCCGACTGCGGAACTTTTCCACCTTAGCTCCTCAGTGGTGGAATGAACTTCCCATTCCCCTACGTTCTACTCGAACCCTGCCTGCATTCCGACGAGGCCTGAAGACACACCTCTTCAGACTCCACCTTGACTGATATTCTAACCTAGGAATATCAGTTCCCTGTGTTTACTAGTTCCCTGTGTTTTCCTGTCTGTTTGTTATAGTTTATAATAGTATTTAGAATAGAAGTGTACACTGTAAAAAATAATCCCGTTAAAAAACAGAAAAAAGTCTGGCAGCAAAGTTGCCAGTAGACTACCATAAAATAACAGAACATTGCTGTAAATGTAATTACAGAGGAAACCCCTAAAAATTACAGTATTACATTTTTCATTCATTCATTCTCATTTGTTGACAAAATCACATTATTAAATGGTATTTCCCTATAAACCTACAAGCAAGACCATTTAAATAAAAATAACAACCTTCAATTAACAGACATAGTCTGTCTTGTTATATTCATGGGTTATTGCTGCTATTTTAAAAAGAGATCTTTTATATAAAGCATATTTCTGTAATTTTACAGTAATTCTGCCATTTTTTGAGAAAACAGGAAAAATACAGTAAAATTTACAGTAGATTGTCTGTTAAAATACTTTTTTTTTTACAGTGTAGTATAGCTGATTTACCCACAGCTTACTGTGAACTACAGTCAACGTTCATTACTAGGGATAGCTGCTACATTATGGGAAGGATGTGCTTTGTCTTGTCTGTTCTGTAGTGATCTTGATGACATCTCTGTATGCACTTATTGTACGTCGCTTTGGATAAAAGCGTCTGCTGAATGTAATGTAATGTAATGTAAGTAGCTTGGGCGAGGGAACAGTAGGTATGCCAATCAAATTTGTGTCTTCCAATTAAAGTTCCTTTAGCAATAGAGTGACATTGCCACCATGAAATTCCTCAATGATTTCCCCCTTGAACGATTATACAGTGTTCCAAGTTTTCTCCACCATGGCTGTTTCCTGGTGTGTTGCTAACTTAACTGTGGTAATTCACATGCTCCTGAGTCGAGAGTGGCTTTTCCTACAGGAAGTGCTGGCTGCGGTCAAAACTAAAGGAAAGGCAGTAAAAGGACTCGCCCACTAAGTTAACCCTTACACACAGACCCGCAGTTCTGTAGTTAGAGTGCACTGCACTAGCTCTTCAAATTTTCAGGGGTCTGAAATTTCATAGGCTACCACAGGTGTAGGCTATTGGCTGAACCTATAGCAAAGGGGTAGTTCTTCGGGGTGGCTGGCATGTCCCTCTCTAACCTTAAGAACGATAATATTCCACCCCCTCCAGTCTTCTAGCAACAGACTCATTGCTACGGCATAAATAAAATATTGAGCCAATGGAGTGAACACACTTAACATAATACTATCAAACATGTGTATTACATTGTAACTCCATCATGTATTAAGAGTTTGAACTTTAAGAATAATATATTGCTCACATAAAGTACGATCTTGCATTACATTACATTACATTCATTTAGCAGACGCTTTTATCCAAAGCGACGTACAGTAAGTGCATACAGAGACATCATCAAGATCACTACAGAACAGACAAGACGAAGCACATCCTTCCCATAATGTAGCAGCTATCCCTAGTAATGAACGTTGACTGTAGTTCACAGTAAGCTGTGGGTAAATCAGCAATACTACACTTCTATTCTAAATACTATTATAAACTATAGTAAACAGACAAGAAAACACAGGAACACAGGCATGAATTGGAGATAGTCTGCCTCAAAGGGTTTGGGCATCGGTGCGATTATAGCTTACTTTGTTATGTACTAAGAAACAGTTAGCAAAAAAAGTGCTTTTGTTCTGGACAAACCCTTTTGTTGAGCTGTGTTCAGCATCAAAATGTTTAAAAAAAATTAATTTCACATATAGTGATGACTGTTGGAGTTTATTTCACATCTGGGGTCCTATCTTACACCCGGTGCTAAGCGGTGCTAACCCAAACGCAAGTGTCTTTGCTATCTTACACCCGGCGCATGGTTCATTATAACTCCTTGCGTTCACGTCGTTTAACTACCATGTATTCTTGCGCCCATTACAAGTGAACTGGGCGTGTTGGTCTTAAGATGAGGAGTGGCCAGGATTCTTTTTGTTGTATTGCTATCTTGAGCCAGCAGAAAGCGCTTGCGCTAGAACCACCACAAACCTGGTCTAAAGTCATGTCGCAGTTGTTTACATGTTATTTTAATGGCGCATATAAGTGCGCCTACATAGGTGTGTGCACAATGCCTGTACCCTCCTGTCTGTTACACACAGGAGCGCGCACAAGCATGACTAAAATATATAGATCACAATGTGAAATATTATTATTGTGTAGGCTATATAAAAAATGCATAAAAATAAAAGGTTCCATAGGTCCACATACCTTTCCCTCAGCGAAGGGGAATGCCACATTACATTGCTCTCAGCCCACTCCATCAACATCCAAGCAATGTGCGATGGTACGGGACAATGGCTATCCATTAAAAAGGAGCTGATAACACCTATATCAAGCCTAATGCGCAAATTGTCATTTACACCTAATGTGTGAATTGTCATTCAATGGAAAACTCGCGCACTGCAATAGATGGACATTTGAGTTCTGAAAATGCGCTTCAGATGTCATTACAATACAGCTCTGTTTATCTAGAATACAGCCTGTAAGTAAATAGAATGGTTTGTGACTGAAAAAAGTTCAAAACCTTGTCCAGTGAATATTGCTTTTATTGTTTTTCAAATAGCCTAGGCTACAGCGGATTCGCTGTGCATAAGGTTTTTTCGATAGCCTATGGTTTAAAAAGGAGATAAATGTCACCATGTTAACTGAATTGTAACCTTAGCTATTCTTCGTCTTTCATATTTTTGGAATTACAGTGACATAGTTTCCATACCCTCAGCTTATTAAAACCCCGCTGATTTCACCTGTTATTCCATAACTGAACAAAAGATTTTAAAAAGAACTAAGCGTCTAATTAGAAACTAAAACAAATTTGTAGCATGTTACAATTAATTCACAATTAATTTTAATACCATTATCTGCATGTGCGCTTTACAGGAGCAGGTCTGTTTCCCCTGCTGTAAATTCCTGGGAAAGTGGATTGTTTTAAAGCATTACGCTACCAGTAAAACAGGTTGGTCACATTTCCATAAGCAGGACATTATAAAACAAGGGAAAATATGTGTGAACCTATGGGTTGCCAACCTGACAGCTTTATTGTATTTATTGTCATCATTAAGGCAAAATAACGTTATTTATTTTATTAATCAAAATTAGAATGCAGGTAATGAACATGAGTTCATTGCTTCATTGCATAATCAAACGAAATTCGTTAAACAAGCAGGCTAATTTGGCGTTTTCTAAGGTGAGACGGAAGCCATTGGTAGCTTATTCTCAGCTGTTGCAGGTGCCTTTAACGAAATTTAACCGCATATATTTTGTAAAATAACAGCACTGTCGGGAATTACCGGGAACTCATAATGGTTTGTCCGAATAATATTTATCATAGGCTACTATTGATCCATATAGCCTGTTCCTTGATCGCACTAAACATGCATGAGCATGTCTGTTTCGCCATCATATAAGCAATCCGCCAAGGTGGAAAAGCAGGCTTTTAAAGGGAATGGGATATGACATTTTGATTGGTTTATTGCATGTCACGCCCAAGACACACCTATAATTAATGAAGAGACTAGGTTCAGCCCATTTGCATGCTGCGCCGTGCTTAGCGCCCAAAAAACACGCCGTTAAAATAGCAAAAGTGGACTTGGACATGCCCTAAATGGACTTTACGCCATGCGCTTAGACCAAGTGCCAAGATCGCCAAGATAGAGCCCATAGTGATGACTGTTCTTTGGTATATTGCACAGTTAGGAATTAGGCTAATGAACATAGGCTAATTAACACACACCCTGAAGATGTGCATAGCTGCTCAGGAGCTTCACTTCAATAACAAGCAGTGTGTCACATGACGATACTCCTTTACAGCCCTCTGCAGACAGGAGACGAGTATGAATCTACTGTGAATATAAATCTGCTCTTTTGTCGCCTATCAAAGTGCCTTCATTGTGCAGTGTTTCACTGGGCAATTCTACACAGCTTAGATAAGACATGTTGGCCAGTTCTGCAGCTGGACAGCTTCTGAAGCAGGGCCCAGAAAGGTGCATGAGTCTGCTAAAAAAAGGTGATGTCAGCCCACTAGACAGAGCGCGGGAGAGTGATCGTGCCCCTGGGCGAGAGCTCTGCAGCCTAATCTTGTCTCCGGCTGGAAAGTGTGACGCACGGTTTCAAGGGCTGGGGTTTGACTCCCCACTTGGTTACACTTGCCCAAGGGTACAACGGCAGTGGCCCTCCTGGGGATTTCAGCTTGCAGTCATCTGGTTGTAAGCCTGGCACCACTTCCAACAGGCTTCCATTTCAAGCCTCCCCATGCAGCAGAGTAGCCCAGGCTACTTATAAAACAAAAGCAGTCGTAAATCCTCTGACTAGCAATCTGAGTGCTGTCTGTGTACTGTGCTAACTGTCTATGTAAATGTGCACCTAAGAAACCTACGATTTTAAGTACACACTACACACTAGGCCCAAATTTGGTCACTGAATTTAAGCTTGTTTAAAAATGTTTTGTTCTTTTTTAATATTTTAGCAACTGCCAATTAAAAACATGGTCACGTTATCAATCATTGGTCAAGTTATTGGTTTTGCGTGTGCTAAATGGTTTTGCACCCGCTAAAGGTCTTCGTAAATCAGGCCCTTTGTGTCGATGACAATTTCATGTAGCACACGTTTGTGTACCAAACAAAGATGTGCACTTCAGTGTCTTTTGGCATATTCTGTGACTGTGAGACTTACTATCTCCTTAGTATTAAGCCGGTGACTGAATTCTCACCGAGAGAGACCCCGTTTACTCACACAAAAATACATGTTGTAGGATTTCCAGCTGGCTGGGAGCTGTATTTAGCCGCTGACAGAGGCGCGCCTCTCCGTTTCCTTCCGCTCGGCTGTTGTGACGAGAGCAGGCCCAACAGGGAGTAGTTCCTTGAGTTGAGGTCAGAACAAACTGTTGATATGGAGTCCTGCAGGTGATGAGGGTGAGCGGACCCCTCTGCCTGCTTTACAGCCAGTAGATAAAAATCTATGTATTGCAGCCATTAAACAGAAAGATATCAATTATATCGGTCCTGTAAGGAGTTTGGCATGTGATCTGTGTTTTTATGACTGGGATTTGGAAATTATGAAGAAGGTACTACAGCACCATGACAGTGCAACCGTGTCCTTACTTCAGTATTCCACCTCAGTGAAATTTTGTCTGAGATTGATACAGCGAAGCAGTATTCCACATATTGTTCACCTTTTCCAAAAGAAAACTATGAAATGTAGCTGCAATCTACAATCCTAGTGAACAGCCACAAGCAAAATCCTCTAATGAACAAAATTATTCATTGAAGGTACCTTAGAGGGTCCACTTATAGGGCAACAGGTTTGCAGGATCACTTTTCATGTGCACATATAATACATATAATGAATGCATTTTTGATGGATGCATTCTTTTGTTTTATTCAGGCACAATTAGGGATTTAGATATGTTCATTCCCATATTATGAGTAAAAGGCTGCTGTTTTGTGAGACACTAAAACATTTTTGATTTGCTGACATGAAATGTGAATACATGTCCGCCTGTAAAACATTGCCTTTAGTTTTGCGCACTACCAAAAGGACTCCAGGATTCATGGGCTTTTAAGCGTGCGTACGATGGTATTCATTTATGGTGTCCATCCACCCAAACACTCAAAACTCAATCATGTAACAAACTTGAAATGTCGGCTGAAGGACCATACATGCCATATTTTGTGTCCTACTATCGTAATTTCCATGAGAGGATTTTAGATTTTTTAACACATTTTTGTTTTGAAAATGGATGGATGAATTAGGATATTCTTAAATTTCTGGAAATGCTGCAGAAATGTTGCTGTTTCCATTGGCTTATGACTGCTGCTCTGTCTCACTAAATAGCTGAATTATGAGGTTCTATATCTAAGGGGTTCCGAACCATGGTTCTGGGGCTCACCTCTGTATACTGGTTTTCTTTCCAGCAAATCTCTTGATCAATTACATTCCATAAATTAGCATTCTCGCATATTTTAATGCAACTCTCATTACCATTAATTTGCTTTGACTTTGAACTCAGACTTTCCACAAATGGTTACTTTGAAAGAATATATATACAGCCATCCACACTTTCAATATTTAGGACTAATCCCTGATTTAGCTATTATTATTTAGGTATATAAATTAATCAATTAAAATGTAAGCTCTTCAAAAGGAATCAATTGCTACAGCACATTGCAGAAAATTAAAGTCAGAGAACAGACTGATCTGATGAAAATTATTTTAATTAATATGAATATTCATTATCTGTAATATGAATATGTGTTACACACATAATGCAACATTATCCTTCAATATGAATTAAAAAGGACATTCAATTATTCAGGCAGAAACCATAATTTGTGGTTGGTGGTAGAGATAGGAATAGAAATCCATCCCCTGCCATACACGTGGACCAATTTAATACTACAAATCAGTCCAGACATTTTAGCCAAGTGACATATAGATAGGAGAAAAACCTGTACAAAACAATGGGTGGATATTATCTACCTATCTTTGTTTCTAGCCTCAAACTATACAAAGGTAGAGCAAATACGTTGTGTAAAAGTCACACTTTGTATTGTTACTGCAATCAGTCTGCTCATTCATAGGAGTTTACACATGGAATGAAGGAATGCTCGTACTTTGAAGATTCCACAGATACTAGTGAAGATTCTGTATTTTTACTATGGCAACGGCTAAAACTGGGGGGGGGTGGACAGACTGCAATATATGCTAATTAGGAAGCCTTCAGGCTTGGCCTCAGATAAGATTGAAAGAAAGCTGTGCATTGAAAGGGTAAGTCATGTTTCCCCTCAATAGGGTTTTAATAATGATACAGATGACCTTGACGCACGCTGTCACGTGGCCCTAAAGACAGCACTCCAAGGGAAGGAAAAACATGCATGTAAATCTGATCAGCTATTCAGCCCATTTTCCCAGGGTTTCGCTCTTTATTCATTGCAAAACACAGGGCTCCCACATATGCTTGAAATCCTTGAAAATGCTTTAACTTTGAAATGTAATTTTCAAGGTTGGGAAAGTGCTTTAAATTTGAATAAAGTGCTTGAAATAGTTTGGATTTTGTTGCTCTCATTAGTGTTATATTTATAAATTTGCAATCTTTTGGCAAAATGAATTTAACATAATGAACACTTCAACAGCCATGATGTTCTGGAAAGTTCTCGATAATAGATCTTGAAAGCACTTAAAAACTGCTCAAATCTTACTTAAGAAAGGGTGTGGTGTGCCTGAAAAGTTTGTTGTTGTTGATGATAGCAGTTACAGCTCCTCAATTTGTTTGAGTGTATATTGAGTTTATACTCTGGTATTGGGAGTTTTCTGAGGGCATCTTCATAGCTTTAGCAATAACAATGTAGTTCAACAAATACTGAGCATCACTGTATATTTGTTAAATCGGTTAGGTTTAAGGTTCCAAATGAAACGGTATACAGTATATTTTTTAAAGATACCCCCTCAGGGAAATGCAGCAATGTCTTTCTTTCAGTGCAGAACAAGCAGTGTCATCAAAAATAGATTAGAAGTATCAGTGCCTTACTGATAAACAGCTACAGAATTTACCGTTTGTTTAGAATTAGTCCTTTCAACTAATTTGATACATCAGTCCATTGCATTGCAAATCAGACTGAAAGGCAACAGTGAAATACAAGTGTTGCTTATGCTCATTTACACTTATAGTGAAGAAAATTATAACCCTTTAAATCTGTTATTCCTTGTATTTGTTATTTAAGTGTGTTTTTCAGCAAGGACTGTAGGCAAACAATGGACTGTATTAACACATTTCATGCCAAGTTTCTGTTGTTAAATCTACATCACATATGGTGCTGCTTTGTACACATACATTTATTTTTCATCGGTTTGATAGGTCATTTTATATAATAATAAAATAGTAAAACACATTTATTCACGGTCAGGAAAATACTTTATGGGAATGTATGGCACAATTGTTTCAGGGAAAGTAGCAAGGTATTTATTAATGGAGATGGTTTAAATGGTTTTTAAGATGTTTATTTTTACTGGATTTCATTCAGTTGGCCTTTGAATCTATTTATTTACTTTTTTAAGCCTGGATAAGGTTAAATTAGACAAAGAAATATGGATATCCAATATCTTACAATAAATGAGTAAACAGAATTTTTCATTTAAATGGCAAAAAGCAGATTAAATATACATCAAAGGATATTACATGCTGAATTTGATGCACTTTGTGATTCATCACAGATGGCGAATCAATATTTATTTCACCTTTTTTGATTTTAGTCAAGAATATGTTCATGGTTGCTCAGTGCAGTGCTTAACATTCAGTGCTTAACATGCAGTGCTTAACATGCAGTGCTTAACATTCAGTGCTTAACATGCAGTGCTTAACATTCAGACAATGCGGTGTTTACTTGAGCGGGTGTTAATGTGCTTGTTTTATCAGGCAATTCCCTGAATTGTTTTTGGGGGTAAAATGGCTTCCTCCAATAAGCTTTGGCAGTGGCTCTGCCGCTGGGCCACCGATGTCCCTGCAGATTGCATGAAAGTGATCCACCAGACTGTAACTCAGACGGACTCCTTTCGTAATTGCTTCCACAGACAGGCAAATTGCATTGCTCCTATCCTGACAGGATAAAATGCTGAAGATTGAGGAATGTTTAAAAGATCACCTTTGACCCTGTGTAGAAGAAAAGGGAAAGAGGGGAGGGAAAGCAATGGCCCTTGGATATGTTTATTGTGGAATATAGCATTGGATAGAAAGTTGCTTTCATATAATAGTGTATCTGGCCTATAGCTTTACCCCCCGGTACAGACAACACATTTTCAACCTTTCTCTCTCTTGCTCTTTCTCACTCTGTATGCTTTTAATTAGCACATTTTACAACACAATAGTCTCTCATTGAAACCTGTGAATGATCTGCTTCTTGAAAAGCGGAATAATGATGATGTTATTTTGATTACATACTGACTTATGTGTTCCCTGTTATTGCTTTGTCTAATGACTATTTGTTTTAACAAATAGGTATGTTAAAATGTTTTCTCTGTCTCTCTCACACACATACACATTCTCTATCTCTCTGTCAAATGACTGGTGTTCGACTGTGGCATTTTCATGGCTTATAACTTTGTGGACACTTAACACTGCATTGTGATAAATAGGTCACTGAAAATACCTTGCAGGGCTCGAAGGCCTGGCACCGCCACCACTGTTAGCTCCTGCCTGCCACTTAGTCCTGCACTCTGACACCCCCCCCCCCCCCCCCCTTCCTGTGCCACCTACCCAGAGCCCGAGGATGACGGCCAAGCGGAACCTGTTTGTGCGGCTGGTGCCGTGCCGATGCCTACGGGGTGAGGAGGAGGTGGTGACGGCACTGGACTACTCCCACTGCAGCCTGGAGCAGGTTCCCAAGGAGATCTTCAGCTTTGAGAAGACCCTGGAAGAGCTCTACCTTGATGCCAATCAAATTGAAGAGCTGCCCAAGGTAAAGACTCTGGGTTACATGCATGTTAATATAATTATGTTACATCGAGGCATTTTTTGTTCAGTCCGAATGCACAGCGACGCAAATAAATCCAGAATTTGAGTCTAGCTTTTCAAGACAAAGCCTCTCTTGTTGCATAATATTTTGTCATTTGCCAGCCAAAACAATGTGACATTGTTAAGTCCTTGTGGAATGCTCACAAATCTAAATATTCCGTTACTCTATGGCCTCTATATATACACACTGCTAACCAAGAATAAATAAAACCTATTTCTTTTGTCCTTATGCAACCTAAGCTGTTGCCTAAATTTATTATGAATATCAGAAAAATCAGCAATCATCTTAATTTCAAAAGTATTGGGACAGTGACACAATTTTTGTTGTTTTGGCTTGGGACTCTAGCACAATGGATTTGAAATAAAACAATGATGAGGTTAAGGTTCCAAGATGTAGATGTGTCAAAGAATACATCAACATAACCTCAGAGGGTGCACTGCAAGATGCAAACCAGCTCTGAAACATGGTGGAGGTATTGTTATGGCTTGGGCATGTTTGGCTGCCACTGGAACTGTCTCACTTGTCAGATGTCACTGCTGACGGCAGCAGCAAGATGAATTCTGAAGTGTACAGAAACATCTCATCTGCTCAGATCCAACCAAATTCCTCAAAACTCATTGGACGACGCTTCACCTTGCAGCAAGACAATGACCCCAAACATACTGCTAAAGCAACCAATCAGTTTGCAGGGCCAAAAATTGGAATATTCTTGCCTGACCAAGTCAATCACCTGTCCTGAATCCAATTTAAAATGCATTTCACTTGCTGAAGTCAAGACTGGAGGCAAAACGCCACAGAAACAAACAGGAACCGAAGATGGCTGCAGTACAGGCCTGGCAGAGCATCACCAGGGGATTACCAAGCATCTGGTGATGTCTATGTCATGGTTTTCTGCCTGCTCGGTTCTGTTTTCGGGCATTGCCTCTCAGGGCCGCTAGAGGGCGCTCCCGTCTTTAGTTCTCGTTCTCCGGGACTAATTAATTATTTCCTACAGGTGCACTCTGCCCTACTTAAAGGAGGCATATGTAACAAATTTACTGTACTAAATCATAAAATGACCATGATATGTCATCAGAGATTAAGGAAACATGCTAAGTCAAAATACTGGCTTCTCCGACAACAATGCTCCAGCCAGTATGTTCTCCTTTAAAATTTCCATTCTGGGTCGGAACGTCTCTATTTGTTTTGGCCTGTGTGATTCACTATACTCCGAGTTGAGTCCACCCACTGTCCATTACGAACAACCAGATGTACTCCGGCACTCCGACAGCCGATTTACGAATGCCTAAGCTAAGTTCAACATCGTTTTCATTTAGCTAGCTAGCTAAAGATTTAAATATATATATGTATGTAGTTACTAGCCAAACATACCACTAACGTTAGCTTATATTTGTTTGACCGTAAACATAGCCAGCCATGCATCTAGCTAACATTGACAGGGCTCTATTTTCAAACCAGCGCAAGGTGACGGTATAGTCAAACGCAAGCTTGTTGACAGCATCAACGTCTTAAAACTGGCGCTATGGCGTTTCTCAGCAATACCGCTAGGATCAACAAATTCTCAACGTAACATCCTTTCGCTTGCGCTGCAGTGGGATGGGTGGCGCTGTCTGGGGCGTGTTCTAAAATACTTTCGGCTCAGTGACAATTTGAACCAACGAAAACCCATTGCGTTATGATCAGCTGGAACCACCTCTTAGCGGAAACGCAATAGACTCTGGCAATTTGGTAACTTATTCGTCATGTAGTTCTATGTAGTGTCTATAGGTGATGCCAACATTACACTTCCATTTAATGAACAAATAGCCTATAATTATTATTAATTAATTAATTTTTATTTAAACTACTAGAATAAAACAGGACAGCTTACAAGAAACTTTCGATCATGTAGGCCACTAGCCTATAATATATAAATTACACATTGACACAGTTGAATCATAAGCCTACCATTTGAATCATAATTATGCCTACATCACCTAATGTAGGCTAATTAATGCATTCGCCACCTCCTCCCGTGCCTTCCGAACTTCTGGGAGACGAGGTGGTGTGGATTGTGATCCATAAATTACTACAGTCCTAGCCTGTACTTCTGTTGCAAGTATGTCTGATTCCTGTGCGGAAAATCTTGTCGTTGACGGTCCAGTGCGTTTGGGTTGCTCATTATGAAATTGCATGGAGCGATTGCGTTCCAACGCGATTGCGTTTTAAAGCATGAGAACAACAATTTGATTGGCTACCATAGAGACACACCTTGGACGTTTAAACCCAGCCTTTTAGCAATACCGCCATAAGGTGCGCCAAGATTGCCGTCATGAAATTACCAAATTTCTCGCCGACACGCCCTCAGAGCGATACCGCCAAGCGATTACTCTTGCGTTCACCATTGAGTTTGGTTTATTAAAATAGAGCCCACAGAGTTATAAAAAATCCACATGAGCTGGTTTATAATTTGTAAACAATAAATAAATTGCAAACGTATACATTAGCTGATCAACTTACAGTGTAGGACTCGTTGTCGCTTGTCAAAATAGAATAAGCTCGTCTCAAAATATAATGTTGCGCTTGGCTCGTCTTGCGCTCGTGTTCGTTCAGTGTCCTCAACCTGGCAACGCGTGAGCTTCGAGTCTGGGGAGGAGGGGACGGGCGGAGACAACTCTCCAATATTGTGAATTTGGACTGCAGTACCCATTTTAAACGCTCGGTGTCAATGTTACATATAGCTCCTTTAAGATCCATTCCCTTGTTGTTCTGGGCTTTTGTGTCATTCTTGCCACACTAAGCCAGGTAACACGGTATAGTATTTCAGGCGACCACTTGTCCTTTTTATTTTCAAAAAAACATCCGGGACTTACCTCGGTTTCGCCTAGTTTCCGTCTGCCTTTTATTTTAGCTCTTTGATAGTTATTGAGGCATTTATTTTATTTTCTTTGCGATTCTCTGCTCGAGTCTACGAGCTTTGCTCTGTTTTTTGGGTTGCTATTTGTTTTGCTTATGCCGGGATTCTTTTCCCTTATTGTTTATTTTTTGTCTGCTCGAATTTATGAGTTTTTGCCCTCTTTTCTGGGTTGCTATATTTTGGCTGTATGCTGGGAGTTATTTTCCCTTTCTGTTTATTTCTCTCTGCTCCGTTCACGGACTCCCTTCGTCATTTTAGTGGTTGTTTTCACGCTTTGTGGGACAACTTTCAGATCCCCTTTCAGTCACGTCTGGTCCTCCGAACCCAACCCCTTACAGTCTATGGGTTGCAGACTTCAGGCAGTCATCGAATGCAAAGGATTTGCAAGAAAGCATGAATATGATGGCTTTATTTCAAATTCATGTTAATTTCTCCAATTAATTTGCCCAATTTTCTTCCCTAATATGGGGGGGACTATGTATAATATGGGCTGTAATTCCTATACTGATAACCCGATATGGATTTAAATACCCTCAAATTAAAGCTGACAGTCTGCACTTTAACACATAGTTTTTTTTCAAGTCCATCATGCTGACTATAGAGCTAAAACAATTTAATTTATTTAATTATTAGATTTATTCATGACTGACAGTTATGAGCTGTATACAAGGGACTTACAGAAAATAACAACATGCCTTGCTTCCTGAGGAAACAGAAACAGTTATGGACCTGCCATCACCATTCACATCCAGCAACCGCAAACCAGGCAAGATGTTCCCACCAAACACAGTACTTCAACAACAGGCTTCAATTTTCAAGACCAGGGGTTGCAAAATTTCACAAAAATCTAGACATATTGGAAGAATATGAATATGATTTATTTTTGTGTCAGGGCCACACAACAGTTTTTGATTGTCTTATTGCCAAAGCAAGTGAGAACAATCAAGCTTTGAATGCCAGGAGGCTGGGGGCTTGTTGGCAGAAAATAGATGGTCCCAGCGGCCTGGAGAATTCATTTCTGTAGGCTCAGTACAATGTGGCCCACAGTTTGCGACATGAAAAACCCCATTCAGAGGCAATGCCAACTCTACTAGTGCGTCTGGAGTAGTTCAATAAAAAAGTATAACCAAACTTACATAAGATACTTGTGGACCAGAGCCAAATCTGACCCCCCGCCCCAGTTTTCACTGAAGTTTAAAATTCCTTATCACAACAGCCAATTATGACCATTATAGGACACCCAGCCTTTCTTGGTGCTTTCATGGTCAGAATTTATTCCAGACCTTCAGGCATATCGCTGAACCAAGGGCTAATGCTTTAGTTGGAGATACTACCCGACAGCCAAATTAAATTTCTTTCCCCTAACCTCAGTGAACTTACATCAGGACAGTCAGCCCCTTTCAGTGTCTGGATATTTATCGTTCTACAGTCATCCTGCTTTGGTTGATTGGAATTGATCAGACCGGTCACCCTGTGTCAGGCCTCTAAAATGAAATACTCTTTTACCACGTTGACTCCAGACCATTTTTTTTCCTCCTCCACATTCCATAGCAACTGTTCAGCTGCCAGACGCTTCATCGACTGAGCCTGCCGGATAACGACCTCGCGGCAATACCGCCAGCAATTGCCAACCTTATCAATCTCAAGGAACTGGACGTCAGCAAGAACAGTAAGCTAAAAAATGCACCTTTGAATTATGCTTCAAACCTCACTGTCATTTATTTCTTCATCTTTATGACAGGGTGAAGCCTTATAGAGGGCAAATGGCTAGGATTAACGGAAACAAAAGGCTGATTTTCCGATCAACAGGCCTTCAATCATTCATATGCATATTACTTAGTGTCCAATAATCGTGATCTGTTTCTTGACCCTTGCTGACCTGTGTAACTAGCTTCCACATTAAAGCTTGTCCAGTCAGGACCAATTAGAATACCAATCAGTTTACACAGGGGGAAAAGGGAGTACAGCAACTAGTCTTGTGAAACAAAGTGTGTTATAATTGTAATTATTTTCTTCCAGCTGATCCAACAACTCTCAAACGGAATAAAAACACAATAAAAAATAAAAACGCCTCCCAGGAGAACACAGTGGAGCACGATTGACAGAGCACTTGCACTTCAGAGGATGAGCAGGATTAGCACGCATCTTAAAATGGGTCTTGTGGCCCTGTTGCTGATATGGGATTTGAATAATTTCAGTGGCACCATGTGAACTGACCTGATTTATTAGTTACCGGCACCAGATTGCAGTATTGCAATCCTCTTGTTTTTTTTCTAACAAAGCATGCTTTCTTTTTGCTCGAACAAATTATTTTTAATAGCCATGATAAATGAAGCCCTTCCAATCTTGAATACATTTTTGATACAGTTTTCTGCTATAAAAAGGGTACTCGATTCACCGTTTTTATAAATACGATAATAGATTCAACTTGGGTTTTTAATGTTATATGACAAAATAACTTTTTTATTTGACACTTGAAAACCACTTTGTGCTTAGTTTACAGTTTTTTTTGGGGGGGTGGGGGGGTGTGCAAGAGGATATGCAAAGGATAAGAGTTTTTTTTATTTGCAGCTTACCATTTCTATCTCTAAAATTGGTGCCGCATAGAGAAATCAAACATACCATACTTATGTGTAATAGTTTGTTCCAGTAGAATTTTTGTTGAGCATCGGCCTGTAAGACGTGGCTTTTTTCTGATCACAGGAACACTATTCAAATTTCTTGTCAAGTCTTACACATCTCTGACCTTGAAGCTGTTATGCATTGCCAAACCTTGGCATTATTACAGGCGTAACTACTACTCTTTTTGAGTCATGGCACTGTGATGGCCCTGGCCAGATATCTGTCATTACATGTTTAGAAAATTTTATTGTATTTTGCTCTTAATTTTTTTATTATTCTATGCTATATATCAATTATGAGAAGAGGAGGCAAATGGACCATTATAAAAGTGCTGCTAATGTTGTTTTGGGTAATATTATCAATTAAACCTAGCGGAGTGAGTTATGTTTATGATGGTCAGCATTTCCTGAAGTTCCCCCTGGGAAAAATATTCTATTCTATTCTATTCTATTCTATTCTACTTCTGTACACATCTTCAGATTTTCATTAGTATGGGGTGGGTTTCATTTGGACAGACATTCCCAGGTTACTGCTGCATAAACTCCTATCAGCGATGTGCCAGGGACCCGCAGTCTCCTAGTTGTCAGTAAGCGATGCTCTCCTCGAAATGACCTGTGGTGTGGAAAATAGCCTTGCAGGAGAGTGCATTAGAGGAGTGCACAAGCTTCAGCTTGCAGATCTCCTTGCATGAGGGTGCCAGTGGCACAATGGCATAGTGGGGGGGGAAATGAAGAAAATGTATTTCTTAATAAGATTACGCTGGCAAGGGGGGCAATCGTCCTCCATAAAATGATTCTGTGCTCAAAACTTGTGATCTTGATGGCTAAGTCAATATAATTGATTTTGTTCCTATTCTTAGCTCATTTCTCTCAGATATGGTACAGTTAAAAGCTGTTCAGGACTTCAAGGCAGCTATTTAGTGGATTGACAAAATCTTTTTGTATCGAGAAATGATTCGCATGTGATAAAACATTGACTGCATCCTGCCAAGTCTACTTACACCACAGGTCCCCAGATCATATTCAGCATTTAAAATCTCCTCTCCCATGACCGTACATCTGTAGATGGAATATATACTCAGCTTCTCCTGAACTTTACCCTAGACCTGCCAGGCCTCATCATGGTCACCTTAGCCTCATTGCTAATGCTATCAGTGAACAGTATTACAAAGAATGTCTCTTGCCAAGTCAGGCACAGGGGTAAACAGTTTTACAGCTATGCTGGAGTGCAGGCAGGCATGGGTATTGCATTTCTTAACTGTCCCACTGTGATTGCTTGGTCAGTTGTAACATAAAGCTCTAATGACCAAGTGAATCAAGTACAAAGCTGTGGAAACATGGGTCAACGTGGCCAAACATGGCTTTGGAGTTCAGAGAAGAGTTGGCATCAAATGTGCATTGTTGTATGAATTAAACTAGCTTAAAGTCTATACTAAACCCAACTGCTTTTGTTTAAAATTATTTAATTGGAAGAAATTAATTGGAAGTTGATTGGATCCTTAGTTTTGTTTGTTACATGGTCATTGTGCATGTTGTTGTGTTCAAACCTTTGACACATGAATACATTCTGCTTGATCCTTAACAGGACAGACTTGTTTCAGGTCATTTTTATAGGGTGCAGAGGGGAAGGAGATCTTGAATGCTGTTTATGAAATGGCAGTTGAATTGGTAACACAATATACGTAAAGATCATTCACTTGTTTTGTTAAATGCACAGTATTTGAACACCCTGGACAAATCTGCCCTGAAAAGTTTTTAATGAGAGGGTTTTATACTGTATATTTGAAAGTAATCCTTCTCAGCAATTCTCTTGTCAGATTAATCCGCAACACCAAAGGTGTAATGATAAGTTACTAAATTCAATGCTTCACAATTTTTATTCATACATTTGAATCAATGGTAGCATTTGGATTCAGAAACTGGATAGGAGCAACCAAGGTAAAAGCATATTTAACATCGCTATTGTAAGTAATTTATTAAAAGGCACGTCCATAAGATCCCTTTTTGCCAGCTTGCCTGCCCTGATTTTGCCCTGGTTGGGAGTTGAACAGTAAACTGTATTAATAGTAATGCATATTTTTGTAGTGATTTCATCCAACTCTATCTCAGATCCAAGGGCTTTGGCTTTGGCTTTGACAGTCAGTGGAGTTGGCACCCATTAAGAAATATTCTTGTTGATGGCAGATTCTGAAAACAGTCTGAAGTAGATAGCACAAGCAGCGTGATTGGCTATGCCAAGTGAGGAATGAAATGTTGTGAGTTGCATTGAATTTACTACTGTCGTAAATGGCTTTTTTCTGGTACTGGTGCGGTCCTTCTGTGGCGTGCGGTCCTTCTGTGGCCCTCTTTTGGATAAGGGTTCATGGCTTCTTAATACAATGGTTATTTCTGTCTAGGCTTGCCAAGAGTGCTGTTGGATGACCTAAGAACTCATACTCAAACAATAGTCATTATGATTATACCCTTGGCATTTTTCAGGTCAGAATCAGTGCAGTCTTTCAGAATTTAGATTTAAGATGTTTGTAAAATGTCATGGCACAATAGAGAGTAACTCTGCACAGGAAAATATTGGATTTTTTCTATATCAGGACAGATGGAATGCAATGAGAGTGACAGAAGGTTAGGATTGAAAATGTTAGGTGTAGCAAAAATTCATTCAAATAATGGATAAATCTGTAAAGTAGAAGACAAATAAAGCTGTCATTTGAAGGGGCTCTGTTATTCCGGAAGGTCTTGGCAAAGGGTCTTCCTTCTCCCATACATTCGTTTGAGGTTCTTGTTTTGTGCTTTGGGGAACTGGGCAAACAGTGAATTCATGATTAAAATATTCTACTGCAGTGAATTTGCATTGCTGCTAATTTCATTAAAATTAGTAAGCCGTCATTGGGGACACAGATAACCCCTGTAGTAGTTATGTGCCGACAGAATAATGATTTCTCTCCTAACACATCAACTGAATGTTTGTAAAATAGTGTGTAATCAACTGGTCTGTTTTTGTGTCACACATGAAGTGCGTCAAAGCAAAGTTCTGTCACGAAACTCTTGCTGCAGCCGACCAATGGTCGGCCTCAGCAAACAATATGTTCTCATACTCAACCAATCACATGCACACATCACTAATGGAGTGCCCCATTTTTAAAAGCGCGAGTCAGATCTCTCCTTTGCTCCTTATTGCCTGCGCTGCTGCTGAAACTGCTCTAAAAAATTTGCTGCTCAACCTCCACCACTCAAGCTTCCACCTGTTGTTTGGACCTGCTCTACGTACTGGGGTGTTTGGTATATCTCCTGTTTGGTAGGGGAAATGTGTCATGCTCCCTGTTTGATAGGTAGTGCACGCTGGTGCGTGCATTAGAAGTACCTAGAGCAGATCCATTCAGTGCCAAACCAAAATCATTGTATATTCATTATACTTAAATTAACATATTCAATACGTGAGTTGTCCTGACAGAAAGGCAATTATAACACTTCCTTGACCACAAATTTTGAGGGATTAATCACTAGAGACTGAAGCTTTTCTTGTAGATATACTGGTTTTATAAATGGTGCTTACGCAAGCACAATCCGAAGGAAAAATTCATTGCAATCTCATTATACCTTTAAGAGAGGTTATTTAGATAAATTTGAACCCTATTTTGTCTTATTGTATCTTCTCAGAGCCACAAAATATGATCAAACAATGTTTTTTGATCCTAAAAGAAAGTAGAAGTGACTACAAAACTTTCAGGCCAACACAGAATGGATTTTGAAAGTGTACTTGATGACACAGCTTCCCGGTGTGTATGTGAAGTTTTGTTCTCCAGAATGCTTTTATTTTCAGAGAAACTTGTCTATACATGCCCCTGAAACTAAGTACTTGTTTCCTGCATTTTTAAAAGGGATTCAGTTCAGATTAAAACTTATGTGACTGTTGCTTCACTGTAGTGTAGACTGTACAATGTACACATTGAAGGAGAAAGATCACTAACTTCTCTTTCTACCGAATCAAGAACCATAAAATTCTTAATATCACATAAGAGTCCTGAATTTAATACAGGCAGAGCTTATTTGAAATGGTTGGAGATACTAATGTGCTCATTTTGCCCTGAACAGTTTGCAGTAGGAAAGGTAATATTGTGTTTAATGATAAATAGTGCCCTTTACTATTGGACATGTCTTGCTCTGTTTTATCTGATTGATTATAGGTATTCAGGAGTTTCCAGAAAATATCAAGAACTGCAAGGCCTTAACTATTGTTGAAGCAAGTGTAAATCCAATCTCCAAGTAAGTCGGCTATTTCAGATTCAGTTTTAAGCACGCACACACACACACACACACACACACACACACACACACACACACACACACACACACACACACACACACACACACACACACACACACACACACACAGAGGAGTTCTATTAGATAGATTTACAGTAATTCCTCCGTCTGTTGTGTCTGCACTGTATCCAACTCAAACACAATTTACCTCACAAACTGAGCAATTACCTATTTATGTGTGCTCTGAGGTGTTTTGTTATGAATTAGGAATTTGGTGGGTTTGATACTATTTTGGAATGCTTAGCTGCGTTCTGGTAAATAAGTGAGGCTTTGCACACACTTGTTTTATAGTGCTTTGCTCAAATTCGGCAATTGGTGATGTCTCCATATATCCTGTCTACTCAAGGCTCCCAGACGGATTCACACAGCTCATCAGCCTCACCCAGCTCTACTTGAACGACGCCTTCCTGGAGTTTCTGCCAGCCAGTTTTGGCAGGTGAGGCGGAGCTCCCCGCAGCGCTAACGTGTCGGCTGAGAGGCCGGCCCGGCTG
The DNA here is from genome assembly GCA_029718625.1 of Synaphobranchus kaupii. NCBI lineage: Eukaryota > Metazoa > Chordata > Actinopteri > Anguilliformes > Synaphobranchidae > Synaphobranchus > Synaphobranchus kaupii. Next base: position 50,585,203 of record CM056376.1, on the reverse strand, counting down.
AAAAGGGTAGAGGTGTCTGTCCTGTCAGATGGGCTGACCCATTGGGGCTCTGTTGGCCATGGCTGCCCTGACTCTGAGTTCTCAGGGTTTAACAGTAGGAGGTGTCAGCTGTAGGCACCGACTGGCCGCTTGGTCCTGCACTTGACTTTTTGTAAAAGCACACCTGTTTTTGTTTTTTTCTTTTAAAGCCCATGGCTAGAAACCCGATCTCCAGCAATATTATATTCACACTTCTGAGCTGAATCAGCAGCACACCCCCACTGTATTCCTCTCCTGAATGATTGCTTGCAGTGATCCACGCAATGTTTTCCTGTATATTTGAGTACCTAAATACTATAACTAATCTTGGTAATGAAACACAAGTTGTTAGTTTCTTTCTGAGCATTATGATTGTGAATACCATAGTTAAAATGGCCATCCTGGAGCCAGTCAGCATTAAGGCTTTATGCAGTATCGGTATTACGATTTAAATGAGTTTTCTCCAAAAGGCCTGGAAGTAAAAACTGTTTACATGGCTGTGCCAAGCACATACCCTGGACAAGTTGGTGGCCTTTCAAGTTGGTGGCCTTTCAAAAGCTGATTTGTAAGTGCCTGAAACAAAGACTTTCTATGGATGTTACCTTCAATGAGCCCACTCTAGGGGGGTTTAAATTGGCCGGCCTGTTTCTCACTGCCTGGGACTGAAAGAAGCACAAGGTAGGAGTTGCAGCGTGAACAAGTACAGAGTTCAGCCTGTGGGATGAGGGATTCCATACAAGACAGCAATACTGACATGTTTCTGTGATTAATATTGACCGCAAAATCTTACCCTGCTCATGCCTTATAGCCTATAGTTTTAAAGGTGTTATCTCTGCAGGTATATACTGTAAAGAATATTTCCCTTCTAAATTTCTAATGTAATACATAGTGCGTTATCTCTGCTATGGTTGGTAAAATTGGAGAATGAAATTGAAATGTCTTTGCTGTGAAATAAGTTCCTTTCTTTTCAATGAATATAGTTATTGTTCTGTAAAAAAAATAGAATATCATGTAAAATGTTTGATTTGTGTGTGGTTTACTTTTTTGATATATGAACCAATCCACTGCAAAAAAAAGCCTGTCTTAACAGGCATTTTAGTCTTGCAATAAGACTTAAAAATCTTTTTCTCTCTCAAGTAGGAAATATTAGCTTGTATTAAGTTACATTTTCCTTGACAAATGAAATTATCTTATATCTTTATTGGCAAATCTTGAAATGAGTCAAACTGTCTCACCTCATTGGCAATCTTTGTGTCTCATTTAGCAAAAAAAGTAATAGAAATAAGATTTTGTCTAAATTAAAGACTAAAATACTTGATTTTTGGTTTTTGCATTGTGGAAAATGTGTCACAGTGCTATAATGTTCTTGCTGTTGTCATTCATATTTCTGGATGTTCTTAGTTCCATTTAATTCTGTTTTTCATGTATTTGCATTTCACCAACATTTCTCCTTCTCAATAATTCTCTGCACGGCAGGTTAACCAAACTGCAGATTCTGGAGCTAAGGGAGAACCAATTGAAGGTGTTGCCAAAGTAAGTCGACAACTCAGTCGTTACAGCTCTGCTATTTGTCCAGGATAAAGATTCAACATGATTTCCAAGCCAGCGAGCAGTTGACCCACAGAAAATGGAGCTGGTAGTAAATTGAACAGCCCTGAGCAGATGGGGGTTCTGTGCCAAAGAATCAAATTCCACAGGGTTACATAATCGTTTCCCAGGCTACGTGCTGCGACAGGTTTTACAATCCACTGTTTAGACTTGCAGCAACGGTTATTTCATCCTGTAGAGTTTTGTTCTGTTTGCTGAGTGAGTTAAAGTGATTGTGAAGGGTCTGAAAATGCTTCAGGTGCTCTTGTGAAACTCCCTTTCTCCCTGAAGTCTGGTGCCAGTCAGTGGACGCAGTTAAGCTCGGTGTACTCTCAGCTCTCCATGTTCTGTTGGTCCTTTCAGCAGAAATGGTTGCGAGGGCAGGTCTGTTTGAATATGGGAGTTATTGCTCAGTGTGAAAGAAGCATGTGCCAACATGTATGCATACAGAGGACGAGCGCGCACACATCCGTGTGCAAACATGTTCACACACATACACATACAGTATATAACCACACACACTTGAAATCTTCACAGCAAAAATGCTGGTGTAAATCTAACACTCCACAGACTCATATAAACACCACAGGGTGATAAATGTACAACACCATTTTTGCTGTGTTTGCAGTGTGAATATTTTTTGTGTAGTTTTAGTGTGATGAGAATATCTGTTGAGTCATTAAGTCATCTTCAGAGTCATTAAGAACATGGTCAGTATTATTTATGATCTGGTTTCCTAAAGAAAATAAAAGTTAACGGCATTGCATGAAAATATATCATAAATCATTACTTTTTTGAGGTCATTTGAATTTGGTAATTTCACACAACTATTTTCCCATTTGTCAGGTTATTAAAGGTTATTTCATGTTTCGGTTATTAAATTTAACGTGCTAGCTGCAGAACGGTTTTATGAGTTTACGTGCGTATATATACAGTATGCAACTGACTTCAACATTCATTTTGGGATATCGTCAGACAAAACATACTGATCAACAGCTTGTTTTTAATGATTTATTTTTAATGCATTTATCACCTGTGCCATTTCTGCATTGGGCAGTGATCAGATGTTACTGCTAGCTCTAAATTCAGCCACAAACTCACTGTGGGCCCTCCTGTCCTCCACTTTGTTTCTGCAGGAGCATGCACAAACTGACCCAGCTGGAGAGATTGGACCTGGGCAGCAACGAGTTCACAGAGATGGTGAGTGTCACTTAGTCACCTTGGCAATGGAGTGCACAGGGGGTCGTAACAATTCTCCGTTTGCGACAGTGGAGCATCTTTTATGATCTTAACGCTAATAAGTGGCCACTGATTTTCTATACCACTAAATTCTCCCCTCTATCAAACACTGGTACGGCACTTTCACCAACTTCTTCACTCCAGTTGGCAAAGCCCATAAACATACAGGAAGGACCTGAAGGCACTTCAGTCCCAGTTCTCTCAGCCACAAAGTGTGTAACCAAGTGTGTGATGGTATTTTTGGAAATCATTTTGATCTTTTCCCTTTCTAGCCAGAAGTCCTGCCGCAGCTGTCAGGAATCAAAGAGCTTTGGGTGGATGGAAACAGACTGACGTCTCTACCGGGGGTATGTGCTATATGCGTCTGATTGGAGCTAACAGGGTGCTTGTGTAAGTGTTTCTTTCAGCGAAGGGTTCTAGTTTGAGCTGAATTGATTTTTTTTTGTAAACAGCATGGTACAGGGTTTGTGCAAGTCTGCTCTTTTTGACATGCTGTATACTGTGCAATGCTGATTTTCTCTGGTCTTTGCTGGTTTTGTTACAGTACAGAAAAGTTTCTCCTTCCATATAAGGTGCAATTGGGCTAGTTTCCCTTTCAGTTTGATGTTTAATTATATACAAATCCCATATTCAATTCAGGTTCATCACAGAGATCCTTGATATGAAGCAACTTAACTTGTGTTATCTATCATTACGTAAATATTATTTCCCATGTTGCACATAAAGCCATGTTCTAATAGTTTAACTTTAGTCAAACAATGCCTCTTCTGCATATCAATGTACTTGTATACTGGCTTTTGGATTGTAGTGCTATAAGCTGTTGGACTATAGTGGTATTGTGTCTTTATATGTTATGCCTATTTAATACCCTTTGCACAAATATTGAATGTTTTGTTTTGTAAATGTCATAAATTAGAACATTACTGCCATTTTAATGCTCTGTCAGGTGTTTTTGCTAACTGACAAGTGTGCTTAAAATGGGTCGTAGTTAAAGCACAACTGAACTTTGGTAGAACTTTGGGTTGTGTAGTTACCTGGCCATGATATGAGTGGTGAAATATGTTTGTTAGTTGCTCTGTGCTCCGCTGGGGTGATAATCCAGAATAGGGTATTTGTCGCTCTCCATTCATTTCTATAGGGCAGCTAAAACGGTCTCAAAATGACACTTCTAGCATGTATATGAATAAAAATAATACCCAGTCCTCGTACATATATATATTTTTTAAATTACATGGCCCTTTCCTGTCTTTTTTGTATTTTATTTGGAACATAGATCCGGTAGGTAATTCTTACAGATGTAATTCTTACTGAGTAAATTAGATGATAGTGTGACACTCAGTCTAAAACATTCATTCTCTGAAATAACTGAAGTAAATTCTGATTTTCGACACACTATTCTAATTTCTTGAAATACTGTTTTGGGGGTTTTCTGGAGCTGTAAGCCAAAATTATGAAAAATGAAACAAATAAAGGCTAGAAATATTTCACTTTGTGTGTAATGAATCTATAATCTATGAAAGTTTCACTTTTTGAATGGAATTATGGAAAAAAAAAAACTTTTCCATGATATTCTAATTTTTTGGAAAGGTCTGTATATGAACCAGGTCATGAAATCCCAAGAACCTAGGCATGTGAAAGGTTTTCATATATGGTGAACAAACCGACCTGCCAACATTTTGCTAGTCTTTTCTGGTAGCTTGCTAACAACATTGAAGAAAATAGTACTTTTATAAATAATTTTAATCACACACAAAAAAAGTGCGTAAGAAGACTGGTTATTGTTTGTATTGACAGAATCTGCTTCGTTCTAGTTCATATATGTGCTGTCATTTTGAGACCGTTTTAGCTGCCCTACAGAAGTGAATGTAGAGCGACAAATACCCTATTTTGGATTATCACCCCAGGCGAGCACAGAGCGACTAACAAACATATTTCGCCACCATTTGGACTCATATAATGGGCGGTAACTACACAACCCAAAGTTCTACCAAAGTTCAGTTGTGCTTTAATCCTTAGCTCACACTTTTCTTTCGCAAACAGTAGTCGCAGTGGAATACGATTTGCCTGACCATGAAAACAGGGGCGGGGGGGGGTTTGACATTTAAAGCAACCTGCACCATCGTATTGCACACACAGGCAATTCTGTTCTCACACTCGGACGTGTGTGACACTCAGAAGCTGAACGTTTATGTGATCATTTTTTCTCTGCCAGGGAAAGGGCCTCTGACCTTCTTTGTCGCAATCGATTTCTCTGTATTTATTAGCATGTGATTAAGCTCTTTACACTGAAGGCCCAGCGAGAGCCTCTTGTGGAATGCCATTTAATCAATGGGAGCGTTGATGTGTCGCACAAACACAGGGGCAATCGGATTGAGGCTTTCAGGCTGTTTAAATTGGGTCTGCGTCCACAGGCTATCAGGTTCCCAGAGCTTACACAGTTCAATCCTGGCAACATCTCTTCCATCATGCCTAATTATTAATTTCGCTCAGTAATTAAAGCAGATGATCTTGTCATATCCACAGAGAGGAGGTAATGTCTATTGCAGTCCCAGCTGGTTGTCCCATTTCCACATGCGATGTAACTTATTTATTTATTTATCCTTTTAATAATCTGGGAGAGAGCCCCCAGGTTTTGTATTGTAGTTTATGATGAGAAAGGCTTACATTTCATTGTGATGGTATTTACATTTCATTCTGATGGTATTTACATTTCATTTTGGTGGTGTTTTATGTTTTAAAATATTGAATTACATTGAATGATGAAAGCATTATCATGAAATTGACGAGCAAAAATCAATTTTCTCCTCCATGTCGTTAGGTGATTGGATCCCTAAAGCAGCTGACCTATTTGGACGTGTCGAAGAACAGCATAGAGAAGGTGGATGAGCAGATCTCTGGCTGTGAGAATCTGCAGGACCTCCTCCTGTCCAGCAATGCTTTGTCTCAGCTGCCCACATCTATAGGTATGCACTCACTAAACCACACCACAGCCAATATCCTCTCAAGTGTTCTCTGTGGTGAAGTGGCTGGGTTGTGTTCACTTTCACTGTGGAACTGTGACTACTATGGTTGTACGACTGTGACTAGTTCCAATCCGGTGGAGGAAAAGGAAGGTATCTTTGCAGTTTGAATTTTCCAAGTGATTTATTTAGAAACCATACCACAGTCTTCTTATGGTTACTATAGCACTGCATCAGACTTTTTTAAGCAGACACGTCTGCATTCTAGGCGGATATGAAGTACTGCAGTAGTACTGCATGCAGAAGTAATATACACTGCCCGGCCAAAAAAAAAGTCGCCATTGCACCCGTCATGCATAGTGCCCACTGTACAAGCATCTGGAGGCAGTGTTATGATCTGGGGTTGCTTCAGTTAGCCAGGTCTAGGCTCCGCAACATTATGCAGCAATAAAATGAAGTCAGCGAAGTACCTGAATGTACTGAATGACCAGGTTATCCCATCAATGGGCATATGCCAGGATGACAATGCCAAGATTCATCAGGCTCAAATTGTGAAAGAGTGGTTCAGGGAGCATGAGGAATCATTTTCACACATGAATTAGCCACCAGATTCCTGACCTTAACCCCATTGAAAGTCTTTGGGATGTGCTGGAGAACACTTTACGGAGTGGTTCGACTCTCTCGTCGTCAATACAAGATCTCAGCCAAAAACTTATGCTACTCTGGATGGAAATAAATGTTGTGACATTGCATAAGGTTGTCGAAACAATGCCACAACAAATGCGCGCCGTAATCAAAGCTAAACGCGGTCCAACGAAATATTAGAGTGTGCGACTTTTCTTTTGGCCGGGCAGTGTATTATACAGGGAAACTAAGAGTAATGTAAAAACCAACAATTATAAATCCATGCATAATAAGGTCAATGATGTACTGTTGAAATACATAAATTAAGCATGTATCAAGTATGACATGTTTGTGATAAATGTTGCCTAGAGAGCACAACATGGCAGTACTACATACTCAGTCAAATTATTACCAATCCATACACATACTTCCATGTCTCTACTCTGCTGCTTCAGTACAGTGACAAAACGTTGGCAGCACTGTGAATGGCTAAGGTATGACTCATCCTCTCCCACACCACTCAGTGGGATGAATGGCATCACGGGATCGACACCAGTTTCCAACGTGCCTGTGGTGTCAGCTCTTAGTGTATTAACTCTTATTGATAGCCTGAGGGTTTCTGGGATGCCCTTCAAGCAGTGTCGGACTAGTGCTTGGAGCAATATACGGCTCAGGTGTCTATCCAATCATTGCCTCTGATTTATTACCTAAGTTAACCAAATTAAAACAAAAGCAGAAGCTTGTGAGTCTGCAGCCGACACCGCTGCTAACATTCACTTCATGATTTTGGTTCAGATTTTGGTTGGTCAAAACGAAAATGTTTTTTTTCTGTTTTATACAAGGTGTGACAAACAGTACTGACAAGCATATAAACTGTGTTTTGATAACACAAGGAAAAGTGTCCTAAAAATCCAATTAAAAAACAATTTACTGTGAAATGCTATGCTAAGCGATGGAGGCTGCTAATGTTCTTGAAAGTATTCTGTTTTGGCATTTCCATGTGCAGTCAATGGAAATGAGGAAATATACAGTTTCAGTGTGCAATGGAATGATTTTTTTGTATCTGGCGAAAAGCAATGATGACAATGCTGATGTGCAAATTTTTTTCAGTCTGTTGGAGAAAAACAATCCCAATCGATAGCAGTTAGTGTCAGGCTTTGAGCTTCTCTATTGATTAATTAATTGTCCTAATCCACAGGCTCCCTGAAGAAATTGACCACGCTGAAAGTGGATGAGAACCAGCTTATGTACCTGCCAGACTCAATAGGCGGGTGCGTACAACACCATCTAACTCTAACTCTGGTCCAAGTGTGCTGCGGAATATACACAACTGATGATTATCTCTGTTGGACCAATACAGCTCCCTTCCCATTATTTATACTGTTTGCAGTTTGAAAAAGGTTCAACAATTAAGGAAGGTGAATATACTGCAGTAGATTGCAAATATGTGGATGTTTTTGAAAATAGAATAATATAATTCACAGCAGTGCATTTTTAAAAGGGTATATTGCAATATCAATATATTTGCCCATATATTTTGAAGTGTTGTGATATATTTTTTATATATTGTATTTCAATATATTTTCAATGTATTACATTTATACAAGTGACAAGCTGGCTGGTTTGCAGCCAACATATCAAGGATCCAGCAGGATGGCAATGGCTGATCACAGCATGTTCTCATTTTATACAATTAGCAACCCGTCCATTCATCTGTTGAGCTTTCTGGTGAAAGGTAGTTCTCAATGTATAGTAGTGAGGCGAGTGGAATTCATGGGAACAATGGCACTAGCAGTTGTTCTGAGTGGCCTTTGTGATCATAAATTATCTAGCACAAGTCCCGGGTAATGGATACGACCACAGATCATTAGCATGAATCCAGTGCTAATGGAACATACAGTCGATCCGCTTATTCAGATTTATAATTTTTCTGATTTTCTCCAGCCATCTATTAATGTGATTGATTCCAAATAGACTAATTGTCCCACATGTTACCTTCTATTTTCTATACCAGGTTTATGAAGAGCGGATGGCACAGATTATAAATTACATTTTGAAAAGACTTTAATCCTTTTATGGATTGTCAGCCATACCAAGTAGGCCTGTTTAAGCTTTGATTTTGCTTTTCATCGCAATTCAGATCTGAAAGGATGTTCTTTTCCGCCAGCCCAGCTTCATCCACATCTGTTCATCCAATCCAAGTATTCGATGAGCGTAATAAATTTCTGGCATTTAAGGTACAGGGGACACACTAAGGTCATTTTCCTAAAAAGAGATTTACTAGAACTAGATATTCTCAGATAGTTTGATCTGCATTTTTCAGAAGATGGCCCATGTGCTCAAAACTTTAAACACATAACCACCGGTGGGTTTTGTGGGATGTCTGGCAGGTCAGTATGGCTATTCTTAGTGCCCACAGGAAGCAGACTCCCTGCGAGTGCATGGGGGTCAACAGGAAGGCTGAGATGTGTTGAGCATGACTCACTGCCACCGCCCACAGTTTCCTGCACATTGGCATGGAGTCACCATGCCAATCATGTGGGGGCCAGTAAGAGGTGTGCTACACTGCTGTGTAATGGTGTTGTCTACACCCAGTTCTGCAGCCTCTTAACACCCAACCGACTTATTTCACTGTAAGAGAAAAGGATTATCTAAGTATGCTTTTATAAAGTTTTTTTCCTAATTCGTATGATAAACTCATTTTACCTGTTTTCTGCTTTGAAATCCAGGTGAAATATGTGCATTGTGTGTGTATGAATTCTCGCAAGAGGAAATATTTTTCCACTGCAATATTTTTCCTCTGTCCTTCAAATATTTCCCCTACTGTGGGATCAACTGACATTTACAATTGGTAATTTTAACCTGAGGTGGAAAATCCAGGGCTGCGTTCAGCTCCGACAAAACGTAGCAAAACGTTTATTTAAACGGAAACGGTGGTGCGTTGAACACCCTGTTGTGTTACGCAAGCGTTGCCTTTTTAATACGGCGGGGTTTATATACAAGATGGTGCTGATTGGGTAACACCTCTGACACACCCACCAAACGAGAGAAAACATACCTCAAAGCCCGTTGCATGCCGTTTCACACTGTTTCGAGGAAACATTTAGTTCAACCCGGAAACCGTAGCAAAACGGTGCACACCGTTTTCAGACTGAACAGGTTCAGAAAATTAAGGTCCTCTCCAGTATCACCTGGATTTGCTAATTAGAAAAACGCTTCTTCCAGGAGGTAGAACTAATTAGTGAAATCAGCTGGCTGAGTTAATGGATGGAAGAAACACATGGAAGGACTTTTGACCCCTGGGGCTCTATTTTCTACTTAGCGCTTGGTCTAAATGCATGGCGTAAAGTGCATTTAGGGCATGTCCAAGTCCACTTTTGCTAGTTAGACGGCGAGTTTTTTGAGCGCTAAGCATGGCGCAATGTGCAAATGGGCTGAACTTAATCTCTTCATTAATTATAGGTGTGTCTTGGGCGTAACATGCAATAAACCAATCAAAATGTCATATCGCATTCCCTTTAAAAGCCTGCTTTTCCAGCTTGGCAGATTGCTTATATGATGGTGAAACAGACATGCTCGTGCGTGTGTAGTGCGAGCAAGGAATAGGCTATATGGATCAATAGTATGATCAATATTATTTGGACTAACCATTATGAAGCGTTTTGATATACACCAGGGGTAGGGAACCCTGGTCCTGGAGAGCCACAGGGTCTGCTGGTTTTAGTTGTTACTTGCCAATTAATTGATCAATTAAAGCAGTTGATTACACAGTTAACTCACCTCACCTGGTTTCTTTGGTTTAAGTAGTTGCTGTATTTAAGGTGAAAACAAAAACCAGCAGACCCTGTGGCTCTCCAGGACCAGGGTTCCCTACCCCTGATATACACAATAATAATCTTTAGCATTAGGTTTAACACCGGCACGGTTTCCCGGTAATTCCCGACAGTGCTGTTATTTTAGAAAATAGGCTATATTTGGTTACATTTTGTTAAAAGCACCTGCAACAGCTGAGAATAAGCTACCAGAATATGGCTTTAGTCTCACCTTAGACAACGCCAAATTAGCCTGCTTGTTTAACAAATTTCATTTGATTATACAATGAAGCATTGTCAAACATCAATTCCATGAGGCTGTTCTCATGGAGTTCTCAAAGTTAAAGCTTCATCTGAAGTTCATTATGTGCATTGTAATATTGATTAATAAAATAAATACCGTTATTTTGCCTGAAAGACGACACTAAATACACTAAAGCTCTCAGGTTGGGAACCCATAGGTTCACGCATATTGTCCCTTGTTTTATAATGTCCTGCTTATGGTAATGTGACCAACCTGTTTTACTGGTAGCGTAATGCTTTAAACCAAGTCCACTTTCCCAGGAAGACAGTGAAAAGTGCGTTTTACAGCAGGGGAAACAGACCTGCTCCTGCATGAAGTTAAAGCGCACATGCAGAGAATAGCATTAAAATTAATTGTGAATTAATTCTGTAATGTGCTGCAAATTTGTTTTTGTTTCTAATTAGACTCTTCGTTCTCTTTAAAATCGTTCTGTTCAGTTATGGAATAACAGGTGAAATCAGCGGGGTGGTAATAAGCTGAGAGTATGGAAACCCGGTCACTGGTTTAAAAATATGAAGGACGAAGAATAAGGTTAAAATTCAGTATTCAGCATGGTGAAATTTAAATAATTCTCAGTTTTTTTAACCGTAGGCTATCAAAAAAACCTTATGTACAGCGAATCCCAATGACTGTAGCCTAGGCTATTTGAAAAACAATAAATGCAATATTCAATGGACAAGGTTTTGAACTTTTTTCAGTCAAAACCATTCTATTTATTTACATGCTGTAGGCCTAGATGAAGACAACTGTATTGTAATGCCATCTGAAGCGCATTTTCAGAACTGAAATGTCTATTGCAGTGCACAAGTTTTCCTTTGAATGACAATTCACGCATTAGGTGAAAATGACAATTTGCACATTAGGCTTGATATAGGTGTTATCAGCAAAGTGTTTAATGGATAGCCATTGTCCCATAACAGAAGATTGTCCCCCCAGAAGATTACAGAAGTTATTGGCAAATATAGGCCAAGTCATGACTTGATCCAGGATAATTGCGAATAGTCTATACATGTAACCTTACACGTACCATCACACATCGCCTGGATGTTCATGGAGTGGGCTGAAATTGAATACGGCATTCCGCTTCTCTGAGGGACAGGTATGTGGTCTTTGACGTATGGACCCTTTTATTATTATGCATTTTTTGATATAGCCTACACAATAATAACATTTCACATTCTTGATAATCTTGATATTTTTAGTCATGCTTGTGCGCGCCCCTGTGAGTAACAGACAGGAGGGTGTACGTACGCGCGTTGTGCACACGCTTATGTAGATGTACTTATATGCGCCGTTAAAATAACATGTAAACAACTGCGACATGACTTTAGACCAGGTTTGTGGTGGTTTTAGCACAAGCACTTTCTGCTGGCTCAGGATAGCAATACGCCAAAAATTATCCTGGCCACACCTCATCTTAAGACCAACCCGCCCAGTTCACTTGCTATGGGCGCAATATCCCTTGGTATTTAAACGACATGAGCTCTAGGCGCTATAATAAACCCTGCGCCGGGTGAAAAGACACTTGCGTTTGGGTTTGTGCTGCTTAGCGCTGAGTGTAAGATAGGGCCCCTGGACTTTCCTCCTATGTTTTTAACACTAATAATATTTAATATTCCTTCATATGTTTTGGAACATAACATTAGCAAATATCCATTTTATACCAGTGTGGGAATTGGAATACTTTCTAGCTGTTGAACTAATAGCATAACAAAATAAAAACGAACATTTGACTAATCCTTGGCAGGTTGGAATGTAATCCCCTTTGAGTTGTGCTCATTCAAATTCCTGCAGGTGTATTTTATATAAGGGCCTTTGAACATTGGCTTTTTCTTTTCAGTGATAAGGAGCTTCCTTCAAATTAAGCTGCTGTGTACAAACTCCATAAATTTCAAACACAGTATTTTATCAGAACCTCACCTTTAAAAAGTTCTGAGAAGTTTTCACACCCTAAGCCTTCTCCTTCAAGAAAGATTCTGAGCAAATATTTAAAGGGTAAGTTCGCTATTTTGGACCTTGGACCCTATTTGCGGTCCGTCTTCCATGAACCTGACCCATGAAGTCCATTTTTTCGCTGATCGGTCCAGTATTGAGTTCGGTACAGATTTCCTGTAGGCTCTCACTGGGCTACAATAGAAGTCAACGGGGCAATTAGAAATGTTATGGAAAAACAACGATAAATGTGCTTTTATAGCTCAGTGTGTATTCTTACGGTCTCAGTATGCTCTCCTGTGAAATGTAGGCTATCGCAAACGCAAACCGAACGTTGAAACAACAGTTCCATTTGAAACAGAACTATTTCTCCGACCGCACTACCTCGCACTGACTTCGGATAACATTACCTGCGCAACTTCAGCCTCTCTCTCTTCTCTTGCTCTCTTATCATCCATCTCTTGTAGTTCCGTGTCCGTGTATTCTGGCTCAAATCTGTAGTGAGTAACGTCAGTCAAAATCGAATTCTTCGTCTTCGTAATCATTATAGTCATCCATCATCCAAGTTTTTTTGTGGAAATTGTAGCCTACGTTGCTGCAGGTAAACAAACGCAGACTGCTCAACTAGATAGTTTCGTAAACGGCCGGCACACCTTCCCGCTCCCCTACCCCCGACACATAGTAGGCCTACTCCGCGGGAGCAGCGAAAACAAGCAACAGAGAAATGCTTACTTCCAAGCCATGCCAAGCACGTAAAAATGTTCGGATTGAGATACATTACACAGGAGAGCATACTGAGACCGGTAACAATACACCCTGAGCTTCCCGTCTCATTTATTGTTCATGAAAGCACATTTATCGAACATTTCTAATTGCCCCGTTGACTTCTATTGTAGCCCAGTGAGAGACTACAGGAAATCTGTAGCGAACTCAATACTGGACCGATCAGCGAAAAAATGGACTTCATGGGTTAGGTTCATGGAAGACGGACCGCAAATAGGGTCCAAGGTCCAAAATAGCGAACTTACCCTTTAAGTTAATTAATTGACTGACTTAGCTTCGACTTCTCCTTGCAAAAAAGTAAATCCCAGCAAAGGACTTCCTCTCACTGTGGTCTGTTTTTTCCCTTGCATTCTCTAAGTCTTAAAGGGATAGTTCGGAATTTTGGACATAATGTCTCAATTACGACTTACCCATGATGTATTTGATTGATGGAAACCATTTTCAGCGAATTCCATGCTGTCCCTTCTTTTGGACATACACACGTTGCTAATGTTAGCGCAACTCTAAGGTAACTGGCAGCATCCACTACCAAACGCACTTAAACACTCCACAGTGCACCCAAAGCAAATAAAATACGACGACAGTCTATCGGGGTTATTTTGAGTCTATAAACCATCATTTTTGAAGTCCAACTATTGTTGAATCCTTTACTTTGTGCTGACCTAATATTCTCTGTGGAAGTACGGCGGCGGAGCGAACGTGGCCATGGCAACTTGTTACTCTTCTTTGTTGTTGTAGTCGACCAGTGCCGGCACTACATTCATAGGTAACATAAAGTATCGCTCCCCCGATAGACTGTCGTCGTATTTTATTTGCTTTGGGTGCACTGTGGAGTGTTTAAGTGCGTTTGGTAGTGGATGCTACCGGTTGCCATAGAGTTGCGCTAGCATTAGCAACGTGTGTATGTCCAAAAGAAGGGACAGCATGGAATTAGCTGAAAATGGTTTCCATCAATCAACTACATCATGGGTAAGTCATAAAGGAGACATTATGTCCAAAATTCAGAACTATCCCTTTAACACTTTTTTAGATTGTAAATCTCAAATTAAAAGAGAAAGGTCCTGTACAAATGCATTCAGTTCTTTTTTGGGTGGTCATTATTATGGCAGACGCTAGCTCCTGGCTGAACTAAACTCTCATATTGAGATTTTGATCTGTTTCTCGTTCCGTAGGCTCTCGACTTTGGATGAGCTGGACTGCAGTTTCAATGAGATGGAGGCGCTTCCCTCCTCTGTTGGGCAGTGTGTAAACCTGCGCACATTCGCCGCAGACCACAACTTCCTCACCCAGCTGCCCCCAGAGGTGATCTGAAGAGCCCTGAATGTTTGTGTGTCATCACGAACAGGGGGCCTTGCGCACGCAAAACCTGCCTGTTAAATATTCATGTCATAGACAGCCTTGAGGAGGATTCCGAGTGCAAATTAGATTAGCATATTTCAGCTTCTATCTGACTTTTTTCTCTACTTGATACCCCGATGGCACTTTAATTTTGGTAGAGTTTGAAAGCCTTTTTTTTATTCAGTGCATACTTGATTATTCAATTGATTGCCAAGTTCTTTTTACATTTTTAAGTGCTTGTCCTCTGCTCAATTACGGCCAGAAGTCTTTTAAAGACAAGCTGAAATCAAAATGAACTTTTTCATAAATTCAGTCAATTCTAGATAACCACACAAACATGTCTAAAACTATATATACCAAAAAATTGATAAAATTGTAATACTTGTGTATTTTCCCCCTTCATTTCCTGGAAAATGATTTCACTTTTAAATTTGCGTCATCAACTTCCAGTGGGCATGCATCAAAATTGGAACCAATAATGTAGATCAAATATGTCTGTTTCCCTCCAATCAATGTACTTTTACACCGTGGCACGTATTCTTAGTGTTCGCATTTGACGTCAATCAAATCGACTCTGCGCCCTTCAAAAATTCCCGTCGAAAGGTTTGTTTTGCTCACGTATACGTCATATCGCGGAAGCTAGTGCTGCTCTAGCTGCCGTTTCATGGTGACTTTAAAGGAGCTATATGTAACAAATTTACTGTACTAAATCATAAAATGATCATGATATGTCATCAGAGATTAAGGAAACATGCTAATTCGAAATACTGGCTTCTCCGACAACAATGCTACAGCCAGTATGTTCTCCTTTGAAATTTCCATTCCAGGTCGGAACGTCTGTATTTGTTTTGGCTTATGTGATTCACTATTCTCCGAGTTGACTCCGAGTCCACTGCCCATTACGAACAACCAGATGTACTCCGGCACTCCGACAGCCGATTTACGAATGCCTAAGCTAAGTTCAACATCGTTTTCATTTAGCTAGCTAGCTAAAGATTTAAATATATATATATATATATATATATAGTTACTCGCTAAACATACCACTAACGTTAGCTTATATCTGTGTGACCATAAACATAGCCAGCCATGCATCTAGTTATACAAAATCTACATGAGCTGGTTTATAATTGGCAAACAATAAATAATAAACAAATTGCAAACGTATACATTAGCTGATCAACTTACAGTGTAGGACTCGTCGTCGCTTGTCATTGTCAAAATAGAATAAGCTTGTCTCAAAATATAATGTTGTGCTCGTCTTGCGCTCGTGTTCGTTCAGTGTCTCGACTCCTCAACCTGGCAACCCGCGTGAGCTTCGAGTCTGGGGAGGAGGGGACGGGCGGAGACAACTCTCTCCAATATTGTGAATTTGGATTGCAGTACCCATTTTAAACGCTCGGTGTCAATGTTACATATAGCTCCTTTAAGATCTTTCTTTGATCTTCAACAGAGAGAATGTGGCCTCTAGTAATGGTCAAAAAAGTAATAATGTGGCTGTAGCACAGTGCTGTGTCAGTACCAACTGTGGCTGGCAGCCCCACAGGGCAGCACGTGAGTGGCCATGGTTTAGCCCAGGGAAAGAGGTCTTCAGCAGGGTACTCCCTGCATTATCATTCAAAAACTCCTACAAAAACAGCCAGGCATTTATTATCTGTCCCTACTGTACTGTGTAAAAAATTGCACCAATTAATTCAACAAAAATAGTAGTAGATCCGTATTGTAATATATGTATGTTGAATGTCTTCTCATGCACTTAGATCGGGAGTTGGAAGACAGTGACAATACTGTTTCTGCACTCTAACAAGCTGGAAACCCTGCCAGAGGAGATGGGAGACATGGAACGACTCAAAGTCATTAATCTCAGTGACAACAGGTAGGCCCCAAGCTCCCATTTCTGATACTGGTTAAATGATATATACCATGCAATTCAAATATAGCACTGCATTTTTATCAGCCAGTAATGAAAGTTTACACTTGGAGAAATTTGCACACTGTGAATATTTCCTAATTTGCCCTGGAACAGCACCTTGGGGAATATAGGTATCAGTGTGAACACTTTCTAGTTGTTGAATCAGTGGCACAACTACATACAAGAGAAACATTTGGCTAATCCTCAGCAGGCTGGAAAGTAATCCCCTTTGCGTTTTGATCGTCCATGCAAGTGTTTTTGTCCACTGTTGAATTTGTTGTAATTTGTCCTTCCATTGCCCTCCAAAGGTTGAAGAACCTGCCTTTCAGCTTCACCAAGCTGAGCCAGCTGACTGCCATGTGGTTATCTGAAAACCAGGTGTGGACTCCTGCATATAGGCATGATGCAAAGACCATATTTTGTTTTGTTATGCATAAAAATATTTCATAAAGGGGAATTTCAACAAAAAACAACATTAACCTTATTTAACAGATCAAAGCGCAACTAATTAAGTCTCTCTTTTTGGCTGGCCAAAACTGAATAGAAATATCAGCAGCAAAAGGTGCAAATTTGGTATACCTCTACCCTTCCTCATTTTTGAAAAACTTTTAAAAATTAGTTTCAGATTTTTCTCTGTTTTCTCCCAATTTAGTGGCCAATTGTACCCCTATGTTATTCAATTCCCCGTGTAGCAACCGCTTAAGAAATCGTCGCTACAACCCCGTCAGCCTCAGTAGGAAAGACGAACCCCAGCCCCAACCCCAGTAGGAAGGAGGGTGCCACGCCCTCTTCAGGGCGCGACTCCTCCAAGCTTCTGACCGTATTGTTATTGTTTGCTGTACCTTGGCCACGTTTTGATATCAATATTTTTAAAGGCAGGCATAGTTTTTGCCAGTTGGAATTAATGACTTACAGACAGTGCTTTGTAGGCAATGCGTGAGTAACTTGGCTTTTTTTAATGTTGAAAACGTTTTTTGTTGAGATATCATTTCATTTTGTACTGTGTTTGGTAACTGATGATGATAATGCATGAAGATAATGACATTGACAGAGAGACATGCATACAGAATACATGCAGACACACATGCATTCTAGCTCAAAGAAAGGCATAGGCGTGGATTATGTCCTTTACCATGAACTATGAATAAATGAAAGTGTTTGTCATTTTAAATGCGTATTTTAAAGGGTTGTATACACGGTAGACATAGCGTAGTTACTCACGCATAGCCTACACAGCACTACATATAACAGGAAACTAACAGCTAACAGAAAATTCGCATTTGCAAGGTCGTTAACAGTAGGCTAATTAAAGCAACGTTAGGTAATAACTTTAACGGTTGTTTCTCCTGACTTTTTTCCCCAGAGTTCTATAGGAAAATTAGTCCGGAGAAATAACCCTTGCAGTGATCCATCCACATCTACTCCATATCTGGCAACAGAGTGATGGTTTGGGGCTCGTTTGATAGCTCAGACCCTTGATAACTTACAGCCATTTAGCCAGCCATGTGTTCCATACTGTACCAGTGTAATTTACAGCTGAATCTAGTCTCACCCCCCAATTTCCATAGAGATCCATTCAAATGCAGAGAGGTTATAGTATCACTAGTAACAGTACCTGAAAATAAGATATCGACAGTTTTTTGATGTTGATAGTCACAGACTTCACTAAGTAACAGCATGTAAAGGATATGCAACCAAATATGAAATATGATACTTTAAAAATACGTTAAAGCAAAGGGTATGAATACTTATGTAAATGAGAAATTTTATTTTTTTATTTTTAATAAATTTGCAAAAATCTCAAAAAAACTTTTTTCACATTGTCATTATGGGGTGTTGTGTGTAGAATTATGAGGGAAAAAATTAATTTAATCAATTTTGGAATAAGGCTGTAACAGAACAAAATGTGGAAAAAGTGAAGCGCTGTGAATACTTTCCGGATGCACTGTAGCTATATACTTTAGGCTATGATTTATGCTAGCCGTCCAGCTAAAGTGAAGGATTATCATTGATACTGCATATGGCAGTGCTAGATGTAACTGTTACACTGTTCTAACTGTATAAGAACAATTCTGTGGTCCGGATAGAAAAGAAACTAATCTCCTCCTGATCAGAAATTAGCGTAACCATAACGCCCTCCCCTGATGAGAATGAGAACATCTCTCCTATTACCGATAGCCCACAATTACACTGTAAAATATCAGTTTGTAGATTAACTATGTATTTAATCTCAAATAAAATACAATTAACACCACCACCTGTTGCCAACTAATATTACGTCTATAATAGATGCATCATTCATTCAATACAGCAAGGGATCATGATGATGCAAATAAATGAATGAACCAAATCTAGGGAGACATGCATGCACAATAGGCTACATGCGAACACACATACATTCTAGCTGAAAGTAAGACATAGAATGACGGTGTTTTAAAGGGTTGTATACATGGTATACAACTGGTGTGTTATATGTCGGCAGGTGACCGGCGTAGCGAACAAAATAATTGGCGTTTTGCATAAGAAATCTTAGCCGAGGCTCAAACCTGGCAACTCCTGCATGAAAGTCAGGCACACTGAGCACAAGGCCATAAAGCAGCTGCACGTCATACATGGATGTTTTTTTCCGGTAATGTAATGTTTCCTAGGATGGTAGGGGTAGGCTACCGGACCATGGTGGCTTGTGTCTGAGATTAAGACTAGTGACTATTGACAGTCTTTCAAATTACGTTTGTTGAAAGCATGTAGGCAATGGCACAGTTATGTATAGATTTTTTACATTAATGTAACAATGCACTCTTAACCGGATGATATTTTGCATGAAAACTTTTTTTTCTGTGTCTGACACATAGCTATTGGTTACTGTGTAAATGTGACCTGCGGTAAATACTTTGTTAGTAGTATGGTAGGCTACTGGACCATGTTGGTGGACTTTCACCTCTTTTAAGTACAAGTGAAACAGTGAACAACTGATACCATTAAGTTTCTTAACCTTTGCAATAAAAATACATTCTTTAATGTGAAAAGAACATTGTACTCTGTGCGAAGCATAGCATTTGCACACTGTTTTTATCGAAAAGCGGATCGAGCCCCTGACGCGAATGGAAAGCCGAGATTCTGACCGCTAGGCCAGAACAGGTTCAGAAGAATGTGTGGGCATCATTTAAACGGTTGACTGTTAATATTGTGAAATTTCTTAGCCTTTGCAATAAAAGGACGTTATTTTATGTGAAAAGAACATTCTTAGCGCATTGCTTTTGTCGAAAATAAATGTTGGGGCTTGAACCGGCGACCTGCAAAATGGCATCCTAGTGCTGTAACCACCACACTATAGGCACTACAGCCTGTACGGTAGAGAGACAGTCTCTTAAGCATGTAGAGATAGTGTACTTTGAGATGAGGTAACTTTAAACAGTCATTCTCATTGGCAGATTAGATGTGGTTATCCAATGGGGAGAATGATTCTTTGAGGGCATCGATCATTTTTGATGACGAATTCAGCAGGAAAAAGAAGTGTCAAAATAACCCAATTTTGGGGCTTTATTGTGTGGATGTGTGGCATTGTACATGAATTATGTGTGGTTACATGAGGTCAGAACGTTCAGGAGTCAATGTTTTTAAAGCCTGAGCGTCTCTGGTAATTTTTTGGTTATTTCTGTAGGAAAACCTGAAAAGTGGCAAACTCTCTGTGCTGTATAGGTATGGGGCATGCCCCTCCAAGCCGTAACTGGCGGATGGCATACCTGCTATCCCAAATAGCTTGCGAGCTAGCTCAAAGAGTTCTTAGCTAAGTTACCAATTATTCCAGTAGAATGGCTTCCAACGATTTTGTGTACTATACACTGGAAGATGACACCTTTCGAGAAATTTTATTTGAATCAGAGGTGGAAGGATACCCTTTTGAGACGAATACTTGGCCGAAGGGGGTTTGCAGAAGGCGTATGCTGGCACGTTCTCATGCTGTAGCCGGACCTGAACAGGCTGCTCACCCGGGACTGCCTCAGATAAACGATGACTGGTGGTGTGCGTGGGGTAACTGCCGCAATGCCAACTGAAATGGAAATGTTTGCTGCAATGAGTGGACCAGGCACAGTTTCATTCTCATCTGTGGAGCAAGAAACAGATGACGAGGGAAGAGTCTGTCTGACTAAACACCCTGATTTTGAACACCACATGAATAAGGGTGTTTGGGATACATTCTTTTGGATCACCAAAAGCATAAGAGACCCAGTTAGAGGAACGTGAGGATAAATTAGTAAGTGTTGCAGACTTCTGCTGAGGCTAGCTAATATGTTCTCACTAGACCAAAAGTAGATAAATGAAGGGCTGTGTTTTCCTAAATGAATGGCTGTATTTCCCCCATTTTTCGCTGGAGACTCCAGTTAATGGTGGTGATATTTTTTTCAGTCGAACTGTAGTGGCTACCTTGCCAGCAAGTAACGATAGCCTCTCTCGATGAACCGCTTCCAGGAGTGCATCCCAATATTCTTCACTCCTCACCTCCTTTCCTCCACTCGTCTCCTCCACTCATCTCCTACCTGGAAGTATGCAAAACTGCCTGAGCGTTACAAGTACAAGTAGTTGCGTGTACAGTATACAATGTACGGTTTGCGTCGATACATTAATTAATATGTAACCATTAACCCTTGTGTGGTGTTCGGGTCTGTGGGACCCGTATTGAATGTTTATTAATTATTTTTTCAACCTGATCTGTGATGAACAGAAAAAGACACAAAAATCACATTTTATCACAAAAAACGAATATCACTTTTATTGATAAATGTGATCTAGCAGAGGTAAATGGTCAATATTAACCATATATGCTGTCTATATTGCTTGTAATTGAAATAAAGTCAATATCTGTGAAGTATTTTTACGTAAATTGTTATGGCTCTATTGTTTTAAAAACCCAATAATGTTGTGGGTCCACCAGACCCGCAAACACTGGGTTAGTAACAAAAACAGAAACACCACACAAGGGTTAATATGTAATCGCCAGCATTAGATTACTACAAAGATCAGTTTCCAGGGCATATGATAGGTGGGGTGGTACGTTGAGGTGGTAGTCGAGGAAAGGAGGATTCATTTTTTGAGTATTGGGACACACCCCTGGACTAGTAGTAACACCCAGCCCCTCTGGTTGTAGTCAGTGGGAGTGACAACCTGTGACTGGGGTTGTATTACGTTGTATAAACTGTAAGCGTCTGGCCATTGTAGTTTACAGTCAAGCAGGTACCTGGTACATGTGCAGTAGTTTGGGGCTATATCTCTGAGATTTTGCTGAGAGCTCATTTTAATCTGAACAAAAGCGACTCTTCTACAAGTCAAACAGAATTCCCCTTTAAAAAGATGTGCTCACTAAGTATTTGTTTCTTTCCAAGATGGATTGAGTGGTTTATCCGAGCTTCTCATTAACATTGAAACAGTTTCTTGATTCAGGATATATTATTATTATTATTTTGCACAGCAATTGAGGTATAGCATTTAATAAAAACATTTTCAAGCAGTAAAAAAATCTAATTTCTGTTAGAGGAATCTCATTGTCGTAAATAAATGTTTGACATAAACATGTCAAAATATAGAATATTACTTGAGCTTTTTATATAACAGATTATCATTAAAGGACTGTGGGGCATTTTCTAAGGTACTTCATTTTTGGTGATATTACATTTCTAACAATGTGATATATTCTGAGCATGTAGCCTGAGATCATTTATCATAATGGAATTCAAACTCAGTGATGTCACTTCCTGTTTCTTGCAGTCAAAGTCACTCATTCCCCTGCAGAAGGATGAGGATCAGGAGACCCATAAGACTGTGCTCACCAACTACATGTTCCCACAGCAGGCGAGGACAGATGACTGTGAGTGCCCAGACAAAACCAGACTTATCACTTATGGCTTTCAGTACGCAGTCCTTTTTTGCCAGGTCATATTTGAAAAAGACAAAGTGTTCTCTTTACCTTGGGAATAACCTGGCTAAATAAAGGTGTCAGAGAAAATAAAGCTTTTAAAGCAAATGAGAGGACACAGCCTTATGCTTGTTTTTCCCTGCCAGTCATAACCTGCTGAAACACTTGTTGTGGAACGCCTACATAATTTATTCCGTCTCAGAAGTCAGAACATATCTTGAGAAATCTCACATCCAGTCAAACGAGGCCCAGATGCAACACCTTTTTGTCCCTGTCAACATCATGTAAAGTGAAACCGGCTAGACCGTTCATTAGATATCCGTTAAGACATTTTCCCTTTTGTAATCTCACTGCGGTTTTCAAAACGATTGAACTGTCCTCTGTGGAATGCAAAACATGTCTAATTGCTTTAAGCGCAGGCTATCTGCAATTATGTTGAATGTTATTCTTGCATTCATTTACCACACTGAATTTTCAGGAAATTCTGCTAATGAGCGTTGAGAGGTTTTACAGCTGAGAGCAATCGAATAAGAACAATCTGTCATTTTGAGCACCTGGCTGTCAGGCTTTAAGAAGTATAGTATTAGGCTGATTTTGCATCATTTGAGATAGGTAGCGATTGTGAGGTATGCAAACAGTACACAGTAAAATGTTCAGCAGTACTATGGAGCAGTACAATTGGGCTCATATGGACTCTGTTAGAGTTGAATTAACACTGGACATTTTACTGTGTCGTGTATACGTTTGGGAAGTTAGTGGTCTAAAGCAAGAAAATGCACTGCAAGTAATTTCCTATGGCGCATACAACCTGAGAGCGCTACACTAAGTTGGCATGGTATAAAAATTGATATTTGTGTTTACTATTGTGCCAAAATTCTATAAAATGAATGTCCATATATAAAGCCTCAGGATACATAGTACTGCTGTACAAGTTGCCATTGTAAAACCAGCAGGTCAACAGAAACTTCCTTAAACTTCTTCCTTGATCGCACATAAAAACTGTCTGGGCCAATCAAAAGCATATAATCAAACTGAAATAATATAAAGAAACAAAAAAAAACTGAAATACCCTTTTAAAAAGTCATATCAAAGTTATCATTGGCGCAAATACTTAAATAGTTTCACAATCTAGTGGCCATAGAAAGTTCAGATGTGTTGGTGACAGCTAGATTATTGCAGTAAGAGCATTAATTTTGCAATTCATTTAATTAGGCTACATCTACGACTAGACTATAATCACAGGCAATTCCCTACATTAAAGTCATGGTCAAAAATCTCCAATCTTTGCATTCCAAACCCTTTCCTCTGTTAAATATGACAGTTTGCTCCGTTATATGCTAAGTCTAACAGTATATTGGGTCCCATGTCCATAATCATCTACCATACCAGCTTTGTATTTTTATGCTGTATGTATAGATGGTGTATGGAGATAGCTGAAGGAAGCAGTATTTAATTAAATTATGTGCTGCGCTGATATAATACCCTTGCATTCTAATTAAGTGCCATTCTTTACACCCTTTTTCCCTGTCCTCAGACGTCCCTGTCTCTGACAATGAGAGCTTCAACCCTTCCCTATGGGAGGAGACGCGTAAGCAGAGGGCACAAGTGGCCTTCGAGTGTGACGAGGACACGGATGAGCGGGAGGCGCCCCCGCGGGTCAGTACCGAAAAGCTCCTTTCCCCGGGCTGCTGCGCTTCCACGCGGCCCTCGACACGCTTCGCACCTCTCTAGGAAGTGTTGACCGTTGGGCCTGCTCTGAATGCCTGCAGTTGTGTGTCGCTGACAGACAATTGAAAATTTGCCTACAAAAATGTCGCCATCACTGTTCTCAGAGGCCACAGACCATCTCTCTTTGGTGTTCGAAAGGAAAATGTCCTTCTTGCCTGTGATGTATTTGATATGTAGAAATGCACTGGTCTGAATTATAAGCTGTAATAAGCTCTAACTTGTGTGCGGATTGTTTAGCTCTAGTTTCTCCAAGTGATACAGCTTTAGGCCTTGTGCTGATGTGATGACCACACCTCGCACCAAAATATCTGCTGCATGTTTCTGCATTGCTGTAGGATTGCAACTTGAAGCGCTACCCCACCCCGTATCCAGAGGATCTGAAAAACATGGTGAAAACAGCCCAGAGCATTGCCCAAAGGCTCAAGGAGGAAGGGTCAGGGGACGAGACAGACAAAGACTCCAAGCCACGGGACGTGGGACTGCAGGATGTAGGAGTCAAGGTCTGTGGTTCTGCATTACTTTTTTATTACACCGAGGGCCTGAATTACTAAGACCTTTAGTGGGTGCAAAAACGTTTAGCACATGCAAAGCTAATAATACATTACATTACATTACAGCATTTAGCAGACACTCTTATCCAGAGTGACTTACAGAACTTTATAGCATTTTTAAAAAAATTTTATACATATTATCCATTTATACAGCAGGCAGGTCACTTTCAGTTCACTTATCTGTAAAGGAAGACACATGCCAATAATATGTCTTTAGTGGGAAGCCTGTTATCCATGATTCTCATTTCCTCCTGGATCTCACTTCTCTCCTATGTGTACTTTAGTAAAGAAATGTTGCGGGTATAAATATGCTTATAGAGGGATTTGACCAAGGCGGTCAGTCGATAGTCATCCATTGTATAGTATGAAAAGTAATACATTTATTAATTAGTTGTATATACATATAGATTGTTTCTATTTATTTTTTTACTTTCTATTCATTAATCTTAGGTGTGGACAATGACGTAAATGTCCCAGAACGAAACTGAAATGTGCTCGCTTGTGTTCATGATTAATCTGAACCGTGTCGGGGTCCTCTCCCTAAGGAGACATTCCATTTTACTGTGGTGTGTTAATTTAACCTGCAGGTAATTGAAAATGCCGGGGCAAATGGAAAGGCGGTGGAAGAGGATACGACAGCAGCTATGAACAGCACTGAAGTCCCCAGTACCCCCGAGCCCACAGACATGCCAGACATCCAAAATGTAGAAACCATCCCGCAGACTCCCAACAACAGGGCAGCAGCCAGTCGTGAACATGCTCTCATGGTATTACACATGAATACGACCTTTGTGGATGTTTTTTTATATCGGATAACCTTTCGTACGCCTTTTCATGAGTAGCCTTAATTCACATGGTAATGAATCGGTTGTTTGCTGTATTTTTAAGGAGGGTGATGATTCACCATGGTTATTCAAGGTCATATACTTATGTGGGTCCTGTTGGTGATGCCAAAACATATATTGGAAGTAGTTTTCAAGCGGAAACAAGAGGTGTATAATTTATTGTGTTATTGTGTTATTCCCAAGTTTTGTGTTATTCCAAAGCTTGATGTGTGATTCCTCACGCGAGCAAGCGATTTGGTCCATATCCCTTTATTGTATTGAATTAAATGACAAGTAATCACAGAGCTATATCATGGACTACTGTGCCGTGTGTGCAGTAACGCCTGCTCCAAGACTCTTGGTTCGTTTGAAAATGTCCCAAAACTATAGGTAGAAAGTTTCATGTATTCTTGCCATGTACCATCCCAGTGCTGTGTCCAACCTTCTGCAAGCAGAAAGGCAGCAAGAATTTTTATGACTGATTTACCTGTGAGAACATACCAGCCTGCAAACAGTCATTTTCCTGTTGAATCACATTGTAGTTTATTGTAACAACCGCAGTCCAAGCCGCAAAAGCAAGGGAGCGCCTTCCCCTGCAGTCACAACAGCTTAGGATTGCTTGCTGAGTTAAATCGAACCATATTTAAGGTTGAGACAATGGAGCCGCAAGCAACTTAGCCTGTCTTTTCAGGTCACAAAACAACATGGTGTCAATTGAACTTTACAAGTGCTGACGAGCGTTCATCAGGAAATATCTTTTTGCGTTAAATATTTATCACTTTTGAAAGTGTGCATCACATGGTCGTCATCACTTGCTTACCTCCAGTATGCTCCTGGCTCAAGGCGTCTATTAAGTTACACCACAACACACAGCTTCAAATAAGCAATGTAAGCAAGTATTGATTTAATACTTTAAGCCTTTAAGTTAAAAACAGAGATGTGAAGATCAAACAAATTCTGCCTTTTCATCCATAAAAGATACGCTGAACTTTTTCTCTTTAGATGAGGCTACGGGCTATAGATGAGGCTATGTGTTATCTTACTGAAGATGAGTTCATTGCAGTTGGATTGAATAACACCGTATGTGTTGATTCGCTTGTCCCCTCAACAGGATTCTGAGGAGTTTGGGAAGGAGGAGATGAAGATGGCAGAGATGCGTCCTCCTCTGATTGACAGCTCCAACTGCCAACCCAAGGTGGTGACACTCAACAAGGACAAGAAAGGTAGCAAGCGCCAATCACACATAACATACAGCAGACTCGTCTCTTTTGGCCTACAGTATACTCTTAGACATTTGAAGAGTGTTTTTCCGAACCTCACTAAGTCCACTTTTGATAAATCATATTTTTCAAGGTGGGTATAATTTTTCTGATAAAATGCATTGCAGTTTTACTTTTACACTATTTTCCTTAGGGATTTAAGTATAAACATGTCATTTTTTGTGCAAAAAGCTCAACGAATTCAAAATAAACAATAACGTTGATTTTCACAAAATTAGTAAATAGTGTGCTGAGTGAGTTTTGGGAAAAATGCTCTTCATTTAGAGTACCCATATAGAAGGTAAAGTAATGCTTGGCACAAAGGTCAATTTGAATGCCATCTAAAGGGCATATTGATAAAAATGATCCGCTTGTTTCGACAGATGACGGCAAAGATGCAGACTCTCTCCTTGATGAAACGATGGCGAACAGTAACCGGAACAACAGCAACTGCTCCTCTCCCTCGCGCATGTCCGACACCGTGTCAATGACCACGGACAGTAGCCAGGACATCTCCCTCTGTACACCTGAGAGAGAGGCTAAGACGCCCATCACACCTCAATGCAGGTGAATGGGATTTTCTCCATCGGCACTCAGCACTTCACACCTTGTTAATTTGAAGGAAGTGTTGTGTTGTGATTGTTTCAGGACATTAGTGAAATCAGAAATATTTCAACGGAATCACTTTCTTTCTATCTACATAGAGAGTTGCTGCAGTGTTTTCAGTCCAAATGATAAATAAGTTGATGTAGTTTTCCAAAATATTTTGGTAAAAACCGCAATTATAAAACTCCACAGCCCATTCAAAAAACATTTTCTGCTTGATTTTATAATGCCAGTGACATTTCTGCCTCAGTAGATACATGAGATGGGACCTTTTCCCACAGACTGTGCGCTCCTTTTACATTGTGGTTTTACAGAAAAAGCAATAAGTCTAAACCTATCTTTTATTGTGATATTCTGTGTAGTCATGCTGCTGTACAGACAGATTTTTTCCTTTGAGAATGGAACGAAAGCCTCATATTTGTTTTTTTTTTGTATTCCAGGCTAGAGGATGAAAATCAGAACCAGCTGGAGGACACAACGCTCCTCCTGCAGAACGGGAACGGATCTGACGCGTCGCCGCAGCCCGTGGTGAAAAGCCAGCAGGAGTACGAGCCGAGTTCAGAGAAGACAAGCAAGCTTGAGCTCACCACAGAGGAGAGGCTGGCACTCATTGACAGGGACGTGGACCTGAGGAACGGCGTGGGAGACCCGTACAGCAGGTGGGACCAGGTGAACATGAACGTGTCCCAGCTTCTGCCGGACAATGGAGTGCAGCTCCAAGGCCTTGGAGAGACCGTGGATATCTACAACCCAGGGGACCTTACAAAAGGGTCAGCTGTGGACAACAACAATGATGGTCCTGCCCAGATACATCTTCTAAATGGGAACCAGGCCCAAGAACAGACTTTCATTGAACGTGTCAATGGGCACATGGATGAAATGCCAAAGTTTGAGGTGGTTCAGATGGCCAAGGTGGATGTTGCGTCTAGTGGTGAATTGCCCCTCTCTCAAAAGGCACAGGATCTCTCCGCCCAGAAAAAAGGTACCTCCACTCCGGTAGTCAAGTCTCAGAATGACACAAACATGCAGGCAGGCGGGATGAAGATCTGCAACGTCGATGCCGGTGCCGGGTCAGGCGAAGCCACTGTGGCTGAAGTTAGCGCCCAAGGGCAGAGCATCGTACGAAGCCATTCTGCCTCCCTCCTCGACGAACACGCAGTTCAGGTCTACCCAGGATCCTCGGTGGCCTCCCCAGACCTCCTCACACCCACCTCCAAGGCCCCGGTCAGGTGTGAAACCGGCACGGGGAGGGTCTTGGTCCACAACAATATGCCTCCACCCCAGTACAACATCCAGTACACCAGCAATGCTGTGCCCACTGATAACCTGTGGACACAGAGGACACCAGTTCCACCAGACCAAATGTACCCCCCTTCCCATCACTCCCAAGCCAATACCAACTACTCCAACCGTAACAACGCCCCGCCTTACCTCCTCCACCAGCCACATCAGCGGGTCGTGCCGAGGCCCGTGGACACGTGGGGCAAGGACAGGTTCCTGCCCCCCGCCCTCCCAAGGGCCTCTGTTCAAAGACAGTGCAGCACCGCTTCCACCACCTCTGTGACCGTCCAGGACCCCCGACGCATTCACGCGCACGAGGGGGAGTACATGACCTACTGGGAAATCCAAGCCATGGGGCGAGGCCCCCCGCAGATGGTCCCCGGCGGGCAGAGGCCGCTCTCGGCCCGCACGTACAGCATCGACGGGTCCGGCCCACCCCGACCGCAGAGTGCCCGCCCGTCCGCCCATGAGCTGCCAGAGAGAACCATGTCAGTCAGCGAGTTCAGCTACCAGCGCCCCAGTCCCAGGAAGTGGCCTGCCCCACGTGTGAAGTCGGAGGACTCCATACTGGATGGGCCGGCCAATGGCAGAGTGCCTGCAGACTGGAGGGACAAGGTAATGTGGCATACCGGGACCAAGAACATAGAAATGGAGTTCAGTTCTGACTCCTTGCTTTCTTAAACAGACAGAGCAAAGGTAGTGTAAAAAGTGTAAAGGTTTGCATTCTACGCTAACCTGTGACATCAGTCTCAAGATCTTAAAGTGTTCACCCACCCCCAATTCTCCGTTCGATTGCCAAAGTCTTCAACTGTAACTTATATAAAAGCGTGTCATGTTCTTGGCAAACTGTTCCAGCAAAATAAACAGTTGGAAATCCAAACTATCATTACTCAATACCACATGTGCTGACGTCCTAGCTTCATGGAGCACTCCACCCAAAGTTTGTAATTTGTAAAATTTATCATTTGTAACATATTAGTCAGTTTTATTTTTATCATATTTCCAGCCAGTGCCTGTTCCTCTTTGTAAAATATGCAGACATTTTGCAGGAAAGCCTCTGTAAAGTCTAGTTCACTAATTTTCACTGTTAACTGAAGAAATAACACCGAAGGTTTCTGGAATGATTCACCACTAAAATTTAGAATGTGATGACATCACAAATAAACCCAAGGTCATGATTCTTATTGAGCACAAGCCCTGCACAAGCCCTTATCATAATTAGTGGCAGCCTCTCAAATTCAACAATCGGCACAAAAATGCATTTGGATCTCTGAACGGTGCTTTCATCAGGAACGTCTAGGATGAATCATTTTTTCCAAAGCAGGGAGAGGGATGAAAACCATTATATGCCATTGGTGTTTTATTTAAAAATGAAAAGGGAATATGCCCATAAAAGGCATTGTTTTGGCAGACCTTTTTGTCGCAAAGGGTTTCTGCTAACAAGAGGACAGTTTTGTTTGCGCTGTCCTGTCATGATCCCAGTACATCTTTCCTCCACTCAACTGAAAAATATTATCTCTCTTCATTCAACCTGCTGACGTAGTGAAGCAACAGACTTCATTCAGATTCATGGCCACAAATCCATGCGAGATTGCATGTCTCTGCTAGCGAATGCGTTTGAGTTATTGTTCTGGGCAGACATGAATAGTCATGAATGGCAAACAGAGGGACAAACAGGATAACACGGTGTAGTGAGGACTGCTTGCATATGCATGAGGAGGGAAGTAGCCGATGTGAATCAGGAGAGCAGAGTACGGGTGCACCGCCCTGCCTTATCTCCACACGACATACAGTCTGGCTTTGTAGATCCGGTTCTGGCTGAAGTTTAAAGCAAAATCTAATCCACACTGAAGCTCCATGGCCTCTCACTAGATATATTTTACATCTGTAGACTTCTGGGGGATCTCCCGCCAACAGAAATAGCCTCTAGACTCTACCGTTCCTTGAACCAATCATAATTTTTCACCTCATAATGTAATAATACACTGCATTTGTTTCAGTTGTCGCCGATACCCTTGTTTTCTTTGTGTAACCTCTCTCGACCAATTGTGAAATTGCTTTGTCCTTGGCTTTAAAGAAGAAAAAGCTTTTATTGTCAACGTCTGCACACAGTTATCTGATTATCTGGAGAGAAATATTTCCATTTCACTATTTCTAGCGATCAACCATAAGCATAGATATTACCATCATTTTCAGGAATGTTCATGTTGTGAACTTAACCATCAAATACTTGTGTGGGTAAATACAATAAAATATAAATCAAATGGCAAAAATGTATAAATTGCCCACTTGAGTCATTTTTGGCACAAATTAATTTTAAATAGATTTTTCAGGCAAAATTAAAACACACATGATTTTTAGGGTGGTAGTGGCAGTAGTGGTAGGTCAGTTAATGGACATTGACTGCTTCACACAGGGAATGTGTCATTTATGGATATCTGTCATGTCTTTACCATGTTGTGCTTGATATTTTACATTTAGTTCAGAGCTTCCCCAGCTATAGCAGATTTACCCTCTCTTTCCTCTTTTCGGCGTCTCACACGTACAGTGTAGAATATTCATATGCTCTAGGTAGGCTATATTGTATGTTTTTACCAGTTTTAAAAAAAAGAGCAGTTAAAAAGTGTGTAATATACTTTCTTGGTGTGCGAGCCACTGTTGCCTATGTGAGGTGGTCTTCTTTTGCTGGGACTATGTCTACCCCTGCAGTAAGGAGTGTGTAACAGCAACGCTTCACTGAGCAAATCACTTCTGCTGCTAGGCATAGACAGCATGCACAGACGTATTACACATGAGTGCCAAGGGGGCACCTGGAAAGTGTTCCAGGAGATCAATATTAGTTTTTCTATAGATATAGTCCACCCAGGTACTAATGCAAGTGGTTTCTCAATGCATTATTTGTATATGCATGATTTAATGTCAGTGAAAAGGTGACATTTTATGTTGTGTGTAGCCGACTATGGATAACCAGTTTTCTCATCTTAATTTCTGCCATCAGTTTAAGGACCAAGCCAGCCAGATTTACGGAAATCATAATGTTCAAGAGCGCTAGAGTGAAAATGCCCTGCATAAAAGCAGTGCAGTCAGGCTGTCTAGCTCTAATGAATTACTTCTCTGTATACTATTTTGTAACAGGTTAGATTGGATAGTGTAATTTGTCCTGGTTAGTTTACAATGTTCGCACGAACATACTTTTTTTTTCTTCTTTTTTTTACTTTCTTAATTATTCAAATATAATTATGAATTGCCCTAGTTAGTTTACATTGTTTCCAGTACCATGCATAATTTCACCTATTAATCATGTATATTCCAGAGGAATTTGGAGATTTAGATGAATAGCTTATCCTATTCCTTACCAATGCTCTACTCACTACAGTATGGTAAGAGGCACCTATCAATCATAGATTCTTCCTTTTGTACCCTCAAATAATGATTCATTCAATAACTAAACAAATACAAAATAAATATTGTTCAGAACATGTTATCATCCAAATAGTCTCGCTAACCTAAATGGGGATCACCTCTTAATTTCTTCAGCGGCACTCAAAACTATAAATCTTATGTATATAACTTTATATCTTATTTTTCTTAGTCACAGGTTGTTACCCTTATAGTTTTATAGCTCTTGTTTTAGCTTAGTCTTCAATCTATCTAAAATGTCCCTTAGTTTTGTTAAAATAAAAATATAAAAAATAATAAAAACATTACTTTTAACATGTAAACATTATGATTTGGATGTCATATTTTTCCATTTTACTTTGAAGCACTGTGTAACATTCCACTCCCATCCTATTGTTTCTCCGTGTTTTCCCTCTCCCCGTTTCGTGTTTGTCTCTCCATTGTCCGTGGTTGGGCGTGTTTTCTCGTTTGTATCACTCTGTTTCACTACTCCTGTCTCAGCCTATCCCATTCCCCCGTTTCGCATGCATTCCTCACTCTCCGCTCTGTTCAATCACTCTCGCATACATTCGCACGCATTTCCTAATTGATTCCAATTAATGTTTGCATTTAGTCACCCGGTGTTTTCTGTCCTGTGCCAGTTCGTTAATGCTCTTAGTCTGAAACCTCTGGTCCTGTCTGGTTCTCTGTCTAGTCGCCTTGTTAAACAGTTTAGTTCTGTGTCGGTGTTTACTCGCCCTGCTATTCTGTGAAGTCCAAGTCTGATCAGTCTGGAACAGCATTATCCGCTGTTCATTGTTTTGTCTCGCTAACCAACCCTGTCTGCTTAAAGTCTGCCAGCCTGCAGTTGTCCGTGAATCCCTGCCTGTGTTGCGGTTTCCCTGCCTTCCACCTGACGTGTGTCGATGTGCTGTCGCTCCTGCCTCTGCTGTCGCTGCTGCCGCCCTGCTGTTGCCATGCTGCAACTGCCGCTGCCACGCCTGCGTCCTGCCTGGGTTCCGCTCCACTGTCCTGCTCTACCGCTCCCGTTCCCGCTCATCCCCTGCTCCAACCAACCCTGTAACCTGTCTCCATCATCACCCCTGGCTTTCCCTGCTCCCTCTGTTCCCGCATCCTCAAAACTGGACTGTCTGTATTTACATGTTCTCCCTACGCTTCAGGAGTATAGTTAGAAGCTTAATTTATTGGATGCTTAGCGCTCCCACTCTGTCAAGACTGTCCTGTGTGTAAAGTCCAGTTCCGGCTTGGAACAATTCCGGTGTGACCTGTAAAGTCCAGCTCCGGCTTGGAGCAATACTGTCCTGCCGGTTGAGTCCAGTTCCGGCTTGGAACTTCTACTGCCTTTGCCTTTCTCCCCATGCTCAGGACTGCCCTGAGCATATAATAAATATTGAGTTTTTGGCATTTCTGTCTACTTATCGTGCATTTGGGTCCAGTCCTCTTCTGGGGTCGTAACACACTGATCATTATTTTTCCCTGGATGGTCCAATTAGGGCCTGGCTTCAGTCTATCCTCTGCCCAAATGTAACGTGAGTGATTCTTGCTCATTAGAGGTTAAACTGAATGCTCTGAGAACTTAGAATCTTGGTCCAAATGACCCGTGTCTGTGCTCCTCAGGTGCCTTACCAGAATGGACAAATGTGCCCAAGGGGGCGATCCCAGATGACCTGTGGTCAGATGCCAGTAGTCCGGCATCCTTCCAGAGAGCAGCTTATAGACTACCTAATGCAGAAGGTATCCCAGCAGCACCCGGGACCTCCCTGCCCACCACACGAGCTCATGCAGCAGGAGGTAGGGCAGAGCAGTACTGCTTGCATGATTCAGTCAATGAACTATTGTGAATGTCTTGTTCTCTTTTTCATGTCTGTCCGGCATATGGTTTTATTCTTAGTCAAGTCATGAGTCATTTGTGACCATAAAGTAAACTGACTCTTTGCCCACATTTATAATCACAATTTAATTTGCCCATAAATGCCCCAAAATAGGATAAATTGTTTTATAAATATATTAGTTTTTTCATTTGGCATGATGGCATCACAAGTGTTTTGGGAGTGTTCCCCTGCAATAAAAACCAATAATAAAACAAAAAATGCAAATCGCATTATATAAGGGAGACCACTCAACATTTATTTCTGAATATTGGGCTTGGGGACTGTTTTGGACAGTGCGTTCAGCATAACATTTGACTACATATTTTCATTCTGTTGAAAATCCATCAGAGAAAGTAATGGTTTGGCCACAATTTTGTTGCAGGTTCGTGTGAAAATTGAGAAGAATCCAGAGTTGGGCTTTAGCATATCAGGAGGAGGCAGAGGCAATCCCTTTCGTCCAGAAGATAATGTATAAAATTGTATTTTACTTGAAACTTTTAACATCCGTTGTAAATACAAGTGGTGTATAACAATAATATATCAATACGGTTTTGTGTTTTGATATTTGTTTTAAATTAATAGCCTTAGAAATATGAGCTGCCATATTTAAGGAGCAAATGTCTTTTATTTATTATCCACAAAGAATGAATTGAAAGCCTTTAAGACCATGTTATTAAGGCCTTGCGTTTGGGTGTTAATGTAAGTAGATAATAGTTAATTGGGACTGTTTAATGAGAATGTGTAACCTCCTGTTCTTCCAGGGAATATTTGTGACAAGGGTCCAGCCAGAGGGACCTGCATCAAAATTCCTTCAGCCAGGAGACAAGATTGTACAGGTACACTGAAAAGGTTCTACCAATGCAGTCACTGTGATGTGCAGATGGTTGCCTTACAGTCTACAATTATTAAGTTATTCTGTATTCTCTCATTTTAGGTCAATGGATACAACTTCATTAATATTGATCACGGCCAAGCGGTCTCGCTATTAAAGAAATTTCCCACCACTGTGGAACTGATCATTATCAGAGAAATACCTGTATAGCAGCATAAGGAAGAAGTGTGATCAGAAATTTTAGAAGAAACTTTGGAAAATGAGAAGAGGAATAAATGAGTATTTGATTTAGTATTGTTCTACACGGAGCAGCCAGTTTTTAAAGCAGTGTTTGAACTGCAGTGAATGAGACTGGAGCTTTGCTAATGGGGTACCAGTGAGAAGTGGACAGGCCTGGTGTGTGGAAGCAAGCACCAGACGCAGCCATCATCGATGCACCCCATGTTTTTTTTACCATGATTGCCAGTAAAATGGTGGACTACGTTTTTGAAAGAAAAACATATGTATGGTGTTTTGTACAGACTTGTTGATTTTATCTTTGGAAATACGTCTTGTACTTTGAATACTAAATATATACTGTAGTTAAGCCTGAATGGTAGCTAGCCACTAGGGGGCAGGGCTAACTGTTTGTAACAGTCCGTATGCCTTTATTTGAATTATTTGAAACCAGGTCTTCACTGTACAAGGCATGAAGGCAAATTTAGTGCCAGACTACGGTCTTCATTCATTTGGACCGTGTGAATTCAATCCTTTTGTTGCCGAATCTGACAGCAAAGGTGCTTTGAGCAGCCTGAGTCTGCTCTGAGCAGCAGTGCGTAGCCAGATACTCATTGCGCTCACATCAGGATTGGAGCAGTGCGCTTAACACAGTGGTATAGAACAAGTACTTTGATTCATCCTATGGGCTGTGCCCCACGTACACTATGAAACATTGACATGAAACACATGTCCCAAAGTACTCCCCGTTAAAACAACAACCGTGTCTCGTTCTGGCTCTGAAGACGCTTCTGATCTCAACCCACAGAATGCGATGAGTGATCTCCGTATGCGAGACACAGGTCATGGAAGGTGAGCTTAGAATTAGCGGGAAGAGACGGCGCTCAGCCTTAATTCGCCTCACTTGCAGAATGCAAAGACAGGAAGATACATGTGCTAGGTAACCAAAGCAAGATAATGACATGCTTGTACAGGCTCCAGCCCTTTCTGTTGGTGCGTGATCACAAAGGACTTCAACCACAAATCAACCATTGCCAACTCGGAAGCTCATAATCGCTCATAATTTTGTGAACTCTCTGCACACTTTAATTAGTATTGTACGCATGATAAAAAAAGAACTGCTTTTCATTGGTTAAATCAGCTTGTTCATTGAAATTGTGAGGTTTTCTTATTTCTTTCATGCAGGAATAGCACTTCCTATTTGGATTTTTTGTCTTAGTATGAACAATTCCAAGAACTGGAGTGTGAAGTGTCATACACCTGGAATTCTGTGAATATGTGCCCTTTGACAAGAGCAATATTCATTCGCAAGTACGGCAAATGAGATGTCTTAGTCACAACTGATAGTTTTGGGGTTTTTAATCAGAGAAAAATATCAGCTTGCATTTTTTTTCTAAATGGAAGCCCTTTGAGTACATTGTAATTGTATGTGATTTTATACTTTTTTAATAATTAAAATATAGGAAATCTGTAAGGTTTTTTTTTTTCATTTCAGTATGGAATATAAATTTGTCATGATATTATAATGTCTGAGTTGACCAATAATTTGCACATAAAACATGCAAGCAATAGAAATCAGGCAGCATTCACCAGACCAGATACTTACATACTGAGATGCAGTTAATGCTGGGTGCAGATGTAAGACTTTCAGCTGCTGAAAGTATTCATTTGAGTGGATGCCAAGGAAAATTCATTTTATGTGTCATTTTGAAAATATATTTTGACTAAATATGCTTTTATGACTCATACTAACTATGTTTAAATAAATTCACTTCGACAGACATTAAAGGGGAATTCCACCGAAAAATAATGTTTGATTTGTAGAAGAGTAGCTGTCCTCCTGATTAAAATGAGCTCTCAGCCAACTCTTTACCTGTAGTAGGGGCAGAGATATAACCCCAAACTACTGTGCATGTTCCAGGTACCTGTTTTACTGTGGAACATATAATACAGTTTATGGGCGAGTGTCAGACAACGCCAGTCACAGGTTGCCACTCCTACCATATACAAAGGGCGTTATTACTAATCCTGCCTGGAAGCCGTTCTTCAAGAGAGGCTAATGTTACTCGCTGGCAAGCTAGCCACTACAGTTCTACTAAAAAAATGTCATCCATTAGCTGGAGTCTCCAGAGAAAAATGGGGTAAATACAAACATTCATTAAGCTTTATTTAGGAAAACACAGCAATTAATTTATCTCCGTTTGGTAGAGTGAAAACATTAGCTAGAAGTCTGCTACTCATTTCTCCTCCCGGTCCACCACCAGTCATCGTTTACCCGAGGCACTCCCGAGTCGGCTGCACGTAGCAACAGCTCCGGCTGCCGACTCACACCTTCGGCTAATATCCTCCGCCTCTGCTCAAAACGTATAGCTTCCATCTCCGATTTAAGCAAAATTTCTCAGAAGGTGTTGTCATCCAGTGCATGGTCCACAAAATCATTGGAAGCCATTG
The DNA here is from genome assembly GCA_029718625.1 of Synaphobranchus kaupii. Lineage (NCBI taxonomy): Eukaryota > Metazoa > Chordata > Actinopteri > Anguilliformes > Synaphobranchidae > Synaphobranchus > Synaphobranchus kaupii. The sequence goes on along the minus strand of CM056376.1, from coordinate 50,547,765 downwards.
CACTGTAATAATTGGTAAATTAGTTAAGAACTCTGAGCTAGCTCGCAAGCTAATACTGTTTACAGTTGTAACAACAGATTCACCGCCTCTCTGTCCGAATCATTTGCCTACTAATGAGTATGCCAGTTGAGTAGCCTATACGTTTTTGAAAAGTTAAGTATGCGACAAAATAGTAAGCAGTAGCTATAACTGTTACAGTATGCTAGTACACAGTAGACTACACAGGACACAATAGATAGGGCTCTGATTCAGACACAGCCTCTCTCTCCCTCTGTGAGTTTGGTCACGCCTCCTTCACATGGCATGTGTAGTTTTTTCAAAATGAGGAAGGGTAGAGGTATATGTCCATATTTTCGTTCACAGATTGTTTTGGCCAGCCACAAAGAGAGACTTAATCAGTTGCACCTTGATTTGTTAAATATGGTTAATGTCGTTTTTCGGTGGAATTCTCCTTTAAGGAGTCTCATTAAAAAAGCTCATCAACTCTTGGAGTTAACCTATTAATGTTGTACTTTAAATACCCATGTAAACACAACTAGGGTTCTCTATATCAAATCTAATTTCCATTATTGTCAATTTAATCATTTCAATTATTAAATTAAATCAGCATTAACATATCAGGCATTACGTACCTTATTTTATTTAACTTCTCTTTTTTTCTTCATCGTAACACAACGGCTGACTGTACTTTCATCAACTCACCCTTGTGATCTCTGCAGTTTAAAAAAAACATGTAGAAAAGAGCTGTTTGGTATATAGTTAATTTTTGTTTTATTTGTACATTTTGTTTGAGATTATCTTACATAAAACAGTCATACCACTTGTGGAAAAAATCAAATTCATATGAAAATTAACAGATTTAGATTTCTTTTGGTTTTTATATGACTTTACCACCTCCCAGTTTTGGATCAAGGTAATAGCCCCTATTTGTTAAAAATTAGAAGCATTGGTGACCTATTGTAAAATATCTACAGTAAATGAGCACTGCAGTATGCACGATACATAACAACTGTGAAGGGGAACCTTATGTCTCCTGGTATATATTTTCAGCAAAGAGGCGATCAATATATTTTACATTAATATGTAATTTAGTCATTATAATTGTGGTCTAACATTCCTAGTTCATGTCATTATATAACCACTTTATTTCCCCTTAAGTTGCCACATTTTTTATTTTTTAAATTATTTTTCTATCTGTTTTGTCTCTGTGATTATCTTCTGTGATAGAAAATACTAATTAAAGTGTATATACCTTTAAGTTATGAGATAAATAAACATGGTGTTAGTGACTTGACTTTCTAAAACGTAAATTGCAAAAACGGAAAACAATTTTTTTACTTTGTGAAAATGAAACAAACTATTTGCATTACTCAACATTCCAGACTTTGTTTATATTCACTATAATTCTGACATAGCCTTTGTAAAATGTGAAATAAACTAATGCTCTTGGAAATTTTGGATATTTATGCTTGTTAACATTTGTTTTCAATTGTATGGTTGTTATTTATTTATTTACTTATTTATTACTATGGTTGACACAGCATACCTAAAGTCTTGCCTAAAACCATACACAGTCAATTTAGGGATCATTTGTAATGTTACTATTAGTTGTTTGTGACACTAATGGAAAGATGGATGAAATACAGTTTGGCAGCAGTACACCATATAGATGTGCATTTGCATCCATTTTGAGGGAAGTGCCGCACACCTTTCTGACTACATATGAGAAATATGACAAAACATTTGTGTAATGTATGACTCCAATGAACACATTCAACTGACTGTACCATGGGATGAACTATAACCACAGAAACAGAAGAGGAGATGCATGCATTACTGCACTGTAAAATGTTGACTGGAAATTCACAGTAAATTACAGGTTACTAGTTGCATTACTTTCACAGTAATTTTCACAGTAATTTACTGTATATTTTCACAGTAAATTACAATAAAATGACAATTGTATACTGCGATTTCAGTTAATTTACCCATGAAATTGCTGTGATGTAACTGTATGCTGCTGTAGAATTACAGTAATCACTTGTATTTTCACATTAAAATATTTAACTGTAAATTTACAGTAGAATACAATAAAATGACAACTGTATACTGTGATTTCAGTCAACTTGCCCATGAAATTACTGTGATGTAGCTGTATGCTGCTGTAGAATTACAGTACTCAGCTGGTTCTAAATTACAGTAATCACCTGTATTTTCACATATCAACTGTAATGCAAATCAGTTTAAACTGGAATGTGAAATACTGTAAATTTGCCTTTTTAACTAATTTTACCACACCTATAAACGTTTTTAATCCCTTGCCATAGCGCCACCTATTGACCACACAGAACCAAATCTAACAAGCGTCCTTGGTTTTACATGCCTAAAATTTGTAGTTTCATGGTGATATCAAGTTCAGGAGAGTCGTTCAGAATGAAAAATAATCTTGTTGAAAAACTCATAGGTTTGAGGGGTCACTGCAGCACTCACTAAAATCTTCAGAGCAGATGCGACACAGATCAACTAGAAACATTGACTGCAACACAGTAATAAACAGTACAGACTTTATTTGACTTTTTATGATACTGTCTTTGTTTTGATGGCAAAACATTTTTATATAATTCAAGAACAATTTACGAGGTTGTTTCTACACTTTAGACAGTTTCAGATTTCACAGTAGAATACACCATCAACATATCAACTTTATAACATTTAAAGATATTCAGCTTTTAGATGTAGCATACCAACATTCATGCACATTGGTATACATGTCTAGGAGATCAATTTTAAAGGGATATTTCACTTTGGTACAACATAAGTAATTTTGTGGAGCCTTCCCCATTGTATTTGCATCGTGTGAATACTAGCAACATCAGCTGTCCCTGATGACCGTTAACAGCGTCGCCGTTACTCCCGGTTGTCAGGCTCCCAATTCACTCCCATTCATTTGTAGGGACCTCGCCAAAATTAATCGTTTTGAAGCACAAACTAACTATGGTGGATAATACATTGAAAAGAGAGCGCTAGGGTCAAAAAGTACATGTTTGTTTTGAGCTGATAAGCTGTTTTCAAGTTTAAGCCAGATCTTGTTTTTCTTTTATAAGGCAATAAAACATCGAAAATATATTAAATATCAAAACAAACATGTACTTTTTGACCCTAGTGCTCTCTTTTATCGATGTATTATCCGACGTAGTTAGTTTGTGCTTTAAAACAATTCATTTGTGCGAGGTCCCAAAAATTAATGGTAGTAAATTGGGAGCCTGACACCTGGGAGAAACTACGATGGCATTAACGGTCAGCAGGGACAGCTGATGTTGCTAGTATTCACACTATGCAAATACAATGGGGTAGGCTCCACAAAATTACTTATGTTATACCAAAGTGAAATATCCCCTTAAGTGTTCTTTTAATATATTCAGAAAATTCTATGGAGTAAACTCTAGCCAAAATAATTTTAAATCCCCAAGTCAAATATGTCAGGAGTTATTGTTTAAACATTAGAAATTCAACTGACTGCTATATACATCAAATTCAGTCAACAGATGTTGGGACATACCCTCTGACAATGTGCCAAGTTGCATAGACGTCACTGATGCGGTTAGGCCAAAACTGGGAAGAGGAAAATGGATAATAGCATTTCCAAAATAGCGGCCAATCCAAGATGTTGGCGATAGATAAGGTACAGATATACGTTCCAGACGAGGAAATTCATCATTACAAAAAATTATTTTGACTTATGGCCAAACAGTTCAAAGGTTTTAGCCAAAAAATTTAAAGAGCGCCACCAAGGCCAATCTGGGTAAATTTTGTTACCCGAATATCGAGTGGGAATGGGAACCTGCCTATGGAAGGTTTTCAGTGACTTTATTAAATGCAATCGCTTTAATGACACATCATGAAATGTAATACAAAACTGTGTTTGCTTTCACATAACGATGTGCATTTATCATGCCATAATTAAAAACAAAACGCATATTGCATTGAATTTCATTGCGTGTTCTCTAAAAACACTCATAGTGAAATACAATACGGGGTGTATTACTTTTGAACGCCAGTGCCAAAATTTAAATGAAAACGTGCCCATTGCATTTAGCTGTGAGCATAGGGTGCCGCACAGAATGTGACATAATTCAAAGCAATCCTCGTGATTGTATTATTTGACCTGCAAAATGGTGTCATTGCTTTTATCGAAGTGCTCCGACGTTTCAGTGCCAAAATGAAATGTAATCAACTGTCCAATCACAGTCCAATGGGCAGGGCGGGATCGGGTGGGGCGTGGGGACGAAACAGTGCAAAGAAGTCCATCAGCCTCGGTTTAGTTTTTGTAGGTAGCCAAAGCCATCTTGCAAGTGAATCGATTACCTTGTGATTAATGCTGTAGGCCTATATGTGTTTTAAAATTTTTTTTTAAATAATGTATCATTAAAACAAAGCAGCACTGCTACATCCTCGAGTATGAGCCGGCTATTGATTCACCGAGGCTGGTAACTCATGTGCCTGGATTAGCAACCAACTTGGCTGGTCACTAGCATTCCTAGGCTGGTAACTCACGTGCCTAGCATAGCAACCCACTGGATTTGCAACTGTATTGCCTGGTCACTGGCATTGCTAGGCTGGTAACTCACGTACCTAGCCTGGCATCCCACTCGGCGAATCAATAGCCAGCTTCTCATTCACCACCGCCAGCCTCTATCAGTCGCTAGATCATTTGCCGGCTTCGAGTAGGATATAGGCCTGCGCACCGCCGGCCTCTCAGTAGTCTTATTTTTGGCACTTATCCTGCGCCATACTTGAGGATGTAGCAGTGGTGCTTTGCCTCGTCACACCGACCTCATTAGTTTAATTATTGCAGGTCAATGGGGTGCCAGCCTCGATTGCAACGGCAGCCACTTTTAATAAATCTGCGAAAGGCCTACAGCATATAGGCCTACAGCATGAATCACAAGGTAATTGATTCACTTGCAAGATAGCTGTGGTTACCCACACACACTAAACTGAGGCCAATGGACTTCTTCGCACTGTTTCGTCCCCACGCCCCACCCGACCCCACCCTGCCCTGACCCAAGGACTATGATTAGGCAGTTGATTACATTTCATTTTGGCACTGAAACGCCGGAGCACTTCGATAAAACCAATGACAGACCGCTCTGCAGGTCAATAAATACAACACGAGGATTGCTTTGAATTGTGTCACGTTCTGTGCGGCACCCAGTGGTCACAGAGCTAAATGCAATGGGCCCGTTTATATGTCAATTTTGGCATAAAAACTGCGCACTGGCGTTGAAAGGTATTACACCCTGTACTGGATTTCAGTATGAGTGTTTTCAGAGAACACGCAATGAAATACAATGCAATATGCGTTTTGTTTCTAATTATGACATGATAAATGCACATCATTATGTAAACGCAAACGCAGATTACATTTCACGATGTGTCGCTAAAGCGATTGAATTTAATTCACTGAAAATCTTCCATATCTACCTGTCAAATTTGGTTGCTTTACAATGTAGTTTTTTCTGTGCAAACACTTTTAGGGAAGAAAAAAAAAGAACAAAAACAATAGGGTTCCAGCACCTGCCGTGCTTGGACACCTAATAACAAAAAGTAAAACAATCTCAATACAGAAATGTCATCATACATTTCTACATCCATTCAAAATCAACAAGTGTTTTTTTTTTTTGTTTTTTTTTTTTACAAATGTACAAACTTGTTGATTGAAGCCTCCACTCAGCTTCTTAGATTTTGACCCCATCTCTGGGTTAATACCCAAGAAGCACCTGTAAACAAAAGGCCAAGACAAAAACTTTCAGTTTAATATACATATTTTGTATTATTACTCCAAGGCACATGCAATGATACTCCTTGACACCACATCTAACAAGTAGACGGTTTGGAGCAAATTACTCTGGTTTAAGTTCCACCACTATATACGCCACCGGGAACACCGGTCGTCACCCTGATGTCCCTAGTATGCACCACTGATAAAACTAACTAATCAACAAGGAAGAGGAAAGACAGGCTAAGGTAGATAACCTTAGTCCACTAATAGCAATACAATACCCTTACAAATAACCTATAAAATGTCTGTAATTAAAAGCATTTAAAGCGAAAATCACTACCACTACCTCGAAGCATTTGCACAACCAAAGTTCAGCGATGAAAAGGTGTAGTTTACCGATGCTGCAGTTTAAAAATTCTGCACAATCCCCTACTTGCTGCCACTTCTATCTTACTGGTTAGTGACTTGTATGCGCACGAGGCAGTAGATCCCGCTTTAATGCTCCGTGGCGCAGGCTAGCCGGCTCTGACCCCCCTACAACCCCCATACGCCTGATAAATATGGCTAATCAGGAAACACTGCAATGGCAAAACGCTTAACGTTAATTAAACTGACGAATCAATCATTTCAGAAAAAAATAAATCATGAAAATTGACGCTGTGGAAGCTTCTAGCTAGTTAGCAAGCCAACCAACCTGAGTTCCCTGCTTCCATAACGTTAGCTAACGTTACCTAACCGTTATACCAAGATCGCTTTTAAATTTAGCTTGGATATCGGTGGCTCACTAAGCTAACTCGTACCTCAAAATAAAAGAAGAGGATAAATTACCTTGTTCCAAAATATAATTCGTTCACTTTATGATTTTAGAGACTAACGTTACATTAACTTTACGTTACCTGTAGCCTAACGTAGGCTACTTGCCAGCAGTTTAACGTTACAGGTTTGGAACAATTGCGAGGGAAACTTGGGATCGGATCAGAGAGAGGAATATATGAACAGATGAGGGGCGAAATGCACAGAATTAAACATATCTTAAGGACGAATATTTCGCAGTTAACGTTACCTAGCTAAGGACGTATTTATTTTGAAAGTATGAGCAATCACTCTTAGCCTTGGTGGTTATGTCTCCATAAGGCCACACTCCGGCTACAAACTACAAAGCCTTAAAAATGAAAGCACAACTATCTCAGTTACAAGGTTAAAAAAGTATAGCCATAATGGGGAAGTCATTGTTAACATAAGTTATAGCTATATAAGTTAACAAAATTGAAGACTGAATTAGGCTACTTAGGCCCAGCACTGACCATATCTGATCTTGTGTGGCGCCGAAAAAGGGGGTGACGCAATCAACCTCACGTGTTTCCGAAGCTGTCGTATCCCACAATGCTGCGCGGTCCAGTTCAATTCAAATTTCACAACATTGCTGTGTTATGGCATAGCCTGCATTGATTTAACAATAAAATTCTGAATACAGTATTTAACTGTGAAATATTACTGTTATATCTTGTGAAATCCTGGTAATATTTTACAGTGTGTCACAAGATGTATTTTAGATGTTGTAAATTACAAATTCATTCCATCTCATACATATTTCCAAACAGACCACCAGTCAGCCACACCTCTGGCCAGAAATGACAGCTGTCCATTCAGGTGATAGAGTAGTTTGACTGCAAATACTGTATGCATATACCATTAGTGTTGTGAGCTCTTTTGGAAGGAATGCATATTATAGGTCATTATGAAAGAGACATGTGCAACAAATTTAGAGGATTGAAATTAAGCATTTATCTTTGATTGACCCTGTTATTTTTCCATTGCACAAAACAGTTCAGGAACCATCTCGTAACTACTCAGTTCTATACTCGGAACTATTGGACATTGCTAGTTCCCGGAATGTGTTCCTGTTTATGTTTAGAAAATACTTGTTTGTTGGCCCTATAGACAAGCAAGAATGGGTGATGCTTGGAGACTTAGCATTAATGGCAGTACAAGACCAGCCAGGGCACACTAGACCAATGTTTCTGTTACGATCCTGATACGGGACGAACCCAAGTGCAACGACCAGGAGACAGATTCAAGAAAATGGAATTTTATTTAAGCGTTGGGGTAGTCCCAAAGCTGTACAGGAAAGGAAAACAGGTTAATTAACAAACATAAGTAGAGTCCCTTACGGACTGCTCCAAGCCGGAGCTGGGCTTGAAAGTCAAGGTAGGTTCCAAGCCGGAACCAAAAGGGTGCAGGACTAGGAGTCCAAGCCGGACTGGGTGCGGAAGTGCCCTACAGTTCCAAGCCGGAACTGGGTAGGGAAGGTGGAGTAGCGGCACCGGGTCAGGACTGGAACTGGACCGGGAGGTCCACACAGGAAAACGGAAGACGGCACGGAACTTGTTCCAAGCCGGAACTGGACTTGAACGGAGGTGTATAAAACACCGGAACTGGACAGGAACAGGACTGGAACTGGACTGGAACTGGACCGGGAGGTCCACTCAGGAAAACGGAAGGCGGCACGGAACTTGTTCCAAGCCGGAACTGGACTTGAACGGAGGTGTATAAAACACCGGAACTGGACTGGAACTGGACTGGAACTGGACCGGGAGGTCCACTCAGGAAAACGGAAGGCGGCACGGAACTTGTTCCAAGCCGGAACTGGACTTGAACGGAGGTGTATAAAACACCGGAACTGGACTGGAACTGGACTGGAACTGGACTGGAACTGGACCGGGAGGTCCACTCAGGGAAACGGAAGCCGGCACGGAATTATTCCAAGCCGGAACTGGACTTTAACGGAGGTGTACGAAACACCGGTACAGGACAAGACCAGGGCTGGAGCTGGACTGGAACTGGATAGGTAGCTTGAATAATCGGGTAGAAAGCAGAGGTTAATAGCAGGGTACTGAGACAGGACTGTAGCTGAAGAAAGCTCCGCCGATTTGGAAGGTGCGGCGTGGCTCGGGCACTTCTTGCTGAAGCCGGCTAACATTCAGGGATCCTGGAACCGTAACTCAAGTACGGGAGGTACGTAACATAGGGAGGACAAGACACAGCTACAGGGAGGCTGGAACCGCGGCGTCTGGAGGTTGAAGGGAGACAGGTAAGTAGCATGCAACAGAGAATGTTTCGGAGGGATAGCTACCAGACTGGAAACCAGGTAAACAGGTACAAGACAGCAAGCTGACGAATACAGGACCAGAAGCGTGACATGACGTAAACACGGTTGGTTAGTTAACGAACTGGCGCCGACTAGCAGCCAGCCAGGGGTTTAAATGGTGCAGGAAATGACGGAGAAAACGAGAAACAGGTGTGATGTTTAATCGGGAGTGATTGCCGAAGCACAGCAGTGAGGAATGTGAGTAACGAGAGGGGAGAGTGATAGGCGGAAGCTAAAGTGAAAAATAAGCCAAAAAGTACCCGAGGGAAACGCCCAGTCCACAGCCAGGGGGAAAACACGGACATGGGATCCAACAAGACACGGAAGGAAACAAGGAAAACATGGAAAACGGACAGGAGGGGAACGGAACGTTACAGTACCCCCCCCCTCAATGTACGCCACCTGGCGTACCCGGAGGCCTGGTCTTGTCAGGGAACAGCTCGTGGAAGTCTTGGATGAGTGAATGGTCCAAGATAAGGCTCTTGTGGAGCCACGACCTCTCCTCAGGACCGTACCCCTCCCAGTCGACGAGGTATTGGAAACCCCGGCCCTTGCGGCGGATATCGATCACACGGTTCACCGTGTAGGCCGGGGCGTTGTCGATAACTCGGACGGGAGGTGGAGGGATGGTGGGGGTACTGAGGGGGCTGGAGGAGACAGGTTTGACTTGGGACACATGAAAAACAGGGTAAACTTTGAGGGAGGCGGGGAGGGAAAGTTTAACTGAAACAGGGTTAACAAGACAAATGATAGGGAAGGGACCAATAAAGCGGGGCTGGAGTTTCCTGGATGAGGAGGGAAGGGAGATATTAGCGGTGGAGAGCCAGACCTGCTGACCGGCCCTATACCGTGGGGCTGCGGTCCTGTGAAGGTCCGCCAGACGTTGGGAACGGGAATTGGAGCGAAGGAGTGCGGTGCGTGTGAGCCTCCAGATGCGTCTACATCTAAGGAGATGGGCCTTAACTGAGGGGACAGCTATCTCGGCCTCCTGGGTCGACAGAAGAGGGGGTTGATAGCCTAAAGCACACTCAAACGGGGATAGGCCTGTAGAGGCACTCTTAAGGGAGTTGTGCGCGTACTCGACCCAGGGGAGAAAACGGCTCCAAGAGGCGGGATTGCGCACTGTGACGCACCGCAGGGCGGCCCCCAGGTCCTGGTTGGCCCTCTCTGCCTGACCGTTAGACTGGGGATGAAAACCCGAGGAAAGACTAGGTGAGGCACCCAGGGCTACACAGAACGCCCTCCAAACCCGGGAGGAGAACTGGGGCCCACGGTCTGACACGATGTCAGAGGGGATCCCGTGCAGCCTGACCACATGCAGCACCAAGAGCTCAGCGGTTTCAAGGGCGGACGGGAGTTTGGGGAGGGGAACAAAGTGAACCGCCTTGGAGAACCGGTCCACTATTGTCAGAATAACGGTGTTACCTTCTGACAACGGCAGACCGGTGACAAAGTCCACACCAATGTGACTCCAAGGACGGCCAGGGACGGGGAGGGAAAGGAGAAGACCGGAGGGAGGCTGGTGGGATGCCTTGCTCCTGGCGCACACCGAGCAGGCCAGGACAAAGGCACGGGTATCCCCTTTAAGGGTAGGCCACCAGAAACTCCTCCTGACGAGGGCGATCGTTCTGGCAACACCTGGGTGACATGCCAGGCACGAGGCGTGAACCCATTCGAGGACCTGGGAGCGGACGGAATCGGGGACAAAAAGGCAGGAGTTAGGGTTATTGCGGGGGTCCGGTTGGGAAGTCTGGGCGGCCTTCACAATACCCTCGATCTCCCAGGAGACTGCAGCCACCACACAGGAAGCCGGCAGGATGGGCTCCGGATCAGCAGGACTGGAGGGGGGGGAAAAAATGCGGGACAAGGCATCTGCCTTAATATTGCGGGAACCAGGGCGGTAAGAAACAGAAAAATTAAACCGGGCAAAAAATAACGACCATCTAGCCTGACGAGCATTAAGCCTCTTGGCAGATTTTAAATAAATAAGGTTTTGATGGTCGGTAAAAAACAAGAAAGGGATTACCTGCCCCCTCCAGCCAGTGGCGCCACTCCTCAAGAGCCAGTTTAATTGCCAGAAGTTCCCGATCCCCGACATCATAGTTCCTCTCGGCGGAGGACAGTCTCCGGGAGAAGAATGCGCAGGGATGGAGCTTGTTATCAGAGGCGGACCGTTGGGACAGAATGGCCCCCACGCCCGTGTCCGAGGCATCCACCTCAACGGTAAACTGCCGAGAAGTGTCCGGATGAAGGAGGATAGGTGCTGAGGAAAAACGAGCTTTGAGCAGTTCGAATGCTCGCTGGGCATCGGAATTCCAACAGTAAGGTAGGGCAACGGAAGTGAGTTTAGTAAGGGGAGCAGCAATGGTACTGTAATTACGAATAAAGCGGCGATAGAAATTAGCAAACCCAAGGAACTGCTGAAGGTGCTTGCGAGAGGTGGGTTGGGGCCATTCTGTCACCGCCTTGATCTTAACAGGGTCCGCCCGGATACTGCCCTCCTCGATGATGAAGCCGAGGAACGGGACAGTAGACACATGGAAGGAACATTTCTCCGCCTTGACAAAAAGTTGATTCTCCAGCAGCCGCTGGAGAACCTCTCGAACGTGAAGAACGTGTTCCTGCGGGGATTGAGAAAAAATCAATATGTCGTCAATATAGACAAATACGCTCCTCCCCAGGAGATCACGCAGGACGTCGTTCACCATGCCTTGGAAGACTGCTGGGGCGTTAGTAAGGCCGAAGGGAACCACCAGGTATTCGTAGTGGCCCAACGGGGTATTGAAAGCAGTCTTCCATTCGTCCCCCTCCCGTATACGCACCAAGTGATACGCATTCCGGAGGTCGAGCTTGGTGAACGTAACCGCTGGCGAGAGGGTTTCAAAGGCGGTGTTAATGAGGGGAAGAGGGTATTTGTTACGGATGGTGACCTGGTTGAGCCCCCGGTAGTCGATGCAGGGTCGCAGAGAGCCATCCTTCTTCCCTACGAAGAAGAACCCTGCACCGACTGGGGATGAGGAGGGACGGATAATACCCGAAGCGAGGGAGTCGTGGATGTATTCCTCCATGGCTAGTTTCTCTGGTCCAGACAGACTGTAGAGGCGTCCAGATGGCAGTTTAGCTCCAGCCAGTAGGTCAATGGCGCAGTCATACGGCCTGTGAGGAGGTAAGGACAGAGCACGTGATTTGGAGAACACCTGTGCGAGGTCGTGATACTCGCTGGGAACATTGGTTAAATCAGGTATAGGTTGCATAGAACAGGATTTACTGGACCCCGGAGGGGGCAGAGCAGAACGGAGACAGCTGGCTAGACAGTGGGCACTCCACGCCAGGATGCGACCGGCTTTCCAGTCAATATGAGGGTTGTGGAGGCGGAGCCAGGTCTGACCTAAAACAAGAGCAGATTGTTGGGAGTTAATAAGTAATAGTTGAATGGACTCCCGATGATTGCCAGACAACATAAGTTGGATAGGAACGGTGGAGTGGGTAACTAACCCCAAACTCCTACCGTCCAGAGCAAGAGCTGAAATAGGTGAGGTAAGACGTTCCGTGGGAATGCCGGCCCTCCTGGCGAAGGTGATATCCAAGAAGCTGGCGTCAGCTCCGGAATCGATTAGAGCCGAGGAGGATACGGTCTTGTCCCTCCAAAGGAGAGTAGCCTTGAACATGAGGCGATCCTGGGCTGCATGGTTGGGGATGATGGGGCTCGTCAGTACGCCCAGTTTTACTGGCGAGCCCATTCTTTTGGGCGGATGGGACAGGAGGCGATCTGATGGCCAGGCTTGCCGCAATAGAAACAGGATCTGGTGCGCAGACAGCGCTGACGCTCCTCGGGATTGACCGCAACTCTGCCCAGTTGCATGGGCTCTTCCTCGGAAACGCCCGTAGGCGCCCTAGATCCAGTGACGGAGGAGTGAGAATGAACGTTTGAAACGACGGAGGGTGAATGACGCCCGGAGCTTCCTCCCCGCTCCCGGGCCCGGATGCGGAGACGATTATCAATGGCTATAGCGAGGCTGATGAGGCTATTGAGGGAGTTGGACTCTTCCCGAGTGGCAAGCTGGTCCTTGAGTTCCTCGCTGAGAGCTTGGCGGAAAGCCCCCTGGAGGGAGGTGTCATTCCATCCGGACTCCGCGGCGAGGGTACGAAACTGAATGGCCATTTCTGCGACACTGCGGTTGCCTTGGCGAACTTGAAGCAGACGTTGGGTAGCGTCTCGCCCACAGGTCGGGTGTTCAAACACACGTCGCATTTCTGCGGTAAAGGCTGCGAAGTTGCTGCATAACGGGGCCTGGCTGTCCCAGATGGATGTAGCCCACTCCAGGGCGCTCCCTCCCAAGCTGCTTATAATGAACGCGATCTTGCTGGAGTCAGAGGCGAAGGAGGAGGGCTGCATACGAAACACTATGTCACATTTAAGTAGAAATTTACGACATCTCCCCAACCCCCCGCGATATAACTCGGGGTGTTGAACACGGGGCTCACGGCTAGAAGTGGGAGCCGGAGCCTCCGGAGGAGGTTCAGGAGCGGAAGGAGTTGGGTTGGCTGAAATCCGTGGTAGCGGTTGGTGAAGCGAAAGTTGGGCTACTTGCTCCGTGATGCCCCTAACTACTTCCAGAACGTCATCCAAACGACGGCCCTGTTGGTCGCTGACCGCAGTTTGGCAGGAGAAGGCGTGGCGAATCTGTTCCAGATCGGCTGGGTCCATGTTGTTGGCCAGTTCGTTCTGTTACGATCCTGATACGGGACGAACCCAAGTGCAACGACCAGGAGACAGATTCAAGAAAATGGAATTTTATTTAAGCGTTGGGGTAGTCCCAAAGCTGTACAGGAAAGGAAAACAGGTTAATTAACAAACATAAGTAGAGTCCCTTACGGACTGCTCCAAGCCGGAGCTGGGCTTGAAAGTCAAGGTAGGTTCCAAGCCGGAACCAAAAGGGTGCAGGACTAGGAGTCCAAGCCGGACTGGGTGCGGAAGTGCCCTACAGTTCCAAGCCGGAACTGGGTAGGGAAGGTGGAGTAGCGGCACCGGGTCAGGACTGGAACTGGACCGGGAGGTCCACACAGGAAAACGGAAGACGGCACGGAACTTGTTCCAAGCCGGAACTGGACTTGAACGGAGGTGTATAAAACACCGGAACTGGACAGGACTGGAACTGGACTGGAACTGGACTGGAACTGGACCGGGAGGTCCACTCAGGAAAACGGAAGGCGGCACGGAACTTGTTCCAAGCCGGAACTGGACTTGAACGGAGGTGTATAAAACACCGGAACTGGACTGGAACTGGACTGGAACTGGACTGGAACTGGACCGGGAGGTCCACTCAGGAAAACGGAAGGCGGCACGGAACTTGTTCCAAGCCGGAACTGGACTTGAACGGAGGTGTATAAAACACCGGAACTGGACTGGAACTGGACTGGAACTGGACTGGAACTGGACTGGAACTGGACCGGGAGGTCCACTCAGGGAAACGGAAGCCGGCACGGAATTATTCCAAGCCGGAACTGGACTTTAACGGAGGTGTACGAAACACCGGTACAGGACAAGACCAGGGCTGGAGCTGGACTGGAACTGGATAGGTAGCTTGAATAATCGGGTAGAAAGCAGAGGTTAATAGCAGGGTACTGAGACAGGACTGTAGCTGAAGAAAGCTCCGCCGATTTGGAAGGTGCGGCGTGGCTCGGGCACTTCTTGCTGAAGCCGGCTAACATTCAGGGATCCTGGAACCGTAACTCAAGTACGGGAGGTACGTAACATAGGGAGGACAAGACACAGCTACAGGGAGGCTGGAACCGCGGCGTCTGGAGGTTGAAGGGAGACAGGTAAGTAGCATGCAACAGAGAATGTTTCGGAGGGATAGCTACCAGACTGGAAACCAGGTAAACAGGTACAAGACAGCAAGCTGACGAATACAGGACCAGAAGCGTGACATGACGTAAACACGGTTGGTTAGTTAACGAACTGGCGCCGACTAGCAGCCAGCCAGGGGTTTAAATGGTGCAGGAAATGACGGAGAAAACGAGAAACAGGTGTGATGTTTAATCGGGAGTGATTGCCGAAGCACAGCAGTGAGGAATGTGAGTAACGAGAGGGGAGAGTGATAGGCGGAAGCTAAAGTGAAAAATAAGCCAAAAAGTACCCGAGGGAAACGCCCAGTCCACAGCCAGGGGGAAAACACGGACATGGGATCCAACAAGACACGGAAGGAAACAAGGAAAACATGGAAAACGGACAGGAGGGGAACGGAACGTTACAGTTTCTTTACTGAATTCACTGCAATTCTTCACTACATTTCATTCTACACAGGGAGAGTAATGCAGTGGAGAATCTATGACTCATCTTTCACAATCCATTGTACATTTAAAAAAATGTTTGAGAAAGATTGATGTCAACACCACATCCTAAAAACAACAGATGTCATAGGGATATTGTGGAAGTTAAAGTGGAGTTGTTTTTTTAAAAGTATCTGGAATCAGCTTAAGACTATTTAAAATGAGAGCTCATCTGCTTTGATTTATATCTTCTATGTGCAATCACTACAAATTTGCTTTTGGCTGATTTTTAGAATATTTCACATTTGCTCCTCTTCATTCTTGCATAATGCATGGTGACAGCTGCTTGTACCTTTTCTGATAGTTTTTACCTCTCACTGAATCTCCTTTTTTTTTTTTTTTTTGCTTCTCACTGAAAGTTGCATCCTTTTACTCTTGTTAGGTTCAGCGTTTAAAGGGTCTGTCTCAATGGCTGACCAATTTGTATATTTAGAATTGGGGAGAAGGTGCTGGACACTGTTCATTTGCGATAAACTGTTTTAGCACAAATGGTGGATTTTCTGACCCAACTGTTTCGCAGCCTATAGTGCAGTGTTGTGGTCTTCATCTTAGATGAAAACAGACTAGATCCTCTGTGATCCGTAATTGTAACTGTAATAACTGTGGCACTTGGCCATCTTTGTGAACCTTGTGTAGGCCTACATTTTGGAAGAATACAGTAAGTGCAAAGTTCCCAAGTATTTATAAAACTTTTACCAGGAAGGTCAATGGAGAATGCAATCCTCTTTTGCAATAACAAGCAAGGGAATCATTGTGGCTGCATGTACATGACCTTATGTGCTGATTATTATTATATTATAACACAATTCATTTTACATCAATATTAAATATATTTAAGTATTCCATGTGTAATTAATTCAATCTTATTCAGGCATTGTCATTATTTTTTAATTAATTCATTTTTGTAATACTGTTTCTGGAACTGGAACTACTTAAATATTTATAACAATTTGTATAACAATTTATCTAATTTTAATAACAGTTATTAAATATTATCAAGTGTTATTCCATATATATATATATATATGTATACATGTGATCATTATGTAGTTTGAAACAGACAGTTTGAAGACACACCTCTTCAGACTCCACCTTGACTGATATTCTAACCTAGGAATATCAGTTCCCTGTGTTTACTAGTTCCCTGTGTTTTCCTGTCTGTTTGTTATAGTTTATAATAGTATTTAGAATAGAAGTGTAGTATAGCTGATTTACCCACAGCTTACTGTGAACTACAGTCAACGTTCATTACTAGGGATAGCTGCTACATTATGGGAAGGATGTGCTTTGTCTTGTCTGTTCTGTAGTGATCTTGATGATGTCTCTGTATGCACTAATTGTACGTCGCTTTGGATAAAAGCGTCTGCTAAATTAATGTAATGTAAATGTAGTTTGAAACATGCAATATTTGTATAAACTGCTTTTTAGTTAAATTGATCAAAGTACTGTATTACACAATTTAAGTAATAGTCTCTTAAATCATATTTGTGTCCTTATCAGTCAAAGGTATTCATACATCTGGAGGGCACTGTACGTTCTGGCTGTTTTAAAATGAATTAAAAATACATGATTTGTTTTGTTTCTTAATATAGGCTACGTAAATCAATGCACAGGAACTAGCTACCATTTCATGATTTAATACTGTGAAATGGTGACCCGCCGAGGCAATTCACGTGCACCAGTTGTATAAGTGCGGCGTGGGTGTTTCAAACTCTTATTGCGTGCACAGATCACAGTTCTGTGGTGCAGATCCGTGCTGCCTGAGCACTATAGAGCACGACCATTCCCATCCACATGTACGCCATCGCCACTAGGAGTTGGATCGAGGGCGCGGCGTATCTCCAGTTTGACGCGTGCGCAGTTTGACGTGCCTTTTCTTAGCACGCCGAGCTGACTGGCTGCGGTTGTAAGCGAGGCAACACTTGTGACTCGTGTCCTCGGGCAAAGAGAAAGAAAGAGGATCGCTTGCAGTGGATCTGCCAAAGAAAGGCAAAGCACAGTTTTACAATTGAACCAGAAAATAACACTCCGTTTCGAACTGCTTAGTTTTGGATCAGCTATTAAATTACTTCTTGAACGTCGCTAAAATTCACTTGACGTCGGTGTCTTTTGTTCAGTTCTTTGCTGCAATCGTGGATCGTACGAACGGAAGGCACATTCCTACGGTCCTGGGCCCCTTGCGTGCAAGTGAGTTACAATGTGGTGGACGCGTTCTTCTGCAGCCTGATAAAGTACTCGGCTATTGAATTTAAATGTATTACTTCAAACCGTTTTTTTCTGAACAAACCTACTTTTCATATAGGATGTTACTGAAATATATGCCAACAAAAACAATCGTGTTGCTACTTAAACTATTGCATGTTAGCATGTTAGCTGTTTGGATCCTTACACACGCGCGCCTGTTAGCTAACTTAGCTGTGATATTAGCTAGCCATTTGTTGCGTTCGTGGCTGTAGGATTACATAATAAGATAGTATTTTATTATTATTACTTTTCCTTGCTTTTTTGTCATGTTGCTTTTCTGACCAATAATGCATGCATATTCATGAACATCACAGGCATTGAACGTAACGATTGGTGGCTAGGTTCGTTTGCTAGATAGTTAACAATTTTAATGAAAAAGCTAACAAAATTAACTCCTATACTAAGTATCTAGAAAAGTAAGCAGGTTTCGTGTAGCCCCAAAGCAGCGTAGTTTGCAGGGGTTTCTTAAGAGTTTATGGTTTCGTTCAGTGTTGTCGTTTGTAACTAGTTAGCTAGCTAGCCGCCTGGCTAACATTTGCTAGTGTTTTGCTGTCAGCTTTTTCATGCCAGTGGTTAGGCAGCTGCAGTGAACTTGTCCCGACTTGTTCTCCCCTTTCAATTCCACTTCCTTCCATCATTAGGAATGGATAATACTTTTCTCTTGCGTGAACAAATAAATGATCAAATGCACTGTGTATCATGCGGAATACTACGTGCAGTTTCCGTAGTTTTAGGATAGCTAATGCTGTTTGTGTGATCATGTGCGATTCCATTTTCATGTGATGACATTAACATCAAAGCATTAGCTAACTTGCAGTTAGTATTAATGCAGCTGGAGAAAATAGCTGATAACATGATGGTAAAAACTAAAACCTCAACACAGGATCCTTTGCCTGCGTGTAGATTCATCTAATATCCACGAACACATATACACTCATTATCTACTTGGCTTTCCTTCAGTTTAGGGCAATCTTTACATTACATGCAGACTGTTAATGTGGGTGATTCCGTCTGAATTAAGACGCATTTCAACAATAACTCATCTTTTTTGTGTGGTTGGCATATACATTTTAATGCTGAGGCTGCATTGATGCGTATTTCGCATTTTTATCCACAAGCTTTGTTCTTGATGCTGATCTTTTGGAATTGTACCTTATCCAAGCATATTTAAAGAAATGTATTTTTGACCCCATCTTCTGTACATTCCATGTCTATATTAAAATCATCTTTAATATAAGTTGTTAAAGTACATGCAAGTTGAAGTTATTCGTCGTTTTATTTGTAAGTGGCTGGCTATGTAAAAAAAAAAGAAAAAAAAAAAAAAAAAAAAGGGCCAAACTTTGTTTCATTGACAGGTAGAACTATGTCTGAAATCTCGGTCTATTAGGCTACATTTAAAAGAAATGTATTATTTTAGCATTATGCGGATTATAGGAATGCATGACATTTGTTTGCATTGTCAGCCTATAGTATACATATGGGAGAATATAAGTTTTATTGACATAGATTTGGTTAAGGTTTAGACAATGACCACTCCATGCATTAAAGCCTACCCACCCTGTAGGTCGTTATTTGACATTCAACATCCTTGTATATGGATTATGTTGCATGTCTTAGAGCTCCCAACACAATAATACTAGATCTGATTAATTCAAGAAAATACAGTTCAACTTAACATGTGACTTGCATATTGGTTTTTATTTTTTATTGAGCAGTATCTGGTGTGCATGAATTGAGGCTGAGATCGCTTCCGTAAATGCTGAAGATTAACAATGCTTTTAAATCTAGGTATCCTACCCATAACATAGGTTATGCATTTGTGTGTCTTCTATTTTCCTGGAGGATAAAAATGCTGAATGTACCCCCAGCTTTAATTGAAATAAGCAAAACATGGTATGCCTGGAGGTAGGCAAAATCAGCATGTTTCTCCATTAGGCTGCTGGTGAACTCTGTAGTATGCTTCCCTTATGCAATGCATTCTGCATTGTAAATGGCCTCTTCTGTTTTCTAGGTCAGGGATGCATTCACGGGCGAACGGCAGAATGCAGTAGACAGATGGACATGTTGTGTCTGAAGCACCGCGGAGGTGCCGCCGCTTGCAGGACTTTCAAATCTGCTGAGTTTGTGAAGCACTGAAGCCATTTGAAGACCACAGAGAAGATACTTTAAAAACAAAATTTTAAGGGGTCGGGGAGGGAAGTAGACGTGCAAAAGATTTGGATTTTGCTTTCAGACGCACGTGTATGTTTGCGGTCGTGTGTATTTCTCGGGGAGTTTAAAGCTTGCAAGGTAAATTCACCGGGATTAAGAAATATACTGTCCGGTCTTTTGAAGTATTAACTCTGACACAAAGTTATCAAGATGAGTGCAGAGGGATACCAGTACAGAGCGCTTTACGACTACAAAAAGGAAAGGGAAGAGGACATAAGTTTGCATGTCGGGGACATTCTGGTTGTGAGCAAAGGCGCTCTGCTGGCCCTGGGGTACAACGATGGCTTTGAGGAGAAACCAGAAGAGATCGGCTGGCTTCCTGGTTTTAACGAGACGACCCAGGAGAAAGGCGACTTCCCCGGGACCTATGTCGAGTTCATTGGGAAGAAGAGGATTTCACCACCAACCCCGAAACCAAGGCCCCCTCGACCGCTGCCTGTTGCTCCAGGCCCAGCCAAGTCCGACTCAGACTCCGAGCAATGTGAGTCCTTGACATCCTATGTCAGTCTGCTTGTTCTTAGAATATGTTGCTCATCTTTTTTTGGTTGCTAAGTCAAACTGTGTTTCTTGAAAAAACACCTATACTTTTCATAAATTAATTATTTCGCTCGGCCTGGCGTTGGTCATGTTGGTCTTGTGTTAAATACATCAGGAAGAAAGTAGTGTGTGTGACTTTTACACAGAATGGAATGGCTTTTTTTATTGATTTAAGACTTAATCAGTCAATGCTCAGTTTAGAGGTTCTGTCATGAACTTTGTATTTTAGACAGATTATTTCAGCCTCAAAATCTGAATGACAGTTCTAGCGGTTGCATAATTTATCAGAGTAGTTGTGGTGAATGGCAAGTAGTCCATTTTTTTTCTTTTCAAAATTACATTACAGGGATTGAGGTATTACGTGAGGGATTTTTGAATCCTCTTTCCCTATTTTCTTCCCAATTTGGAATGCAAAATTGTACATATGTGCATAATGCTGGAACCGCCGTTATCGATTGAGGGCAGTGCAGCCAAGCACGTCTCTACTCTGTAGCATTTGTAGTGTGCCATTTCTTATTATGCTTCCACTTACAAGTCGGGCTTGCACAGAGACTAGTCAGAGGAATACACTTCATGTGCAGCTTAACATGCGGACTTGCAGGTGCACAATCAACCAAAAGGGGCACTAGAGAGCGATGAGACGCGGATCCCTCCTTAAAGGGATAGTTTGGAATTTTGGACATAATGTCTCAATTACGACTTACCCATGATGTAGTTGATTGATGGAAACCATTTTCAGATAATTCCATGCTGTCCCTTCTTTTGGACATACACACATTTGCTAATGCTAGCGCAACTCTAAGGTAACTGCTAGAATCCACTACCAAACGCACTTAAACACTCCTCAGTGCACCCAAAGCAAATAAAATACGACGACAGTCTATCGGGGTTATTTTCAGTGATTATACCATCATTTTTGAAGTCAAACTATCGTTGAATCCTTTACTTTGTGCTGACCTATATTCTCTGTGGAAGTACGGGGGCGGAGCAATACTTTACGTTACCTACGAATGTAGTGCCGGCACTGGTCGACTACAACAACAAAGAAGACCAACAAGTTGCAATGGCCATGTTCGCTCCACCGCCGTACTTCCACAGAGAATATAGGTCAGCACAAGGTAAAGGATTCAACGATAGTTTGACTTCAAAAATGATGGTATAAACACTCAAAATAACCCGATAGACTGTCGTCGTATTTTATTTGCTTTGGGTGCACTGTGGAGTGTTTAAGTGAGTTTGGTAGTGGATGCTAGCAGTTACCTTAGAGTTGCGCTAGCATTAGCAATGTGTGTATGTCCAAAAGAAGGGACAGCATGGAATTATCTGAAAATGGTTTCCATCAATCAACTACATCATGGGTAAGTCGTAATTGAGACATTATGTGCAAAATTCCAAACTATCCCTTTAACCCTGGACTACACTGCCATCAAATGCGTTTACCTGCGGGGCTACCAGCCACAGTCGGCGCTGGAGCTGCTGGGATTCATTCCCCGACCGCAGGGCCCATCTATGCGCTAGACCTAGAAAGGAGCCTTAACCAGCCGAGCCACCCAGCTGTCAAGTGAGGAAATTGTAACTTGTTGAAATTGTAGGCCAACGTAAAAATAGAAATGGTAAACTGTTTATCAAACAGTACACAAAAACGGATCAGTCATCTCATCTCACCCGTGTTCAGTCACATAAAACATACTCATATTGTACCCTGATTTCATTCTGATTCCAAATCTAAATCTGTGAGATATCTGCTGTGTTACCACATAGCCTTCCATGTACGGCTAAATGGTGTCTGCTCATCCGTGCTGGTCTTGGCGCCTAACGAGAAATTCTAATTATGGCGAAATTGTTCCAGATTTTCAGTGCCTGGGGGAATTTTCTATTTTGAAGTCTGGACCCACAGGTTGATTTCAAATCGAGCGATTTTTATTTTTTTTATTTTTTGAAAAGCACTTTGTGCATTTGACGTTCAAAGAACAAGGTGCATTGTGTACCACTATAGATATTCTGTAAGAGGTGGTCCTTGATGGATGGGTTGGTACCGACCTATATGAAAAGGGATCATATTGAGATCATACTGCAGATCATATTGCAGTCAAAGTGCTGTGATGGCAGTACCAGCCCCGTCGGTGCATGTAATTCACATGGTTCTCATATGCAGAAGATTAATTTCCATTTCCCTCCCCCTCGCTATGGATTTTGCACATGTCCTGATATTTTTCAATGACCAATCTGCTGTGCATGTGACACAAAAAAAATATAAGGTCCCATCGGCTTGGTTAGAGTTATTGACCTGGAGAAATTTAACGGGCGATTATTATGGACTAGCTAGGAATTCCTTAGGCAGAAGTGTATATCATTTTGCTGTAAATTGTGGTCAACTTTTCAACCACACATGCATATTGCCCAGTGAGATTAGTCTTTGCTGTTGTTTTTTGCACTCTGAGGTTTAACTTGGTTGGCAATTTAATTAACTAATGCGTTTAACTTTCCAGGTTATTATAAACAGCCCAACATGTCTTAGAGTGCATACTAGTCTATATGCCATCATATTTTATTGTGTTTCCCACCTCTACTCTGGACACTTATACAGTTATTGCTTCAATCAGCCCACAGCAGCATGTTGAAACCTCACAGCAAATGCGAACATTGCAAAGTAAGATGATCGTGCGAAAGCCGCTCGCTCTCCTCCCTGGCAGCTGTGGTCCCCTCGTTACCGGGCGAAATAATTTGTTGCCCGATGGCGAAATGTTCACTCTCGCGACCGGGGGGTGGCAGGGGCGGAAGCTCGATGAAGGGGCGTCAGTGTTGGGGTAGGCCGGTGAGTGGCGGAACGCGGTTTGGAGCTTGGGTAAATGCAGCGTCGGGAGTGGGAGGGAGGGAAGGGATAGTGGGGGATTTGTAGAAAAGGGCCTCTGTTCCCCTGAATGAGGGGCCTTTACTAGGAATTGGGGGCTGGGTGTTGAATTCTTGTTGCTTCAGAGTGTTTGTGATTTACTGCTGGCCACTGAAGGATCTGGCAGGTCCTCTCACCCCCCACCCCCAAACCCTCCCTCCATTCCTTCCTAATGTTATTTCTTGTTTTCATAATGCTCCTTGGGTTGGCTGTACAGGGAGGGAGGGAAAGGGGTTAGAGTGAACGGGGGCTCTGGATGCCCTAATCTGCAGGGGTTTGCCTTCAGTGCAGCAGATGTGGGGGGTGTGGGGGTGTGGGGGGGGGGGCGGCCGAAAATGAACTCCAGCTCGTTCTCATTTCTGTGCTGCAAAGCACCGTTTGTCCTATCTTTCTCCTTACAGCGCCTAGCGTTTGCAGGCAATGGCATGATCTGGCCCTCAAGTTTCTGCCTCAGTTTGGGCTGTGCAATTTAGTCATGAAAGGACCCCTGTTTTTTGTCTTTAAAAAGCGATAAAAATATAAGAATTGGAATAAACGTTGAAACGTGCGACAGTTGACACAATTATAAGAATGACGGCAAGAATTATTCACTGGATAATTTAGAAAATGGCACGCGTAGATTTATTATGATGTTGTGAATTTCTCCCATGCTGCCGCATTTCCACCCAAGCATGTGGTTGCCATGGGAAATCTTTCTTTGGCTTTGTTAAACGTAGCTTGCAGTCGAGTGCACTGTACTGCTTAATGCAAGTGCAGTGCGAGCGGCCCTCTGTATTAACACAAACCTATGCCTTTTTTAAAGCTCTGTTTTCATGAAACCCCTTGCGCTGCCTCTGATTTTACACACAACCCTCCTGCTCAACACGGTCTCCGTCTTGACGATGAGCGATGAAGGTTTGTTGCTGGTTCAGATTTTTTTCACTGGAGAAAGAAGCTAGCCCATGCATAGTTAATAGCATGCACGGTAGGATTGTTGCTTGCTCGTGGCAGATAGTTTGCATTTTGATTGCTTTTTCGTTGTGGCTGTCGACTGAAGCGGGAGCTGTGCTCATCCACAGTCCGGGCGACTAGAACGCCTTGAACCTCCAGGTGAATCTCCGGGCACGGCAATAAAATTCTGTTTGTAGGTTTTGGTTCTCTTCTCAAATGCACATAATGGTTGAGAAGCTGCAACAGCCGAATGTCCCGTCTGTAAAAAGGAATTGCCTTTTGAAGCACCACTGGAGCTCCGCCGATTGCGTCGAAAGTGATTAAGCATTTTAAGATGATGCTGCAATCATCATTCATCTGACTCGTGCATCTTTCCTCACTACAGTGCATACCAGAACTATGTCTCAGGTCTTTGAATTGAGCAGGAATACATTTTCAAAACTGAAAAAGGCACTAGTGTGTTTATTTCCATTCTAAACAAGGAATTTGTATTACTGGGCAGATTATTTAATAATAATAATAATGCATGGCATTTATATAGCGCCTTTCTAGATACTCAAAGCGCTTTACAATGATGAGGGGGAAAACTCACCTCTACCACCACCAATGTGTAGCACCCACCTGGATGATGCAACGGCAGCCATTTTGCGCCAGTATGCTCACCACACATCAGCTGAGGTGGAGAGGGAGAGAATAATTTTTTTAGCCAATTAAACTGGGGGATGATTAGGTGGCAGATTGAAGGAGCCTGGGTTGGGAGTTTAGCCAGGACACCGGGGAAACCCCTACTCTTTACGATAAGTGTCATGGGATCTTTAATGACCACAGTGAGTCAGGACCTCGGTTTAACGTCTCATCCGAAAGACGGAAAAATATTTAAGCGCTTGTGGTTGACAATTGATGATAAACTAGAATCCGACAGACTCA
This sequence comes from Synaphobranchus kaupii, assembly GCA_029718625.1. NCBI lineage: Eukaryota > Metazoa > Chordata > Actinopteri > Anguilliformes > Synaphobranchidae > Synaphobranchus > Synaphobranchus kaupii. Next base: position 50,522,763 of record CM056376.1, on the reverse strand, counting down.
GGAACAGCCATTTTTCTATCCACATCCATAAAATACACCTCTTTTTCACATCCAACCGAGACCTTTACTATTCTGATTTGTGTGACAAGCATGTTGGTATGGAGGCCGTTCTGTTGCACTAAAATATATTGTCCTGAGGGTTTTGATGTTTCTAATGGGCTGTGAAAAGGATTTCCTAGTTTTGCAAAGAAAAAACAAAATCTCATCTGCTGTTCTTTTCCCTTACTCCCTGCACTGAGAACTGCTGGCTTTGACCTTTGAACTCTGCCAGTAAGAGCGGAGAGCTCCAGCTCTGTCGACAGATCCTCTCAGCATTTTCCCCCTTTGTTTTTAGTTGCACCTCCCTACTGGAGCTTCCATCTGTGTAAAAAAAACGGCTAAACGTGCAGGAATGGAGTACTGCAGCCATCGAAACTGTAGACGCAGTGAACTATCCACAATCGAGCATGTGCTACTCCGTTCCTGCTGGATAAAATCCAACTGTTAATCACTCTCCAACTCAAACCAAGTCTCACGCTCCTTTTCTAGGCCTCTTCAGTGCTTCTGCTAACATCTGCTGCATTGAACAGATTTCTGAAAGAGATTATCGCTATCTAGCTTGAGAAAGAATGTGTGCCTGTGTTTGGCGGTTATCAGGTATCTGAGGCTCCCTCTGAGTTGGAGTGCCTTCCCTGTAGCCCGGCGGAGGATAGTCTATTTAGCATGGACAGCACAATGGCTCTAAAGCCCTCCTGCGTCTGATTTTGGTTAGATGGGTCTTTCTGAAGTTCGTTTAGTTCAGTGCAGGGTGCGGTATTTCCGCAGGGCAGCTCACATTCCACCAGACTTAGCTGGTGTAACGTTCATAAAGGGTACAGTGGCAATGTCTCTTCGGTGGGAATCCTCAGTATGCACAAAAACAGCATAATCTATATGCATCTTTAGAAATGATTGCTTTAGTAATGGGTTACCTACTAGTTTGAGGTTTTTAGGAAACATTGGAATCAACTGTTATCCAACTAATAATGGCCAAAAGCTCAATTCTCCTCACAAAAGAACACCTTTTTCTTTACCCACGGTTCCACAAATCTTTTAATAATATGCCAGACTGTCTAATATTAGGATGTAGGTCAGTTATATTAAAAGAACCTAGAGCACTATTACCTCTTCATCTTAGGTTCCAGTCAATTCTGAAGAATCTATAGAAATTTATAGAAACATTATTTAAACCCACAGTATAATAGGCACTTGTTACCGGTAACCCATAATGTTTGTTGCCGTGTATATAGGCCAGTGTACCGTGGCATGAATCTCAACTGCAGTTACCCAAAAATCTATTGGAGTTTCTTATAAGCCTGCATGGTTTCTAGTCTTCACATTCAAGTTTTTACTTGTTTGTTGATCTTTATCTATTTTTAAAAATTGTGCAATTTTCACAGAGGAGCTCGAGAGACCAATGTCACAGGGTGTGCCTCTAGTGACTTTATCTCAGAGCTGGGGAGGGGGGTAGGGGGTGGGGGGGGGGGGGGGTCATGAACTAGTGTGGAACGTAGGGGTCATTCTGTGTCAAGTCAACCAGAGCTTCCTGTGGTCAGATTTAGAATTTTCCTCAAACATTGTGTAGAGGAAGTACTTTTGTAAAGCTGCACTAAATGTAAATATTATGTTTGACACTTTTTTAGATTAACCTATTTGAAAGGAGTCATAATGTAAAATTAGGAACCAAATTAAAAATAGTGACCGATCAGGTTTTTCAAAAAAGTTTTATATCCCCTGTGAAGCTCCTTGCACTTGCCTGATTAATTATAGCCATGGTGTCCTCCACATGTTCAATTGGTCCTCGTCCAACCAGGCTTGCAAAGTATCTTTTCTCGGCATTGTGGATGGCCCGTTTTACATGTTAGCCTAGCAATGTCAGCTGGGCAGATGAGTATTTTAAGTCTTCCTTTCTTTTCAAAAACGTGTGCCGGCCGAACATCGCTCTTTTCTGTTCACTTAAACTCTTGATTTTGGTCCGGTTGCACCGTATGTCGAGCTCTTTTCATAAACAACACTGACCTGCTTTTCTTATCCTTCAACAATTTCCTTTGCTCACGGGCGCTTCTAAACAAGTCTGGAATGACTGCTTGCGTCTATAAAACCGTATCGGTCCCACTCATTAGTGAGACCGCCGCTTGCTATGCTGTGGAACAGAATGCTTCAAAGATGAGATGCTAAGTGTGAAGGTGGAATGGGTAATGTTTGGCTGCCGCTTGTATACCCATGCGTTTGTCTGCCAGGCATCTTAACGTGCACGACTAAACTAGGCTAGTAGTGTGATCAAGCAGGGCGTCGCTCAGTTGGTGTTTATTTTGAGATTAACGCTGACGCCGCCGTGCATTCTTCCTTTTAAGAGCCTCGTAAATATGTTGGGTAATGCCTTTCCAGGAACGGGCCACGCGAGCGTTCCTTTCTACATGTGCCTTTCATTACTTGAGCGTCCCGTGAGGCTGAAGGTTTAAATGGGCTAGTCTTTCTGGAGGTAGCGTACGTCTGCCCGATGAATTGGCAAAAAGCAACCTTAGCGGTCCACAAAATGGGAATATCTGAAAAGTTTCAGTGCTGAAAAAACGGCAATTGAATTTTAGGAAAGGTTTGGCATTTCATAACAGCCGAGATGGGTGGACAGTCGATACAAAAGATGTTTTGAACGTTTCTACATTTTCACCAAATATCTATCTGGATGAATCTGAATGATCAGATTGAATATTCATTGGGCTCTCTTTATCCCTACCACTTCAGAATAGCATTTGCTTATTGATCCTACAAAGCTGGCAGTGTCTTATGTAATCTTTATCACTGGACAATATGTAGAGTCGCTTGCTCAGCCAAACACTTTGATCGATGTTGCCAAGCAGAGCTGGGAGTGGCACTTCTAAAGTACTGTACAGCAGTTTTAGTTTGTTTCATGTTTTTCAAGCAGAAGGATTTTGAGAAGGAATCAGGCCCGACTCCATGCTCTGAATGCTTGACAGTGGCCGTGATTGTGATGTAACTGGATCATGCCATTCATATTTGTAAAAGGTCCCTGCTTTATCGCGTCACATTTTTTTTAAAGCTCTTGTTACGGTTTTAGTACAGCACAATGGAGAAAAACGTCTTGCATGATTTATTAACTGCAGTCATGTAGGGACTTGTTCGGCCTTTGTTGGAAGAACGGCACAAAAAAAAAAAAAAAAAAACGAACGCAAGATTCACTCACAGTGGAATCCAGCTTCAGCCAAATTACTAACTACCCTCCACCAAACCATACATTTTTCATATTGCTGTCTTTGAAGCATCCCTATACTATACATGCATTCATGATATATTTAGGTATGCTAATTGGTGCATTGAAGTGCCTGAAGTTAAGCAGCATTTCACAATCCACCCCACCCCACTCAGACACATAGACATAGAAAGTCTCTCTCTGAGTCTACTGTCTGGACTCTGGACCCAAGGTTTCCCCTTTTAATAGTGAGAGAATCCTTAATGTTTTACTTATTTATTGCCGGCTGTTACTGTACAATTTCTCTGAATAGCTTTGATGTTGGGCTGAGAGATACATTTTTTATTTTGATGTTTGTATGTTCAGGGAACAAAATATTATTAGTAGTTTCTAAGTGTCACTATTTCCCTGTAGCAAGTCCATTTATCAAGCAACCCCCCACCTAGTCTATACCTACCCATGCGTGACATAGTGGACAATAGCGTCTATGTTTGAGTTCATAAATATATTTATTCATCATATAAAATTAGAATAACGTCGTAGCAATGAGATAAACCCAACAATAGCCTGATCGTATGCCAGAAAAGCCATGAAAAGCCCTGCTCACTCAAATGCAAAATAAACTGAAAGTTCTACCACTAGCAATATATGCTACTAAATATGAAATAAATATACAACCCTACCACTGGTTTTACACATCGAGATGTTCCTTTCAAAATTCAGTGGTCATTTATTGTCTGGTACAATCGGTTTGAGAAATACACAACACTTTATGCCGCTATTACACTATCTGAAACGTCGCCGCGTAATACCCCCATGCCCTGTAAGCCTGTCTCATTCTTTACAGTTCATTCTGGTTTAATTGTCGGCTTTTTTATCCAATAGAGTACATTATAACCTTAGCAACGGTATATGCCAAGTATTTTTGGGTGCTTTGAGCAATTTACTACAGCCCAGCGTAACGGCAGATTTTGTTTTAACTGTCTAGTATTACGCATGCTCTATAGAATACGCATTATGGAGGGGAGTTTCCCTTTTGCGATACGTAAGTATTTTTGCGTCTGAAATACCGTTGGTCTCGCTGGCTACATATATGTACGTTCGTGTTTCTACTCGAGCACTGTCTTTCCAATATGTTTGATAGCCCCATTGTTAATTTCGCATTTTGAGTGCATTTCACATACTGTAGTGCACTCGTTAAATGTATTTTTGATGTAGGCTACCGATGTTCATTGAAGATAGAACATTTGGCAGGATTTTGCAGATGGTGGAATACTATTTTATGTTCATGTTATCGTACGTAATATAGGCTATGGCGTATACTTGTCTCTTAGGGCATGACAAATGCTCATTCCAATTTACTGTGCGCTGATATGTGGTAGATTAAGGTAAAACATTTCCTTGGAGTCATTATGAATAGGAAAATTAAAAAAATGTAAAAAAAATACAGAAAAATGCAATCCCAGGACAAAAGTATACATACTGTAGAGTACAGGGACAAGTGATGTTTTATTGAGGTATAAGAGTGAATGATTAGGCAACATATTTAGGTGTATGTAACACTGATATCAATGGTTTTTATCTTAAGCCATCAGAAGGAGCAAATGTATTTGTTTTGTAATGGACAAAACTAATTTATTCATTTTATGACATGTTTTGCATAGGGGTTTTCGACCCAGGCCTAAAAAAAATAATCGTTTGTTTCTGGTTTCCGACCGACCCTGCCGATTTATGTGCGACCCATATTTATTTTATGAGCTTGGGGAAAAAAAAAATGAAAAAAAAGTTTCTGAAGCGGTTTCTGCGCTTATACCATGGTTACCAACAATTATTATATATAGTCACATTTATATTTATTGATTTTTATCGACTTTATCAGCTGAAATTTAAATATCGTTCCGAGGCCATTTTGGCATGTAGTTTGCCGCTGTCATGCAAAACTGCTCGTTGATAGTTCTATTTGAACAGAAAACATCTCGTTGCTAATTCTATTTCTCGTTACTAGTTCTATTTTGTCCGTAGTTATGCAAAAACCTCTCGTTGGTAGTTCTGAAAACAATTGATTCTATAAGGAAGCAAATAGTTCCTTCTCAACTTTATAAAGTTGAAATTAGCACCAATTTTGGTTATTTTTGTCATAAGTTACATTATTTAAGAAAATTGCATGAAACCGCAACTCAATTTACCTCCCTCTCTCCGTCTTGCTTTTTAAAAATGCTTTGGTCACGCAGCCTATTTTAAACAGCCCGGGAAATTGCATTTCACGATCTGCATCATGAGATGGGAACATCTGAAAAAAATAGCCTACTGTAGATACAGAGTTTGTTACTGTTAGATGTAACTTGTCATATCTAAGACATTTCGCTGGATAAAATGTTTTTTTAATATACAGATTAACGTGCTTTGTGAAGTAACTTGTTCGCATTCGCAACCAGCGTTGCTCACGTCAGCGTTACATTACATTAGGTAGCTAAAGCCCTACTATGTTACGTTCATATTTCCAAACTGAATAAATACTGCACCTCTAACCACAAAACTTCTTTGCTAGATTAAAGTTGTTGTAACTAAGATATTTGGCGAAGACAAACTTTTCAAATCTGCGGATTTAGCGTTATTTGCCGGCTTTATTAATCAGCTGTTGGTGTTGCTATGGATACCATTCATAAAAGTGTCGACTCTAATGGCGCTGGCAGCAGATAACGTAGACGGCGTATTAATTTAGAACGGTGATTAAAATGTTGCCGGCGCTACTTCATTGCCGGGCGGTAATAAATGCCCACCCTCCAGCCAATCAGAATCGAGTATTTAGCCAAGCCATGGTATAAATACTATTAAAGGTATTACATCAAATATTGTTTTAGATGTCTTAAATGCCAATGGTACAGAACTAAATGCCACATCTCATGTCAGGTACCTGTTTAATAGGAATAGATGGATATATGAATATCAAACATGCTGGTAGAGTACATGTAGGCTATCTATGTTGTCGTGGAAAAAAAATCCCTACCTGGGAAAAAATAAAATGAATAAAATAAAATAAATTCCCTACCTACCCATGACCTTAACTGACAACCAACCAGAAACAAACAATATTTTTTTTTTGGCCCCATAGATATCTACCCCCTATACTGATGAAAATATAGTAATTCCCACTTGAAAATTATGCAAAAGTGAGTTTTATGAGCCAAAACCGTTGATTTGTAGTTAAATATATCTTTTTTTGTTTTTGTTTTTAGAGCCGTGCACAATTTAGCCATTTGGATAGATTTGGAGACACTAATGGACAACAGGGTACACTGCTATATTTTGCATCATAGACCTTTAGTAGTTCTGCATATCATCCTCAGATTTTTCAAAACTTGTGGACATGGAGTTTATGATCCAGGAAATGTATATAGATTACTGATTTCACTTATGTAGCTCTCAGCAAAATTTATTCATTTCCAAAGTTTCTTTGCATTTGTGGCACTTTATTTTGACTTAAATTATGAAAAAATAAACAAATCTAAGTTTGTATTGTAAATGGTACACCTGTCTTGTTTCATTTAAGCCATTTACCAAGTTTATGTGATGCTCACACCTGGAGTTATAAAGCCTTAAACAGAGCACCCCCTAAATAGGTGAAATTTGTCATCTGCGCCAAGGGGTTAAGAATGTTGTTAAAGATGGATTCTCTGTAATGTGGTTGTAGATGGATTTTTAAAAAAATATAGTCTACCTCTTAGTTACACGAGTGTGAGCATGAAGAAATCTCTTATTAGTGTTTGGTATTTAGTATTGTGTTTCTGATTAATATTTGATTAATATTTAATTGGCTAGTTCTGATGATCGTTAGGTTGACTATTAGGACATTATTATTACTAGTAGGACTAGGTTTCTTTCATTTATTTCATACTGATAAAAATCTAGTTTCAGTTCTGTTTGCAAGATAAGTGTTTACTTATGAAACTGTTGCAATTGTCATATTTTTGTCAAATCGGAAATGTTCTCTTTACTTCAAGAACTTTGTTGCCTTTTTCACCCTTTTTATATTTTTATTTTAAATGTGCAAACTGTTACCCGGACACCCGTTGGTGCAATTCTCATCACAACTGCAGGTGGCGACATTGCCTCAGTCGTTTCCATTGAATGACTTGAGCTCCATTTGAAAATGTGAATAGCCATGTTCTGCTTTTAGACTGTAGCAGAAGATGACACTAAAGTGTATATGGGAGCATGCTCAAAATGGATGAATTAGCGTGGCGCATCGCACAGGACTTTCCATTAGGCCTCGCAGGGTGTCATATTTTTCCGATGCACTTTTATTTTAGATAAGTGCTTACATATTAGAGCCCTCAGAGCCATCTGCTCTGCTGCAATATTTATAGAAAGCTTTTACTCAAGCATGTTGGTTTAGCTAAAGGCCTTGTTATAAAAAATGATCATTGCTTATAGCTTATGTTATCTAACACTAACATGGAGGGGGAAATACATTTTTTGTTGTCACTCGAATGTAGATCTTTATTAGCCTACTGAGCTTTCTGTGTTGTTTTTAATGATTTTTGCTATTAAAGCAAGTAAATGTTTAGGCTAATGTTTTGCTCTAACAAAGAGAAGCACGATCATGTTTTTTTTCCCCTCCCTTATCCACCCTTACTCTCACAGTCTTCCTGTTGCTTGTCGGCCATCTCCTCACTAGGGCCAATAGACTCTTGTTTTGTGATGCCAGAATCGACTCCCTATATGACAGGGTACCTACCATAGATATACAACCATAGATGTGACATAATGTAATAGTAATTTGGAATTCTGAAATGGAACAATTTGGCAGCCATCTTAGTGGGTACAGCTATAATAGGAACCTATGGCAAAGTGTCAGGTACTTTCTAACCCACTGTGATGTCATAATCGGGTCTCAGAAGCCAGATAGCTGATGATTGGCTCATAGATATAAAACCATGGTTACTGGCCACCATCTTACCTGGGTATGGTCTCAAAAATTGTGCCACTAACTAACGTATGTCACATCTATGGTTCTACATCTATGATACCTACCTTCCCGTTTGTATGTCACAGTAGCGTAAGAAGAGTTCTTACTTGTGGGACATTGGAGTGAATTGGTTCAGTCACGTGTGCCGCGATGTGGACTGTAAATGATTATCGTGCCGCACAGCTGGTTCACATGCATCTAAACCAGGCAAAGCGGAGCATACGGAAAGAAAGCTGTCCAACGTGTGCACCTTTATACTGTGCAGGAGCATCCGCCGAGATGGTCGACTCGCAGTAACCCAATCGCGCTCGTATCACATGAGCAGCGATCACTGTCATGCTAATGCGATAATGACCAAATGACTGCCTGTAACCTAAATATCCTGCAGAAATGCAAATGAGACTTCCTGAAGCGCCAGGCTCCCATCGTCTGCAAACTAGCACGACGCAAAACATCATTTACAGAGACCGGGCAGATCACGTGGTCGATGTTCCTTACAGTGGAATTGCTGAAGGGTGTCGGAGGTTAGGAAAGGTGTCTTGTGCATGATGTAATTGATGTAAAGCCAGAACTCAGAGCACAGTCATTTGCATAGACTACTTGGATGATTTGCAAGCAGACACAAACTCCAAAGCAGAATTCACTTTTAGAATAGGAATTTAGAAATATTCATAGTAATTCAATGTATATGGCGCTGTTTCTTAACTTACAGTTTTTATGTAATATCGGTAATATCTGTTATTTTTGCATCTATCTTCCAAATGCTGAGTGTTTATAAATTAGTGGATGAATAATGCAACAATATTCACAGTATAACTTGGTGCTCAGTGTGAAACCATGTATATCATAACCTAATGTACAGAAGTATTGTTGGTTTCCCCATGCATTAAACACATGCCCATTTGTGAATAATGGTGGGCTGTTTACTGTCCTGGTCGTGGTCTAAAGTTCAGACTGTTCAGACAGTGTGTCTGAACCCAGACTTTTCCACACCACAGCTGCAGCTGTGCTCACTTCCTTTAGAGTGGGCACAGGGAGGCATGAAGCTGCAGATTTGTGTTGGCTGGCTTGTGGGGCCCTCTTCTCGGTTGCTAGGGTAACCGAGAGCTCTCATTGGCCGAACGTTCAGGAGCACAGCCGCCCGATTGGCTGAGAATGCAGCTGGGGAAAAAATGGTCTGAATCAATTCTGAACTACGGTACTTTGTGGATCTTTTTTCTTTTTTTCAGGGGGAAGGGACATTTTTCCAAAGGTTGCAAACAATGAATTCTGAAATACTGTAGAGCAGCTTTGAGGGCTCTGTTCAAGACGAGGGAGCGTGTAACAGGCTTAGCTTTCTTTCTTCTGTGCAGTAGAGGTAGAATTTTTTATTCTCTAGTTTTTTAAAGAGAAATAGAGTTATTGGTTTTAATTAAGCAACAAAGGGTAAATGTTGAAGATTTTTTTAGGCAGGTGCATTAAATAATTTTCAGAAGACACAAACACTGGGCCTTTATTAACCAGAAACCTTAGTGGTACTGCTGTGCCTAATACTAACACATACAGCCTTACATTTACAGTTAACATTTGCTTTACATTACACCATATGTGTTCATTCGGGAGCAGAGGGAGATGCGTGTGCTTGTTGCCGTAGCCACCGCCGGCTGTTTAGACATACAGTTCAATCGTTGTTGTCATTTTTGTTTACGTATTTTCATATCGGACAAATCTGCCTTTAGTCCATTGCCCCGTTTTGGTGTTCTTTGTTATTTTCTGTGATTTTTGCCGCACACGTGCACTCCTGGGGTCATCATTTCTCATCTCATCAGGCCAAAAGCTGCTTTGCGTACGTACACGCCGTCTTGCCAGAATGCTAGCTTGTCGCAGAGCTGTTACCTCGGCCTATCTCCAATGCAGAGGGTCACACCGTTTAATTGGGAATCTAATTTATCCCCTTTGGTCTGACTTGGCTGGGCATTAAGTCCACAGGCGCTGTGCAGCAGGGAAGACGCTATAACCAAGTTTCCGTAGGACTGCCCTTTGTGTACTGGATAATTAGTTGTTGAGGGCGTATTAAATTTAAGGAAAAATGTGAAATGTTTGCTTGGTAATGACATTTTCATTCAAGCAACAGTCTTAATAGATAGAAATATTGTGTAAGCCATCTACAGAGCACAAAATTGACTAGATGTATAATAGAATCGAAGCTCTCGATAAGCAAACTGAAGGTCGTTCCATAGAAGTTTGAATTTGGTCTCCCTAAACCAGTGCATGTTACTAATGAACAAAGGAGTACATTAAAGCTGAGATGTCTGCTATTCAGCCTCTGACTGAGCGACAACATCTTTCCTTTGCTTTCTCATAATAGTGTTGTGTCCTGAACGTATTTCAATAATTGTCTTAATCCATAGTGTTTTCATTTCCAAATTAAATTCCTGTAACGCGTAGTGGCCTAACCGTCAAAATATTTTACAACAGGACCCAATATTTCAATCAAAAGGCGCTTGTCATGTATTGTATGAGTAAGATCACGTGGGTATTCAGTAGTGGATTAACAGCTCACTAAGTACAAATGGGGGACATTTCTACCCCAAATGCAAAATTTTAACATCGAAATCCTACCACTAGTCCCATAGTCTTGGGTAATACAGCAGGAATTTGGGGTTTCTGAGCTGGAACAAAAGGGCCAGCCTCAAAGCTCCAATGCTGAATGCAGGCAGACGTTTTTTCTTTTTCCTTTCAGTCGGTGACACATCCCCTTCTTTCACGGATGTCATAGGTTTACCTGTAATGGATGTCATAGGTTTACCTGTAATGGATGTAATAGGTTTACCTGTAATGGATGTCATAGGTTTACCTGTAATGGCCGCCCAATGGGAACTTGTTTGTTCACTGTGTGATTTTGCGTTGTTTTTTTTAAATAAAATTTTAAATTTTTACGGAAAGCAGTTCATGTATATGGTACTACCAATTCTGTCCAATGTGTAGTATTTAATTACTAGGAACATAAAGCTAGAATAGTTCTCATATCCATGTATATCGTGAGTATATGTGCAAAAGGAAAATGGTATTTATACCACCACCTGGGATGTAATTGGGCCAAATTTGCATCCTGAATTACAGATGAAAATGGTAGACTTTCCAAAACCAACCATTAATGGGCAAAGAGAACTGGGAAGGAACTTCAAAATAATAATTATTAGCCTGTAAAAGTCATAATTATGTTTTATACCTCTGGCTTAATTGCTGGATCAGGAAGGCAGTGCTTACTGGCCTAAAACAGGGGTCCTATTCATAATTTCAAACTGCAGTCTCCACAGTTCGGTCTTTGACGGAGAAAAGGGCCCGGCGTAATTCCTTCTCAGCAAATCCAAATAAAGCCCCCGCCGGCTCTGCCGTTTCATGTCCTCACCTGGAGCGGGAATATTAGAAAAAACCGAGCCCAACCTGCTTGGTTATTAGGGGCTGTTTACACACCCTAACGGTCCGACCCAGCGCCCGTTTGATGGCGCGCCAGCAGTCTGTGCCCGTCCGCTGGCGAACACCTCGGAGCGCGCCCGCCTCTTTGGTCTCGCGGCTCTGATCGCCCTCTCCCGCACCGCACGCCCAGTGCATCAATCGCGGCACTGCCGAAGCCCTCGTGTGAAGTGGCTTCGATTCACAGCGGAGAGGGGATTGATTAATTTTTAGATGGATGCGGGCAGGTATCAGAATGTACAACGAAGGTTTTTTTTTTGTCAGCTAGTGTAGGTGTATGGGTAGCTTGATATCGTCTGCGTGTTGGAGGGGTGCCTTGCATGCAGGCGTGCTAGCCTTTGCCCTGGCACAGAGGAAATGAGAACATACTGGAGGCTTGATCCAGGCCGGATTCAGAAAGGTTTTGGGGTGGTGAGGGAACTGATTCACAGACCTTTCAGAATGGAAAATTTGGGATGATGATAATTGATGCACTATAATGTGTACAATGTTAATACAAAAAAAAACAACACACTTATTTCAAATGGAATCGTGGTATTAACTACTGATTTGTTTCCATCACCCTTTTTCTCAAGTGTGAATTTACAGTGTTTATGAATTTTGAAAGAAACACAATTTCCACTACAGCAGTGTTGGATGGATTTGCTGTAAGAACTATGACATCACGGTTTTACAGTGTGTATGTGTGAACGATAACCACAGTAATATAGTTTAAATTTTCTCAGAACATATGCTGGGCCCCCTGGATTTAATGAAATGAGGGCATGATTCACCTGAGTGTTGACTCCGCGTTTGTAGACCGTCGTCTCAACGTAGTCTCGGCGTTGGCCTGGCCCCTCCCAAAATGTTGAATGTTTAAAATCTGTCTGCTCATGCATTAAATGGACATGTACTGCAAGGGGCAGATCTTGACTTCTCCCTGTTTTGTCACCCTCCTCCCATCAGCCTCAGCGCCACCGGACCTGACGGAGCAGTTTGCCACTCTCGAGATGGCCCCGCCCACGCTGATCAAGCTGCTGGAGGCCATTGAGAGGAAAGGTTAGAGCTGAAAGCCTATGAGAGGCGGAGCTTGAGGCAAATTGAAAATATCCAACCAATCACAGTAACCAAACTAAATCAAAAGCTTACATTATTGGACAGTTTGTATTACTGACCTTTCTTTTTCATCTGACCCATAGGTTTGGACAGCCCTGTTCTTTACAGGACTTTCACAGCAGGAGGTGGCCTGGATGTCAGGCAGAGCTTGGATAGTGGTGAGTATCACCCACCATATGCACCAGCTTACTGGCAGGCCTACCAATGAGGCTGCTTTTCACTTGGTTGCTAGATTTGTCTCTAATTATACAGCCCTTACTGGTAGATTTTCACTTGGTTGCTAGATTTCCCTATAATTATACAGCCTTTGCTGGTAGATGGTGGTATGCCTCCATTTATCTGACTCCACTTCAGGTAGCTATACATGTTAAGAAGCTTTCATTTGACCCAGGATCACAGCCATGTAGCATAACCTGCCTAATTATGGTTTTCATCACTCAGCAATTGATTTAATGCACACGTATTACATGACCAATGGTTCTTTATTAATATGACTGTGTAGTCATGTTAAATTTAATACATGCCTGTTTGCTGTGTCTGTAGACCTAGACCAGTTGGACCTCCAGACTTTGTGTGATGGACTTTGGAGATACCTGCAGGACCTGCCCAACCCGGTCATTCCTTCCACAGTCCATAGTGAAATGGTGCAAGTGGCACAAGGTGAGATCAAACGGCCCCCACAGCTGACGGTAGACTATACGTAGCACCTGGTAAAAGGGCTCCAGTAAGTTTTTTTAATTTTATTTTTTTTAAAAGGATTTAGATTGCCCCCTGGGAAATATAAGCCACACTTCTGAAACAGCTACTGCCGTGTTTTAAAAAGGCCCAGCCTGGTTCCTTTGATCTGAAGCTGAGCCTCTCGCTTCCTATTGCGGAAGCTGAGGCGCATTCCTGCAGGAACCTCTGGGGATGCTGTTGGCCGGAGGTGAAACTTCAAATTGGTTAGTGAAAGAGCGTGCTTAAAATGAGCCCCTTCGATAAAATCTTTTAAATTGGCCTTAGAGAAGCCACAAGCTCGATACTGCTTCGCTTCTAGTGATGCGGTAGCAATCGTGGGTGTGTTGGATCCACATTCTGCCTCCAGAAATACACGTTTTTATATTTGAGCATTAATGGGAATTATATTGAATCTCTTCATGCTAAAAATGAACATCTGTGATGACTTTAGTTTGTGGAAATTCCCCTCTACAAGTGTTAACCAAAATGTGCTACTAGCAGTGTTGGAGGATATTATTGTGCAATATTATTAACTGTGTAACGGAGTAGTGTAATGAGTTACTGTTTAAAATTTGTAATAATGTTACAGTTACTATTTTAAGTAACGTGTGTTAACTAACATACGTGACTGGTGACAATTAGCCTATGTGAATTCAAAGAGCAACTTAAAAAAAAAACCCAATACATTTTGGGTGAGTCTGTTTTGAGAATTTCTTATGGAAAATAGACATTTAAGGGAGTATTGTGTAAATGTGATGTGATCTACTACTGACATAGCTAAGTGATTTACTAATGATTATTATAAACAGTCCACCTTAAGTAATACTACTGGGAGGTTGGGTTAATGAGCCACTCCTGCGTTCATATTTGGCGAACGTGATTGATTGACCCCTTGCCTAATCCAATCGCTAACCGCGGATCAAAGTTCAGTAGGAACAGTGCCAAAAATCTGTCTACATCACTTCCTGCTACTTTGGGCACATGGTTTGCAGAGTCGCATGCTGTATTCCAGACAAAGTCAGATGTTGGAAAATCCGACGATTTTTCCGACTTCCGACCACAAAGCGTTCCGGTGTCCGGAGATAGAAATATGATGTATACATAAATGTAGAAACCCATAGGTTGAACAGATATGCTTGCTGACTACCTAATGCTAATTTCAGTGATTAACCCATGTGGTTAGACACCTGTCTGCAAGCATAACAGGTTTTATTATCATGGCATGTCGGACATTTTATGATATACTTCTCCCTGCATGCCGCTATGTTCGCGTGACGTCATATGATGCCTCTCAGGGAAGTCAGTGGTTGATTTCCGCCCGAGTTTCCTACAACCAAGAACTCCGACATCAGGTGGCATTCCATTGCACTCTTCGAGTTGGAGGTTGGGAATTCCAACTTTCCAAATTTTCTGGAATGCAGCAACAGTCTCGCAAGCCCGCAGATGTCATCATGGCAAACTGACTTTTTAACGTTTTCAGGGTGGAAATATGCTGCATATGTCTCTGATTTACATTGTCTAGTTAAAGTAATCCGATTCAAACTCTTTTGACACTTAGCATCTGCCCAGTGTCTTTTATTGATAGCCTGTTTAATAAAGTAGTCATCTATAAGTTAATGTTTTAGACTGATAGCTACAATATCATTTAATTGTGAAAACGGTTGGCTGTAATGGAATATGTAATGCTAGCGATTCAAGAATCACCTGTACATGGCATCAAAGACTGCCGTATTTGTGGCACTGGGGGTATTACTTTTAATACCCATTTTAGGTCACTTGTTTAATTTGATTTACTCGGAAGATTGACATAGTCTTGCAGTCAAGCCGGAAAGTCTGCACACCCCTTTCACCTTCTCCACGTTTTATTACGTTACCGACTTATACTACAATAGATTGAGTTCATTTTTTACAATGCATCTACACACAATAGCCAATAATGACGAAGTGAAAACAGGTTTTTAGAACACATTCAATTTTATTTTACTGACAAAAATAGGTTATTTAGGGGCTACATATCTGTACACACCCTTAGCCTAATACTTGGTTGCTGCACCTGTGGCAGCGATTACAGCTTCAAGGCGTCTTGGGAAAGAAGCTACGAGCTTGGCACACTTGTTTCTGGACATTTTTGCCCATTCCTCTTGGCATATCCTTGCAAGCTCCGTCAGGTTGGATGGGGAGCGTCGGTACACAGCCATTTTCAGCTCTTTCCACAGATGTTCAATTGGATTCAGGTCTGGGCTCTGGCTGGGCCACTCAAGGACATACACAGACTTTCTCCGAAGCCACTCCTTTGTTCTCTTGGCTGTGTGCTTCGGGTCGTTGTCATGTTGGAAGGTAAACCTTCGCCCCAGTCTGAGGTCCAGAGCGCTCTGGAGCAGGTTTTCTTCAAGGATCTTGGTGTACTTAGCTGCATTCATCTTTCCCTCTATCAGGACTAGTCGCCCCGTTCCCGCTGCTGAAAAACATCCCCACATCATGCTTCACTGTAGGGATGGTATTAGCCAGGTGATGAGCGGTGCCTGGTTTCCTCCAGACGTGCCGCTTGGTATTCAGGCCAAAAAGTTCAATTTTGGTTTCATCAGACCAGAGAATCTTGATTCTCATGGTTTGAGAGTCCTCTAGGTGCCTTTTTGGCAAACTCCAGGCGGGCTGTGATGTGCCTTTTACTAAGGAGGGGCTTCCGTCTGGCCACTCTACCATAAAGGCCTGATTGGTGGAGTGCTGCCTGGATGGTTGATCTTCTGAAAGGTTCTCCCACCTCCACAAGGATACGCTGGAGCTCTGTCAGAGTGACCCTCGGGTTCCTGCTCACCTCCCTGGCCAAGGCCCGTCTTCCCCGATTGCTCAGTTTGGCCGGGCGGCCAGGTCTAGGAAGATTCTTGGTGGTTCCAAACTTCTTCCATTTATGAATGATGGTGGCCACTGTGCTCTTTGGGACCTGTAAAGCTGCAGAGATTTTTCCGTACCCTTCTCCAGATCTATGCCTTGACACAATCCTGTTTCTGAGGTCTGCAGATAATTCCTTTGACCCCATGGCTTGGAGTTTGCTCTGACATGCACTGTCAACTGTGGGACCTTATATAGGCAGGTGTTGGCAATCCCCAATCATGTCCAATCAATTGAATTTATCACAGGTGGACTCCAATTAAGTTGTAGAAACATCTCAAGCAGTATCAGTGGACAATCAATGCACCTCAGCTCACTTTTGGGTGTCACATGATATTTTACATTTAGATTTTTAATAAATTAGCACAAATGTCTAAAAACCTCTTTTCACTTTGTCATTATGGGCTATTTTGTGTAGAATTCTGAGACAAAAAAATGAACTCAATCTATTGTAGAATATGTCTGTAACGTAATAAAACGTGGAGAAGGTGAAAGGGGTGTGCAGACTTTCCGGCTTGACTAAGTGCTATCAGCTATGTTAATCACTTTTCATCCTATGTTAGCAACACATTACTCTATTAAAATTAGAGTTTCCCCCCTTCATTTGAGTCTAATAATTTTCTTGTTTATTTAACTGATGTGCTCTTCAATATTATTTCCACGAAAGCACAGCAGTGGAAAATATTTAGGTGGGTATTGCGTCATCTTTAAAACGTTCAGTCCGTAACATTTTAATCACACGTGTGATAGTACGCTGCAGGGCCAACATGCACTGCTATGTTAGATACTGGCTTCTAATGCAGTAATTAAGGTAGCGATTGCTAACAAAATTAAATGTTTTCAATTTTTTTCATGCTGTGAAAAGGCGGCGGGCCGTTGTTGCATTGTAAATTTCATAGTAAGCCTATATTTAAAAAATCACTCATAACAGAATGCAGCGAGCATCTATTTCTGCGAAAGCCGTTACGAGAGGTTCTGTGTAATTCAGGGGAGGCTTACCACCTCTCCTGTAAAGCGCTGGAGGAAACCCTGCAGCGTAGTCAAACCTCGCTATTAGTGACACAAAAGTAATACAACCCGTTACTACGTACAGGAAATAATATAACATAATCACACTACTTTTAATGAGGAGTAATATGTAACGCATTGCATTTTGAACGTAACTTCCCCCACATAGGCTTATTAGGCTATTAGTCGATGAGAATTGTTATCTCTGTAAGCTGGTACACAAAGCCCCCAGCTGCAGATTGTGAGTTTACATGCAAAACAGCA
This sequence comes from Synaphobranchus kaupii, assembly GCA_029718625.1. Classification (NCBI taxonomy): domain Eukaryota; kingdom Metazoa; phylum Chordata; class Actinopteri; order Anguilliformes; family Synaphobranchidae; genus Synaphobranchus; species Synaphobranchus kaupii. Next base: position 50,505,139 of record CM056376.1, on the reverse strand, counting down.
TGCAGTGTGCATCAGTAGATAGTGCTTTCATAGCCTCTCTTAGAATCCTCTTGTCTGTCACAGACTCTTGGCGAGAAGCAGGAAGTGTGTGGTTGGTAAGAGCTGAAACAGGCCCAAGAACTTATTGCCTGTATCTGCAGCCAGCCAATCACCTGCAAGTGTCCCTCGTGCTCAGGCCTGCTGTCATCCTGCAATCTCTGCGGTTTGGAGCAAACGGCACGCAGGTCGCAGCTCGTCTCACTTCTTCTCTCGCTCACCGGTTCGCACCGTCGAAGGAGGACTTTTAGGTGTTTTCTTTGCGTCAGAGCGTGACCCACCCCTCCCCCTTCACTGTGAACCCACAGAGGTGCCGAACCCCGAGGAGTGCGCCCTGCTGCTGCGTCGGATCGCCCGCTCGCCCAACCTGCCGCCCCAATACTGGCTCACTCTCCTGTTCCTCGTCAAGCACTTCTGCCGGGTGTGTCAAAACGGAACGAAGAACCTGCTCAGCGCCCGCACGCTGGGAGAGACCTTCGGACCCCTGCTTTTCGGACACCAGGCAGCAAGGTACGGAACGGCGCAACATCACGTGGGATGCGTCTGCTTCGGTTTGCTAAGAGCTATTAAAAGTTTCAGTCGGTCTGTGTTTCAGAGGAACCGTGTGAAGTTGACGTGGCTGCCCTTTCAGATCTCTAAATAACGTGGCTGTGATGCATTCTGAAACCTTGACTAATTTGTCCTCTTCTCTTGTCTTTCGCCAGCTGCGAGCCCAGTCAAGAATCCCACATTAAGATCTTAGAAGTCTTGGTCATTAGCGAGTGTAATGAACACCAGGCTGCTCCAGGTAATTTTCTGTTCCTTTTGCGATTAAATAAGTTGTTGCAGGCTTTTTTGATTTGACTTGATTAACTTTTTTTGAGCTAGGCAGTTATACTTTAAAATTGAAGGTTTTTGTTGGGTCTAAAAATACCCCTTGGAAATATGCAGATATGTAAGCCAAGTCTTTCATACTAATACGATGGTAAAATTATAGAATCGAGGGCACTGTTAGGGTGGCAGGACAGGAAGACGGCTGCTGCCGTTGCTGTACTAAATGGAGAGCTCCACCATTGTTGATCCTTCACAGGACAGTGTCTTCATTCAGTAAGGGCTAACGCCAGGCACGAGTGCTGTGTGTACCATATTTTTGCCAACAGGCAAAAGGTTGAATTTTGAAGTGAGTGGAAGGCAGTTTGATATTTAAAATGTAGGCCTGCTTTCTTCGAAATGCTCATAGGAAAATATCAGAAATGGGTTTGGACTTCAAGACCTTCCAAGAAGCGTGAGCGGGGTGGAATTTGGTGATTAATCACCATCGTTGTACTCAATTGCTGAAAGATACTGATTAACTTGTAGGAGCCCTGCAATCTCTCCCTTGTAGTGTATAATGAATAAAAAAATGTGTTAATTTAAGTTTTGAAAAAATTATTTCTGCATTTTAGTTTCAGTTGGGAATGCAGTCTGAATGAGGGGTTGGGGATTTTAAATTAGATTATTTTTTTATTTTCTTTAAAGGCTGGAATGCTGCTTCCCTGGTTCATTGGTGGAAAGCTATTATGTTTGGCTCATGTGACAGGAGATCCAGGCCTTGTGATTAGTTTCAGTTCAAGTTCGGCCCCTTTTAATTACCGTTCGGTGTAATGAAGTGTGGAAGTTTAATCGAGCCTTTGCTTCAAATGCCACCGTAATCTTGCTTTAACGTGCATTGCATCATTCTTTTTGTGATTTAGAGTATTCATCATTGGTCTCAGTTCTTCACCCCTGCCATCAGGGCACCGAGCAATGGAAAATTCAGATGTCATTATTCACATGCAAAGTATATATTTCTAACTTGGTTATATGATGAATACAGTGCGATTGCATATGCAGCTAATTTGTGTTCATATTTGAGCAGGTGGAAAAAATGACATCAGTTGCATACAGGAAGTTCAAAAGAACACTTTGCACAGGAAGATCAGCTGACTGGAGCCTGTGGTTAATTAGACTTTCCAGTGAAAGTTGTGCAGTTTTTTTAAATTCTGACTGAGGAGGTCATGCAGTCACTGCTGTTTGTTTTTACGGTGTACAATCGCGAATCCAAGGATGACTTGTGAATCATTCTTTTGAGAACTATAGCCATTAAGTGCTACAAAACAATTTTTAAAACGGGTGTCTGCGCTTTGCTGCATCCTTTTAATAGTGGTGTTTGGAGGGTGTGAATGTATATTGTCATTACATGCATTCGAAGACGTGACAAGTGAATGAAAAATACTATTTTAAGCGGGTTCAAGATCCAGATTTTTCTGCACTGCCATTTTGGGCAACCGTACTGAAGGAGGCTTGAATCTGGAACTGAATGAAATGCAATTAATGTGCACAGATGTGGAGAGTTCCTCCCTTTTCACATTGGCACCTGAGGGATCATGCAAATGGCCTTTGCATCCACTACCACAAGTTCTAACTGCAGCTGCCGTGATCTTATAGCATGCATTTGAAATGTAGCGTTTGCATGCTGTCGACTGCTTATTCGGCTGTGCGGCAGCATTGCGAAAGTTGTGATTGCGACAGGATTTGACACAATATAACAGGAACAATGTGATGTGAACAATCATGCTTATATATTTCCAACTCAATCTTATATACATTTTGTCACTTTTTCACTGTTGGCTTTGCAAGGATGGTTTGAGGTGAACATTATTACACTTGCAGCAGCAGTTGATTGGTTTTGCCTTTGCAAAAATGTTTTGATTTGCATTCATCAATTGCATTGTAAATTAAAGTTACCCTGTAATGTGGTTGTAAAGCTCTGTCATGATTGATGCATTTTATCATTGGGCTTCAAACAATAAACTGGCGCTGGGCTAAGGGAGAAACGTCCAATGGTAAATTGCCAGGTGTCAGTACTTTGGGAAATGCTGTTATAGCCTGCAGGGTGATGTGTACTTAAGTAGACCAGGGTTGCAGCCTTAAGAGAGGAATGTATCTTGCAATGTGTGTATTGCACAATACTATTCCAGCTATGTGCATCAGGCCATGTTCTTTTGACTTTTAGTATAGCAATTGGAATGAATGCCACTATAGTGTTCAGTAACGGATTATGCAGTGCTCGGTTTTCCCCAACTCCTCTGATAAATTATTTTCATAAACGGGGATGAAACCAGGCTGAGTAAAATTACATTTCAAGTGAAATTAATGTTTTAGTTTATCTGTAGAATAATGTACCCAAAGCTCTTTGTGCATGTTTATTATGTGGCTATCCTAAGAGAAGGAAAAACCTGTGAAGAATGAGTGGAGGCTTCCTTATTGATGCAATCAATTTGTGTGTACTGGTCATTCTGTGCCTGGAGGGCAAGAACAGGGTGAAGCTAATAGAACTTCATTACCAAGACAACATTCAAAAGTTTTAACATGAACAATTGAAAAATTGATACGTGGATGAGGAAAATAGCTGTGGTCTGAATATTAACATTCTCAAACATTATCTTAACTTAAAGCTGGAGTAGGCAACTTTCTGAACGGTCGCAATGTTGTGAAAACATTTTGAAGGTCATAACACCAGTTGGCCCTGCACACGGAGTAAGAGACACCGCCCCCCCCCCCCCCCCCCTTCTCCACACACCTCGTCGTAACGCGCTTAAGTTACTAGCTACAGACTGGCATAGCTACATAATAATGTCAGCTCCAGGCTCCAAGAGTCCAGGTAAAACGACAGAATATTTTTTGTTGTTGAGTTTAACAATAACACAATAAATTGTCCATGTAGTCATAGAGTTCGGTAGCTAATGAAGTGATTGTTTTGCGAAGTTCACTAGTCTAAGATGAGCTATCTACCCGATGGTTTGCGATAGCTAACATTAGCTAAATATATTTGTAAATTTTGAACAAGGCTACCCCCTATCCCAGACTTGCAGTTACCCAATACACCTAGCCCCAATTTGCAACTCTGCGGAACATTTTTCAATAGGACCTTTTTTCTGGTTTTCATAACTGATAAATAAAGGAGCTAATCTTTCAGCTAGCCAGTTTTACTCAAACACAATTGACAGTGATGGCTAGCTGAATTGTATAGCTAGCCAATTTTATAAAGGCTCCGGATATATAAACTTGTGCCAAACTCTAGTCCTGTTTGGCAATGCAGGAGTGGGTGAAACTACGCTTTATTTAGCACCAAAAAAGGACCAATCTGATTGTTGATTGCTTCATGACGTGAACCGACCTACAGTTGTGTTAAAAAAAATAGCAGTACAACATCAGTAACCTGATGAACCACTGTTACTAGTAGTAGTGGTATTTCTGCATGGCAAATAATTTACTTGTAGATGTAGTAGTGTAATAGAAAAACAACAGACCCAACTGTCATGACATGCACGCTGCTTGTTCTGAGTAATTGACTCATTCATTGAAAGGGCCGTGTTCAAAATAATAGCAGTGTGGAGTTTAATTAGAGAATTCATTCATTCTGTGAAAAAACAGGTGTCATTAATTGTCCTTTATTATGGAAGAAGGGAAGCAAATGTTTCACACATTGTTATAAATATATATTTCCTTCTGAATTGCTAAGTAAAATGGGCCGTTCCAAACATTGTTCGGAGGAACAACGTAATTTGAGGAAATGCCCCTGAAATGGGTGTTTCAACAAGACAACGACCCCAAACACACGAGTAAGCGAGCAACATCTTGGTTCCAGACAAAAAGGATTGAGGTAATGGAGTGGCCAGCTCAATCCCCCGACCTCAACCCCATTGAAAACTTGTGGGGTGACATTAAAAATGCAGTTTCTGAAGCAAAACCCAAAAATTCACAGGAACTGTGGAATGTAGTTTGTTCATCCTGGGCTGAAATACCTGTTTCTAGGTGCCAGAAGTTGGTTGACTTGATGCAACGCAGATGCGCAGCAGTTATCAAAAACAATGGTTACGCAACTAAATATTAGTTCAGTAATTTAAAGTGAAGTTAAATCTTGAAAAATTTCTTCAGTTTATACAGTAAGTGTTTGAGTTTGAAGAGAAAAATGTCGACACTGCAATTTTTTTTGAACAGATTAATATTCCTTTTCTTTGCTTCCTGTAAAAGAATAACGCAGACTTGATAAAATTTGTTAATGCTTTGATTTGGAATTGAATGTGTAATGTTTCCACTACATTTGGAACTAAAAGCTATTAAAAAATATTTGCACTTCACTTTTTTTTAACGCACTGCTATTTATTTGAACACAACTGTATCTCTCATCGGTTCACGTCATGAGCCACTTTGTTTTGAAAACAAGAATTTACGCCGAATTGCTTTTTGTAGAATGCAGTATTTGAGGGTATAAACAGTGTGTGGTGCTGGATTTCTCTCACGGCAGTTCTTTCTGTGATTGCTACCAACTAAGCATGACCGTTCCCTGATATCTTTCTAAAAAAAATGCTTCCTACTCTACGTGTAACACAAAATTCATAATTCAGCACTGGCTATTTATACTGACTTGGTACATTGAGGTGCAGGACTACCAGTTTAAGGAGATTAGAGCGCAGATGTTTTGTGGGCAAACCCAGACTAGTAACACCTTGATTTTGGTCTATATTTTAGCACTGCTTTCTTTTGCTTCAAGTCGAGCGCAGTGTCCAGTTCTACACTCGGTTCTACGGTACTAACAGACTGGAACCAGACTGCTACATTTTGTCGTTTGTATTTGCGCGGAAGGTCCTGCGCCGGTTAGTTTGAGCCAGGCAATAAGTTGAGCAGATATCGACCGAATATGGAAATGTTTACCGTGTCGCAGCTTTTAGGAACCATGGAGACTGTGCTTAAGACACAGGGGCCCGGGTCTGGACTTGAAGGTTTGTGGCCGTTTAAACCTTTTATTACCTGTTGGAGCTTATTTATAGCGCGCCCTGGCATGAGGCGCGCTCAGCTGTCGGTAATTCGCACCTGCAGGCTGGTCAGGGAGAGGGTGGGAGGCCACACAGAGCTTGTTACAGCCAGGGCAGGGCAACTGGCTGAGGGCAGGCCAGACACAAGGAGTGCTTTCATTCTATTTTCTGCTGAACTCCACAAGTTCCTTCCTGTGCGTCGCGTGGCACACTGGAGGTGATCTATTCCACGTTCAGCCGCTTTATACGTTAGGACTTGTCCTCGTGTGGATTGTGTCCAAAGGAGTGTGTCTGTGTGTCTGTCTCTCTGTCGTTCTCTCGGTCTGTCTGCGTTTGTGTGTTTGTTCCTCTGTCTGTGTCTCTGATTCTGTGTGTGTGTGTGTGTGTGTGTGTGTGTGTGTGTGTGTGTGTGTGTGTGTGTGTGTGTGTGTGTGTGTGTGTGTGTGTTTGTGTTTGTGTGCATGCGCGTGTACGCTCATATGTGCTGCCTGTGTGTCAGGCACCAGCCAGTAACAGGTGGCTATTTTGAGAAAGTCACAAAGCGCCTCGCTCGGGTTCGGCAGGCTAGAAATGTCAAAGTCTGCCCCACAGCAAGCGCTTGTTAGCGTCGGCGTCTTTTGCTTTGGCGCACTCTTTGCTCTCCTCCCTCCGAGCCGCCTCTCCGCTCTCCCAGCCCAAAGCGCCCAGATCAGCAAATATCTGAACCCGTACACGTGAATCGCCAGGCTCCCTGCAGACACAGGAGGGAAAGGAACCTGGGAGCGCATTCGGCCTACCGCCGGCCTGCTCAAGTTTAACCGCCTCATTTATTCACTGAAAAGAAGCTGGTCGTTTTAAGCCTCCATCCAGATACGGTGGCCTTAGACAATTAACCGGAGAGGCAGATCTACCAGGCTGTGGTAGCACCTGCTACATGAGTGGATTTCTGGATTTTAATTAGGAGAACCGTGAACAATGGTCACCTTTTAATAACCACGTAAAACCTAACCTTAGACTTGAAGAGTACCAGTTGAAAGGATTTTGTGCTTTTGTCAAAGTCTGCGAACTCGAGATATTTGCTTAAAATTACAGAAGATGCACAGCTTTCAAGGTAAGTGTGCACAGTAGACTTTTAAAAAATATCTTTTTCTGAGAAAGTGTGAATCAAATAGATATTAAAGGTCAGTTCGCGTTTTTTTGTAACTGACATTTAAAGTTCTATTTTTGCCGAGGTGCAGAGTGAATGGAAAATAACTGTCTGAAAATAAATCTGTGTGGTCGTATCTGGGGTAGTGTGCGGACTGGGCAGGGGAGTAAGACAAACCGTTTTTTGGTGACTGATCCGGCCACAGAATCAGTCGAGGAACAGACTCCCTGAAGCCTCTGTGGGGGTCATTTGAAATGCCTGACCAACCATGTTACTCTCCAATGAAAAGGAGAAGGGGGGGCAGGATTCTTCCAAATAAATGCCACAAGATGGCTTCTGCAAGCATCCGGTTCTGTGAAAAGCCGTACCTTCTGACCTCCTTTTAAGGGACTCGTTTTCAGCTAGCGCGTATTGGGAGAGGAGAGAACTGCCGATGCCACCAGCTCCCCCACCCCGCCTCCCCATCGCCCTCTGCATCCCCTTTCAAATCCTCCGTGAACCGTTTTATTCTTCGGACTGAATGTTGTTCCCCTGGATTTTCCGAGTGTCACACTCCGCGATTGCAGTGGCAACGCAAAGCTGCTAGCGCTGACCCGTCCGCGCGGTTGCTGTAGCGGGGCTACGTGATGCAGCAGCGGAGCGGGTTCTGTCCGAGTGCCAACTGTGGGACGGACGAAACCAGAACAGGGAGAGGGGCGGGGCGAGACGAGAGGCGATGAGTGTGCAGGAGAGTCGCCCGCCGAGGCTCCAGGTGCCTTTTCCACTCCCGCTTTTTGGCAAACGGAGATTTTTACTCCCTTTTTCCTCCTCTTTTTCTCCCCTCGGATGCATTCCCACTTGGACACGGTAACGGCGCGTGTGTGTGTGTGTTAGCACCGTTGTGTGTGTACACGTGTGCGTTTTGTGTGGGGGTGTGTGTGTGTGTGTGTGTACACGTGTGTGTTTGTGTGGGTGTGTGTGCGCGCCTTCTCACACAGCCTGGCATTGCACGCAGTGTGAGATAAGGCGCGAGAGGGAGGGAGAGAGAGGGAGAGAGAGAGCAAGTGAGCGCGCAAGGAGGAATAGAAACCAGCGAGCTTTCTAAATGACATCATTGCTCAGAGGACATGAAAGATGCAGCAGTGAGGCAGGGAGGGGTCTGGTGACAAGCCCCGGCGCACGATTGGCCAAAGCATGTGATGTAATGCATTACTGAGCTGTCCTCTATGGCTTTTAAAATTATTTTCCGAGATACCCATTCAGAGAAACGGCACTTCTGGTCTCCATACTGTGCCTGAACGTCGGGATAGTACTTTTCTCCCACCTCAATGTACAACACAGTCCTGAACATGGAAGACCTGGAGACAGAGTGTCCGAATCCTGAACTGGGCTTCGGGTCGGATCTTTTCTTTTACATAGAGATGGAGGCGCCAGGTAATGCTGCAGTCCATCTGTATGACCGAAATCCTGACGTTTTCAAGGATTTTTGTTTCCTGCTGACAGCTGTGGGAAGAGGTTGGAAATAATCTTCTGCTGTTAACGTGTCCGATTAGGCTGGCCTAACTGTTTCACAACAGTCGTTTTTCGAATGCTTCCTGCACGCTGTAGCTGTGCTGTTATCAGGCATGGGTTTCTATTTTTTTATTTTTTTTACTGCTGTGGACGTGTGCGTAGCAGGAAATCTTTGTGCGTATACTGTAACTGTGTGTATTAACATGACGAGACTGGCGTTTGATGACTGGCACGGCTTGGCTAAATTAACCCCTGTTGGACATACTGCAGCAGCATACCTGTAAGATAATGCGGACTGACCACTGTAGACAAAGGAACACAGTTCTGTGAGTTTAAAAATAGCTTGGCATTTCTGCTTCCTCGTGTTCCGAAGAGACTAGCCAGCTCCCGCAGGTAAATGCCATCAGCGCAATTAATCATATTTGTCATTCGTTTACTAGTTATTGTAGTAGAGAGAAATGCCAAGTAAAGAATGAGGAAGAGATGGGTGAATTTGCAGAATTGACGGCGTTTATTTATATCCATTCAAAGAGGAGTTTTCTTTTTCCAATTAAACGCTGGGACCGACGTTCTCCCTTCCTCTCGTTTCACAAACTAGACCCGGCTTTAGTTTAATTCTTGTTCAATCACAAGCCGGTTGCTTGTTGGAACAACAGTTTAATGTTGCTGTTATTACTGCCCGCGCGGTTCCCTTCATTAAAAACTGCGTGGAATTGGACTGCAGAGAGTTAAGGTTTATTCGGGCAACAGTTGCCCTCATTGTCGTGATTTGCGACTACATCATCCTCCAGGTCGGAGGTAGGAAATGCCAGGTCCCTCTGAGTCACTGTTTTTCATTGCCTTGGCACTCCTAGCGAGCAGTAAAATTCTTCTAACATCACACTTAAATCAGGTGGAAAGGAGCTGGAGGGGGTGCGAGAGAAGGGGGGGTGGGGGGGGTGGGGGGGGGATCTGTGGGGGAGCGCTGGAGCAAACTGCTGCGGATGTTTTACTTTTATGTAATCATTTTTTTAAGATGGCTCCCAAGCCTTTTTTCTGTTTTTTTTTCTTGTTTGAAATTCAAGGCTGCAATGCCATGTCAAATTATTCCTTCATCTCTGTCAGTAACAATGTAACTCTTTATCTCCTGTTGCAGCCTCATCACCTTTTTTCATAATTTTCATTTTTTTAAAATTATTATTTTCATGACCACAGACTGTTGCAGCCAAAAACATTTTTCGTATATCTCTCTTGGACGTGTTTAGGAGGCCTTATGACATATTGAAAAATGGCAGGTAGATTTAAGGTACATATAATTATTAACTGCACTTGCGTGGATGTTCGCATCTACGTTTATTAAGTTCTCTCGTCCTGTCGCCCTTCAGCACTGCCGCCTAAACCGCCGAAGGCCGCCGCCGTCGTAAACAACGGAACAAACAGCAACATGGCTCTGCAGGACTCTGAGTGGTACTGGGGAGATATCTCGAGGTAAGTCCCGCACGCTCGTCACGTCTGTGTCTGCCTGGTGGACTTCGAACCGCTCCTGCTTTTAAAGGGAGAATCACTTTTTTTCCTCTATTGGTTTCTCCTGCATATTGTTTGAAATGCAATTAAAAGTGACCAAATGGCGTTTATAAATGACAAAAATTACCTCAGCCGGGAGTGCAGCACCAGCTGTGGCAAAGTGGGAACGTGCAGTAGCGATCAGTCGCTTCGCCGTTTCCCCCGCCCAGTTAAAGTATTCTAGCTCTAGCCGATGGATCAATTAATCAGTGAATCAGTGATTCGTTGGGATCCTCGATCAGGCCCACGTTTGCTGCAGGTTCTCTCTCATGGGCGAGTCAGGGCGTGGGTGGGTGGGGGGTGTGGGGGGGGGGACTCCATGGCAGATTCGGTAGCGAGGAATGAAATTTAGCGCTACGTGCTTCGGCTTAGCGACGAGCGAGGGGGGATGACCAGAATAGACAGGCATGTACGATTACAGTATTCTTGTGTCAAAGCTCATCAAGGACCCTAAATGAAGACTAATGTCTCACAAGGGACAGGGTTGCCGGAGATCATGTTACTGGGGGAAGAATGATTCCGTCCGCGCCTAATCGCGAAGACGCACGCTTTTTTCGGAGGGTCAGGGAGCTGATATGCTCATGAAACAAATGGCAACTGTAATCTAACTCCCAGTGTATTTTTTTTTTTCTCCTTCGTTCCCTCACTCATTTTTATTGTTGCTTAATTGAAATTCAAGTGAATACTTTCGTAGAGACTTACATTAGCACCAAGGCTGATTATAAGGTTTTTGTTTAAGTCGTTAGGTTTCATTCCGTCTAATTAACAGTTCATCCCTTGTAAAGACACATTTAACTGCTGTTCGATCAATGTAGCTGGGACTGGACTTCAGAGTATCACTTTTGAGCCTTATTTGCTGCTTTGCCAATCGATACATTTATCTACATTTATTTTGCTTTGTGTTCAGAAGCAGTACCTGCCTTCTCATGTCAAATGTCAAAGTCGTCTTAGCTAGTGGGCACGGTTTGTACTTGTTAGGAAAACCAGGTATCTTGTATTGTTGGCGTGCTCGTTGAGGGGACTCTCACCAAGCAATGTCCAATGACCCAGTGAAGTGATCAGGACACTGCTCGGCGAAAGGTTACAACCTTTGGGTGACATGTTAAACTGATGCCCTGCCTCACTGTGGTAATTAATGGACCCAGGGTACTTTTCAAAAGAGTAACACTGGCATCCTGGTCAAATTCCCAAACTGGCTTTGTACATCTGACAACCTAATTTTCCTCCTCACAATTGATTGGCTGTACAACCTACCAAACTTGATTCTTCAGGTTGTCACTGCAACTGCAAATGCCAACCGAGTTCAGTTGACCTACTTTACCTGATTAGATGAAGGTTAATGATAACTTCTTACAATTATGTTTCTGTTTTGGCATTAAAAACAATTTATGTCTGAAGACTATTGTGCACTCATCTAAGCTCGCCATATTGCGTCCTGTAGGGAGGAGGTGAACGAGAAGCTGAGAGACACAGCTGATGGTACATTTTTGGTCCGAGACGCCTCGACCAAAATGCATGGGGACTACACTCTTACACTGAGGTATGTGCTTTTCATTAGACTGACACGGAGTAAAGATACATTTTTGCCAGACTAACACGCAATTAAGAAATCTATTCTTAGTAAATGAGCGTACTTGTTGTATAATGGTTAAGGGACCAGGCTTGTAATTCGGAGAGTGCAGGCTTGATTCACAGGACGTTAACAAGGTGCTTAACTAGAACTGTTTCAGTAGATATATATATTTCTTATTTTTATTTTTTAAATGTAAATTGCTCTGGATAAGAGTATCTGCTAAATGCCGAAATGTAAATGTATTTGTAATGTGGCTTACAGAAAAGGAGGCAACAACAAATTGATCAAGATTTTCCACCGGGACGGAAAGTACGGATTCTCAGACCCTTTGACTTTCAACTCTGTAGTGGAGCTCATCAATCACTACAGGCACGAGTCACTGGCCCAGTACAACCCCAAACTAGACGTGAAACTCCAGTTTCCGGTATCCAAACACCAGCAGGTAAAGGGCAGCCGTCGCGCCTCTTAAACCCATTCTGCCTGCTGTTAAAATACAATACGGACCGGTTTTAGTTCATTATGTCCCGATGAGATGATTTGATTTCGAAATAAATGTATTAAAAACCGTCGGTGTACCCAGCTGATTTTGTACGGCCGACGTTTTTCCACGGGCCAGTCGAAGGTGTTTTAGCGAAATTGGCCGTGCAGTTCTGAAGGTCTGTTTGTCATTGGCTCACAGGATCAGGTTGTCAAAGAAGACAGCATAGAAGCAGTGGGGAAGAAGCTGCACGAGTACCACCTGCAGTATCAGGAGAAGAACAAGGAGTACGACCGGCTATACGAAGAGTACACGCGAACGTCACAGGTACACCGACCCCGAAATGTGTAGGCTAACAGCTGTCCCGCAGGGCACCACGGATCCCCCCCTAACCCGCAACTTTGTGTCCTCAACAGGAAATTCAAATGAAGAGGACGGCCATCGAAGCCTTCAACGAGACGATCAAAATATTCGAAGAACAGTGCCAAACGCAAGAGCGATACAGCAAGGAGTACATCGAGAAGTTCAGGAGGGAGGGGAACGAGAAAGAAATCCAGAGGTTGGTGGGCGGGTCTTTTTTTTGAGCAGAATGTATATCTGGCTTGATATCTGGCTTGAAGGTTAATTTAAAAACAAATGTGTGAAACTCAAATGAATGGCACCTGCATGCCATTTTGTTTGGTAGCCCTTTCCTCTTTAATGGACTGTTGGCACTTCCTGTGTCCCATGACCCAAAATTGTAATGGTGGTCTAAAAAGGCACATTTTCCTTAAATGGCTGTTTCTCAAACACCTGACAATAAAACTCATTTAAAATGTACATTAGGATTATTTTGGTCTGTCGGCACTGTTTTTACGATGATGGAGTTGGTTTGTGCGTTTTGGAAATTTGGCCTTGTAGAACTGATGTTGAGAAACAAATTAGTTTTTCAACTTGTGATTTCACTGCTCGAATTTATGCATTTATAGGCTGTATGCATGCATTTACAGGCTCTGTGCAAACACTGATCGTACAAACACACTAAGAAATACACCTATAAATATTTACTATGCAATGTAAAGGACATTTTCCATCATGCGTTTTATTTGTATTTGGAGAAAAAAATTGGAGGTGGTCTGTAGGATAAGACATAAGCCGGGAACACAATGTACTATTTTTCAGTCACGTCAGATTGGGCAGGGCTGTTCTTTGATACAGACCGATTTAATTCTTGGAGCGAGTCCAGTAAGCTTTTACACATGATCACTAATCACCGGGTACATTAATCAATGTAATGTTTTTTGTGGCATGTGTAATGGACTGCATTGTCCATTATGCACTGTTGCATATGGTTACCTGACAAAATGCTCAGCATGCAGTCAGCTTTTTTTTCTCTTGCTATTTGCTGTACTTGTTTTTGCACCTGTACATTTGTCACTACCTGGACATAAATTAAATTTTAACATCCTGGCATTTCCGTTAGTGTGGGAAGCAGCTTTTTAACAGAGTGTAGAACAGACGGGGAAATCATAAGATATAGGGCCCATGCAAACAGAAATGGGTCCTTGATGTTTTAACAATGACGGTGCACTTGTCCCGTCGCCAAATGCACGCTCTGAGCACGAGCGAGCGTTTCTGTGCTGACTCCGTCTGCTCCGTCCTCGCCACCCCCCCCCCCCCCCCCCCCCGCCCTTCCCTCCCCCCTCAGAATCATGGGAAACTACGAGAAGCTGAAGTCGAGGATCAGCGAGATCGTGGACAGCAAGCGCCGCCTGGAGGAGGACCTAAAGAAGCAGGCGGCCGAGTACAGGGAGATCGACAAGAAAATGAACAGCATCAAGCCTGACCTCATCCAGCTCCGCAAGACCCGAGACCAATATCTCATGTGAGCCCTGCGCCTCTCCTGCACCGATTAGATTAGAGGAAGTTTGGCGTGCCGCCGGTTAGAAAATACACAAACACGAAACTCTGCACAGCGCAAGGACACGGCACAACACGGTTTATTAAAAGCACAGACCTCGCCGCGAAGCGACGTGAAAAAGACGCACGGAATCCCGGGCCCGTTTCTGTTTAGGGAACCTGCCTCGTAGGGCTCATTTCAAAGCTTTGTAGATGCGGGCACAAAACTGTTAAGAGCTGGCTTGGTTTTAAAAGATTGGCACCACAGCCTGCTTCCTGCTAGCAGAGTGTCTTTATTAGATTTTTAATGGACTTCTTTTTGATTGAGTTCTGTAATCTTTCTCTCACGTAGGTGGCTGACGCAGAAGGGAGTGAGACAGAAGAAGCTCAACGAGTGGCTGGGAATCAAGAACGAAAACATAGAAGAGTAAGCCTCCCGTTCTTCCCGTGCATGCCTCCCGTTGTCGGGGCAACGTTAGCGGGAATGGCGCCAAAGCCGCTAACCCCTCCCAATCTCTTTCTTTTTTTTCTTTGAAATGCTTTTTATCGTCGCGCCATTATTTTGAATGCCAATTGTTCAGCGATATGACTAATGTCCAGTTTCGGTGGGTTACATTTTCCAGAAAATAACAAAACAAAACGAAACAAAAAAAAATGCGTTTTTTCCACCGACAGTCAGTACTCCATGGTGGACGACGACGAGGACCTCCCGCACCATGACGAGCGCGCCTGGAAGCTCGGCAATCTCAACCGACTGCAGGCGGAGACCCTCCTCCGGGGGAAGAGGGACGGGACCTTCCTGGTTCGGGACAGCAGCAAGGCGGGCTGCTACGCTTGCAGTGTCGTGTACGTTCCACTTCGTTCATAGTTCCTTTCCTAAAAAAGGGCTCTTTCATAGACCATTGTCTCAATTTTCTTTTATGGTGAAGCTTTGGTGGACATAGAATGTATGCAACAGACAAACAAGGGGGACAATATTAAACAAAATTATAAATACCAAAATTATGGCTAAGGAGAGGTCTAAAGGAGAATAATAACAGAGTGCATAAAGGCCCCCTTTGGCTACTGGGAATGATCAAATTTACCGTAAATCAATCTTTTTAATGAAAAGTAAATAATAAAAAATTTAAATCAGTCCACAGTTTTCCTGAGAAGTATGCATTTGTGAATGAATCCTGGGGAATGTAGTTGTTTGGCAATGCGAGGTGCCCACCTGGTCAGTGGCCCTTTTAAAGCTCGCACTTAAACGTGTGGAACATCTAAATTTAACCAGTTCCCACAGTTTTATTATTGAATTAAACATGAGGTATTCTGTGACTGGTAGGTTAGTCAGTATGCAATCCTCTTATTAGTTCCCTCTCACCCCTCACTATTAAGGAAAGATGGAGCCTAGTGTATAGAACAAGTCTAATTTTCCCAATCTCAATATTCTGGATTTTGTTCCAGCAGAAATGGTAATTTCCAACATCTAATGAACTGCTAATTGAGTTATAGTCTGTTGGTAAGCTAGCTTACATACATCTGATTTATTGACACATTGTTTGCTCAAAGAGAAAAATCAACAAGTCCTAAATGCTGAAAAAGTGTGTACAGCTGGTTACTGAAATCGGCCTGCAGGATGATAAAAAAAAAAAAAAACATGTCAATGAAACCTGCATTGTTAATCTAACACAGTAATTGTGGCGGCCCAGAAATACCTTATTTCAGTTACCTTAATCAATTATAGGATTGTGTAATTACTAGGACTGAATATGGGGAGACCTGGTACGTAAACGTATAGACTAATTATAGGTTACAATGCATTTTTAAATTTGCTCTGTACTTTACCCCTTCAGAGTGGAAAGCGAGGTGAAGCACTGCGTCATTAACAAGACGCCCACAGGGTACGGGTTCGCCGAGCCTTATAACCTGTACAGCTCACTAAAGGAACTGGTCCTGCACTACCAGCACACGTCCCTGGTGCAGCACAATGACTCCCTGAATGTCACGCTGGCCTACCCCGTGTACGCCCCCCAGAAGCGGTGAGCGCCCTTCCCACGCCCCAGGACTAGCGACGGACGACCGACGAAGCCACGCCATCAAACGCAAACGTTTCAGACAGTTTTTCCGCCCGGACATACGGGGTGGGGAGAGGGGGCGGGCGCATTTTGCCCGAGACTCTTCTGACCGCTCGAAAATACAACGGCGGAACAAATACCCTTAAGTCAGACATTTTGAGTAGTGTCCAACTGCAGAAAGAGTTCTCGGTCTTTCTGGCTTTCACAGGAAACCCAGGCGGAGAGCATTGAAGCCCTCAACAGAGAACAAGGAGGCTTATTGTCAGTGGTGCTCATTTTCATTCTTTCAAGCTTTATCGGCTGGAGAGTCAAAGTCAACGACTTCTGAGGTGCATATTTTGGTGCTGTGCCCCCCGTTTGTCTGTAAGAGACAAATGCCAGGTTCAGAAAGCTGTACAGTGTTGGAAGTGGTCCACGCACTTGTGTCAAGTGTTCATTAACAAGCTGGATCAACTAATTAATGTAGCAAGACGGCACTTTTTCCACAAAATATGGACTCCTGAATGGACTTTAATTCAAGCGTTGTGTCAGGAGAGACTATGTTGGCAAGAGTGTGGATTTTTTTTCTATTTTCTGTGGGAAGCGTAGCCTATAGGGCAGACTTAAGCCTGCTCTCAACTATGGACAATCAAAACCGGAGCAGGACTTGAAGCGGACTCGGTACATGTCACTTTGTACATATCCAGAGGACAATGTGTATCAACGCAAAGTAATTGAACCTATATTACCAAAAACTTATTTTTGTTTGTTTTCGGTTTTAATGTGAATTCTGCTATGCAATGGTATTTTTTCATCAGAGAAGTTTTATTTTATATGTACCCCCCATATCCCTGGTGTGCTTTTCCTTGCTTGAACGGTTTTTGTGTACGTTACGTGGTCATGTCTGCGTTCAGTAGAATCTTTTACATGTCAAAATGTCAAGAAAGGTGTTGCCATCACAAAAGTATGCTTTTGTTTGTTTTATCTGCGACTAGATCTTAAGTCCACTATAAATAATTTAATAAGTCATTATTTTGTTTTTATTAGTTTAGTTTTTACTTCAGGCTCATTTCCTCTAAGCAGCGCCTATTGAAGATATCGCTTTCGACATCATAACAGCCAATATAAATCCTGTAAAATTGTGATTTAAAAAAAAAAAAGAAAAGAAAAATAAAACCTCCTCCCCCAAACTCATAATACCAATGGTTTTTCCCCTGATGTTAGAACACTGTACATAGATGCAAATGATATTGTAACTGGCTGGGTGCATGCCTGACGATGGGTATCCTCCTGGTTTTTGCATGCTCTTTGTCCCATCTCAAAAACATCAGTCTAATTGGTTCTATCATCAGCTCATTTTAAAACCATTTTTTTCTTCCTTGAAGAGAGAGAAGCGATTTGGAGTTTGGGAAAGCAGCAAGATGTAAATCATCACTTAGGAGATGAGAATGTTACTTTGTCATCCCTATTTCATGTGTTTTTTCTGTATCAGAAAATTCCAGTCTTTTACATGGAGGAAGTAATTAATGTTTATTGGTCCTGAATTATGTTGCTGAATTCCATGTGATGCCAATAATTATTAAATACTGAGATAATAAAGTACCAAATTCATGTAATTGACCTGCCCAAATTACTATTTCTTCCTCGTAGTGCATACATGTTAATACTGTTTTTCCCCCAAATAATTTTAGTTTTCATTCATTTGATCCAGTTTAGTCCCATTTTAGCTATGCATTTCGTCGTCCTTTTTCTTTTTTATACCGTATAACACCATGTACTAGAGACATTAAACGTTTTAGATTAAACATTTTATTTCTTCATTTTGAGTTCACTGAAAAGTTTTTTAAATCTCTAACTCATTTTGACAGTGAACAGCTCTTGAAACGGTTTCCCTCATGTACTCAGTCTACTGAAAAGGTAATATTGTCATTTTACCACAATTTTTATGGCAAAATGGCACTAAAAAGGAGAGATGTTCTTGCTCTTTTAAAAAGAATATCCTTTTTTCCATTTTGCTTGCGAGAACTACCATGACTGCTACTTTTGCCAAATGCAGTCATTAAGATTGTATAGCTCTTAGCATGAATATAATGCATACTGGTAGTACTGTATGAGAATAATACTGTACATTGCGTTATTGCCTTTCACTAGAACAAAACATGTAACAGTTATCCAAAAAATACCATGTAGTTACTGCTCACTCTTGTGATCTGCATTTGTAAACATGAATTGGTTTCCCACATCCCGCTAACAGTGGAATAAAGCTGATCGACGTACATTTTAAAATGCAACAACTTAGTGGTACAAAAGTATGTTCCCTTGTTTCCTTTTTAGTAACAAGAAACATTTGGTGCAGACAGTATTATACTGTAAATTGTTTTGGTGCTAAATGTAACCTTTTGATGTTTTTTATTTTTTTTTGTTGTTGTTGTTTTCCTCTCAGACCCACAGATTCCTACAGTAAAGTTAAAATAAGCTAAGCGCACATGTCATTCCATGGAATGGACAGTAGAAAGGAGCCATGTTCACATTGTAGTTTTGCACCTTATTGGACTTGCTCTTTCTCGGCTCCTTTCCACCTTTTTCGCTTGGAATATTTGTACAGAAAAAAAACTATTAAAACATGCTATTGTCCTGCAGTGTGTATGACAAAGGATAACTTTCCTTTCTTCTTCTTATAAATGCAAGTCACTATATAGGAAATAACTGGGTTTTTCTTAATTTTTTCCTTAGGTTTTCCTTTGAAAAATAAGGACTTGAGTTCACTTTGACCTGTTATATTCAATCCATTAGTAACTGTTGTGAGGCTGCTTGGCCTGATCTTTTGGTTGTTTCTGCTTTGCCTCTGTACCCTAATTTAACAAATCAACATTACGGCTATGTGGCCTAGAAGGGCAGAACTTGCACATTTTACTGCTAAATTTCATCAGTGTTTCCTCTTTGTTACAATTCTGTACTGAGGTCTGGTTAAAGAAAATAAAAGTTTCTTCAAACAAGATGAGTTATGCGTTTACATTCTTGGTTTTTGAGGTACATCAGGAAATGTTTTATTTTGGTAACGTCACTGAAATGGGTAAATGTGCAGGTGCTTGCTTTGTCACTGAATATTGTTGCATGGTAATGGATAATAATGGATCCCGGTAATCTCCAACAGTCAAATCAGACCAATTAAATCTCACTTTCTATATTATAATGCAACTAATATAATTCAGGTGGGTACTAGTCATTTTAGACTACAACATCCAGGTTGTTAAAGCTTGCCGGTCAGCCAGAAAGCTGTGTTGAAGAGCAGCAAGCAGCTTTATTTTTTATTTCACACTGTAGGTTGGTTTTTAGCAAGCTAGGTAGAAAATGGATTCGCTAATTTTTAAAGCCTAGCTAACTGTAATGCAATGTTCAGCTAGCATAGGTACAATGTAATATGGTGACCATTTTAGGATCTGTTGCTCCTCATACACATACACTCCTACTCCACCTTCCCCCCCTTCTTCCTTATTAGAAATATCATACGCAAACATTAGGAACGAACAAATGCAAGAAGGTATAAATACACACATGAATGGAATATTAATCTTCTGAAAAATAATTGTAATTCATAAAGCATAATTGAAAATAATTTATTTTGTTAAATATGCATTTTTGTCAGCATACACACTACCGTTAAAAAGTGTGGAATCGCTGAGACATTTTTATGTTTTTGAAAGAAATTGATGCTTTTATTCACCAAGGAGTCATTAAATTGCTAAAACAAAATGCAGTCAAGACATTGATAATCTTAACCCCTTGGCGCAGATGGCAGATTTGGTCTATTTAGGGCGTGCTCTGTTTAAGGCTTCATAACTCCAGGTGTGAGCATCACATAAACTTTGTAAATGGCTTAAATGAAACAAGAGAGGTGTACGATTTACAATACAAACTTAGATTTGTTTATTTTCACAATTTAAGTCAAAATAAAGTGCCACAAATGCAAAGAAACTTTGAAAGATTCTACAAAAAAATGTTTTTTCTTTAGTTTGCAACAAAATACTGAGAGCTACATAAGTGAAATCATAAACTCCATGTCCACAAGTTTTGCAAAATCTGAGGATGATATGCAGAACTACTAAAGGTCTATGGTGCAAAATATAGGCAGTGTACCCTGTTGTCCATTAGTGTCTCCAAATCTATCCAAATGGCTAAATTGTGCACTGCTCTAAAAAAAATAAAAATGCTATATTTAACTACAAATCAACAGTTTTGGCTCATAAAGCCTCACTTTTGCATAATTTTCAAGTGGAAATTACTATATTTTCATATAGGGGGGTAGATATCTATGGGTCCAAACCCCCTATGCAAAACATGTCATAAAATTAGTTTTGTCCATTTGTCCATTAAGCATATACATTTGCTCCTTCTGATGGCTTAAGATAAAAACATTGATATCACAGTGTTACATACACCTAAATATGTTGGCTAATCATTCACTCTTCTACCTCAATAAAGCATCACTTGTCCCTGTACTTTACAGTATGTATACTTTTGTCCTGGGATTGCATTGTTCTGTAGTTTTTTAAAGTTTTTTAATGTTCCTAGTCAAAATGACTCCAAGGAATCTACCATATATAGTCAATTGGAATGAGAATTTGTCATGCCCTAAGAGACAAGTATATACACCATAGCCTATATTATGTACGATAACATGAACATAAAATAGTATTCCACCATTTGCAAAATGCTGCCAAATGTTCTATCTTCAATGAATATGTGAATGTTTCCAATAAATAATTTTATTTTAATGTATAATTAATTGATAAGGGGTAGGAACTAATAAGTAGTCACTTCCTCCTACTCCTTTTCGAACATGTGTTTTTTTTCTTTCTTTTGGTTTGTATTTTGTTACATGTTCGAAATAAAGTTTTTTCAATTCAATTAAAAAAAACATCGGTAGCCTACAAAAGTTTTTATTCAATTTAACGATTACACGTAGGCTAGCCTACTAGTACAGTATGTGAAATGCACTCAAAATGCGAAAATAACAATCGGGCTATCAAACATATTGGAAAGACAGTGCGAGTGGAAACACGAA
The DNA here is from genome assembly GCA_029718625.1 of Synaphobranchus kaupii. Lineage (NCBI taxonomy): Eukaryota > Metazoa > Chordata > Actinopteri > Anguilliformes > Synaphobranchidae > Synaphobranchus > Synaphobranchus kaupii. Next base: position 50,484,098 of record CM056376.1, on the reverse strand, counting down.
CGTATGTAGCCAGCGAGCATTTTAGACGCAAAAATACTTAGCCTACATATCGGGAAAGGGAAACCCCTCCCTAATGCGTTTTCTATAGAGCTTTAATACCAGACCTTTAAACGGAAAACTGCTGTTAGCTGGGCTGTAGTAAATTGTTCAAAGCACCCCAAAAAGACACGACATATAGCTACCGTTGCTAAGGTTATAATGTAGGCTACTCTATTGGATAAAAAAGCCGACAATTAAACCAGAATGAACTGTAATGAATGAGACAGTCTTACAGAGCATTAGTCGACGTTTCAGATAGTGTAATACCGGTAAAAAGTGTTGTATATTTCTCAAACCGATTGTACCAGACAATAAATGACCACTGAATTTTGAAAGGAAGGGTTGTATATTTATTTCATATTTAGTAGCATATATTGCTAGTGGTAGAACTTTCACAGTTTGTTTTGCATTTGAGTGAGCAGGGCTTTTCACAGCTTTCCTGACATAGGATCAGGCTATTGTTGGGTTTATCTTGTTGCTATGACGGAATTCTAATTTTATATGATGAATAAATATTTTTATGAACTCAAACATAGACTCTATTGTCCACTATGTCACGCATGGGTAGGTATAGACTAGGTGCGGGTTGCTTGTTAAATGGACTTGCTACGGGAAATAGTGATACTTAGAAACTCCGTCACGAATCGTCTACCAATAAGGCCATGTAAAAAAAAAAAAGTTGTTGATAGTCCCCGCCCGACATCCGAAAAAGGCCCCGACGACTTTTTTTAATTTTTTTTACAGCCTATACCTGGTGCTTAAATAAAAAATAAAATAAAATAAAAACCGCCCTCCCTACGACTTTTTTTTTTCGATCAACAACTTATTTTTTTTACATGGCCTAATGTTAAAACACAGAGTTTGTGATTTCCACTAATAGTTTGGCTGCAGTAGCAACGAATGTGAACATTTAAATTTGAGTAGGGAATTGGGGCGGGACTTTTGATAAGCAGGCTGCTTTTTTCCCGTATCCCTTTTCGGCAGGTACTGTGTTTGTTCAAGGCATATTACAGTACTTGTGATGAAGTGTGACTATATGCATGCCGAAATAAATAAATAAATAAATAAATGTCTCAGCTGAGCAAAAAGATCCCACCGGCGTCACCTTCTAGCAAAGGAGTTAAACTACTATTTCCATTTCATTCTATTTATGCTTTAGCAATTATAGCCATTTTTACAGCACCAATAATTACCATAAATGTAAATAATCATATTTAATATTTGGTTGCATATCCTTTGCATGCCGTGACTTCCTGATGTCTGTGACCCAACAACATCAAAAGACTTGATATCTTATTGTCAGGTACTCTTACAAGCGATACTATAACCTCTCTGCATTTGTATGGATCTCTATGGGAATTGGGGGGTGGGACTAGATTAAGCTGTAAATTACACGGGAATAGTATTGGCTAAATGGTTGTAAGTCATCAAGGGTATGAGGTATCAAACGAGCCTCAAGCCACCACTATATATGCAGTAGATATGGATGGATAACTTTAATGGTAGTTTCTCCTGACTCATTTTTCTATTGAACTCTACTGAAAAATAAGTCCGGAGAAACAACCCTTAAAGTGATCCATCCATATCTACTGCATATCTGGCAGCAGAGTGATGGTTTGAGGCTCGTTTGATATCTCACACCCTTGATGACTTACAGCCATTTAACCAACTGATGATGTTGGGTCACAGACATCAGGAAGTCATGGCATGCAAAGGATATGCAACCAAATATTAAATATGATGACTTTATTTAAATTTATGGTAATTACTTTTGGTGCCCTAAAATGGGGGGGACTGTGTAAAAATGGCTACAATTGCTAAAGTATAAATAGAATTAAATGGAAATAGTAGTTTGTAACATTATCAATGTCTTGACTGTATTATTTGAGCAATTTAATGCTACCTTGGTGAATAAAAGTATCAATTTCTTTCAAAAACATAAAAACGTCTCAGTGATTACAAACTTTTGAATGGTAGTGTATACATACACTTATTGTGCCAGATTGCATGGGAAATGACCAATTGGAGCAATTGGTGTGAAAACATTAAGTTAATTAATCCTGTAGCAATAAAAGTACATCAGAGCAAACAAATTAGGTCAGTGAAAGCTTCTGCAGGTCTGCGAAAGACCTCAAGAAAAGAAATTATTTCATGTTAGTTTGGAGCTGCCTTGAGTACCTATGTACCTTGATCATGGTGTCGCCTACATTAAAGGGTAATTCCACCAAAAAACAACATTAACATTATTTAACAGATCAAGGTGCAACTAATTAAGTCTCTCTGTGTCGCTGGTCAAAACAATATGTGAACCGAAATATTGACAGCTGAAGTTACAAATTTGGTGGAGGTATATATACGTCAAAATGATGTACACCTCTACCACTTCCTTGTTTTTGAAAGAGTACAGTGGCGTCAAGTGGGCAACATGGGCACGTAGGCGGAGCCAATGAGGGAGGAAACAATGCTGCGTCTTTCATTGTTCTGAGAAGGGGCACATCGTAGATCAAGCTAGCTATCATTGCTATTTTATTATAATATCAGAAAATTACATTGATATGTTCTTTCCTAAAGAAACAACTAAACCAAACAGGACTTGAGTGCTGTCGATTACAGTGTGGACAAATGATACAACTCAGTGGCCTCCGGTATCATTCCCTGACACATTCCTCTGCCTTATTAAATTACCTGGTAAGGAACCGTGTCAACTAACGTTACATTATGATCCATGACCATGAAAAGTAGACTTAACATTGGCGAGCTGACCATAATCGAACTGTTTCGCTTTGAACATTCGATTACAGAAGCAATGTTAACGATTTAATTTTCTGGGCTATTGTTGTTAGCTGTTGTTAGCCACGGGTTTCTTGACACTAAGCAAAGGTGCAAATCCGGGTTTTTAAATCAGTTTGCCATGCAGTAGCTAACCCTGCATTCATTTATGGCATGAGATCGCATATCGGAGGTAGTAAATGCATTATTTCCGCGTCATTACCGACATCAGTGCGTTCGAGTTGCACAACTAGGAAAGTTTTGGCTTTGCTAGCAAACATAGCTAAAACAGCTTACAACTACAACAATAACGCTTTAACTTTTAATTGTATACATTTATCATTCTGTATCGGCATGTTGGCCGATACAAAAATATTTCATACTGAAAAACGAGAGGTCGGGGATGATTTCCGATCCCTGATTTCTGACATGGAAAGACCGGGCCCTGAGTAGCCAAAGTGTTACAGACTTCTGGCTAGGCTGGCTAATGTTTTCACGATACCAAATGTAGATAAATGAAGGACCGTGTTTTACTAAATGAATGCCCGTATTTCCTCCATTTTCTGGAGACTCCAGCTAATGTTGGTGGTATTTTTTCAGTAGGCTAGAACTGTAACGTTAGTGGCTAACTCGTCAGTGAGTAACGTAACCTCTCTCGAAGAGCCGCAGGGTGCAGAACTAGTAGTAAAATACCCAGCTTCTCAGCTTCATTGTATTCAGTGGGAGTGGCAAGCTGTGACTGGTGTTGTCTGACACCGCAGAGTAAGCGCTTGGCTGTTGTAGTTCACAGTAAAGCAGGTACCTGGTACATGGGCAGTAGTTTGGGGCTACATCTCTGCTCTCACTACAGGTAGAGTTGGCTGAGAGCTCATTTTAATCAGGAGGAGAGCATTTTTCGGTGCAATTCCCCTTTAATGGATATTGTTATGTAACTAAGGTTTTAGATGGAACAAAAGGCTGAAGCCCAACGTTTGCTGTCTGCTTATAATATTTCTTTAAAAATGCACCCTTCTCAAGGTTACATACAATGCATGCTCCTTTCGTTTTAATGGCAAATGGACTTCTAGTTCATTATAATTATAATTAATAATTCTAGTTAATTATTATGTGTTAAATGTTGTATGCAATGATTTGCAAGCTTCTAAAGTGCGAGGGAATTTGAAGCTAGGTAATGCATAGCTATCTAACATGCATGTTAAGCCACTGTGAACATGCCATTTCTCAGAAAAGATTAGCTGTATGATTGCATTCACAGTGTAATGGTTAGCATGTCAATTCATGACCTGAACTGTGAAGTTTTCTGATTGTCTTTGTAAAAAGGGGGAAATGGTTTCACATTGACTCTCATAGAGGCAGTCATAGCAATCTTACCACACGGAGGTCATGTGAGAGTTAATTTAATTTACTTTAATTAAATTATTTTATAAACTTTTTCTTGATTGTTTTCACTTGCACAGAACAAAATAGCATTTTTTTTCCTCAAGAGCCCCTACAATGATCACCATTGGAACCCCTATATAAATATTTTACAACACCTTTCTGCGATGCAGTGGCTATTTAACATGCTAGTACATGAAAGCATGTCTAAATTGTTGTCATTACATTGAGACATGTAACAAACTTTTGCACAAAATGTAATTATTTCAGTGATCACAATATTACTGGAAATATAAACAGAATTAAAATATTTCAATTTTGATTAGTACCCCTAGAACTCCTTCAAAGGCACAAGTTCAAGAATCGCTTCCCTAAAACACAACCAAAATTCGCTAATTGTTTTTTTTTTATGAGTAATGGTAATGTTTAATGTGTTTAAACACCAGGTGGCAGCAATTTTACCGGTCTCACTGCAATGACAAGTCTTTCTCAATTTCCATGCATGCACATGGAAGATGAAATGGTACATCTTCAACTGCCATCTGTTGAAATGAAACACTTCAATCTCCACCTTTAGTAATAGTGAGGGAAATTGTATATCCCTTATAACATTTCTTTATAGAATTCTGTTGATGTCTTGCATATTAATCTTTTGGCTTCCAAATGGCAGTGAAAATATTTTTTGAGACTTCTCAAGGAAAGCAGTCCTAGGGGGTCAATTGCAGTGTGCTTAGCTGGAGTTTAAACTCTGGTTTAAACCCCTAGCCCTCAAACTGCATTACAACTGGAACAGCTATCCAAATCTGTGAAATGAAGATCAGCTGTTCCAGCTGTGATACAGTTCTGTGGTCTAGGGCTTTAAACCTGAGGTTTAAACTCCGGATAAACACATAGCAATTGGCACAGGTTGCCTATTCATTTGAAACATTGATGTATTTAAGCTTATGAGTATGTAATAATTACAGCATATGTGCAATATGTTTTCTGTTTTGTTTACATGTCATCATTCAGAAGCAATTCATTTTCTCATCTTACGTATCCCAGCTCATGGCTTTAATGAAAATGGTGGAGCCCTTTGTCAAACACCTAACTGGTCGAAATTGCAGCTTGTGTTCACTTACATGTTCAGACATGTCAAATTATACAGTTGGGAAAGGTCCTTCACCAAAGGTAGTTTTAAGTATTTTCGTACAGCGGCTTCATTTTTAGGAAGTTTAATTTACACCATAAACCTAATGCCAAACAAACTAGATGCAACTAACAAATGTAGAGAGTCTTGTTTAAGCCTTCTGGTACTTTAGCTGACCCCACAAAAATGACTTGTTTTTAAATCCTTGTGAAGCCTTTGAGGCATGCTTTGTGATATTGGGCTTTAAACAAATAAAACTTGACTTGACTTGACTAAGGGCATTTTTTTCCTGGACTTTGTATATTAGGAGAGGGAATAAACACAAATGGAAGTATGTATCTTTCTAAACCACATTGAGCTGCTTGACAAGTAATGCTATGTAACTATCTTCACCTCTTCATCTTCTTCTTGTTATAGACATTTTTGTGTTTAATAGCAAGTAAAATTTATATACATCCAGTCTTATAATGGCCTCTGTCTTGATAGCTAATTCTGTAATATTTCATTATCACGTTCTCCAGCCAGATCCCATGCATGTACTGCATGTATACAGTTGTGTTAAAAAAAATAGCAGTACATCAGTAACCTGATGAACCACTGTTATTAGTAGTAGTGATATTTCTGCATGGCAAATAATTTACTTGTAGATGTAGTAGTGTAATATAAAAACAACAGACCCAACTGTCATGACATGCACGCTGCTTGTTCTGAGTAATTGACTCATTCATTGAAAGGGGCGTGTTCAAAATAATAGCAGTGTGGAGTTTAATTAGAGAATTCATTCATTCTGTGAAAAAACAGGTGTCATTAATTGTCCTTTATTAAAGAAGAAGGGAAGCAAATGTTTCACACATTGTTATAAAATATATTTCCTTTTGAATTTCTAAGTAAAATGGGCCGTTCCAAACATTGTTCGGAGGAACAACGTAATTTGATTAAAAAGTTGATTGGAGAGGGGAAAACGTATAACGAAGTGCAGCAAATTATAGGATGCTCAGCTAAAATTATCTCAAATGCTTTAAAATGGCAACAAAACCCCGAAACACGCGGAAGAAAACGAGCAACTACTGTTAAAACGGATCGAAGAATAGTCAGAATGGCAAAGATTCAGCCAATCATCACCTCCAGAAAGATCAAAGATGATCTAAAATTACGTGTAAGTGCTGTTACAGTCAGAAGACGTTTGATCGAAGCTAAGCTATCAGCAAGAAGCCCCCGTAAAGCACCATTGTTGAAAAAACGGCAGAATCGGTTCAAATTTGCAAAGGAGCACATCGATTGGCCCAAAGAGAAATGGCGTAACATTCTGTGGACTGATGAGAGTAAAATTGTTCTTTTCGGGTCTAGTGGTCGTCGACAGGACGTCAGACGACCCCCGGGTACTGAATTCAAGCCACAGTACACTGTGAAGACAGTGAAGCATGATGGCACAAAAATCATGGTATGGGGATGTTTTTCATACTACGTGTTGGGCCTATTTATCGTATACCAGGGATCATGGATCAGTTTGAATACATCAAAATACTTGAAGGGATTATGTTGCCGTATGCCGAAGAGGAAATGCCCCTGAAATGGGTGTTTCAACAAGACAACGACCCCAAACACACAAGTAAGCGAGCAACATCTTGGTTCCAGACAAAAAGGATTGAGGTAATGGAGTGGCCAGCTCAATCCCCCGACCTCAACCCCATTGAAAACCTGTGGGGGTGACATTAAAAATGCAGTTTCTGAAGCAAAGTGTCTATGCGTCTCTCCTCACTCTCTTTGCTATAGTTGCTGTCTATGCGTCTCTCCTCACTCTCTTTGCTATAGTTGCAGTCTATGCGTCTCTCCTCACTCTCTTTGCTGTAGGTGGGATCTATGGATCTCTCCTTATTCTCTTTGCTGTAAATGGTGTCTATGCCAAAAATTCACAGGAACTGTGGAATGTAGTTCGTTCATCCTGGGCTGAAATACCTGTTTCTAGGTGCCAGAAGTTGGTTGACTCGATGCAACGCAGATGCGCAGCAGTTATCAAAAACAATGGTTATGCAACTGAATAGTTCAGTAATTTAAAGTGAAGTTAAATCTTGAAAAATTTCTTCAGTTTATACATTAAGTGTTTGAGTTTGAAGAGAAAAATGTCAACACTGCTATTTTTTTGAACAGATTAATATTCCTTTTCTTTGCTTCCTGTAAAATAACGCAGACTTGATAAAATTTGTTAATGCTTTGATTTGGAATTGAATGTGTAATGTTTCCACTACATTTGAAATATGGAACTAAAAGCTATTAAAAAATATTTGCACTTTATTCACTTTTTTTAACGCACTGCTATTTATTTGAACACAACTGTATATTTATTTGATGCCATTTACAATATTGTTGAGATATATAAACAACTTCAGCTTTATTACAGTAAAGAAATGGCTTTTTAAATTAACAGCATTTAATGACAAAAACAGACCATGATTAGGCCTTCTTGGTTTGTCATTTTGCTTTTAGTCAAAAGTGTAACTGCCCCTCCAGAGAACCACCCAGCTCAGGAAATGTCTACTGGACTACTGTAGAAGAGGCATGTGGAATATTCCTGAGGAATATTATATTAAGAGCATTGCTACTACAATGAGAAATCTTACAGTTGTTACTATAATTGCGGATAATTTGGGTAGAGGTCAAAACGTGTGGCTGGAGGCTATTAGTTCATGTGCAGCCAAATTATTTGATCATCTTTAAAGTTCTTCATTAGCAAGATTGCCAATTACTCAAAAACACAACACTGTCTTTCTCTTTTCATCAATGGTATTTAAATGCATGTGAAAATCTGGGAAGGAAAACACGTGACATAATCTCTGTTTTGGTTTTGCCTCAGCAAAATATAAAGGTCAGCAATACCAGCCCAGTCTACATGCAGACCTGTGCGTGTGTGTGTGCGTTTAACACTAATTAGATGTATAAATTACAAAAGAGATGACATGATGCTAAGCTCAGTAATGGGCCTGAGACTTCCAGAAAATTCCCAGTCCGACTGGTATAATCCCTCTGTTCCACTAACCTCAGGATATGTTAACCTGAAGCTTTTTCAATGATCCAGTATTCTCAGGTGATTCTCATGCTGAGGGAACAAGGCTTTTATGAGATCTGACCTGGTAATCTGTGTTTCTTTGTACAGAATGTCTTGCGTGGGATTACTTAACCTTGATTAAGTCATAATCAGTTTATAAATTATGATAGCACTGAGTTCTGGAAATGTCTTCTTGGTATGCTTTAAGTCTGCCCTTTTCTACAGGAAATTATATTGTGCAGTATGGCAAAAATATATTGGTGAGTTGGGCCGCTGTCTTATTAGAGCACAATGCAGTAGTCTAATTCCAACATGTAAAAATGTAAAATATTGTTACAGTTGCATGATGGGTTGTCCTGTCATTAGCATTACTGACCCTCTATTTAGTTTACTGACATTTCAACATTGTATATGGGTACCTGTGTAACTTTGTGTGTAGGATTTGGTTGTTGGAACGCAGAATATTATTTAAAAGAAGCTGAAACTGTTTTTCATGGCCCGGTTTTTGGTTTTCAAATTTTAGATGTGTAGAATCCAAGATACATTTCTGCCTCTAGTTTTTAGTCAAAATTATATCTCACAATTAAAGTAAAGAAAGAATATGCACACTAAATCTTTTGCTCTAAAGTGAGTCTGACCTATTAGAACACAGGATGAGTTTATATACAGTATGTTTTAACATTCCTACATTCTTCATCAAAACTAATTAACTAAGACCAAAGAAGAGTTGAAACATTAATTATTCCAACAGTCAAAAAAATCTAAATGGTGTAAACAGTAAATGCTCATATCTTTCTTTACTGTGTAGGTAGATTCTCCTCTCTAAGCCAATCTGCAAGCAGGATCACTAGGCTACCCTATTGATTCAGACCCATTAAGAAGTTACAGGAAATTTCTGTATCTGTTTTTGCTTACTTTCCGCTTTTTCACAATTTGACCATTGCATGTTTAATTATTGCTTCAGATGCAGTTAGCAAGCATTCTAACTGAGGGACTTTAAATGTTGGTGGAAAAAATACATAATATAAACATAAAGGGACACAAGTCCCTTAGACCTGTGCTAAATTAAAATTCAGGCTGTGCAAACCTTGCTATGTATAATTATGTTTTATGTGTTTATCATCATGAATATATTTGAACATAGGCCACATATTCAATGGAAAATAAAAGAAGGGGGTATGTCACAAAGGCTAAGGAATTCAAACTAAATGAATGAGCCTACATCATACGGTAAACCTTTAAAAAAAAAAACATAAATAAATAAATTAAATAAAATAAACACTGAAAAAGTTAGAAAAAGTAATTCAATGCAAATACAGTATGGGCACGTAGCCTAATACCTAATATTAAATGCTATATTAATGTGGCAATGGGACATTAACAAGGTAACATTATTTAACCAACTGAATTTATAGACAAAGCTGAAGTCAGGAAGTGAGTTAAAAATGCTCTAGCTTACTTCTTTAAACCTTGACGTTTTATAATTGTAATCAGGCTAATAGCAAGCTCACTATCCGATAGGCTAACACTGGCTATTAGGCCTAACTTAAGCTATACGTCGCACGTTGTATTGAGAACCTCGGTTTTCGCCCGTTATTAAAATAAATCCAATACCAAGATTAACCAAACGTGCATACTTTTCCTCGATCGTTCGTCTGTAGGCTACATTACAGTCGCTATTTCAGTGTTACTGATACGGCTCCAATTACGTTTTGACTGTATGCCATTGCCCCGCTCACGTCTGACTGTGCATCGGAAAAACTTGCTTAAAAAGAAGGCGATGGTATATCATAAGCCAATCGACTGCAAAGGCGATGGATACGGTCTGTTCCCATTGGACCACAAGTGCAGAACCTTATCCAATCGTATACCAATGCAGAAAAATCTGCTGCTTGCCTCGTTTGCGTTTGGCCTGATTGGTGGAGACTGTCTGCTTCAAGAGAGACTGGGGAATCCTTGGATTTCTACGCTGCCCTATTCCGACTGTACAGTCTGTCACTGCTGTAGCCAAAGCTGAAACTTTGGCCTCGGGCCAGTAACTCTCAACATTTTTTCCCCTTTTAATTTGTAATTGAATTATATCAGACCATTCCCCAAAAAACAAACCTTCCAAAGGGCAGGACTACTGCTCGCTCGTTGGTGGGGAGTTGGCTTTTCCTTCTTTCTTGCCCAGTCGATTGGACCTTTCTCTGCACGAAATCGCCGTGCTGCTGAAGAAGCAAGTATGGTGGTAAGTAGTTGGCTATATTTGAAAAGTGCAAAGTGTTGCAACATTGGAAAAAAAAAAACTTGTTAAATATTTGTTAACATATTTTAAGAGCAACGTTCGGTCGTGCTCCGGTGATTGTGCTGCGGAATGCATATCTTAGGTTAAATGAGAATTTTCTTTGTCACTTAGATAGCTACGGTTACAGCAAGTTAGCAATATCACTGAATATCTCTTTGGATTTCCCTCTGTCTAGCTATGTAGCTCGCTGGCTAGATGCCCCAGTTTTGCTTGCGATGACTCATGCAGAGGCAATAACGTTACATGGTAAAAGTGAGCAGAACGCTGACAAAAATCTCACAAGCGTTATCTTCTAACGTTATAGGGCTGGTTTGTCATCTCTCTTTTAGGCTTTATGTGCGATTGCTTAGCCACACAATGTCAGCTTCATTGCGTTGTGGTAGCATACATTGTTCATCTGTACTCTGTTAGTTGACTGTTCCAGATATTGATGCTATTGGCAATGAGGCAATATGTTAAGGAAAAAAATCGATAAGCATAAGGGGTCCTTTAAGGTAATCTTCGTCATGGTAATTTACTAATTTTGACAATTAACAGTATCTGGAAGTCCCTTTGTTTCTTGATTAATTGGCAGGCTTGGACAGGTAAAGGGTTTTTACAGATTGCGCTGCCCTATATTTAGACTCTAAAAAGATGAAGTCATACCTAGCCTGCAGTTCTAAGTGTTTCTGCATCGGCGCGACCAGAAATGCTTCAAATGTAACTGAAATTAAGAGTGTGGCAAATGTGTGCGTTATTGCTGCGTTTAAAAAAGCTGCTTTAGGTGTGATAACAATAGCTATGCATTTTTATATAGAAATAGGCAGTAACTCCCTTTTCTTGCAGCGTCCTCTCCTGGGTTGCATACCAGACACTGCAGTCCCGGAAGTGTCACTGAGGACAATTATGGTAAGATACTACCGTCGTTTTTCAAGATATGCAAATGCATTCATGAAAGTGGCATTCAGATGGCAAACCGCAAGTCTGAAAGGCACAGATATGAAGACACAATTTGACAGTTTTAAATAAAATAACTGACCTCATTCTTCATTGATGCCCTTCACTATATGATTGACTGTGAACCATGTTTCCTTTGTGTGAAGTGCCTCTTATCTCGGGGTTTAATACGGCTGAAAATGATATTGACTCAAATTTGGACCTATAGGTTTCTGCAACCATTCTTTAAGATTGCAGATGATCTTATATTATTTGTCCTTCTCAAATAGGTTTAGGTGTTTGTCATGGAGCCCATTTATTCTCATATCAGCTCATGTTATTTTATTATATAGCATTGGTGCCAATATTAGCATCCCAAAGCAATACATTTAATTGGATGCTACTTCTTAGGATAAGGTGTGGGAATATTGGCGATGACCCATCCATTCACAAAGCCTGAGTGAAAAACAGTGTAACAGTTGAGACAAAGCCCCACACATGTCTCCTTAAAGATTTTAGCAGCATTACAGGACTATTTGAAATTCATGTGATGTGTGTGATGTTATATTTGAGTCATATATATGTAATGTGATAAGACTGCAACAAAATAAACTGAAATTGCATTAAAATGTATGTATTCTTTAATTTATTAGTACTTATTAATTAAAAGCAATTCATACCTGTTGTAGTTTTCATAATAGAATTCACTAGCTACTTTTGACCAAGGATACCCAGTTCAACCTGGGCAAGTTTGTACTGCAGATTATAGGTCTTTTACAAGCATTAATAACAGAAATCCCACAGTTAAAGGTACGTATCATTGGGCATATATGTATCATTTATGTCTATCTCCCTTTAGTTTAATTCTTATTTCATCTGCTTGTTCTTTAGATGCCAGCGTAAGCGTCCAGCTAAAACGAGCAATGGAGGGTTCCCTGAGGTAAATGGGTCTTAATGGGTGGTGAGAGGGCTATTTGCATTGAAGCCATCCCTACATCATGATAACAATCATGTTGGGGAACATTGTCCCATTATTTCACTACCAGTTAGTTACCCCTCAAGGGTAGATAATAGAGTTAAGCATTTCTTGAAGCATACACATTTTGTTACACATTTACAATGATTTTCTTTTTCTTTTTGAAGTAATGCAATTAAAAAACAGTAACACTAACCCTGGGATTTGAATCTGTGATTCTTAGGTCCTGAGACTTGTCCTCTTACTACCATGCCACTTTTTGGACATGTTCATACAGGATCTAAAAGCAGGACTGCTGATCCAGGATCAGTTTAGCATTTTAGAGCATAATGGATAAGATTAGGATGTGGACATGGGAAACCTGATCCTTGATCAGCACTACTACTCTGAGACATTGAATACAGGCCCTGGAATTAATTGTTGCCCTCAGACTGTAAGCTGTCACACCATTCCTACAATGACAGTAACAATATTATAAAAACAGTGTTAACAATTAAATGAAAATATTGAGTTTACATGTGCACATTTTCTCTAAGATTTCTTAGATATTCTATGAGCTGTACAAAATGTGTCATTATGAAACACATCACAGAATACAATGAGGATTTAAAAAACAAAAAACTAACCTTTATGTTTTTGTCATGCTCAATATATAATGTATTGGCATTAAATTCTACACCCTTTCATGTTTTTACAGCGATGGCTGCAGGGTACCGCTGCTGGCCAGACCCAGTAACTTTAAATCAACATTCCTGTCTCGAGACATGGGTTAAATATGTCTGCAACCAAACCAGCAAAAGAAAAAAAAAAACAGCATCCTCTTGCATGTTTTCCTTGAATCATGTACGTGTGTTTTGATTGATTTTTATTACGTGGGTAATCACAGCATTGGGGATATTTTGCCCTTTTTTTGTATTTGTGATCAATAATGCAAAGATATATTACATATTGTAAGCATTGTGCATAATGGCTATGGGGGAAGAATCAACCTCCTTGCCACCTGGCGCTCTTAACATGTCCGCAACCAAAACCAACACATGAAGAAAAAAGTATCCTGCTCCATGCGTGTGTTTCTTGAGTCATCCATTCTGATGAGCTTTTTGATGTGTGGGTATTGGCAAGGTCATGGCTTTGGCTTTGGCTTTGGGGATGTTTTGTACTTTTTCCACATTTGAATATGAATAACATGTAGGTATACATAGGGACTCTAAGCCTTGATGATGCACAATTTTTTGGATTAAACACCAATACAACACAAAACAATTCCTGATGGACCAGAGGAACGGTACTGCTCGTCTCTGTTTACAAACTCCACAGGTGGCTCTTAAAGGCCTTGAAATCTTCTAGAAGAACGTCTTCCACTTACCACACCCAAACAGTTAGATCAGTTTCTATCTTTTATTATTTTGTTTTAATATTCTTGACAGAGTTTTGCTAAGGCTGAGAGTCCCCTCTTTCCAGTAAGGTACTAATGGCTAGGTATTTGTATTTCTTTTTAAACTTTGCTAGTATAATTCTATGTTAGCCATGTATACCACGATGTATAGAGTAGCTGTAGAAATGCATTGTTTCCTTGTGGTAAGTGATTGAGGTGCTGCCACGGATTTGAGACACTGATGAATGGTGCTATTTTGGACTTTTTAATCGGCTCCTTGGTAAGGTAGATCCGATGGTTTTTCTTTTCGTTTTATTTTCGTGTTTTTAAGAAGGTTTGGGTTCTTTGTTAGGTGGTCGTAACTTGGTGTGGATTGACTTTGGTTTTCCGTTGCTTTCTGTGTGGCTTTCTCATTGGGTGTGCGATGGACAAAAAAAATGCAAATGGCAGCTGCAAGATTAAGCCTGAAAAAAGTGGGGATAGGAGCAATCACAAAACTGCAGCCTTCGTACCATTTCCCTTTAATAGCTAGCAATCCAATATATTTAAATGCAATTTTCAGCACTTTTCTAATTTTATCATCATTTTGCCATAATGCCTATTCCATTGGCAGTACTGAAACATGAGTGTGTGAGTGTATTTTACCTCTTGGATAGTTAATCTAATTTAACTACTGCCAAATTTATAATTAGTGAGATACTCTAACCACTCAAACTGTGGGGGAGAAAGAATGCAAAATGTCTACATGCATACGTGCATATTTGCATGACCTGCATAAAATAGATGAATTTGAGTTTTTTACAATCGTGTTACAGGTATATGCAATGATACACACTTGTGATTATTGTGAATCCTGGTCAAAATGAGCGGTTATGGATTGAGGTATCTTATATACAATTTGCATGGATGGGATTTAATGTTAAAAGATATTTCTCCTTTATTTCAGTGACCTTTCTCTGTAGCATTCATTTTGATCGGCTAAGACTTTCAGTATTTGGTAAATGGTGGACAAGTGAAGTTCTGTTATGCCTTTACCACAGCATTTATTCAAAGAGGATTTTTTTGGAGGTTGAAAGATTAGTATTTATGTTGGCATGGAAGCATCAATCAAGCAAGTAGTTGCTAGCTAGCTATATACTCTAATCCAATTACTTTTATGATTTAAATTCCAATTTTACTGATTTTTAACAGTTGGTGGTTTTCACATCACGTAATAATTTTTAAATATAGCAGCTTCCCCTCTAATAGTATAGTTGCCGATGTAGTGGTATCAGTTTATACTGATTAAAATCTTTAAATTATTACACTAGTTTTGTTTTAAAGACAAGATATATTAAAAGGTCAAATGTAAGGAAAGGTTATGTTGTACAATAAATAAATTGAGGACATCCATATGTTAAGTGTTTTTTAAAATGAGTTTCTTAAAATTATTTTTCTTAAAATTATTTCTTACGATACTGCATAATTATGGATTTTTTTCCAATGATGTCATACTTCGGGATATCCATACATAAAAGAAAACATGACTACAAACGTGACCTTAGTACCCCATAACTATACCTTATCTGCTAAACCTAAACTGTTACATCAGGTATGTTACAATATTTGTCAGAGTATGTTACAATCTCCATGCGACGGATATGTAGCATGAAGAATAACAATATAAAATATGAAAATAGTCCCAAATTTAGAGAGAAAAAAAAACAATGCTTATTTTTCACAACTAAATTTTTACTGAAGGAATATTGTTTAGCAGTTTTGTCTTTGTCTCCTTAATCTATACCCTCAACAATTCTAATATGATAACCAACTTGAAAGCCCACATTAGGTTATTGTAGGTTGTCTTATTTTACCCTGTTGCAGGACTTTCTAGCTGTTTTTATTTTATCCATTTTTCTAATTCCTATCTTCTGCATGTTTTGTCCTCTTTCATTAATTTTCTATCTGACATTAAGACTTATCCCTGTTAGAGTAGGAATGCTAGCTGTATTGTATGTATAGCAAGTGACAGCATTGAACAAGTTTGGCGTCAGTCTGTTTACTATAGGTATATATACTGTTAATATAGACTACTATATTTACGACTGTGTATGATCGATAATCACCAGATTTGTAAGTATTGCAAGTCCAGATATATTTGTGTACTAAATATGATGTGTATTATCTGGGGCTGTTGATCCTTTAATGTGATTTGTAAGTGTAAAAATGCATGTACAAATGAACAGTACAACTCAACTTGCGTTTACTGAGGTTCTGAACAGCCGAGGTTCCTCTCTTTGTGATGGTTTTCCGACCATTTGGGCCCAATTGGTCAGGTTTTATTGAGGTGTAATTTGATTAGTGGTCTAGATTTGAGCATGAAGACAGTTCCTTGCTATATGTTTTTTGTAAAATAGGTGTGATTAGAGCCATACTTGAGCGACTAAAATGATAAAAACAGTTGTTCCAAAGCTTACTTTTGTTCATTAGTTTAATTAATTCAGTTTGATTACTGTTCAATCAATATTTTGTTGCCCACAGCTGTGGACTGAACAGTTGAGTGAATCAAGACCAAGCTGAATCAATTAAGACATGTCTTGAGGCATATATTAACTGAAGTTAAGGTGTTTTAAAGTCATGTTTACATATTTTGAGATCTTAGAATTATAGTAATATCTGCCGATAGTATAATTTTGAGATATCATATATATATATGTTTTATCATTTAAGTCCCATATCCTAACATCTTTGTAAGTTAGAACATGTTTACAAAAGTAATTGAAGGTTTTAATGTATGAACTTTAATGTATAGGGAGGGAGTACAATCAAATTACATACATCAAATACAGATCAGTATTCGGTTAACAACTCAACCGAGCTTAATTACATCAAGAAAGTTGGAAATCAGGACTAAAATTAGACCTTGCTGTAGCCACTACAGTTTTTATTGGTTTGCTGGTAACACTTTGCTATATATATATATTTGAAGGTGTTGGATTAATGTGATACTAATAGATAAATGGTAGTGATTTTACTGAACAAAAAAAATCTCACAAAAGTCTTGCAATTATCTCTGGACTTACAGTATGTTATTTCTAATAGTAATAATGCACTACAAGTATACCATGTATTTTTGTCAATTGCAGTAGTTCAATAAATATGCAAGGTCTTATGTCCGTCTTTGGCATTTATTTTACTTTCTGTGAAATAACCATGACCTTCAGGCCTTCAGGTTGTGTTCTTTGGTGTAAGTTTAGTTTCAAAATGTATCCAATAGATCAGGGATATTCAAATCTGGACCTCAAATCCAAATCTGGCCCCGGTTTTTCTTTCTCCCAGGTAATTAACTGAACAATTAGTGCTACTGATTGGCCAGTCTGTCTTCATACCTGACTCTCAGGTAAAGGGAGGGTGGGAAACCAGCACTTCTCGGACCTCGGGGACCGTGATTTGAATACCAACAATAGATGATTACATTATGCCAGACTTGGTAGTATTAACTCTACAATGAACAAGAAAATTGAAACGAGCCATTTGTAGATTCCATTGAATTTAACCTTTACTTATACAAACAAAAAAGACATCTTTATTCTTAAATAGTACTTGTATACACCAGGAAGTATGGAGCCAAAGGCCAGAGGTGGAAATCCAGGGGACATAAAGTAAAAGTCCTACCATGTGTTTCTTCTACCCATAGACTCAGCCAGCTGATTTCACTAATTAGTTCTACCTCCTCGCTGAAGAATTATGTTAATTACCAAATCCAGGTGATTGGAGAAAAATACTGGGGAGGACATTTACTTTATGTCCCCTGGATTTCCACCTCTGCCAAAGGCTAAGGTATCGGGATGTGGTACTCCACTCGGATTGTGAAATAAGGATGTCAGACATGAGGTGATTGTGAAAAGATAAGAAAATTGCTGCATCACTGATATCTGCTGGCAGAAATCTTCCATTCAAAGACATGGACACAAAAGAAAACAAGGTAGTCTTGTAGATGTCAAGGCCATAGGGAAAATTGTCTCAATACCTAAGAAAGCCCATTCTGCCCTCTAGTGGATGCTTTAATTCCCTAAAGGGCCCATTTCATCACAAAAAACTCAGCTGTTCAGAATTGGCTTATGCATCCTTGCTTGGCCATGCCACATCACATGAGTATTACTTTAGTACAGTTTGAGCACAACGGATATTTTTTCTATATGTAAACCATGCACATGATTAACAAGATTGAGTTACTTCTTAAAGTGATCTTGAAGAATTAGCTGATACAGATATTTAGATACCCCCTTCACTTTACCACAAATATGATTTCTGGGATCTTTATACAGTAGTGGACAGAAATTAATAAATCATGGCCAAGAATTTAGGGGGTTGTTCAATTGAGTTAAATGAGGTAACTTGACAGGCAGTAACAAAGTCTTGCCACTAGAGGGTGCAAGCTTGCTTAATTTAAGCAGAAGAAAAATTTAACAGAAAATGACATGGTAAAATACAAATACGTTTGCTCTTGAGTTCATATTTGACTTCAGATTATACACATATATATATATATATATATATATATATATATATATATATATATATATATATATACTGTTGCACTCAAAATTATTCAACCCCTTCACTTTTTGCACACTTTATTGTGTTGTAGATTTAATTTTAAATGGATAAAATTGCCATTTTTGCCCATCACTCTACACTCAATAACCCATAATGACAAAGTGAAAACATGTTTTTAGAAATTTTTGCAAATGTATTAAAAATCTAAAACTGAAATTTCTCATGTGCATAAGTATTAAAACCCTTTGCTTTAATGTATTTTTTAAGTATCATATTTCATATTTGGTCACATATCCTTTGCATGCTGTTACTTCCTGAAGTCTGTGACCCATGTAGCACCCGGTAATGTAATAATTTCCAGAAAATGTAATAACGCCTGAAAATGTAATAAAATTTGCACTTAACTTGATCGAAAATGTAATAAAACCCAATAATGTAATAACTTGACCAATAATGTAATAAAATGTCCTGACTGATATTGTAATAACATTTTTACCGGTAATGTAATACCTTATTACATTATTGGGAATTTATTAATTAATTAACTTAATTAACTTCTAAACATGTGGTCAATAAAAACATCTAGCCTGTAGCCTACCACTTTATCCTCATATCCTTTTTCTGATATCCTACAGAAATCTGCAGTATTGATGCTGTGACATTTCATACTGTACCTTGCCAAGTGATCATATAAAGGGAGAAAACTTCAATGCAGTGTGTAGCTAGTGCTGGAGGTATTTTCAGTTTAGCTCCACTAGAGCTCCACCTAGTGGCCAAAATTATTGGCTTGGTTATATTATTTTGACTTAACTCGTGCAGTGACCGTTCCAAAAGTGCGTCTCCTTGTCTCGCGCACGGTTGTGGCTTGCCCGATCCCGAGGTAGGCATGCATCTCGTGCGGGCACGGTCACACATGCGCAAAATTAACATTGTCGAATATTCGCCTCCCATTCACTTCCATTCTATGCGAGCGAAGGGGCGAATAAAACATTCGCTTCCGGTGGCGAAGCAAATTCGCATCTTCGCTTTGGTGAAATTCCTGCCTTTATAGTTAGATGAGGAACACGCAGAACGACAAATGTCAATTGTCATAAAGTACTATGTAATTTTGATGCTGAAAGTGTCATAACATATCAGTATGACAGTATATGTCAACTGACCACTATGTCACTTGACATGAGGATGATGTCAATTTGACATTGAAAGTGACATAATAACCCTTTAGGACCAGGTGGAACAAACATTTATGACTGGTTATGTATGTTTATGTCAGGTGTTATGTTATGAATGCTTATGTATACCCCCTTCAAATGAAGTGTTACCGAAAGTTGTTTTGTTGGATTGTGGTTGTTTTCATGAGGCAGTGTTTTGTTGGAAATCTGTGGTATAGAGAGTGAAGATGAAGGTTTAGGGAACAGTTACCTGGGGTCTCCAGTGCTGCTCAGAAGCTTATCTGACCTGGAATTCTGGATCCTTACATATGGTGGTCTCCCAAGGAGGTAGTCCATCACCCACTCAATAAGATCAGGATGTAGTTGCATGTCCCTGAGTTTCTGCCTATGTGCATATGACTGTATGGTGCTCAAAGTCTGCACTTTAACCTAATAGTCATTATTTCATTTAAAATCCAGTGTATATAACATTCTTAAATTCTTAAAACACAAAATGTAGAACTCACTGAAAATGAACATAGTATTACATTATCCGTCAAAAGTATTACATTATCAGTTTTGAAAAAAAATCACCCACCTGAAAATGTAATAAATTCCCAATAATGTAATAAGGTATTACATTATCTGTAAAAATGTTATTACAATATCAGTCAGGACATTTTATTACATTATTGGTCAAGTTATTACATTATTGGGTTTTATTAAATTTTCGATCAAGTTACGTGCAAATTTTATTACATTTTCAGGAAATTATTACATTATTGGGTGCTACAGCCCATCAACATCAAAAAACTTGATATCTTATTTTCAGGTACTGTTACAAGCAATCCTATAACCTCTCTGCATTTGAATGGATGGGAATGGGGGGTGAGACTAGATTTAGCTGTACATTACACTGGTACAGTATGGAACACATGACTGGCGAAATGGCTGTGAGTTATCAAGGGTCTAAGGTATCAAACAAGCCCCAAACCATCACTCTACAGCCAGATATGGAGTAGATATGGATGGATCACTTTAAGGGTTTCTTCTCCTGACTCATTTTCCTATAGAATTTTATGGGGGAAAAAAAGATTTCAGTTTTTGATTTTTAATACATTTGCAAAAAATTCTAAAAACATGTTTTCACTTATGGGTTATTGAGTGTTGATTGATGGGCAAAAATGGCAATTTTATCCATTTAAAATTAAATCTACAACACAAAGTGTGTAAAAAGTGAAGGGGTTGAATAATTTTGAGTGCATATGTATATACACTACTCACAAAAAGTTAGGGATATTTGGCTTTCGGGTGAAATTTATGGAAAATGTAAGTTCACGCTACAGTGATATTATACGTATCATGAAAGTAGGGCATTTAAGTAGAAGCATGCAATGGTGATTTCCTCATCTCAAACAATTTATTGAAACAAAAGCCAACAACAGTGGTGGGTATACCACAACAAAAATATCAATGTCACAATAACTTGTCATGTGCCCTTGAGCATCAATTACAGCTTGACAACGACGTCTCATGCTGTTCACAAGTCGACTTATTGTCTGCTGAGGCATGGCATCCCACTCTTCTTGAAGGGCGGCCTTCAGGTCATTGAGGTTCTGGGGTACAGAGTTACGAGCCTCTACACGGTGAGTCAGCTGATCCCATAGGTTTTCTATGGGATTCAGGTCTGGAGAAAGTGCAGGCCACTCCATTTGAGGTACCCCAGTCTCCAGCAGCCTTTCCCTAATGATGCGACCTCGATGAGCTGGAGCATTGTCGTCCATGAAGATGAAATTAGGCCTGTGTTGTTCATGCAGGGGCACAATGACTGGATTAATGATGTTATTCAGGTAGTATGGGCTTGTCACTGTACCATTCACAAAGTGTAGGGCAGTTCTGTATTGACTAGACACACCTGCCCACACTGTAACACCGCCACCACCAAAGGGTCGTCTGGTGACAACAGTGGCTGATGCATAGCGCTCTCCTTGACGTCTCCAACATCGTTGGCGGCCATCATTTCTGCTCAACGTGAATCGACTTTCATCAGAGAACAGCACTGAGGCCCACTGGTCCCTCGTCCAGCGTAAATGCTCCCTGGCCCATGCAAGACGATGACGCCTGGTGGTGTGGTCAGGTACCCTTGCAGGTCGTCTAGCACGCAGACCACGCTGATATAAACGGTTTCGAATGGTCTGACGTGACACTTGGGTGCCTCTCACCTCCCTTAAATGTGCCTGGAGTTGAGTGGCATTCATCATCCGGTTCCGCAGGGCACTGTTCACAATGAAGCGGTCATCAGTGTGGGATGTGGCCAAAGGACGTCCACTTCTATGCCTTTCTGTGACTCTTCCAGTCTCTCTGTATCTCTGTTGCAACCTGCTGATGACACTCTGTGACACTCTAAGCTCAGTGGCCACTTCCCTCTGAGAACATCCTGTTTGAAGCCTCGCAATGGCGAGGTACTGTTGATCAATTGTTAGGTCTCGTCTTGGTCTCATGATGTCAAAATGTGAACAGCATGATGAAGAGGACTGTTTAAATACCAATTCTAATTGAACCAGGAAATGTATTGGTCGATTCATGGATCAAACACCTGTTGTGAATTTTGCCGTTCAGCTCCTTGTTAGAGAACAGCAAGTTGTGCAAAAAGTACTGAAACATTGAATAGTTGGACATGTGCATTCAAAAGTTTAGAGAAGGTCAAATTAATTTCACCTGTAAAGGTTATAGTGCATTTTAGGTTCATCCTGAAATTTCACCCGAAAGCCGAATATCCCTAACTTTTTGTGAGTAGTGTATGTATATACTGTATATATACTGTGTTAAGTAGAAGTTAAATAGTTGGATATGATACAATATCATTATAACATAGCCATTGGTTTACTGCTATTAAAGCTTCACCTGAGTATAATCTAATGCATTGTAAAATATATTTTTGGAGAAGTAATCTCTCAAGCAGTGTACTGTATATTTCCAAAACTCACAGCTCACTTTGAAACATTTGGGCCACATGTTATAAAACTGTCTTTTATTGATTTTATAAAATTTCCAATAAAATCATCATTGCATCATTGCATACATCTATCCATCACTTCATTTAATTAAATCAAACATTACATATTTTAAAACTGACATTCACGGGGATAAGTTTCCCTTTTGTTTTTTTCTATTAAAATACACTTAATACATCAAACACCACAATAAGACAGTACATATGGAGATTTCCTCCAAAAGACAAACCAAAAAAATAAATAATAAGAAGTGGATGAAAAAGAAGAACAAAGTCATTCCCGGTTTGTCGGGTGGGCATAATGTTCGTGGCGGGCTTCTCTCTCTTTCTTTTGGAGGGGGGGGGGGGGGGGGGGGGGGGGGGGGTGGACTAGATAAAACTCTGAGTAAAGGAACGCTCAAAGTTTTAAATCTGCTTAAAAACGTTTCGCATTTTCTACCTCTGCCTTTCGGTGACGGTGTTGCCATATCACACTGACTCCAAACATTGCGTACGCATGGTGTCCAGTGTGTGCAGAGGTTTGCAGATTCTCACAGCACGTATTATTTTATACAACTGAATTCCTGCGTGGAAACTCCCTTACGCAGCTTTCTGAGAGCATTTTTCTGCTCAGCACTGTTTATACATGTGGCCTCTGGTGTCGTAAATACAATAAGAATCTTAGTGTAACTCTTGAATAAAACCTTGTAATTAATGGAGAATGTTGCAACTTTAGTTTCTTCAACAATGACACATGAATCAGATGGAAACTTAGCTGGGCTACTGCGGCTCCATAATGGCTGCCCTTCATACTAGCAGCCCCCCATCTCTCTCTCTCTCTGCCTACTGATTGCAACAGGTAGCTGATTCAAGACCACAGTGTTTGCCTACTAGACAAATGCTGCTCCCTATCTATGGAATATCATCACACTCTACACAAACACACACGCACCCATGAGCTTTACCCTCAGCGATCTTTGTTTGCACACACACTTTTTCCTAACACTGATCCCCCAGTGGAGGAATTGCCTACTATACTGTGAGTCTCTGTGACCACCATCACTGCCTAATTGCTTATAATCTAGCCACCCCCTTAGAACCCACCTAGTCTGACTCCATTTTGGTTGCTAGAACCAACGTATATATTCTATACTTAGCTCCAACACTGACCAGGCATAACATGAATAATATCTATAATAATCTTGACATGCCCCTATTTCTTGTCATGTTACTCCTGTGGTTGATATGCTATTGGGAAATGTTTTCATTGTCATCAGTTAAGCAGTTTGCCTGTGCTCTCATTAAGCTCTGTATTTTAGATTGACGTTTTATCACCTACACTATGCATTGCTTCCATCATTATTAGCCTCGGAAGTGATTCTGAGTAAACATGGAAATCAAATTAATAAACAATGATAATAATGGGTGTGGTGAACTCAAGGTATTGCAGAATATATTTTGTACTGTCAAAGATAATTAGTAAGATGGACAGTAGTTCATTACAACATTAGCATTAGTGGTGTACTATATTAATATTGACATATAATAAAGCTGGGAGGGGAAGCATGAGACTTGCATAACTGAATGAAACAAGTCATTCAAATTTATTTATTTGTTTTTCCAAGAAATCCTTTCAGGTCATCAACTTGACTTCCAGGGAACACTGGGTTATACAGTACTTAAAACAGATAATCAGATGGAGACGGTAGGTGGATGCATACATACATGCGTACATAAATGAATCCGTCAAATCAATCAATCAATCAGGTCACTTATGTATAGTGGAGCGAGATTATTTAGAGTTAAAAGTCAGTGGATTTTAAAGTGCATGCATATGACTTCACAGGAAGTACAATCTGTGTAGGGTGGTAGGTATGTGTTGGAAAATTTGGGTGTAAGGGAGACCCCTAGCAGCAGAATTTTGAACATACTGTAATTTTGAGATTAATTTGTTGGGGAAGACCACAGAGGGGAACATTGCAATAGTAGAGTATGGGTGTGGACAACTGATTCTGCATCAGTGAGAGTAAGAACTGGCCCAGAGTATGCAATGTTCCTAAAATGAAAATGTAATAATTTGACAGTGTTGTTTACATTTTGTTCAATGGAATGGAAAGCTTGTTATTTAAGATGACCTCCAGATTATGTACAGAGGACAGGGTGCACCAGAAAGCAATCAATATCAAGAGTGGGAGTAGTATATTGTCTAAGCTGTTTTTTTTCTGGCAAAAGGCATAATTACTTGCCTGCTTTTTCTGTGTTTAATATGAGGGAGTTTGAGCTCGTCCATTGCTTAATGTCAGAGAAGAATCCAGTCAAAGTTGGGGGTGGACATGAAGTCAGTTGGTGAAGGTCCCATTCAGACCAGAGCTTGGCTGTAGCCCAGGTATGAGTCTCTATTATGGGAGGAGACTTGCATCTCAATACGGCTGACATATACAGTTGGGAATTGTTAAGTACTGCCTTAAAGACCAGTAACCAGTGTGTTAAATTCAAGCCTTTTGCTCAGTAGCTTAGTCCCAGCTTCCATTAATGAGGTCTTGTTGGGAACATGGTCCCACAGTGAATAGCCTGTAATGATTATTGCAGTTAAATTCAGCCTATTCAGCTGCTATTCAGAAGCAAAGCACAAGAAGAGTAGTCTAAATGTGTCAGCATTAGCGTGAAATGCAGTCATTGGATACAAAAGCACTTTCCCAGTTCAGTCATAAAACTCTTTTCTTGCAGATAAAACGTGGTGGATAAAATCACCTTTGCCAAATCATCTTCTTTTGATACCATCTTCATTCTACACAATAAAATACCACTCATTGTATCCAAGAGGAATCAAGAGGATATTGGTGACAGAAGCTGTGCTGAGCAAAGATACCTTCGAAATATGTCTACTAAAGGACGTACTGTAACAGCTCAGATCCATATGTGATCCATAACAATTGCTGCCTAACTTGTGTCTCTTTGCCCTAACTACACAGCACTGATTTTAGAAAGCTGTGTGCAAATCAAAAGACGTCTCAAAAGCATTTTCAGTCTTCACGCATGCGCGATCTGGTAGCATTCAAGACATCAATATGGCGTAGCGGAGGAGTGGGACCTCAACGAGTGTTTGGGGAAAAATCGGAGACAAAGTAAGAAAGTTTCGCTCAGGGTAATTTAGGAGAGGAACAGAAGTTGTTTAGGGATATATTATTTTCCATTAGATGGGCTAAAGCATTACTCTAACAATTTCCTTGGGATGCGTGGCAAAAGTCAAAAAGGGGACGGCTATCTTACTAGGAGTGTGAACACATTAGCTAGCTAGCAACAGTACGTTAGCTCTTCGAGCTATGTTAGTTAACGTTTGAAAGGTTAAAGTTAACTTTGCTATGCTAACAGTACCTGGTCTGTTGCAATTACACTATTGTCACCATACAAAAAAAAAAAAGAAAATTTGAAAAATATTTTTGTGCACGAAGGTCGCTACTGTGTCCTGGCAGTTTAACTTACATTTAGGGAAATCTGACTATTAAGCAAGATTGCAAGCGACCTGCAAGGTAATTTGCAGGTCGCTTGCTAGCTAACGTTATAGCTGTTAAACTATTTAGTCGACGCAGTCTTATCATGTAACGTTAGTAATGTTTTTTTTTTGCTAGCAATGTAGTAGGCTTGATAACGAGCAAGTTCGCGATACTTTCTAGCTAGTTAGAAAACCGATGTGCTAACTTGAAATGTAACGTTAGCTAGATAATTATCAGCCTGTAGGTAACTTGGCTAAGTTAAATAAATTTGCGTTCAGCTACCTCCGGTTTAGCTACGTTTATATGACTCCGCTAACGAGAGTGAGCAAATAATATTTATCTTCGGTGGCTGTTTGCAGGGTAATGTTGTGTTTAGGTAATTAACGTTAGATAGCTCAGCAAGCTAAAAGTTTAGGACAGACCCCTAACTTGGGACAGCTAATATGATGCTAACCAGCTAGCCAGTCTATCCCACTCCACTGCATTGTGCAACAAACTATGAAGTGGTTTGTTGTGTCTGGATTGTCTCTGTGAACTAGTCAGCCTTTAGGTTTCATTACATTATTTCATTATTAAGTATGGTAATTAAATACTGACAGGATTTTTCAGACGCCTTTATTTTTCAGACACCTTTGTGCTGTGAATTGAATGACTTGCCTTGCTTACTAATGCGAGACCATTTTTTACCTTGGAAAGACAAACGTGTTAGTTTTTATACAGTCTATGGTTAGTCCGTTGGATAGCTAGTTCTCAACTTATTTTCGTAAACCTTAACCATCCAAACATTACAAATTACATTACACGGTGTTCAATCAGTAGCCAGTGCTATTGTAGTAATTTATGTTGCCCTTGAGATGCTACCTTTTCCTTGTCTAGGGGAGACATGCTGCAACAACTTCTCTCACGTTTTCTTAAGTGCATTTTGTTGCGTGACAAACCGAATCAACTTCCAAGTTTTCCAATTTCAGATTTGATTGGTTGAACGTCAGGTAAATTTACTAGATGAGATGTATTATTAATTTTCAGACTGGATTTTCTTTGTCTTCATACCTATTTGTTGTCTCTTAGGATAAAAATTATTCTGTTTTCCTGTACAACTGTACTTTGTCCCAGTCAAATACAGTACGCATATGATTGGGCTATGACTGTAAAATGATAATAGCTAAGCCATGGTATTGCTCTGTGCATTATATGCTTAAATTGAATATACTTAGCAGATAAAGGAAGAGTAAACCATTGTTAAAATGTCATCCTGCATAGTTCTGGACCATGCTCATATCCTGTTCCCATAATTTCAGCTCAGTGAAAAGGGAGGGTCTGAGTTAGAGCGCGAAGGTGCAGGATATATGAAATTACTGGGGAATTCTGGTATGTAGCTAATGACTGTTTTACGGAGAAAGGAGAGTGGAAAATTGGTTGAACTGATTGTGTTCAAATTGGAATTATAGGAACTCAGGAAAACTGTAGCCCACATCCTCTAGCTCACATCTAAGCAGATGTGTTTATTAGGAATGTGACATAGAACCAGAATATTAAGCTTATGATATTCTATCCATTAAGTGGGCCATATCCAACCGATACCGATCTTCGAATTAAGACACAACTTAGATGGTTGTCAGTTTAATTTCAATTTACCAGAGGAAGGTTTTGGATGCATAGGAAAACAGTGGAATTAAGTAAGAATTTAGCAGTGCAGAAAAGAACACAACCTAGGATTACTCTTTTGGGCCCCTGAAAAGGCTTGCCTTAAAGGTTTTAGATGACATGCTGTCTAAAGCTGTTGGGATCTTCAGTCTGGGTGAAGCAGATTACTAAGTGCTCTGGTTTTTCCCCCTGCTACATCAAAGAAATGCATGGTATTTAAAATTCTGACAGATTTGCTGTGCTTTGGTAGATGCTGAGTACTAAACTGGAGCCAGTGTAACTGAACACTGCTGAGGCCGCAATGAAGTGACAAAAGTGTGATCTTGTTACATGAATGTCCGTTGTATGTGTTTTTTGGCCAGGTCAGCTTTGTTGTAAAACCGGTAGTTTATGTAGTTGACTCTAGGTCATTTGAAAAAGCTTTTGGTGGGCATCGGGATATACCACAGAAGTGGGCGTGTCTTCTGGTATCAGGAAGTGTAATTGTCCCTGTTATTTGCCATAGGTATTTACAGTCTTTAAAGGGTAATTCCACCGAAAAACAACATTAACCTTATTTAACAGATCAATGCGCAACTAATTAAGTCTCTTTTTGTGGCTGGCCAAAAAAAATTCTGTACTGAGATGTAGGGCTGGGGGAGATATATCGCAACGATAATTATCGATTGCAATAACGGCCGTTGCCAGCATGTGGGGTATTGCCTTTTTTTTCTAAACTTCAAAACCTGTGTGAAATTCTTCCGGGGAAAAAACGTCATCACTGTCTACTGCGCGTTGATAAGACGGACAATCACAGAAAGGCGTTGCACCTTTCATGCGATTGAAAAAACACATCACATGATCACGTGAAAGCTGTATGACCTTGCTGCTGGTTGACTGTCTTATCAACACTCAATAGATATCAGCGGTGATGTTTTTTCCGGAAGCATTTCACGCGGCCTCTGAAGTTTGGATGTTTACTGCCGTATATTGGGTATACTTAAAGAAAAAAAGACGAAAAGAAAGGCGCCACACACGGTGGCAACGTCCGTTACTGCATTCGATAATTGTCGATGTTGTATATCGCCCAGCCCTACTGAGATGTTTGAATATAAAGTTGAAATTTGTGTTAGAGGTATATGCCATTTTGACATACCTCTACCACTTCCTTGTTTTTGAAAGACTACAGTGGCATCAAGTGGGCGTGTAAATTACATAGGCACGCAGGCAGAGCCAGGGAGGAAACAATGCTGCGTCTGTCGCTGTTCTGAGTAGGGACACATCATAGATAAAGCTAGCTATCATTGCTATTTTATTATAATGTCAGAAAATGGCATTGATAGGCTACGTTGTTTCCGAAAGATATTGTGGCAAATTAAACCAAACAGGACTCGAGTGCTGTCGGTTACAGAGTGGACAAATGGTACAACTCAGTGGCCTCCGGTATCATTCCCTGACATCATAATCTGTGTTATTGATTCACCCGGTAAAGGAACCATGTGAACTTACATTATGTTCCATGACCATGAAAAGTAGACTTAACATTAGCGAGCTGACCATAATCGAATGGTTTCGCTTTGAACATTCGATTACAGAAGCTATGTTAATGATGTCATTTTCGTTAGCTGTTGCAAGCCACGGGTTTGTTATGGCAGGAGGTCGGATATCGTAGGCAAACACGTCCTTTCCGCGTCATTACCGACATCGGTGCATTCGAGTTGCACAACTGGGAAAGTTTTGGCTTTGCTAGCAAACCGCTAAAACAGCTACCAACTACAACGATAACGTTTTGACTTTTAATTGTATGTTTATTATTCTGTATTGGCATGTTGGCCGATACAAAAGCATTTCATACTGAAAAACGGGAGGTCGGGGTTGATTTTTTTTCCAATTCCTGACTTCCGACATGGGACTCCTAGTTGGAAGGGCGTTCTGATCCGAATTGGACCCGAGGGAAATCAGACCCATTGAGAAAGAGGGAGACAGAGAGAGAGAGAGATTCGGCGCCGACAAACTGCTATTACAAACAAGCGACAATGTAAACATCAATTTAATAAGTAATTTGTTATGGTTCAGTGCATATTTTGTAGGCTATGGAAATAATAATTTTGTGTTATGTTTTTAGCTGTTAGGCCTCGTAAAACAATCCTCATCCCACCGTTCAATTGCCGGACCCTGCTGTGTGCCGAGTCGACCACGCTTCTCGCTTGTAATTCAATAAAATTTGACATTAACCTGTAGCCAGGGCTCGAAATTGCGACCGTTTTGGTCGCATATGCTCCCGAAATTTAATCTGTGCGACCTCGAAATATAATTGGGAGCATTTGTGCGAGTGCAAATAATTGTTCTGGTGCAACCTTTTTTTTTCCCCCCAATCGAACGTCCCTTTCTCTGACAGTGACCATTCTAACCAATCAAACGTGAGCTTGACGTTCTTACCTTTAATGCTGATTTTAGATTGGTTAAGATTAGCCTTCAATCACTACCTTTCACGGCACTCCACTGTCACGTGACACAGAGAGCTAATGCGTTAACTAATGTTATCTGAAGACAAAAGTTTATTATCAATTTATTAACGTTACCTAACTAGCTAAATTGGTAACATTAGCTAGCGTTATCAAAAGCTAACAATATGAAGCGAACGATTACGGTATTTTTTAGTAACGTTAACGTTACTAAAAACGTAACAGATGTAGTCGCCGTGGCTGCTGAAACAGTTGGCGATGGCGATGTGGGTGCACCAGCAGCGAAGAAGGCGTACACTTTTCGGAGAGAGTGGTTGAAGGACTTCGGACTTTGTTAGCTTTAGCTTAGGTATGACAACGGCGCAATGCACTGTGTACACTGTAAAGCCTGTGGGACGGAGATCACAGGTAACAGTGCGTTTGCAACGGAGTCGACACATTTTAAGCGTGAGAGCGTAAAAAAAAAAAAATTACATATATTGTTGGTGCTCCTTACATTTTGGTAGGTGCTCCTAAATTTTTGCTGGTGCTCCTAACTTTTTGAAGTTGGGAGCACCAGTGCTACCAAGTAAAAAAGTTAATTTCGAGCCCTGTCTGTAGCCTATTTCAAAATCCAAAATCAGCAGAAATCCTAGCAGGGAAATATAGGCCTAGTGATGTTTTCACAACGAAACACAACTTACGTTTGCACAAGTCATACAAATGTATAGCTTTTCATACCTGAGAAAGAATGGAAGAAATCCGTTATAAAGTAATAAACAAATGCACTGCAATATTATATTACCGACAAAAAGGCCTAAAAACTACATCTGTAGCTTATATTAGACTAATAAACACAACACAATGATAATCAATCATGTTAGTCTGATTAAAACATTGATAGCTACTTATATATAGCCTATAACTTTAACGAAAAGCAACAAGAAAGTAGCCTACAACTTTAGCTAGCCAACGATGGCTCAACAGTTAACGTGCAACATAACACTTGCATTCTTCAAGGCTTTGGATAAATAAATAAATGGGCAATAATAGTAGTAATATAATGATAATAATAATGAAAAAATGGTCTACAGATCGTAAATTAGCCTATACACGGCAAATTGTAGCTAGCCTACAAAATAGCCTGAAATCGAAAATAGGGGTGTTAACGATTAATCGTTGATCGATTAATTGCCGTTAATAATTAGATCGATCGACCATTTCAAATTTAACGATCAAATTGAACTATTTGCGGTCTCATCTTAATTGTGTCAATGGGAGCTGTTGGTGAAATGCAATCATTAAGTTAAACACAAGGGGGCGCGCACACTGCAATTATGAAACATGTTATTAACTTTACACAGAAGAAGACTCGCTCGACCATGAAGCACGCTACTTATGCGTGACTGGGACATCGGTCCCATCGGAACGCGTATTTTCAGCAGCTGGTCTCGCTGTAAACCGACTGCGCACACGACTCACCCCTGATAACATAAACATGCTTATATTCTTAAATAAAAATCAGCAGGCCTAGGTATTTACTGCACTTATGCAGTTTAAGTTTTAAACTGAGGCCTGAGCTGTCGTAGTTTGTCATAGCTTTCTCATTTCAAGAGGGAACCTATTATAGCGCTGTTTTCAAAAACGTTATTTATCTTTATCTATTTCATAATCATTTTGCAAATTTAAGTTTTTAATTAAGGCTCATCTTATTTTTGTATATGTCATAGACGTACGTGTTAGTCACTGATTCGCCTCGGAAGAGTGAGCGCAATTTCCCGTGCCTTATTAAAATATCATACTTAAACAAAACAGCGTTCATAATTATATTTGTGTTATGCTATGAAACAGGTGTATTTCTCAAATGTTTCAATAAAGCTTTGATTGAGGAAAAAAACATGCATTTTGTATTTTCTATGTCATAAGCTATTTTTAGCTGTTTTGTTATCGATTGATCGATTGATTGTTCATTAACGTTGACGACTATCGATCAAGGAAATTCCTTAGAATTTGCAACCCTAATCGAAAACCAATAGGCTAAAAACTAAGAAGATGAAACTAAAACTATGAGCCTTTATTTGCGATAGTATACAAAAAAATTGTTTTTCCAAAGTTCAAATAAACTAAGAAAATAAACTCTCTGGCCTAGTGGAATCTGTTGAGAACGGCCTCCTTCAGTAGCCTATAAGAAACAGTATGAAAGACTAAGCAGGCACAGTGCTCAGTGCTTGTTACATGTCATCAAAGATGTGAGAGCAGACAATGTTTTTTTTTTTTTTTTTTGTTTTTTTTTGGGAATATTACAGTATTACATAATAATATGGAATATTATTACAGAATTTAATATGAAAAGAAAAGGTGATCGGATCCTCACGGGCCCATATGGGCAAATCAGTTTCACGTGCTTACCCGAGACCCATTTACATTTACATTTTAGACATTTGGCAGACGCTCTTATCCAGAGCGACGTACATTAGTGCATTTTCCAACCTGAAACAAGTGCGTTAAAAACAACCCTAAAAGGTAAATACGAATTCAAACACCGGGCGCAGTCAGTATGTACATTGTCCCGTACCATCGCACATCGCCTGGATGTTGATGGAGTGGGCTGAGAGCAATGTAATGTGGCATTGTTTCCCTTCGCTGAGGGAAAGGTATGTGGACCTATGGAACCTTTTATTATTATGCATTTTTGATATAGCCTACACAATAATAATATTTCACATTGTGATCTAGATATTTTAGTCATGCTTGTGTGCGCCCCTGTGTGTAACAGACAGGAGGGTACGCGCGTTGTGCACACGCCTATGTGGATGCACTTACAGTGCCTTGCGAAAGTATTCACCCCCCTAGGCATTTTTCCTATTTTGTTGCAGTACAACCTGTAATTTAAATAGATTTTTATTTGGATTTTATGTAATGGACCAACACAAAATAGTCCAAATAGGTGAAGTGAAATGAAAAAAAAAACTTGCTTTAAAAAAATTCAAAAAAAATTCAAAACTGAAAAGTGGTACGTGCATATGTATTTTTAAAGTATCATATTTAATATTTGGTCGTATGTCCTTTGCATGCTGTTACTTCCTGAAGTCTGTGACCCATCAACATCAAAAGACTCTCGATATCTTATTTTCAGGTACTGTTACAAGCGATAATATAACCTCTCTGCATTTGAATGGATCTCTATGGGAATTGGGGGGTGAGACTAGATTCAGATGTAAATTATGCTGGTACAGTATGGAACACATGACTGGCTAAATGGCAGTAAGTCATCAAGGGTCTAAGGTATCAAACGAGCCCCAAACCATCACTCTGCGGCCACATATGGAGTAGATGTGGATGGCTCACTGCAAGGGTTATTTCTCCTGACTCATTTTCCTATAAAACTCTATGGGGAAAAAAGTCAGGAGAAGAAACCCTTAAAGTGATCCATCCACATCTACTCCATATGTGGCCGCAGAGTGATGGTTTGGGGCTCGTTTGATATTGTGTAGTTTCAATGCTAGTGGAAATGTTTTGAAAGTGAGATCATAACACAACCATCGATTCCATGGTGACTTATAATTATGTATTATTTATAAGCATTAGGCCGTGTAACATTGGCAGTAATAATCCAGTTCCGCGAAAATATTTGAAATTGACTGTGATGATAATTTTATAGCATTTAGCTCCATTCACCTCCATGTATTTTTCCAGATTCTACTAAAGAATGCCATTGCACTTTTTTCCGTGACATTGCAGTCATTGGAGTTGGCAAGGCCTTTCTCTCTCCATGGGCTTTGGTGTTACAGACCTTCTGGCTAGGCTGGATGTTTTCACAATACCAAATGTAGATAAATGTAGGGCTGTGTTTTCCTAAATTAATGGCCATATTTCCCTCATTTGTCTGGCGAATCCAGCTAATGGTGGTGGTATTTTTTTTCAGTAGGACTGTTACATTAGTGGTTAACTTGCCAGCGAGTAATGTAGCCTCTCTCGAAGAGACGCTGCAGGGCTAGCAGACGCCACTCTGGTTGTAACGTTATTCAGTTAGTGGGAGTATCTGTAACTGTCGTTGTCTGACACCGCCCATAAAACTGTAAGTGCTCTCGGTCGTGGTCTTTCACAGTAAAAGCAGGTACCTGGGTACATGCGCAGTAGTTTAGGGCTATAACCCTGCTCTCACTACAGGTACTCCTATGAGGAATGCCATAATACAAAACAAGCGTTTTCTAATAGTCATGTCAGTCATTTGGTAGGTTGTTTGATTTTTAGCGAATGAAACGTCTTTACTGACCATAGTATGCAAAATGGCCTACATTTTCATATAGCCTGAAGCGATACCACGCTTGATAACCCTATGTCATTTCCTTTTTCTAACAGTCTGCTATACAGAATAAAGTACGTTTAACTATATTTACATAGAAAAAGTGTTTGTCAACTATTGTTTTTATATTATTTATATTTTGGGTTTTGAGAATTTGGAAAGCTTGATTGGGTAGCGTCTAATCGCTGTGGCAACAGTGATGTAAATTCCCTAAATATACTCTACTGAAGGGATGTGTAGTTCATTAACAAGAAGAAATGGACTACACACTTGTAACTTTGTCAAACTGAGGATAATATGGAAGTTGTTTTTTGCTCTCTCGGTAGCTATTACTTCATATAGGGACCTTTGGCAGGGTAGAAGTTTCAGTGATCTCTTGTTTTCTCAGACTGAAATAGGGCTAAGTGCTGGTTTTCAACAATAATGTTTTGCCCAATTGCCCGGGGCAAGTAAAAACACTACATCGGGACAGTAGCGTTGAAAAACTCTTGCCCGGTTTTTTATTTTTTATTCTGGGGACAATAACTGTTTCACAGAACAACCTTGACTTCACTTGATTCACTTGAATGCTGGGTGGACTCGTTTTGACCATCTTGGGCTATTCCGCATAACGTGGCGGGCGAGGGAGGAGCTTGCTGCTGGAATCGAGTATAAATGGGCTCCCAAAACATCCAAAAAACCAGCATGGCTCATTTAGAACCACTGGTCAGCGTTCGACATCATTCACAAGTGCTTCGCTGACTTTCGCCTTATGTTTCGATCCACCAAGTAAATGCAGCTGATCCACAAGTAAATGCAACTGATTCACAAATGTTTTTGCACTCGCAAACAAATGTCCTCCTGAAACTAATAACTGTGCAACTTTTCGCAACACTTGGCGCATGTTGGATTGCGTGCGTTTACTTGTGGATTTTTTCAGACAATCGTCACAGCGAGATGTGCAAAGAAATCCACAAATGTGTTTTTTTGATTTTTTTAATTATTATATAAAGAGCCTACTCCAGCCAATCAGATTTTAAGACATCCTTTCGCTCACGCCCCACATTGCTCCAATGAATCACCGCAAATTTTCTGCATCTTTTACAATTGCAAATCCCTTCTAGCAATGGGGGTAATGCTCATGATATGCTTTTTGTTAACTTTAAGCATTACGCTGTCACTTCAGTAAAGGACACTGTTGGGGCCATGAGACAAGGTGGATAAACCAAAAGCTGGGTAAGAAAAGTATTGAATAGCACAGCCGAAGCAAACTAGGGGTTCATTTCCAATCTCTTATTTTCACTCCTTGCGTCCTTTCCTTACATCCTTTCCTCGCTCCTTAGCTCCACCCAACAGACGACACGTGTAAGAAATGCAAGGATGTGATACTAGTACGGGGGAATTGAAGCAAAAATGTATTAGGAAAATGGAATCGTCAGTTTGAAGCGACATCAGTTACTAATGACGTGTTCCATACATGTTTACGCTTAAAGGTGTACTATGCAGGATTTTTAGCCTTGCTGTGGTCCTGTGTTTTACAATCAAAAAAGTCTCCTCTGTCCCTAAACCCCGCCCACTCACCCCCGTTGTGGGCATGAAACAAAATGTGAGCGCAGCAAGCAATATGTCAAGAGAAGATAAAATTAAAATAACATTTTCAGCAACATGCATTGTTCTGTGTGGATGGTAACCGCAATTAGGCAGTGTTATAACGAAGAAATAAAGGCTTTTTCCAATGTGTTTCAGTCCAAAGCTTATAGAAGAGACAAGGTGTTCTCAGTATGGGAGTGTGCATATAAAGAAAAATGTTCTCGGCTCATCAACAGACTACCCAGAGTAAACATTGGAGCGCTCGTAATGGAATTAAGCACGTTTATGAAATATGACTGACGTTTCGACTTGGCGTCTTCACAGTCAACAGGTGATATGACTGTCTTTACACTATAAGCGCACCTCGTTGGGAACATTGTTACTGTAACAGTAGCTAGTGCAGTTGTAGCTGATACCGTTATCTTGATCTTTACACTATAAGCGCACCTCGTTGGGGAACATTGTTACTATAACAGTAGATAGTGCAGTTGTAGCTGATAACGTTATCTTGATCTTTACACTATAAGTGCACCTCTTTGGAACATTGTTACTGTAACAGTAGCTAGTGCAGTTGTAGCTGATAATGTTATCTTGTGGCGTTTCAGTTTGCAGCTATCTTGTGTTCAGTATTTAGCTAACGTTATTCTTAGCTAACGTTATTCTGAGAATGCAAAGACTCCTGCGATGCAAAGGACTCGTGCGGAATAAGTAACGTTAGCACACAATATCTTGTCCATCATAGCTAGCTAATACCTTGTAAAGTAAATTACTTTTTCATGAAGAAATTTCCTTAAAAATATCCCCACACAGAAAAGAACACCATGCTGCCCAGAAACGTTCCGAACACATCTTGGAATAATAAAGGCAGCGGAGCAAAGTTTCTGCATTTATTTATTTTTTCAACAGAGCTTTATGTAAAATTATGATTGTGATAATGTGGCTGGTGAGATTTTTACTCTAGTCGCCACTTTGGCCGGTAACCAACCAGGTTGTGTTATATTGTTAAAGGTAATGTGGCTGGTAAAATGTTGCAAATGGCTGTTGATTTTTAGAATCTATAAACCACTCTGACCAGTGGGTGAAAAGGTCAATTTCATACCCGTAATGTTTCAAATTGTGGTGGGGTGGAGAGGTTGATCATTTATAGCCTACGTCACACGTTCTGAAAAAAGACTTCCTCAAAGGCTACACTTGTGTATCCATGCTTAAAGGGTAACTAAACGGGCTGTTTCAGATCAACCATGCCTCCGTTTGCGGTCCAAAATCTGGGATGGGAAAGGTACACATGAAAGGGTTGGGCTCGAGTTATGAAGCCACGCCCTAGTTTTTTTTTTCTATGTTTCACGTTATTAAAGACTGCTAAGTTAGCCATGAATCAATTTACAATGAAACTTGCAGTAACTTCGCTAAATTGAGTCATATAGCCACATTAAAACGTCATGGAACATTATCTAATTTTGGTCTAGACTGTATTGTCCAGTCATAACCATTTAACTGTTAGCGAATTTAACTTCAAATTTCAAAAATGTAACTGTCTTTGTGGTTCGTTGTCATAAGGTGCATTTTTAGATCAGTCCTGCGACTTGCTTGTCCCGTGGCCTCAGAAATCGAGAGAATAGCAGGAGATAGAAAATGTGATTTCTGCGATTGAATGAATTATGTTGGAAAACGTTTGAGGGGGGGGGAAAAAAAGAAAGAAAAATGTATTTGACTAGATTTCCCCGTATCAGAACCTTACCTTATATGCCCCGTATGTCTTCGAACAGGTGGAAAAAAAACATATTTCATACGGGCAAATCATTAAGTAACATGCAAGCAGAACTTTTTTTTTCAACCGGTGCACCTGTGGTCACTGCACCAAGGCAGAGAGAATGTGTGTTGTAAAAAAAACAAATTTATAGTGTCAGGTGGAAGGGCCATAGCCAGATGCACCCAGTTGGTGTGACATCACATGTACTGGAACATCACATATACTGTACAACAGCCCATAGTAAAATTACAACTGCGATAGCCTACGTTTCACCACCGTGTCACTAGTTAGCCAAAATGCGCTACTCTTCCTATATGATGCTGCGCATTGCGATGAAATGTCGCGATTTTGCAACCGGGGTCAATCTCTAGCATCTGGATATGTCCAAATATATCACTAATCAGCTAAAAAAAATGGGCGCTACGGTTTAAATTACCCTTTAAAGGGGCTATATGTAATGTTCAGAAAATCCTTCTCATTACTGACACCGGTGGCCGAAAGTGAACTGCAGCGAGCAGCCCACTCGCACAACGGGAAGTGAGCAACATTTGCTGGAATCCACTCTCTGTATGATACATCAGCCGTTATGGGTCCTAGCGTGGTTTTTCTTTATAGCACAGTGCGTAGATACCATGGCTTGAGAATTTTTTTACGGTCTATGGTTGAGGACCAATCCTAAACTAGGATAATCCTAAACTAACGTTAGTTATAAACAGATGGATGGGCGTGGGGTGAGTAGACTTGAGTTTATTGCACATAAAGTGTAAGTTACAAAATACCAGGTTCTGAAAGAATCAACGTTTTTGGTATTATCCTGGAACATTAGCTGACTGTAATTTTGTAAACGGCAAGCTAGCAAACGTTACCAGGCCCGATTGGCCCCGGGGAGTAAGCTAGCTCTTTACATATATTTAATTGAAAACGGTTATAAAGAAAAGATATTTAATTTTTAAGTTTTACCTTATCAACTTTATTGATTTTGGTAAATATACGCTAATTCCAAATTTGATGCCTGTAACACGTTCCAAAAAAGTTTGGACGGGGCAAAAAAAGAATGGGAAGTTCAAAAAAACACCTGTTTGGAACATTCCACATAAAAGGATATCAAAAGACACTTGATATTTTATTTTCAGGTACTCTTAGAAGCGAGGACTATAACCTCTGCATTTGAATGGATCTCTATGGGAATTGGGGGGTGGGACTAGATTAAGCTGTAAATTACACAGGAATAGTATGGAATACATTGTTTGGCTAAATAGCTGTAAGTCATCAAGGGTGTGCGGTATCAAACAAGGCTCAAGCCATCACTCTGCTGCCAGATATGCAGTAGATATGGATGGATCACTTTAAGGGTTGTTTCTCCTGACTCATTTTTTCTATTGAACTCTAATGGAAAAATTAAGCATCCTCCAGGAGCCTCCTCGTTTGTGCTTTTAGCGAATTGGAATGTCCTTAAAAAATGGTGGACCTCGATCGATTTATTTTTTTTTGTCACGTGAGGTCCCGAGGAAACGAGGACAGATCAAATAAAACAATTGGAATGAACCCATGCAGTTTTCTTCCTATAACTCATGTCTTGCTGGAATCTGACCAGTGGGGGGGTCGCTGGTGGGCGATGTGCTGTAAACCTAGCCAACTGAAAACCCTCCCGTCCCTCGGTGACGTAAGAGCCAGGGCTGCCGGGTACGGTTTTGGCACTGGCATGTTTCCGGGATTAGATGCCAGATCGTGGGACCCATCCCATCTGTCCTATAACAGCCCCCTCACTGTTTGAGGGCCGCAGCTGTATTCGCTCCCCATTTTTGAGTTAAAAAAGGTACTGGATGTCGACCCCTCCCCAACCCACCTGGGCAGAAGCACTGCCTTGGTAAATACCGTCACAACAAAACAAATTTGAATGAAGGAAAATGTGCAGCGGGGTTTTGTCTTATTCCATTTGTCATTTTAAATTTAACATAACTGCCGACTTTCTACAGTCATTTTTGGATCCATACATTTGGTGCTTGTCACAGTTTTTGATAATTGATTTAATGCTGGTTGTTACAATGGTCGATTCCATATTTGAACAGGTTGTATCCTATTGAAATAGCCCACAGTCCTAACATGGCTTGCATATTTTCCATCTTTATGGTGACTGTCTCGCTGTACCCCTTGCTAAGTGTATCTGCATTATCTGCATTACCTGCATTACCTTCCGGGGATTTTTCCATTCGAACGTGCTTTCCTCACACATGCTGCTTTGAAAAAGTGTTTTTTTCAAGGCTTTTAGTGATTAATTCCATCCTGTTCAGATCGGGTCATTGTTTCAAAAACCGTATTATCAGCCGCAGTACTCAGAACGGCGATGATATGAAAAAGGATCAGAAACCGCGTCCACGGATTTAAGAATCATGCCCGCTGAAGGAAACAAAGGTTTCATCCTGGAACGTGAAAGTTTTTGGGTGGGGACGGTCCTACCAATTTTTGTCTGCCGGTATTTTTTTTTTTTTTGCACCCCTGTGACTCAAGAGCCTTGGTGACAGCTGCCCGTGGACCTTCGAGGTGTTTTGAATGGGGCTCGGACCTGCTCCAGTCCATCTGCCCGGAGCGCGCAGTGCCTACCACTCCCAGACAGAGATTTAATGACTAGGGGAAGCAGCTGTGTAA
This sequence comes from Synaphobranchus kaupii, assembly GCA_029718625.1. Taxonomy (NCBI): domain Eukaryota; kingdom Metazoa; phylum Chordata; class Actinopteri; order Anguilliformes; family Synaphobranchidae; genus Synaphobranchus; species Synaphobranchus kaupii. The sequence continues at coordinate 50,443,674 of CM056376.1, read as the reverse complement.
TCTGCTGGAAGCAGGCCAGCCCCGCATTGGCCACAGAGCCATGCAGTAGCACCCGGTCCGGGCCTCGCGATTGGCCGAGGGGGCTGCCCACGTGACTCGGAACGGCTGGATGTGCCTAGTGCTCCCGACACAGCAAAGGAAAGATAGAATGGAGGCGGATAGCGAAATGGGGTAGGTTTTCGTTTAAGGAGACGACGGCAGCGACTTTGCGCTCCTTGATGTGCGCGGCTGGCGAGCGGCTTTTCAGGGGGCCGGAGTGTGAATAATGGGCTGAATAGAAGCGGCTTGCATGCTGAAGCCTTTTGTTTTCGGTGGACTGTGAATGAGGGAGAGGGGAGGAGAGGGGTGTGGGGGGGGGGGGACGTCTCTCCCTCTCCGCTGTCTTTATCTGTGGGCAGTCAGGGCTCAGGGAAGAAAAAAAAAAAAGGATGCATTGTGCTAAAAGGAAAAGAATGCCACAGGAGGGGAGGGCAGGGGGCGAAGATAAATGTTTACGGCAAGCTACGTTAGGCCAATTTTTACTGTAGAGCAGTCCCTCGCGGGTTGTCATGCCGGAGATACGGAACAAAGCAGATGTGTCGTGGGGTTGCGCTGGTACTGTCTTTCGCTGAAACGTGTTCAGATGCACAGGATAGCCGCTTGCCTCTTTGTCCGTAACCCGTCCTTAATCCTGGGCTCTGTCCGCGTTGTGGAACCCGCGAGGGGCTAGGCCTTGGCGCAAGCGAGCATTCGCCCCCCCGTCACGCACCCTGTGCCTCGGTTTTGCAGCCGACTGCACGGTGTCGGTCCTCACCAAAGGAAGGAGGCCAGCGCTCTCCCGCACTGCTGACTACAGCAGTTGATTGGAAAGCTTCTGTGACAAAATGGGATCCTCTTATCACAGGGAGCCTACTTCCAGAGAAACCATAGCGCAAATATAGACAAGCCCAGCCTAGAAACCCATGTGAATATACGCAGCGCCATCTTATTAGTTGACAGCAAAATTCTTTTTCTAATTAATATTTTGGGAAGGCTTGATGCATTATTTATGAGGCAGTCTGTTCTTCTTCTCTGACTGTTTGCCTCTCTCCTACAAACCCTTTGTTAGTGGAAATCTTGACTGTTTTAATTGGACTGTATGTTAAACAAAAAAAAATGTCTGCCTTGTGCTAGGTTAAAGTGGTTTAATTAGGCCTATTAGTTGTAAGGCGTTGCTGTTCGTAGTGCTGTGGGGAATGGATAATGTATTTTTAATTGCTTTAGATCTGTAGATGAATTCCTATTTATTCTCCTGCATGGTGCCATTTTATTTATGTTTGGGTTTATGGCAGTACTTCACCCTTTACATTTTGGGTGATGTGTAATTAATTCTGAGTTGTCCTCCAGTATTCAGCCCCCTTATTCCGACAGTATGCTATTCCATTATTCTGTCTTCAGACCTGTTTGTCCTCTAAATGAAAAGACGATGCTAACTGTGTTTTATATTTTGATCTAGCCTATAGGCTAGTTATTATATGACAGCACATCATTGAAAGCATCAAATAAGTTCTATGTGGAGAAGGTATCTTAAATGGACTGTTCATTTAAATCTCTTGGAATTGCAATACTTAAATTCTTAATTCTACTATCAATTGTCCTTTGAGTGTTGACACATTTACCTTCCCCTGAGAATGAAGTACTGTGCTTATTTATCATTGATGGCATGTGTTTGCTATTATTCTTACATTCTCTGCTTGCTGTAGATAAAGTGCAGTTGGCACATATAGCCAGCAGGCTTACTGATGCTACTGCATTATTGTAGCAAATCATGTAAATAACGTAACTGATCCAGTGGAATATGATTCAATGCCATTCATGTGATTTTCTCCTCAATTTGGTACGCAAAGCTTGCCTTTATAAATGGCATTCACTTTAAGACCAAAGTGTGAACATTTTGCTTATTTGAAAAGACATTGCAGTGACTGCAGTTCATAACTTAAACACTGCAAATTAATGCATTAGTAATACTTTGTTAATGCAATATTTTTGTATTGAATGTAATGTTAAATTGGCAGCTAGCTAGCTAGTTAACGAGTGGCCAGTGGAGCTTCAGGACTAATACTACCTACAGTTAGCTAATTAGCCTGTGGATTAGTTCACATTTTGCTGACACTTTCTGCCCTTCATTGCCAACTACTTTATCCTTTCTGTCTTTGCAGCCTCCTGTGGTACCATAAAATAATGCAGAATTATGCTAAAATATTTCTACTAAAAACACAACCTGTCACAACACCGACTGCTACATGTAGGCTATTTTGTTGATGGAATTGGACATTTTAGCACCTTTGTCCTCATTGTTTGTGAGCTCGTAAACCAGTGACATGGATGCCTTTTTTCAGCTCTGGAAGTTTGTCATTGTATGGCATTACTCCTGTGTGTGCAACTAAATGGCTTTATTTGCTAGCATTAGCACTACTGTCAAGGTAAGAGCAGAAACCTGACTGGTTCATCTTAGGACTGATAATTACAGTACTCTTTATTGCAAGTTGCTGTTTTAGGTTCAATATTCATTTACTCTATGCTGTGGTTAAAGGTATGATTTGGCAAGGAACCTGAGGATCTGCTACAGTTAAGAGTTGGCAGTTGGTAAAATGGTAGTTCTGATTTGAAGGGGGAAGCCATCCTCTCAGGAGAGGATCACTCACTGGAAAATCCACAGCAAGATGAGGGTTCACACCAGGGCCACGTACAGGCACTTTGGTCATACCCGCTTGATCCTGTATGTCAACGCCCCTCCCCCACAGGCCATTGGACGGTATGGAATCAATGAAGCCATTTTGTGGATGGATTCGCGTTAGTCTCCCGCTTGCATGTCATTGCACGGCAACCCAGTGGCAGTGATCGGTGGCGGCGGTGGTGTAGGCCAGAATGTTGACCTGGGCATTGGAGTGTGCCCCCTCCCTCCTTTAGTCTCTACTGACAGGCCTGCTGTGTCCGGGGGTCTGGTGGTTTAAGTCTGCTCACTTTAGTCTCTACTGACAGGCCTGCTGTGTCCCGGGGGTCTGGTGGTTTAGGTCTGCTCACTGCGCAGTGAAGTCACTTAAGCCAAATTGATTGAGTATCGAAACCTACACATGATTTTTGTGACCGTAAATAAGCTTTAAAATATCGAACTCTCAGCTACAAGGCTACAAGCTCTAAAGAGCCTACTGAGCTGCAATAACAGAGCCAGTTAAAGTGTGTTAGTAACACTTAACTGACGAAAGCTCAAAATATTTCTGTCAGTGTCCTAAAAGATGATGTATTGAGACTTCTCTTATTTGCCTTTGGCTCCGCTGTACAGGGTCTGGGAAGTTTCTCTGTATTGCATTACATAAATAAAAGCACTGCTATTTATGTAGTATTTATGTAGCCGTGACTGTCGAAAGTTTGTTGAAAATGTTCAAAACAAGGTGCAGCACTCAGCATTGGGAAAATAACGTAACAGGATTTGACTGCACATGTTGCGTCGCCTTTGAGCAGAAAACTAGCTTAGAAATGCAGAAGCTGCAATACACTGCAAGCACCAGTTACTTACTGCAATTCCATGGTCTGTAACCACAAATATTTTAGCATAAACCAAAAGCACTTGCAAATGTTTGCTGCTGTAATTAACTTTGACTTGGTGGTATTGTTTGGTTGTCATAGAGAATGATTTCAGATGTTCATAGTTGAGACCTCGGTTTTACTGTTGCTTGCGTAATTTGCATTTGAAATTTGCATTTGCGCACAACACGGATGTAATTTTGACGACTTCAAAAACTTTAGTCAGCATCAAAAATTTAGAAATCTTTTTTTAAACAGGCTGATATGTGATGTGTTTGCAGTTTGCTTATTGACAATACAGCACTTGGAAGTAACGAAACACTTAGGACAAAATCCTGCCTTAGAGGCTATGTGAAGAATTAAGGTCGTACTGAATTGTGATGTCATTACACAGTGCGACATATCAAATATTCTTGCTTTATTTAATCATGAAATGGGAAGGGTGTTGGTTAACGTTAGCTGAGCATCCCGCTTTCCTCCAGGTGAGATGGTCCCATCCTGACCAGCTCTGTGGCACACTGTGGCCAGGACGTGAACGCAGAAGCACTGCATTGTGGTGCTTCTCACTCTCACACACACAATATACAAACACGCATGCTCTCTTTACAAGGACTCGAGGACTTTTCTCACTTCTGCTACACCTCTTGCTCTTGGCTATTACCTGTTCCCTTAATCTGGTGTTTGTGTCTCTTATCAGTATGCACTGCAGATGTGAATTCTTTATCGCTGTAGTTTATTGTCCAGGTAGTATCTGGCACTCTGGATTGGGACTGTCAGTACCTGTGTGATGGTACTCTTCTGCCATTTCCTTCTTCTGCCTGGGGAATTGGTCTTCAAAACAGGTTGATGAAGCTCTCACAGAAGGATGATTCTTGTGATATTACCTAAGGCAGCCACAGTATCTGAAAATATGCATTTTATAAATTGGGCTACCTGTTCTAAAAATCAGTAACTTTTTAAAGCTTTTTCAAGGTGAAAATAGCTTGAGAGCTTCTCTGCCATGTGTGACTACACAATCTTTTGGTTTGATTTACATTGCCTTTGTTAGTGTATTTCCCCCAAAATGTACGCTTTTGGAAATTTCGCCTACATCTTAGGATCTTTGAAGCATCCCTGTGTGATGGACAGAAAAATATCTTATACCAATATCAGCAGTGCTGACATGCAGTTGCAGTTTCTCACGTGAACTCAAACTGTTATAGCACTGGGACTATGGAGATCAAGACTCCTGCTGGTATCTAGCCTAGCTAAGTAGCTATTAGGTGTTATCACATGCTACCGACATTTAAATTTGTTTCATGTTTGGACACAGCTTTATAATGGTGTATAAGGTATAGCCTAGATTTAAAGTAACATCTTAGGTATTTTCATCTTTATTTTAGGAATGGACTTTTAGAAAATATAGCCTTCTAGAAAATGTATAGAAAATAGTCTGCATTAGGAAGGTCCTGCTACCAGAACTGGCAAATTGAACTCAAGCAAATATAATATAAGATATAAATAATTTATTCCTGTTCGGCCTGCAGTCAGAACAGCCCTGCTGCTTTACAGTAAAGTGGCCCTAAATTATTTACAAACTAGAGATTTTCCGTGTGAAGTAAAGTGTTCTGTAACTTTCCAGAATCTGTACGAGTACAGATTGTGTAAGATTTGAGAAACAGTTTTTTCCCCCATGATACTGTTTCTCATTACATGCTGTCTCAGACTGTCACTTTAATTATGAATTCACTTTGGGTTTTGAGTGTGTCCCCTTCTAAATAAATGTCACTGAACATTTTATTGTTACTAACTGATTGGATGCCCTTGGAAAAATCTTAGGCAGGGTTTCTCAGATGACTGCGATTTGGCAGTTTTTTTATTTTTATTTTTTTTCTCCCCTCTCTTCGTTCCATTTTGAATTGGGCTACTGTAACTAGGCACATTTTCTCTTCCCTTTCTCCAAAAATGATATACGGCATTATGGAATAGAACATCGGCTCAGGTTTGTTTTACAATTCTGTGGAAAGCAAAGTCAAATCTGTGCCAACTTGCCAAGATCTAACAATGTATGGAGAACTTTAAAGTAGGCTTAGGCCTGGATTCAATCAACAATTGTCCTCGACTTTTAACTTGATAATTAAGGGCGAGGGTTAAGTTTATTTTCTCACAAACACAGATTAGTCAATGAAGCAATCACCAAAGTTAATTAATTTGTGTGCGCATTGAGAAGTAATCCCTTAGCTAATTTCTAAGGTTAGGGACAAATGATGGTTAATTCCGGGCCTTATTAACCTGGTTATTACCTAATGGAGGGATGAAAGACGGTGCGTTTTTGATCTTTTTCCCAGGTCAAGTGGTACTCCAAGATGGCTGCTGCTTCTTATGACCAGCTGCTGAAGCAAGTGGAGGCACTAAAAATGGAGAACTCCAACCTGCGGCAGGAGCTGGAGGATAACTCCAACCACCTGACCAAACAGGCCTCCAATATGAAGGTAGGCAAGTCGAGCGTAGCATTTGTTTGTGTGAATTTTTCCAGACGAGAAGGGAGGGAAACCTTTCCTCGTGTCTAGGTTCATTCATTCATCCCATGGAAAATTAACCATTTGCCTCGCTTTCGTTGTTTAGAGGGCTCTTACACAGCTTAGTAGGTCAATCAACATAACCTACCCTTAAGCTGAGCATAATCGGGCCATAATGTCTGGGTTATTTTCATGCAAGACTGAATATTTTTGAGAGCGTGCCTATCAATATCATTTGAGGGCATAACAGTCTTTTCTTGGCCAACTGTAGTCAGATAAAGCATTCCTTTTAGCTGTGGAGGCTCTTGCATACCTAAGGACAGGGAAACATGACATTGTCACTGAATTTGCGTGTACATTTCTGTATCACTAATGGGCCTTAAATCACCATTTTAAAATTAAGTTTTAAGCAAAGTACACACACATCCATGAATGAAAAATGCAGGGGAATGTAATCAATCAATCAACAAATCATTTGTGCAAAGCCATTAGTCAGATTATTGATCAAAGTGACCCCATAACGGGTGGTCAAATTTGAATTTATGGAAAACAGTTGTATACCGTTTATTTAAATAATAAATACATTTTTTAAATGGCATGTGAAGACATTGATCATAAACAGGAACGGCAGTACATATTCTTGCTGAAAACACGAATGAAAAACATGTCTCGGGGAAGATGGCTTCCTACTTGATGCAGTCCTGGCTTATGCTGATCCCTCTAGGAGAGATTAGCTCCAGCGTTTAACACATTTAAAACTGAGCCAGGTGACAGGCTGCTCTTCTGCCACAGTGTTAAACCAACCCACCAACTGACCTTACAACTGCAGGATATTTGCGAGGTAAAGTCTGATACAGCGACATAATAGAGACTGATCTGTGCTTTTATAACCAGTAGGAAATAACATCATTCTCTTATGTAGCTGTATTGGACTTTTCCACACAAATATTCTGCATTCTGTTACAGTGGAATTGTAATGTAGAACATGTAGAACACTGTTTAGAATAATGGCTACTCAGGGAAAATAGCCCTGTGTAACATTTTACAGTGTTGCTAATGGCCTGTGGAGCCTGTGTCAGGCTTGCAGGCTCAGTCCTGCTGTAAGAGGAAATGATGTGGTCATGTTGGCCTAATTGCAGACCTCTGATTTTATACGAGATGGACGAATCGGGCAATAAGCAAGCAAGCAAAAGGAAAAACCACCGCGTGTCCGCTTACACACCACATCTCCGTCACGCTCTACAGGTGAAACGGGACCGCAGAGCGGCAATTTCAGTACTGATTATTAAGGGTCGGGAGGCAGAAAAACATCGCCAGGTGTACGAGTACAAATGTGCGTCTGCCCCTTTGAGCACTGCCACACACTGGAATCGGCTGTGCTGTGCTGCGAGCGCTTCATTGTCTGATGTAGTCGGCCACCCCTCAATTAACACATCAAAAGGCATCGGAGGACGTTTCACTTCAAAGAAGCCAGCTCTTTCCCTCAGCGCTTTTACCCAAGGTGGCTTGGTAAAAAAGAGCACATTAGTGGTGATGATGAAAGTAATTCATCTTGTCACCTGCTTCCACGGCTCCCATATCCCGGCAGTGGGGAGCTGCTTTTGTTGTAGCGCTATAATTACCCAGGGGGCTCAGCATGCACCCACTCCACATTTTAAGATTCCTGAAATTCAAATGGTTCCTCGTTAAGTTCTTCTATGGCATATGAAATATACTTTAGTGTTGTTTGTGCTTAGATATACAGTGCAGTCCGTACATATTTGGACAGTGACACAATTTTTGTTGTTTTGGCTCTGTACTCTTGCTCATTGGATTTGAAATGGAACAGTGACTATGAGGTTAATGTGCAGACTTTCAGCTTTAATTTGAGGGTTTTTACATTTATATCAGGTGAACCCTGTAGCAATTGTAGCCCTTTTTATACGTACACCCCCCCCCCCCCCCCCCCCCCCCCCCCCCCCTCCATTTTACTTTGGGGACCAAAAGTAATTGGACAAATTAGTCTTGTGATGTTGTTGGGTCACAGACATCAGGAAGCCATGGAATGCAAAGGATATGCAACCAAATATTAAATATGATGACTTCATTTGAGTTTATGCTAATTTGTCCTATTACTTTTGGTCCCCTAAAATGGGGGGGGGGGGGGGTGTATAAAAAGGGCTACAATTGCTGCATGGTTCACCCAATATGGATGTAAACGCCCTCAAATTAAAGTTGAAAATCTGCACAAATCTGTCTCTGTTCCATTCGAATTCCAATGTGTTGGAGTACAGAGCCAAAAACAAAAAATTGTGTCACTGTCAAATACTTACGGACTGCATTGTAGGCCTAATATGAATGTAATAATTGTACATATAATCTATTATGTCAGTACATGCTAATACACCCAATTTTATTATTTGTATTTGCAAATTATGGTTATCTGCCCTGTAATTTTGCACCCTAACCCCTCTACAAACCTAACTTAATGTAATTGATATGTACTTTCAAGACCGCTACAGTGATATCAAGGTTGGTGTTCTTTTCTGTTTTCTCAGGGGTATGTAGTGCATCTACTGTTGCATTACATGCTGTGAAATAATTGATCTTAAGAAATTTTCCAAGCCGGCATTTAACATCAGGTATCATTTGCAAGAATTGCAAAAAATAAAAAAATAAAGTGGAAGTTGTTGCAGGTTCAAATGATGCGTGGAACCCCGACGGTGCCCTGCAGTTAGATACAGTATACGTTTCCTCAAACAGCCTGTTGTTTCAGTGGATATGTACAGTATGAGCTGCCTAAGTTGCTCTGGGTAAAAGTGTCTGCTTGAATATGATAGTAATAACGATGGTGGCAGTGTAGTGTTCAACAGTGGCTTGTATGGCTTTGTGTTTGATGTAGAATGTGGAACCAGGAAGTAAAAAAAAAAAAAAAAAAAAAAAAAAAATATATATATATATATATATATAAATAAATAATAATATAATAATAATAATAAAAAGTAGGCTAATGGGTTTTCCGGCAGCTGAGTTTGCGGATAGCTCAAGGCCGGTGAATAGTTTTCGGATCCACAGCTTCCTTTTTGCATGGTGTGTTGCATAACCATCTGGAAGATATATACCATTGGTTATGGTAGCACTGATGCCATTACCATAGCTTGGTGATAATACTGTAATAATGTTTCTAATACTGCCTACCTTTTTTCTTTTTTTAAAGTGTATTCCTTACTTTGTTAACTTTGTTAAACACTTTCTCACTTCTTGACCTACCATTCAGGTCAGTCTTCTTCCTCTTAACCCTTTGAGGAGTAGGATTTTTGGAATGTTTTTTTTTTTTTTTCTCCCAATATTTTTAGTTTGTGTTCTAGAACTCCATTGCTTTCAATTACCAGTAGTGTAAGCATTAGAATGTTCAGTTAAGAACATTCTCATCACCTAAAGGGTTAATCCTCCTGTGTGCCAACCCTTCGTCTCTGCTGTCTTTGTTCAATTACTTTCCCCTCCTTCGTGTCTTCGATGCTCCTCTGAGACTGTGGTCCATGATCCACCTGTAAACACCACACAAGTGGTCTCCAGGAAAAGTCCCTCTTACCACGGACTTGTTTCCCATCCTGTGGTTATTCCTGATATTGTCTTTTTTGCCAAAAATGCTAAGCACACCTACCCAGTTTACAGCCTTTCTCCTTTTTCGTCTAACAGCTTGCAACAACATTGGCGTGAATCACTTGCATACCTGAGCAGCATATGCTGCTTAACACTGGCCCCAAAGCAGTAGGCACTGCAGTAGCACTGGATCTGCAGGGATGTCTATAATGGAGCGACACCAGCATGCATATTCATTAACTTTCTATTGGAGCATTCTGCATAAATATTCATTAATTACTGGGAGAAATTGTATGCGTTGATTGGCTGCCCTCTACTGGATATAATTTGAAGGTTTTTTTTTTTTTTGACTAATTTGTCAGTTTACCTCCAGTTTGGAGGCATATTACACAATGACTCATTGCTCTTACCATTTAATAAAATGTTTCAGGTGCCAAACTTTTAGTTACCTCAACCAGTTGAGATTTTCGTTTTTAATTGGTCGTTTGACTGTTCAACGCCGTTTTTGTGTTGTGGGTGAAAAGTAATACTGTATTTTCTATGCCAAGTTATCCTGCTACTCATGCATATTATGCATGCTTGTTAATTTGAGGCCTTTTTCCTAATATCAGAATAATGTGGTCATAATTTATTTATCTTTTGCTAATAATTTTATCTTCCAGATGAATTGTATACCTAGTTTTTATATATTTCTGTACTGGTCTCTTGTTATTTCAGGGGGACATACTCTACATGTGCTAAAGCAGTGGTGAGAATTTAATAAATGGTAATGTTCCAAAAAATATCTCCAAAGAAAATTGTGTAAAATTCATGGCTCTTTATTATGGTGTTAAAATGACGTAATTGCTCATTGCTTACTTGTATTCAAGCAACGGAGGGCAAGACGTCATTTTCAGTCAGCCCCTTCCTACTGGTGTAGCGAATAAAGGCTACCCAGTTCCGTCCCCTATTAATTTCATCTCCATCTGGCGGATAAACATCGAGGTCATGGCTGGGAGACCCTCGCCATAAGCCAACAGCTGCAGCTTTGCGCCATATAGCGCACAAAAGCAGACCTCATAGCTCGACATCCTCAGGTTTTGATGAAGATTGTCGGAACGCCGTCTGTCATCGATAACCAAATTTGCGTTGGGCTGATTTAATATTCGGCGGGGTGCAGTTGTATTGAATTAAGCTCATCATGTTGGCTCTGCAAATGGTGAAGGAGTCGCTGAGGAAGGTAAGTTGATTAAAGCAGGAGGGAACGTTAGTTTATTTACAGTGACGTGCTTAGCAGGGGCATGGCGGGGATCCATGCTCCTAACGGTCAGACCTCTATCAGCCTCTCGGGTGTATTCCAGACTACAAGTTTTGAACAAGGGAGGGGGCTGGATGTGATATCAGGCCATGGAATTTCAGCACGTAACAATCATCACAATATATTGTGCACAGCTCTGCACAGAAGTTATTTGGGCCTTTTTTTATATTTTATCTATCTTGATGTTGCCCATTATAACTTACATTTTTATAATGTCTTTATAATGTGCCTTGGAAGTTGTTTGGAAAAAAATAAGTAAACATAGTTCGTCCCAAACTAATCTTTACGAGCTGTTGCAATGCGAAAATGGATTAAATGCAATGCTATTGCATTGTTGTATTCTCAGGGCGCCATTGTGTAAATATATATATATATATATATATATATATATATATATATATATATATATATCTATATATATATATATCCCTGGTTAAATAAAGGAAATCAATAATTAATTTTTTTTTTAAACTTGTAGGCCTACCCGTTAATGGCAACTTGCAGCTATCTGTTGACCAGGCTATATTTAACGTAACATGTCTGGTATATCTTTGCGAAATGCCAGTTACGATCCTGCGTACGTTTCTACATAATAATCGGGAGTCATGTGGATATTCGCAGTAATACATACGTTGTTTCCAGTGGACATAGGACAGGCATCTCAAGCAGGCGGTTGTCTGATTCACCTCCACCCCACCCCCCGTCAAAAGATCACATGGCAGCTGTGAACTTCCTGGTGTAATTAAGCTCAGAATAAAAGACTTGTGTTTAGCCCTCCTCGGGAAGACGTGTTCGGCTGAAAGGCAGACTGTTAATGATGCAGGACCAGGGCAAAGAAGCGCCGGGTCATCTTGCACATCGTTGTGGTTAGGCTGTCGGTGGGGGTGAGCGGTGTCGTCGCAGGTTCGCGGAACGCGGGGTGCGGCCTCGTAGCTGCCTGTGAAGCCGAGCGCATCACGCGGATTTGCACGCACCCGGCCGTGTTGACAGGCAGATTCGCGACTTCCCGCTGTTGAAATGCGCCGGTGGATTTTCTCCATCTGTAAGTGACATATTTACGACGTAAAAACTAGGGCGACACGCCGACATCAGCAGAAATTATTTGTTTTCTCTGTAACAAGGGCTACTAGGAGGGCGGTGTCTCTCTTGCGGTGAGTCCCTTGAGAGAGGGAGAGACAGATGGAGGGGTTGGTTTTCGAGACTGGTTGTACGTTAGCCTAGCATTGCGTAGCATTTGAAAAGACCGTGGTTTGTGTATTTTTGTTTCTGTTGACATATTGAAGGAAATATAGTTATAAACCTCATAATTTGAGCATATGAATGTCTGCACTTGGCAATTTGAGGCTTGAAATACTTTATTCCCAGACATTTTATGAGGCCTTTAAATGTCATATTTTGGATTATTTTGACAGTAATGCAGACTTAAGTGTACACAGAACATGCTTTTCACTTCGGACAGTTATGTGGTCTGGCTCTGCAACAGTGAAACACTGCAGCTATAGGAGTACATCAGTTCTGCGTACTATTGAATATACTCATTCTCAGAAAAGCCTTGAGTACTTTAAAGGTGACAAAAAAAGAAGAAATAAAATAAATCAAGAACAATTCTGTAGCTTTCTCAAAAAGAAAAGCAGTTGCAGATCCACTGTCCAGTTAAATTGCACTGTTGATCTGTATCTTAAATTTATTCTGAAAAGAACCTGCTTGTTTTTTTTTTGTGTTGCTGCTTATGCCCAAAACCAGAGAGAACGTGCTTTACATTCAATATTGCTTACAACTGGCAGGCAAATGTATTACATGCTAAGGGAGAACGTGTTTGGCAGTGTCTTGATTATTTAAAAAAAAAAAAAAATAGCCTTAGGCGCAAAAACACTGCTCGAATGTATAGAACAAATCTATTTACTGTATACTTGCAGGGGTATCTGATGAACAGAGATTAAACTGATTGCAGGCAGCCCTGAAATGCATTGTGGCCTCTTGGTCATGCAAAAAGTTTTTATATTTGTTTATAGCGGGTGTAGGTAGTTTGTACGATTATGGGCGGCCCTTTAGAAAGTGAAATTAAAGCAAGTCTTCTCATCTTGTTTTTCATGATCGTGTTTACGTGATGCGTGTTGTTTTTGTAGGCTACCTTAAGCAGATTATCATAAGCCTGTGGTCTGTTACATAGAAAAATGTATTAAAAGCACGTTGCCTCAGCATTGTCCAACTAGCAATGTATTAGTGACTCTAAGTGAAAGGCAATGAAATGGGATATGCAACAGCAGCTTAATATCAGTTTGAGCCTCGTTTCCGTGCCATGACGATCGAGAATTATAAGCAGATACATGCCACAGATAATTACAGATGTAGGCTTTAGATGGTCACATGATAGGTAGCCTTGTTTTTAACCCACAGGTTTAAATACAGCCTATGGATTAAACACATTCTCACTGCATTCCCAAGGATTTAACCTAGGATGACGATAAGCAAAATACAGTCAGACCTTTACTATCATAGAGAACAGTTTATTTGAATAGCCGTGAAGTTTCAAGCTTTTCAAACACGAGTATGCAGGAAACTATTATTTTTTTCTTTGGATTTTAAATAACTGTCTTGAGTAAAATCACTGTAGTGTGGTAACCTTTTGCTTGGGAGAGAATGAGGGTACAACAGTTGAGTGCTTTCCTTTAACTCTGTACCATTAGAGCCTAGCTTTGTAATGGTCATGGTTGCTTTTTCCCTAACCTGCAGTAGACGCGTTATGGCTGAACTGGCACGCTTATCGGTACGGTTGCCACTCATACCGATTCCAGACCAAACATGCTGTGTGAATGGCCTTGGCAAACTAATTGATATCGCGAAAAACATAGTCAAGCCGGAAAGTCTGCACACCCCTTTCACCTTCTTCACGTTTTATTACGTTACAGACTTATACTACAATAGATTGAGTTCATTTTTTGCCTCAAACATCTACACACAATAGCCAATAATGACGAAGTGAAAACAGGTTTTTAGAAAATATGCAATTTTATTTTACTGACATAGATAGGTTATTTAGGGGTTACATATCTGTACACACCCTTAGCCTAATACTTGGTTGCTGCACCTTTGGCAGCGATTACAGCTTCAAAGCGTCTTGGGAAAGAAGCTACGAGCTAGGCACACTTGTTTCTGGACATTTATGCTCATTCCTCTTGGCATATCCTTGCAAGCTCCGTCAGGTTGGATGGGGAGCGTCGGTACACAGCCATTTTCAGCTCTTTCCACAGATGTTCAATTGGATTCAGGTCTGGGCTCTGGCTGGGCCACTCAAGGACATGCACAGACTCTCCGAAGCCACTCCTTTGTTCTCTTGGCTGTGTGCTTCGGGTCATTGTCATGTTGGAAGGTAAACCTTCGCCCCAGTCTGAGGTCCAGAGCTCTCTGGAGCAGGTTTTCTTCAAGGATCTTGGTGTACTTAGCTGCATTCATCTTTCCCTCTATCAGGACTAGTCGCCCTGTTCCCGCTGCTGAAAAACATCCCCACATCATGATGCTGCCACCGCCATGCTTCACTGTAGGGATGGTATTAGCCAGGTGATGAGCGGTACCTGGTTTCCTCCAGAGGTGCCGCTTGGTATTCAGGCCAAAAAGTTCAATTTTGGTTTCATCAGACCAGAGAATCTTGATTCTCATGGTTTGAGAGTCCTCTAGTTGCCTTTTGGCAAACTCCAAGTGGGCTGTAATGTGCCTTTTACTAAGGAGGGGCTTCCGTCTGGCCACTCTACCATAAAGGCCTGATTGGTGGAGTGCTGCCTGGATGGTTGATCTTCTGAAAGGTTCTCCCATCTCTACAAGGATACGCTGGAGCTCTGTCAGAGTGACCCTCGGGTTCCTGCTCACCTCCCTGGCCAAGGCTCGTTTTCCCCGATTGCTCAGTTTGGCCGGGCGGCCAGGTCTAGGAAGATTCTTGGTGGTTCCAAACTTCTTCCATTTATGAATGATGGTGGCCACTGTGCTCTTTGGGACCTGTAAAGCTGCAGAGATTTTTCCGTACCCTTCTCCAGATCTATGCCTTGACACAATCCTGTTTCTGAGGTCTGCAGATAATTCCTTTGACCCCATGGCTTGGAGTTTGCTCTGACATGCACTGTCAACTGTGGGACCTTATATAGGCAGGTGTTGGCAATCCCCAATCATGTCCAATCAATTGAATTTATCACAGGTGGACTCCAATTAAGTTGTAGAAACATCTCAAGCAGTATCAGTTGAAACAAAATGCACCTCAGCTCACTTGAGTGTCATATCAAAGGGTGTGCACACTTGTGTACATATGATATTTTACATTTTGATTTTTAATAAATTAGCACAAATGTCTGAACCTGTTTTCACTTTGTCATTATGGGCTATGTCGTGTAGAATTTTGAGACAAAAAATGAACTCAATCTATTGTAGAATATGTCTGTAACGTAATAAAACGTGGAGAAGGTGAAAGGGGTGTGCAGACTTTCCGGCTTGACTATTTTTATCAACTTTTTTCTCAAGCTTTTTGGGATAACCCTCAGATTATCAAATGTTCCTGTCAGATGTTCTGCTATATTAGTACAGATAACTGCCCCACTTCCAGTCATTTTCCATCGTAGTTAACTATTTTACTTAAAATTCATATTTTCATTGTCAATTTCATATGTCATTTTTATGTTGTGCATTAATCCAATTACCTGTCTTTATCTAAAATAGTGAAATGAACAACAAACAACTTTAACTTTAAAACTCAACTTGTTTTTAGTCAGTGGAAAAGTCACATAGCTAGGCTTAAATATTATTTATTTATTATCAACTATGTTTTATGAATAAATGTATTTATATGAAATGTATTTTTATCATATTTAGCTACAGTTGGTACATTCCACTACAGCACCACTGCACTGATATATTGATCTTTTTTTGCACTTGACACATGGACACACATCATGCATGAAAAATCTGTTCTATGCCTGGCCTGCCCTATACTGCTCATGTTTATCAATACTCACATGGGCAGATAATGGAAACGTGTATTTTACGGACCATAAGTGTGTATCTGTGTCATTCTAACCACACTCCTTTCTGTGCTATAGGAGGTGCTGAAGCAACTGCAGGGAAACATAGAAGAAGAGTCCATGGGATCTTCTGGACAGATTGACCTGCTGGAGCGGCTGAAAGGTAAAGGTACTGTAGGCCACAATTGCTGCACATTGTATTAGATAGGATTTGTCAGGCTGAGTCAGATAAGATGACTTTGAAATGTCCTGATATATCTCCACTATGCTATTGCTGATTCACCATTACTGTTACTCGAGGTTAAGTGGCATTTGGTGCCACGTTTAGAGCTTGTGCAGTGATCATTCAAGTAGACACTTGACGAGTTTAATCCTCACTAGTGGGATGGTTGTACTTAAGTTTTTAAGCCTTACTTGAATTGGGAAATAGTACAATAATATTTTACACGGACAGGTCGGTCCGAACATCCAGATTACTTTAATGTTACATTCAGATGTGCTTGTGTAGTTATCAAATCTGGGTTTTATTCAGGATTGCAAGGAACAGTGTTTTTTTCCCCCATTTCAAACGGGTGAGACGTGTGTACTTTTAGTGGAACCATGCTGTACTATTTAAGGCTCTGCCTTTCCATTTGAGTTTTCAAGCCTGTGGGGTTTTCCTTTTATGGAAAAATTAGAAAAGATTCTACATTAGGAAAAAAAGCAATTAAATCATCAGGACATAATTGGTCACCTGACGCACACACACACACACACACTGTTTTTGGCTCAGTTTTGATTAAACTAATGGACCATCCTGGAGGAACATGGTTTGCTCTATTTGAAGTGAAATCATCACCTCCGTATGACTTGCCTGACATATTTGGGTTTGTAGCATTTGCCACCTTCTTTTACAGGAGTGTGTCCCATTGCTCCATTTTACATTTTTGCTGCTCCTGGAGAACACGCACTCAGTGCTCTTGAGAACATTTCTATTTATTGTTAAAATGTCCTGAACACCTGAGTAGGCAGTGTACATTACATTACAGACATTTAGCAGACGCTCTTATCCAGAGCGACTTACACAGCTTATTAGCATTTAAATTTTTTTTATTTTTTTTAACATATTATCCATTTATACAGCTGGATATAGACTGAAGCGATTCAGGTTAAGTACCTTGCTCAAGGGTACAACGGCAGTGTCCTACCTGGGAATCGAACCTGCAACCTTTCGGTTACAAGTCCAGTTCCTTAACCATTATACTACACTGCCGCCCACTAAAATAATAATCTGCCTCAAATGGCTTTCTTTGTGTCTGCAGAAATGAATCTGGACACAAGCAACTTCCCCGGTGTGAAGATGAGACCCAAGGCCCCCGCGCATCCGTACGACAGCCGGGAGGGCTCCATATCCGGCAAGTCCGGGGACAGCAGCCCTGTCGCCTCCGGCTCCTTCCCCAGGAGAGGGGTGGCGAACGGGGGCAGCGAAAGCTCCGGCTTCCTGGACGAGTTGGAGAAGGAGAGGTGAGCCTGTGTCCGTGGCTCTTTTCAGACTGCAGTTCATTCTGCTCGTTTAACAAGGATTTCCACACGTCGGTTTGCCAGTTTCGATCCGTGCCCTCGTTCAGGATTGCAGACTGGTCACAGTTGCATTCGCTTGCCATTCTCTTTGTCTTGATGTTTCGCACACTCGAACGGCCCTATGTTGTGGAAACAGTCTTTGTGTTGTTGCACTGAAAGAATTTCAGGTTCATAAGTGACGGCATGTAATTGTGATGATATATCTTAGTTTAAGATGGTTCGTCTTAGAGGTTATGAGGGATGGAAGGAAGGAAGAGAGCAAGACCTCAAGTGCTTTCTGTGCTGAAGCGTTCCATGGTTGCCCTTGGGTTCTTGGGAGCACATGGGTGAGGAGACGTGATTTGTGGACGCTTCCAGCAGTGATGCATGCAAACCAGGGTCCTGTTCGCTGCGGAGATGAGGGTTGTTTTTTTGTCTTCCAAACACAGGTTTCTCGTTGTTCGGGAAAGTTCTGTTTGGTTGCGGTTTCACTAGTAAGTGCCAGGCGTGGGATGAAAGGGACTTACAGAAGTCACAAGGCGAGCGAAGTCTGCACATGGAATAAAGCACAAAGTTGGCTGTCAGTGATGTCATCAGAGGTTCTGAGTGGTAGCTAAATTCATATTGATGGAATATTTCACTGTACTATTCCATCGAGATACCAGTTTTCTTATTCTTTTGTGGATTGTGTATTCATGGGTTTTATTTTTGGGCCCAAGTAGCTTTCTTGGTAGAACCACAGCCTTTTACACTAAAACATGTCTCTGACTGACATAACATGACTTGTTTGAAAATGGCTTTAGGCATTCATTTGCTAATGTGGAAACCTGTGGTGGTTTACCATTGGCTTACAGTCCATATAAATGTGATGTGTAACAAGCAGTCTATGAAACACTTGTTTAGCACTCATATATTTGGACAGGCACTGCTGCCTGGGTGCACAAATGTAGCCGTTGAAAGAATTTTCTTGCAGCTGTTCTTTTCCCTTCCACATGAATTTGACCACTCTGGCCTAATCCAAAAGGCAGCAGAGCGAACGCCTTACCCGGGACCCAGCATTCAGGCTGGCACCGCAGTCCATGACCGTTCATGCGTGCGACACAAAACCACGTTATTTTCAAGCTCGCGGCTCCGACTGGCCGCGTGACAGAGCCTCCCCATCATTACCGAAAGAACGGACTCCCGACGGTATTTTACCTCGACCAAGCCGCCGCCCTGCAGTCATATCCAGTCCTTCTGTGACCTTGAAACTTTTTGTGCCTTCGTGTGTTTTTACCGGCCTAGTTGCAGGGGAAATGGGAGCCCTTCACGATAACACAAAGCGACATACCTGGTTCCATGTGGATGGCAACTGTTTTTGACAATCACTGAAATGTCACTGAGGAATATCTTTCATGGAGTGGCGGGTGGCTCATCCTGTTAAGGCACTGTTCTAGTGCATGGACAGGCCTCACTGTCTGGTATCAAATTCGGACCGTGCCCAAATGCTGGTAAAATTTTGATTGTGGCTGGTAAGATTTTCTAGCAAAAGACACTTTGACAGGTAACCATTACCAGGTTGTGTTATATCGTAAAAGGTAATGTGGCTGGTAAAATGTTGAAAATGGCTGGTGATTTTTAGAATCCACAAACCACTCTGGCCAGTGGGTGAAAAAGTTAATTTCATGCCCTGGAAGGAGGGTTTCAGCTGGCCGGGATAACAATGTTTCATCGCACAACAGCAACCCCTGCTGGTCGATCCGGCGTTCCAAGCAGACCGAGGTTGTGATGCATGACCATGATTGGGCATTGTAAATTGTGAGAAGGGGGGGGGGGGGGTCGCAATTGAAAAGTACCTTTCATAGACTAGGTGGCTTTAGATGTGTGGCAATGTGTAATTTCACTCAGAAATACCATGTGATAGAATGGGTAGAACATTATATCCTTGGAGCACTATGTAAAATATGCACTAACTAAAACAATTCTGCAGGATGCATTTTATGCAATTTAAGACATCTCCCATATTGCATGGAGTGACTGCAGAGGAACATAAATGATTAATTTCTGCCAACCGCACGGCTTAATGTTGTATGTTTGTTTGTGCTCTTTTTACTGGTAGGTCTTTGTTGATGGCAGAGCTTGAAAAAGAAGAGAAGGAGAAGGACTGGTACTACACTCAGCTTCAGAACCTCACCAAGAGGATCGACAGCCTTCCCCTGACGGAGAACGTGAGTGTCCGTGTAAAAAAAGTCTTGATGTGATAGTCATAAGAGGGACTGAGCTGATCTGGGCTGAGATTTGAAGGTAAACCAGCAGGTTATTCTACCAGGAACTGCTGCGTCGGTGTATTTCACCTGCAGGTGTTTTTGTCTACAGAGGACTGGTGATACAAGAAGCCAGCTGACAGTGTATTTTATGCATGACAGTTCATTGTTAATGAGCTTTTTTCCCCCATATGGTGGGGTTTTGCAAAAATATCCAGTGATGATGTCTGTCTGTATCTAGTGATCTATCTAGAGTTTAAAATGGTGGAAATTAAATTAAATTGCCAAAATAACAGGCAGTCATTTCAGAACTGTGCATTCTGCCACATTAAAACTCATTAGTTGAAAGTACGACTAGAATATACACCTGTGTATAATTACTCTGATGCTCTCTCTGCATTATGGCACATTTTAGGGCAGGCTGTTGCTATGATTACTGCTCCCTCAAGTGGTAGTTGGTAGTTTACATACAGAGGTTTATAGGCTCAGAATTAGAATTTTATAGCGAAGGAACCTAACAAGTGTTTCGTTGGATATCCCCCTGAGTTTCTATTCTGCTGACAGGGCTCTAACAGTAATCTAAACTGCACTATGGCTCTTCAGTTCTCTCTGCAGACGGACATGACGCGCAGACAGTTGGACTACGAGGCGCGGCAGATCAGAGCCGCAATGGAGGAGCAGCTGGGCACCTGCCAGGACATGGAGAAGAGGGCACAGGTCAGCAGGCCGTCCCTGTGTATCCCTTTACAGTGGGGTGTTAACGCTACGCAATTCTTTAAAATGGCCGCCGAATTTACAGTTAGTGACTGACGCCACACAAGTTTCGAAATCGGGAAAACTTATACAGTGTTGCCACCCTCATGGGCAGCTGGTTAGAGTGCCGGTTATGGTTTTGAAGTGAAGTAGTGACTTGGGTTGTCTGTACTGCCCCCGTGTCAGAACTGGCTTGGCTAGAAATCGTGCTAATGTATAAAACAAAGTCCTGGCTTTGCAGTATCCATTTTGGTTCAATTTCAAGGTACCAACCATCCATCTCGATACATTCCCTGCTGACCACAGCCTTGCCATCATGATTTGTCAAGTTTGACAGGCAGCCTTGGGTGGGGTAAAAATAAAAATTGGCGTAGCGGAATCAGTTATGGTGTGGTCTTCACAGGTTCAGCTTGATTGGATTCTCGTGTGATTAATGACTGTGTATTGGTGCGGCCTGGACATTATGATAAGATTATCATAGATTATTCTAAGTGATCGGCTGTTTCATCTGTGATTCTTTCACAGATGTATTGTAGCAATTGGGGCAATAAAGTCATCTGGTTTTTTTTGGAATGAAAGAATTGATGCACGAAAAGACAGATGTGAAGATTATACATCAGGGGTAAGCAACCTTGGTCCTGGAGTGCTGATTTTTGCTCCATCCAATCTACATAACTGGATTCATTTTAATTAATCCGATGTAATGAATGCAGGTGATCATGTGCTGGAGACACTCAGCATTTCACCATTCATAATATTCAGGCTCAGACTTTCAATCATTCTTATGATCACATGAAAATCTTGTGTTCAAACTTCGATGGAACAAAAACCAGAAACATCACTGGTACTCCGTGACCAGGGTTGCCTTCCCCTGTTATACAGTCAAGCCGGATAGTCTCCCCACCCTTTCACCTTCTCCACGTTTTATTACGTTACAGACTTATACTACAATAGATTGAGTTCATTTTTTGCCTCAAACATCTACACACAACACCCCATAATGACAATGTGAAAAAAGTTTTTTTGAGATTTTAGCAAATTTATTAAAAATAAAAAAAATAAAATTTCTCATTTACATAAGTATTCATACCCTTTGCTTTAACGTATTTTTAAAGTATCATATTTCATATTTGGTCACATATCCTTTACATGCTGTTACTTCCTGAAGTCTGTGACCATCAACATCAAAAAACTGTCGATATCTTATTTTCAGGTACTGTTACAAGCGATACTATAACCTCTCTACATTTGAATGGATCTCTATGGAAATTGGGGGGTGAGACTAGATTCAGCTGTAAATTACACTGGTACAGTATGGAACACATGGCTGGCTAAATGGCTGTAAGTTATCAAGGGTCTGAGCTATCAAACGAGCCCCAAACCATCACTCTGTTGCCAGATATGGAGTAGATGTGGATGGATCACTTTAAGGGTTGTTTCTCCTGACTTTTTTCCCCATAGAGTTCTATAGGAAAATGAGTCCGGAGAAATAACCCTTGCAGTGATCCATCCACATCTACTCCATATCTGGCAACAGAGTGATGGTTTGGGGCTCGTTTGATAGCTCAGACCCTTGATAACTTACAGCCATTTAGCCAGCCATGTGTTCCATACTGTACCAGTGTAATTTACAGCTGAATCTAGTCTCACCCCCCAATTTCCATAGAGATCCATTCAAATGCAGAGAGGTTATAGTATCGCTTGTAACAGTACCTGAAAATAAGATATCGACAGTTTTTTTATGTTGATGGTCACAGACTTCAGGAAGTAACAGCATGTAAAGGATATGCGACCAAATATGAAATATGATACTTTAAAAATACGTTAAAGCAAAGGGTATGAATACTTATGTAAATGAGAAATTTTATTTATTTATTTTTAATAAATTTGCAAAAATCTCAAAAAAACATTTTTCACATTGTCATTATGGGGTGTTGTGTGTAGAATTTTGAGGGAAAAAATGAATTTAATCAATTTTGGAATATGTCTGTAACGTAATAAAACGTGGAGAAGGTGAAAGGGGTGGGGAGACTTTCCGGCTTGACTGTATATAGTTGATACAACCTCACAGGGAACTCAAATCTGACCACACCAGATTGTTGTAGGGGTCCTGCAGGATCTCCATCAGGCCATAAAAATCAATTCCGTTAATCAGCTGTAGGCAAATCTTCCTCTGTCACATCTGGACATCATCTGGGCTGTCCATGTGAATGGAACATTAACATAAGTCAAATATTAACAATAGTTTTCCGCGTAGTACTTGCTCTATTAATATTTCAAATTGAAATGGGGTGATATTTTTACAAACGGGATCAGAAAAAGGATCACCACAGAAACTAACCCCCCCCCCCCACTATCAACAAAATTTACTGAATCAAACTGGCGGATATGCCAAAGAAAGATACAAAATATTTCACCCTTCTGTTTGAGCCTTTATCTTAAGTCATACAAGCTTATGTTGGTTTTCTGATCTCTCTGAAATGTATTTCAGGGAAGAGTGGCCCGCATTCAGCAGATAGAGAAGGACATGTTACGGATCAGACAGTCCCAGCCAGCGGAAGTGGAGGTATGTAGCAACCAAAGGGATTTTTCCCCAGTTATGTAAGCAAATGGTAGACTGTTCTCTGCACAGAATTCCCTTGACACTGACGTGCTTTAAAGTAAAATGCATTCCCTTTTATTATAGATCCGGTTGAAGATCCGGTTGTTAGCTTATTAACTTCCTTGTTTCGTTCTTGCGCCCATAATGGTCCCACTCACTTCCTGAAGCGTGCGTTAGTAAACAAACCGAGCTGCAAAGAAGCTAGCTACAGTTGCTAGTTCTCAGAAAATAGGTCTTCAAAGTCAAATCAATCAAAAATTTGTTCAAAAGTGTCAAACGTTCGGTTCCGGATGTCGTGATTTTGTGTATCGCATAATCCACTAAAAGTGTGCTTTTGAGACCTGTTTCGCCATGCAATGGGAGTGAATGGAGAGAGGAAAAAATGTCATTCTTCGTTAACTTGTGACCTGCAGTAGCTCTCTTGGACCGCTTTTTACTTTGTGACTTGCATGCAGTCATTTTCGATTTGTGCCTGGCAGTACAGAATGAATCATATCCAGGGACTTGATACTTGACTTAAGTTGGAGTGATGGGGAGGAAAAGAGGGTGTAGATGGAGCAGTGGATAGTCTGAACTCGGCATGACCAGCGATGTTTTTTTCATAATTTTTGGCTCCCAAATGATGATGAGTCTCATTGTCACAGTCCTCTTGATCTCCTGTCTTGGTCAGACTTAAAAAAAAAAAAAACTAAGGTTTTCAGTGAACCAGTTGTATTGGGACATGACATTGGCAGGTTTAAATTATAAAGGGAACTGAAATTAAATGCATCAAATGTTTTCATTTGGAGTGCAATTCCCTGTGTTCATGATAATAAGCTCAAGGGTACAGTTTGCATATCACATTTATATATTTATATCAGTGCTGGTGAATAAAATGGAGGATCATCGCACTGTGGAATAAACTGCAGCCTGCAGAAATTATTTTGAGGGATGTCTCGGTGGTGTTGCCTGTCGAGCACCATCCACATCTGACCGTGCAACCTTTGTCGCATGTCTCTCCCTCTCTCTCTCCATTCTTCTGGTCTCTCTACACTGTGCTGTCCAATAAAGCTGAAAGAGCCCTAAAAAAATAAAAGATTTTGAAATGCAATCGAAGGCCATATTAAAAGTCACTTAATCTGTAAGGAGTGTTAAAGACATTACCTGAATCTGGGCTAATCAACCTCACAACCCCTTAGCTCGTTAATATTCACTATCACTTCAATTAAAAATTCAAGCACTCTGCTTATCCTGCTCATTTCAGATGTTAGACCCAGGTTTGGCTGTATAATTTTTCCACATTATACTGCAGAGTTAAATTAATTTTATTCTATTGTTATTTTTGTTTATTCTTAGTTTCCTTTTGATGCTGTGTTGTGCACAGTGTATTTTATCCATTTCTTTTGCTGCTACCATCTATAAATGTGAATGAGCGAGAGCACGGACCCCGGCTTTCTACATCTTTTTTTAAATATATTTTTTAAATTTAATTTGATTCCCCTTTCTGTGTAAAGAGGATGGATGAGAGAGCAGATGAGGAGGCGGGGAGAAGGGAATGCCATTTGTAATGCGTGAGCGTGTAGGGTTTCATTTTACATCTGGATGGAGATAAACCTCTTTGGACATGGTTTCCCCTCTCTCAACACCCAGACTGAGCAGTACTGTAATTAGGTATTGAACGGGGAGAAGGATAGGAGAGCAGATGCTGGGGGCGAATTTGCCGTGGTAACAGACCGGCCCAGTCAGACGCTGCTGTTGCTGTGGTTGCAGCTTAGCAATTCCCGCAACCTAAATCCATTTTGTTTTTTTTGTCCCCTCTTCTTTCTCATCCTCCCTACAGAACACACCACAGAGCAAGAATGAAGCAGAGAGACAGAATGAGACAGCACAGGCATCTTGTGACGCAGGCATGGCTGCCCAGGGGTGTGGTCAGGTAAGAAAATCATCTTTCTGATCGCCCGACGACACGGAATCCGCAAGACTTTGTCAGCCTGGCAGTTCAATGAGCCTAGAACTGCCTAGGACTGGGGAGAGCCGACCTGATTCTGCTACCGCTATGCTACACCTTTTTAAATTTTTTATTTTATTTTTATTTTTTTTTACAAACCCCACCCAAGGCTGCCTGTCTAACAGTGAAAATGACAAATCACCATGTTAATAAGGAGGGGCTGTGGTCAGCAGGGAATGTATTCAGATGGATGGTTGGTACCTTGAAATTGAACCAAAATGGATGCTGCAAAGCCAGGACTTTGTTTTATGCGTTAGCATGGTTTTTAACCAAGCAAGTTCTGATGCGGAGGCAGTGCAGAATTTTCCTAGAATTATTGTGCATGCAGCAAGACGGATTTGCACGGCAACTAAGTACTTCGGTGGATCATGGTTCTCGTAGTTATTTTTGTTACTGTAACCAGCCACTGAACAATATGACAAAGCCATTTCCAAGGCATGGTTTATTTGGAAAAATCCGTGATGATGAGCTGTGCGAGGTGCAAGCTAATTTTACTAGCTAGCACCACGGAGGGATGGATTAAAAAGGTGAAAGATATTGGGAGAGGGATAAAATTGGTATAGGGATAATGAGACGGGGAAAAAATAAACACTTTAGCTATCTAACCAAACGCTGATATCGCGGACAACTATTCTCAAGGGCAAACAAAACGAGTGTTTGGCTTGGACTCAGAGGATTTCTTAGTGGGACAGGACAGTTTTATTTGCCTCAAACTATGGAAGGAGTTATGTAATGAGATCAAAGTATGTATTGGTTGAGGTTTTACGTCTAGGGTCACGATGGACCCATTTTTGACTCCAGGAATAAAGCGATATAGATGGACTCAAATTTTACGAGATTGCAATGGAATTCATTTCTCGCGCTTTATTGGTGCTCAATACATACCTTAATAGCCATAAATAACGTGGTTATAAGCATATTACAGATTTTCCTTGTCCGTGACTTTAAAGGTTTAAATAATCTTGTCTATATAAAAATACATACATCCTGCTGAAGCACATGTTCCACATGACATTGCTTTAGTTAAGATTCAGTTATGCTCCTATCAGAAGATATTTCTGTTAATAAATTTGACTTGGACATAATTATCTGAGAAAGTTATCCCTAGAAGCAGTGAGATGGGCCTAATATCTACATATCACTGTATAATTATTGTATTTGGACTCACTTGAAGACATTGACCAAAGTGTCCACGGCACATTGCCTTTTATGTTGATTGTGCTAAGTTGTTATTTTTGAATGCATCACATACTGCATTGCGCACTGACAGAGCCTTATTTGTGGCTTGTGTCTCTTCAGAGTTCAAGTGCTCGAATGGACCACGAAGCAGCCAATGATATGAGTTGTAGTAGTAGTTACTCTGTCCCACGCAGACTGACAAGTCACCTGGGTACCAAGGTAACCGAAGATTCCAAGCCCCAGGTTGCTACACAACATTTTTACTAAACCTGCATTTATAACCGATATCTGGCTGTCTTTTTATCGTTGCTCTTTCAGAAACTTTCAAAATGGCATGTGTTTGAACTATAAATGCTCCAAAACGTGTACGTTTGATTATTATTTTATTAGGTTGATATGGGCGTAAACATGTTTCCTTTGTTACATTAGACACCGAAATTCACAAACGTGGCCTGATGGGTTTCGAACAAATTTTAAACATCTGTTTTTTAGGATAATGTCACACTTGCTCTGACTGATGGGTTGTTAGCAGTGCTAACCCATCCTGTGTTTGCTCCCCAGGTGGAGATGGTGTACTCTCTCCTGTCCATGCTGGGGACTCACGACAAGGATGACATGTCGCGCACCCTGCTGGCCATGTCCAGCTCCCAAGACAGCTGCATCGCCATGCGCCAGTCCGGCTGCCTCCCGCTACTCATCCAGCTGCTTCACGGCAACGACAAGGACTCTGTGCTTCTGGGGAACTCGCGGGGCAGCAAGGAGGCCCGCGCTCGGGCCAGCGCAGCCCTCCACAACATCATCCACTCGCAGCCCGACGACAAGCGCGGGCGCCGAGAAATCCGCGTGCTGCACCTCCTGGAGCAGATCAGGGCCTACTGCGAGACCTGCTGGGAGTGGCAGATGGCCCACGAGCAGGGCGTTGACCACGACACCAATCCCAGTATGTGTCCGTTGGCTTTCCTCTGGTCATGCGTTGTCTTTCCTTTCAGATTTAACTTCTGCTGTTAAAGCCTATTATCCTATCCTAAGTTTTTTTCCCACGCAGTTGTCCAATAGTTTTTATTATGAGCTTCGCATTTAAAAGGAGGCATAACAACGGCTTTAGTTTTCAGTTTCCTCATGAAATTGTGTGGCAAGGCTGCCCCAGTCATGTGTGCGAGATGAGGAGGGAAAAGATTGAGAAAGGCCTGGAAGGTTCGGGTGGGTCAAGTTACATTGGAATTGTGGGCTACAATTGCAGGCAGGAGAGCAATCCCATTTATGAATGAAATTAGATTTTATTCATATAAAATAGTCTAGTTATTCCCAGATATTACATATCATTATTAAAATAATACTTTTCGGTTTTGGCAAAACTCTTTTCTGAATTCATAAACTGCAGCATGTGTAGATTTACAGATGCATCTCACATAGCACCTGCTTCGGGCTGGACTACAGACGAGCAGTATCTTGCACTTTACAGCAACACTGTCTAATACAATGCCACCATCGGTCATGAGGTTGTGTGGCAGTGCTAATCGCAAGTAACACACATACACAAAATAACTTTTCACGTCTGCAGTGTATTGTACGTGTGGCTTTAGTGTGGGCGATGTTGAAATGCATTAAGAGATGCTGTGTTAGTAACAGTAACTGCTAAAACCAACTGAACAATGAAGGACCCCTGAGCATGAAGGGAGCGTTTTCATATGCGTTTACGACCCCGGCTCGAAGGGCCGCAGCATAAACACAACAGGAAACTATCACAAAAGTAGTTTATTAAAATATGAAAGTAAACTGACATGAAACTAGGGGAAAAGGTGTTGGTGAAGTGTAAGCAAAAAAGTAACAAGACAAACACGAGATTGAGATTCCAAAGAGACTTGTCTTGGACGGTGAGACACGACGACCGGCGATTTTGTATTAGGAAGCGTTGGAACCACTGTATCCAACCTCCCCGAATTGAGAACAATTCCAAAGTCTCCACAACCAACGTCCCGGTAAATGTGCCTCCACTGTCTGGACCTTTGAGTCTGGACCTCCTCCTCATTTACCACGAGTCTCCGTGTTTACACTTCTGGGTATAATGCATAAACAAAAGCCGCATATAAAAGATGTGAATAGGCTGCGCTTCCACAAAGCAAAGTTAAAACCATAACAAACTACAAAATGGTAAGCACTGCATACAACCTGAAACAAACGGCACAGTAATATTTAAACTTCAGCACGGCATCAAGCTGGCAACGTGCATGAAGTTAGCCAAAGGGAAAATCAACCAACTTTGAGTAGAGTACGCCGCAAATACATATGCTCTTGCGAAATCCACAACAGGTGTCGGTAATTTCCAATTAAGGGTGCGTCCCAATATTCTTCACTCCCCACCTCCTTTCCTCCACTCCTCTCCTACCCGGAAGTATGCAAAACTGCCTGAATGTATTGAGTACAAGTATTTGCATGTAGAGCATACAATGTACCTGACATTGCGGTTTGCGTCAAGACATTAATATGTAACCATTAATACGTAATTAAGATGTAATCAGCAACATTAGATTATGACACAGATCGGTTTTCGGGCACGGAGGAGAGGAGGTGGTAGTGGAGGAAAGGAGGGTGCATTTTTTTGGGAGTATTGGGTGCGTTTTGTTTCTAGTCTTCCAGAGTATTGAGACTCACTTGAGCCGAAGGAAACGAGTTGGCATACAAAAGAATTAAAGGGGCGCACTCATGAGGTGGCATAGGGATGTAACATATGGTCCTTTTTTCGTGCATAGTATCAGTAAGTGCATAATAAATAAATTCAGAAGTGGCCCTTGAGAAGGAATCAAGGGTCCCATTTATTTTCCTCTATTAACTACCTATTACATAATGTATAATGAATCCTTGAGAAAACATATTTGGTAGTCTGTATCTTTCTTCCTATGGATAAACATAACCCAGCACTACTTTCTGGAAAAACTAGAATGAATCCAGATTAAATTAAAATAAATAAAAGGCAGATGCCAAAATATTGATCTTTAGTCTGGATTAAAAATTTTGAAAACCCAGCCCCGGGAAATTATCCTGTTATGGAAAGAGGATTTTCCTGTTTACTCCTAGAGACAATGCAAAAATGATCTGCTACATTAATGTCCTTGTGTCCTGAGGATTATATTGAATCGCCACATGGGCTCAAGTGTTTTTCTTTACTCTTTTTTTTTTTCTTCCAGTGCCCTCTCCTGTGGAACACCAGATCTGCCCTGCGGTATGTGTGCTCATGAAGCTCTCCTTCGACGAGGAGCACAGGCATGCCATGAATGAACTAGGTAAGTTTTCACCCTGAATTAAACATATTTAATGCATATGAGTAGGTGTCTATGTGTATGTGTGGGTATATATATATATATATATATGTGTGTGTACGTATGTATAGATGGATGAACTGGTAATCTGTGACTCATGACTTCATTTACGTATTATTTTTATTTTATTTTTTGATGGTTATATTACTATTATAAAAAGAAAAGAAAAATGAAATAAACATATTTTAGGATAGATCCATTGAAGACTAGAAACAAAGCACACCCAAAAGTATGTGAAACATCTTCGATATTAAGCATTTAGTTTCTCATTGACGGTTAACTAATCATTATTGTGGTCATTATTTACCTATGAGTTCACCATGTTACCCAAGTTACAGTTGAATTGTAAGTTATTTTCAGAACCACTGATTTGTTTGAATGTTACCTATGCTTTTGGTAAAAATAATGATAATAAAAAAAATAGATATTCTACTGTTTGAAAGATGTGATGTTCTTCTTTTCAGGAGGATTGCAGGCGATAGGGGAGCTTTTACAGGTAGACTGTGAGATGTATGGGCTTACCAGTGACCACTACAGCATAACTCTGAGACGGTATGCAGGAATGGCGCTTACAAACCTGACGTTTGGAGATGTGGCCAATAAGGTGGGTAGTGTTCAAACGCTAGTGTTTGGTAGAAGTGTAATAGAAGTGTTATTAATTTGCCCTCTCTTTCTCTATACACAGTCTACCCTGTGTTCCATGAAAGGCTGCATGAGGGCAATGGTGGCCCAGCTGAAATCAGAGAGTGAGGATTTACAACAGGTAATGGATTTGTTCTTGAATCCAGAGGCCTGAAATATATATTGAGAGAAATCATAACCCCCCTCTAGTGCCTTATCTGAATTTTAAGAACTTGAGTTAGAATGAGGATGGAAATATAGGTATTTTCATAGGAAACTGCATAGTTTTTTATTCTGCAAATTTGGTTGATTCTTGGGGGCTTTAATCCCACATTGATGGATAATGAAATGGAGCCTAAACCTGTAACTGGACAATTTATTTTTATTCAACCAGTTACAATTACAGATAATGGTGTGGATAGTTTGTATTAGTACTGTCATGTGATGGCTTCAGTTATGCACATATTTATTAATCAGATGGTAGAAAAAAATATATGAATTATTGTATGGAATGTATGCACTAGTACTATTGTCTGAAGGTTTGATGAGTAAAATAATTATGAACATGTTAAATAAATATTGAAACTTAAAATATTGTCCCCATCTCTATTTCCATACGTTGTTATACAGGTCATTGCCAGTGTTCTGAGGAACTTGTCCTGGCGTGCTGATGTGAACAGTAAGCAGACGCTGCGGGAAGTAGGGAGTGTTAAGGCACTCATGGAGTGTGCCCTGGATGTCAAAAAGGTGACTTGTGTCTTTTCACAAACTTTTAAAAAAGGCTTATTTTATTAATTTATTTCCTGCTATATGTGATGCTGTAAATACACCATTTAATTCTAAAAACTTGGGTTAAAAGATTGAGTTATTTTATTTAGCAAAGTTGCTAAATAATCTTGGGCGGGGGGGGGTTTAAAATTTAAAATGTGTTTGAGCAGATTCATATTTTTAACACGGTCACAAATCTTTTTGTCCTTGTCTTATATTCATTAAAGGAATCTACCCTGAAGAGTGTCCTCAGTGCCCTGTGGAACTTGTCAGCACACTGCACTGAGAACAAGGCTGACATATGTGCTGTAGATGGGGCACTGGCTTTTTTAGTGAGCACGCTAACTTACCGAAGCCAAACCAACACCCTGGCTATAATTGAAAGTGGAGGAGGAATCTTACGAAATGTTTCTAGTCTCATTGCTACAAATGAAGATCACAGGTATGTGATTCATATAGTCAGGTTATTATTATTATTATTATTATTAATATTTTGCAGGGAGTGGTATTGACATGCCTTTATTCTGTGTGGGTATTTACAACTTAAATATAGGACCCCAATCAATTCTCTAGACATACAAAGAAAGGTCTATGAAAAATGCATGTAAAATGAGTAATAGCACTTCAGTATTTGCTTTGGCAGGCTATCGAAC
Source organism: Synaphobranchus kaupii (assembly GCA_029718625.1). Lineage (NCBI taxonomy): Eukaryota > Metazoa > Chordata > Actinopteri > Anguilliformes > Synaphobranchidae > Synaphobranchus > Synaphobranchus kaupii. The sequence goes on along the minus strand of CM056376.1, from coordinate 50,412,089 downwards.
ATACAAAGTAATTCTTTTAGTTAGGATTTTTAAAAGTAAAATAAACATTTTGGTTTTGAACACCTTCATATACTTTTTTGTATTTGCCCCCCACCAGGCAAATACTGAGAGAAAACACCTGCCTCCAAACTCTTCTTCAGCATCTGAAGTCTCACAGCTTGACCATTGTCAGCAATGCATGTGGAACCCTTTGGAACCTTTCTGCTCGAAATGTAAAGGACCAGGAAGCCTTGTGGGACATGGGATCTGTAAGCATGCTGAAGAACCTCATTCACTCCAAGCACAAAATGATTGCAATGGGTAGTGCTGCAGCTTTAAGAAACCTCATGGCTAACAGACCTGCCAAATACAAGGATGCCAACATCATGTCCCCAGGATCCAGCTTGCCCTCCCTCCATGTCAGAAAACAGAAAGCTTTATTCGAGGAACTGGACTCACAACATCTCACTGAGACATTTGACAACATTGACAATTTGAGCCCGAAAGCCGCTCACAAGGGCAAACCAAGACAAAAGCAAAATGTGTACAGCGAGTGTGTCCTAGACTCTGGGCGCCACAACACCGATGCTTGTAGGGCAGACAGTGGTTTTAACCCCAATAACATGCCAGTTCTTTCTCCGTATATGAACACTCCTGTACTGCCTGGTTCATCGTCCAGAGGAAGTTCAGAAAGTTCCAGGGCCGAGAGAGATCAAAGCCTTGACAGAGAAAGGAGGGGAGGTGGACCCAGCGGACCTTCAGATAAACCCACCAAGAGAATGGGAATGCAGATGTCATCCACCACTGCACAGATTGCTGCAGTTATGGAAGAAGTACAGAATGTATACATTGGCCAAGAAGACAAGAATCCTGGTTCTGCACAGGGTATGCATTGCATGCAAGATGAAATGAGTGGCATGAGACGTACTGCCGTGCATGCATCTTCAAATGTGTACAGTTATAACAAACCAGAGCTCCCTAGTAGAGCCTGCCCAATGCCAAAAATAGAATACAGGGCATCCAATGACAGTCTAAATAGTGTGGGCAGCAGTGACGGTTATGGTAAAAGAGGCCAAATGAAGCCTTCAGTTGACTCGTACTCTGAAGATGATGAAGGGAAATGTTGCATCTATGGACAATATCCAGCTGACCTTGCCCACAAGATACACAGTGCCAATCATATGGAAGATAATGATGGGGAACTGGACACCCCCATAAATTACAGCCTGAAGTATTCGGATGAACAGTTAAACTCTGGTAGGCAAAGTCCCAGTCAAAGTGAAAGGTGGGCAAGACCTAAACATCTTGATGGTGACTTGAAAAGGCCTGATCAGAAACCAGTACAGTCACAAGGCCAAGGTTACCCTATGTATACAGAAAGCAATAGTGACGGCGAAGAAAAACCAATGCAATATCAGCCTAGATTTGTACAGCCAGAATGTTCTGGTGGTTTCAAATCAAGGAGCTCCAACAGCTCTGAGAAAAGTAGAGGCAGTTCTAGTCATGGAATGACAACAAAAATCAACCAGACCATATGCTCCATTGATGATTATGAGGATGACAAGCCGACCAATTACAGTGAGAGGTATTCAGAAGAGGAACAACAGGATGAGGACCAGCCAACCAATTACAGCATGAAGTACAGTGAAGAAGACCATCATGTGGAACAACCAATTGATTACAGCTTAAAATATTCTGAAACGCACTCCTCCCAAAAGATCATGTACAGCCATTCAAAATCATCTTCTGCTCAAAACACCACAAAAGACCATCTTAACCAGGGCAGTGGGACATCCTCTTTAACACCATACAGGGGTTCCTCAAGACAAAAACTACACTCCTCTTCAGCTCAAACGCAATCTGGGCCAACGCGTTCAGGCCAAAAAACTTCAACATGTAAAGGCTCTGCCATTAATCAAGAAACTTTGCAGACGTACTGTGTTGAGGACACTCCAATCTGTTTTTCCCGAGGTAGTTCTCTGTCATCATTGTCGTCTGCAGAGGACGAAATGGAAGGGAGAGAGCGATCCTCAAATGCAAGTAACTACCCAACGCTGCCCGTTTCTGACAAAGAAGCAAGTGGGGCTGCAGGTGCAGTTCAGCCTGCACCTGAGAGCCAGTCAACTTCACAGCACATACGGATGAAATCTCATAGAAACCAGAGTGTGTCAGATGGATCAAAACATAAAGCAGTCGAATTTTCTTCTGGCGCTAAATCTCCATCAAAAAGTGGCGCTCAGACACCGAAAAGCCCTCCGGAACATTATTTACAAGAAACACCTCTGATGTTCAGCAGGTGCACATCTGTGAGCTCTCTGGATAGCTTTGAGTCTCATTCCATTGCAAGTTCAGTACAGAGTGAACCAGGCAGTGATATAGTCAGTGGAATCATTAGTCCAAGTGATCTCCCAGACAGTCCAGGGCAAACCATGCCTCCAAGCCGAAGCAAAACACCACCTCCACAGCATTCAGTCCAAATGAAACAGAAAGTTAAAGTGCCGCCTCGCACTGAAAAGAGGGAGTTGGCTCCAAGACGTGCAGCTGTGAATTCTGCTGTTCAGAAAGTCCATGTACTTCAAGACAATGACACGCTGTTGCATTTTGCAACTGAAAGTACACCTGATGGATTCTCTTGTGCTTCAAGTCTCAGTGCACTGAGCCTTGATGAGCCATTCATTCCAAAAGACATTGAAATGAGAATTATGCCTCCTGTTCATGAAGATGATCATGGAAATGATGATGAACCTGATACAGAGGATACTAATGAGGCTAAGAACCAAGATCAGACCGAGGTATACCATGAACCAGAAAAAGATATACTTGGCGATTCTGATGATGATGATATTGAGATATTAGAAGCTTGCATAAACTCAGCCATGCCTACAAAGTCCTCAAGAAAACCAAAAAAGCCACCACCTTCAACAACTTCAAGAATACCTCCACCAGTAGCCCATAAACCAAGTCAACTGCCTGTATATAAGTTGCTTCCTTCTCAAAATCGAGGGCAGCAACAAAAGCATGTAAGCTTTACTCATGGGGAAGACATGCCAAGAGTATATTGTGTTGAAGGGACCCCCATTAATTTTTCAACTGCAACATCTCTTAGCGATCTCACGATAGAGTCCCCTCCAAATGAGTTTTCAAATCTTGAAAGCTCTATATCTGGCATGGGAACCTCCTCTCTTCAAAGAGACACAATTCCAGAGGGAAGAAGCACTGAGGGAAACGATGCAAACCAAAGTCCTTCTGCAAACACATCTGCAGTGGATGAGAAAAATGAAGAAGGGGATGATATACTTGCTGAATGTATCAGTTCTGCAATGCCAAAAGGTAAAAGTCACAACCCTTTCAGGGTGAAGAAAGTTCTTGATCATGTGCAACACCCATCTACATCTGCTACTGGTCCAGTCAAACAGGAGATGGCAAAGAAGCCAACCTCTCCAGTAAAGCCAATGCCACAAAGCAGTGAATATAGAGCAAGGATGAAATGTATAGATCCTACAAGCAATTTTGTCCCTGAGGCTTCGTACCCTGATAAAAATAAGAGCGGAGATAAGCAAGACACAAAAGGGATTTCCAGCGAATTTCCTAAAAAACCTCCAAATAGTGATGACAGGGTGCGTCCAGGCTTTGCCTTCGATTCACCTCATCATTATACTCCAATTGAGGGAACCCCCTATTGCTTTTCACGCAATGATTCTTTAAGTTCATTAGACTTTGAAGATGAAGATCTCGATTTATCAAAAGAGAAAGATGAACTCAGAAAGGACAAAGGGCACAAAAAAGAGTTGGCAGAGAATCCCAGTGACCAGTCCTCAAGCCAGCCACCTTCAGCCAGGTCCCATATGTTTCCGCGGGACCATCAAAAATCTATTCAAAAGCAAGTACCTTTGTCAGAAGCATCCAAAGAAAACACAGGGCCAGTCCCAGATGAGAAGCAGAATTTTGCTATTGAAGACACACCGGTGTGTTTTTCGAGAAACTCTTCTCTTAGTTCATTGAGTGACATTGACCAAGAGAACAACAATAAAAGCTCAAACCAGGAGGAAATGGTAACTACCCAGGTTGAGGCATCCAAACCGCAACCTACATGTTATGCTCCAAAGGCTTTTCATGTAGAAGATACACCCGTTTGCTTTTCCAGGAACAGTTCACTTAGCTCTCTTAGCATTGATTCAGAAGATGATCTTTTACAAGAATGCATCAGTTCTGCTATGCCAAAAAGGAAAAAACAGCAACCTAAAAATAAGGAAGATGATCATGAAATGACTGACGACAAACGTATGGGTGGAATTTTATCAGAGGAGTTAGATTTAACATTGGATCTCCCAGACATAAATAGTCCTATTTCAGAGCAAGCTCTTTCACCAGATTCTGAGTCATTTGACTGGAAAGCTATTCAAGAAGGTGCCAACTCAATAGTGAGCAGTTTGAATCAAGCAGCTGCTTGTCTTTCTAGGCAGGCCTCTTCTGATTCCGATTCAATCCTCTCTCTTAAATCTGGTATCTCAATTGGATCTCCTTTCCATCTGGTGGCAGATCCAGAGGAGAAACCAGTTGCTTCTAGCAAAGGTCCGAGAATATTAAAACCTGGTGAAAACAGCACTTTAGAATCAAAAAAGAGAGAGGAGGAAACTAAGAGCCTCAAGGGAGGAAAGAAAGTTTACAAAAGTCTCATAACTGGGAAACCACGGACAGGCACTGAGAATATGAGCTCTCAGCAGAGGCAAGTGCCAGTTCCCATGATCTCACGTGGAAGGACAATGATTCATGTCCCTGGTGTCAGGAGCAGTTCACCCAGCACTAGTCCAGTTCCAAGCAAAATGCCGCCTAAAGCAGCCGCTTCAAAAGCTTCTAATCAAGGACAGACGTATGGTAGCTCCGCACGAAATTTGAAGCCACCTCTAAAATTAGATCCTTGCCCTTCTAGTCGGCAGCCATCTTCCCAAGGAGGATCAAGTAAGACTTCTTCTCAGTCAGGCTCAAGAGACTCTAATCCCTCAAAACCAGGTCAGCAACCTTTGAATAGACCTATGCAATCGCCTGCCCGTACCTCTGTTTCACCAGGAAGAAATGGAATTAGTCCTTCCAACAAGTTATCTCAAATACCCAGAGCACTGTCCCCAAATGCAGCTTCAAGCAAGTCACCAGGCGCCGGCAGAATTACATATACTTCACCTGGTAGACCATTAAGTCAACAGACTCCAACTAAGCAAAGTGGGTTGCCTAGAAGTACCAGTGGAATTCCAAGGAGTGAGTCTGCTTCAAAAATTCTGAACCAGTCTGGAGCCACAGCCACTTCAAAAAAGGATTTGTCAAGGATGTCATCTACAAAGTCCAGTGGAAGTGAGTCTGATAGATCAGAGAAACCTGCTTTGGTTCGTCAGTCCACATTCATTAAAGAATCCCCTAGCCCAACACTTAAAAGGAAATTAGAAGAGTCTGCCTCATTTGAGTCTTTATCTCCTTCTGCCAGACCACTATCTCCTAGTCGATCCCAGTCCCACTCATTGTCAAGTCCATCTTTGTCAGATATGTCACTGACTTTGCCTTACCAGGGCAGCTGCTGGAGGAAGTCTCCTCGCAGTCAGCATTCTTCTGAGAACAGGGATGGAGGATCTCTTAATAGACATGACATTGCCCGCTCCCACTCTGAAAGTCCATCCAGACTCCCAATAAACAGATCTGGCACATGGAAGCGTGAGAAAAGTAAACATTCAACCTCCCTACCAAGAGTTGGTACTTGGAAGAGGACAGGGAGCTCTTCGTCCATCCTTTCAGCTTCTTCAGAGTCAAGTGAAAAAGCAAAAAGTGAAGATGAAAGGCTGACCTTAAGTCTCGCTCAAGGATCGAAACAAAGCAAAGACGGCAACACTCCTTTAAAAGGAACGTGGAGGAAAATGAAGGACGGTGATTCTCCCAATTCAATGAGCAGTGAACCCAAGGATCCATTTGATGATTCAGATTCAATGTCACTGGTCCATCATATGGCCCCTGCTGTATCCAAGGCGGAAGATGTTTGGGTAAGAATTGAAGATTGTCCTATCAACAACCCCCGATCAGGAAAATCTCCAACTGGTAACACACCCCCAGTTATTGACAGTCTGCCTGACAAAATGACATTTCCAAGTGCTAATGAAGCACAACCCAAACAATCCACTGTGAAAGATACTGCACTTACTTGCATCTTTAGCTCGGAGGGTAATTTGAATTTATTTGGGAGTGATGGTCATGATAAGAAGGGATCTGATGTCAAACCTGCAAGCCATCCGAGAGGAATGACAGAGACTCATGAAATCCCAGTTGCTGAACGCACTCCCTTCAGTTCCTCAAATTCAAGCAAACACAGTTCACCTAGTGGAGCTTTGGCTGCAAGAGTCACGCCATTCAATTACAACCCAAGCCCTAGGAAGAGCAGTGCAGACAGCACCCATACTCGGCCATCTCAGATCCCGACACCAGTGTCCAGCAACGCCAAGACAGATTCCAAAGGAGAGAATGTTGAACCCAGTGGGAATCAAAGTCCCAGACGTCTGTCTGGATCTTATCTTGTAACCTCGGTTTAAAACAAAGACAATTATAGGATCGGATCACTACTGTATGCTTTCTTGCAACTACTGCTTTTGACCATTATGGTGCAAAGAAATGAAACCATGTAAATATTTCTTGAGGGTTACTACTGTGGAAGCCGTCTTTGAGGCAGTTTTTTGCTTGTAGATTTGTGACTGGCACACCAGGTTGTCAGAGTAAAATCTTGTTTGGAAGGTGTTGTAAGAATATTTGTACTGTACAGATTTTTATGTATTAATTTAAGTACCTGTAATTGCTTGGCAAATACGAAAATGGAATAAAAGTGACCTTTTGAGATGTACTGTACTAAATTGTACTATAGTGCTCAAGCGTTTGAGTTATTGAAGTTTTTATTACATCTCCATTAGGCCAGTAAAATAAGATACTGCTGCAGATACAGTACAATAAAAACATACCTGTTCTGTGCTTGCATGAACTGATCTGATGGTTTACTTCCTGAAGTAACATTTGTGGTCACATGATGTGTATAGGTAGCTGTAGTGTAACACATTTACACTGTTTTGTGTGTGCTCTGATAATAAGGAATTACCTGTAACCTTGAAAAACCTTGGATGAGGTGTGTTACCTTGGACATAGATTTTAACAGAAATTAGATCATTGACTATGCTGTTAACGTGTATTCTGTTTGAGGAAAATGGCTGCTCTTTTAATAGGACATTCATTGTGTCTTAGAACTAAATGAACATGAGAAAGTAAATTATTGCTGTATGCTTTATCTATTTTTAAACGTAATTCTCCTTTCCCCATCCCAAATCATTGTCTTTGTTAAAGCATGTTATTTGAAATAGGCTTTCATTCTGCCAAAAACATACAATATGTGAATTACTGAGACACTTGTTTTATTTTTATCTTCACGCAATAAAGTGGATATGTTTGGCTATTTAAGAAAAAACTGTTGCAAATTATCTATTGTAAAGCAGCATAATAAACACTAAGATTTTGGTGTAAAGCTCGCTTCTGTGTATTTTTATAACATTCAAGTAAAATATGGTTTATTGATTGTCAGATTTTTAAAAATAATACTGGGTTATCACTTTTTTCAAGAATGTTTTCTGACTACGGAAAATCCATCTCTAATGTTTAACTTTTTGTTTGCCATTTTGGATAGCAGTGCCTGTATACCATTTTGTACCCAAAATGTGTTTCAGGTTTTCTTTTAGAAGTATAAAGCATAATTTTAGTATTTAATTCTTAAGAATGGGAACTACCCATTTAAAGTTTGAGACAATGAGTTGAAGTTCTGCATTTGGCAGGCTTAACATGAGATGTTCAATATTTTTGTGTGAACAATTGTACCCTCTGGTGGATGTTTATTGAAGTACTACACTTTTTCTCCAATCCAGATTTTCTTCACACTGCATTTGTCTGACATTGCTGTAATTTAGTACCACGTGTAAAACATTAAACAGCAGATAATTAGAAATATACCTGAAGACACCCTTTTCTATAATCCATAGATTTTTTTTTTTTTTTGTGAGCCGTTTCGAGAAGTGGGAGAGGGATTGCTTTGGATACGCAAATACAATGATGAATGCATGTGATGTGGATGGCTGCATATTTGGCTTGCAGTAGGCTGCAGTGGAATTATTTGTACCTGGCAATTGGAGAATGTTGCTGTCTGCACATTACTATTTTGGCCTGGAGACCTGTGTGAGAGGAAAGGCCTAAGCAGGCACAACTTTAAAAATAACATTGGATTTCATTTTCACCCAGGCCGTGTCCGAATCGGCACACTTGCCTATGATTGAGTGTGCCAGTTCAGTATACTTTTTTTAAACCGTAAAGTATGCAAACATTCTGAAAATTGAGTTCTTAATATCTCTGGATCATACTTATTTCAGGGTTTTTGCTGATAATAGTATGGGGGATATTTTTTGCATACTGCATGTCACTAAATATGCAGTAAGCAGTATACAGTAAACAGGACGTAGTAGATGTGGCTCTGATTCAGAGACAGTTTCAGTGTTTTATTACCTTGGCTGCGTCCCAATATTCTTCACTCCCCACCACCTTTCCTCCATTCCCCCACTACCACTCCTCTCCTACCTGGAAGTATGCAAAACTGCCTGAACGTTTTGAGTACAAGTAGTTGCATGTACAGACATACCTAGACATAATTAGGTAACTAGGTAGACATAACTAGGTAGACATACCTCCAACCCCCTCACTCTGAACACAGGATCCCCCCAGGGTTGCGTCCTCAGCCCCCTACTGTACTCCCTGTACACACATGACTGTGTGGCCAGGTTCTGCTCCAACACCATTAAGTTTGCGGATGACACAGTGGTGGTGGGCCTGATCTCTAACAACGACGAGAAGGCCTACCTGGAGGAAGTTGCTGATCTGTCACTCTGGTGCCAGGACAACAGCCTCCTCCTGAATGTCACCAAAACTAAGGAGCTGATTGTGGACTTTAGGAGGACACAACAACAGAGGACGTACTCACCACTGAGGATTAATGGGAATACTGTGGAGAGGGTGAGCAGGTATAAATACCTGGGAGTCAGCATCACCGAAGATCTGACATGGACAACTCACACAGACACTCTGGTGAGAAAGGCGAGGCAGCGCCTTTACCACCTCAGGCAGCTGAGGAAATTCAAAGTCTCCCGGAGGATCCTTCAGTCCTTCTACTCTGGAGCTGTGGAGAGCATCCTGACAGGAAGCATCACTGCCTGGTTTGGCAGCAGCTCCGCTCAGGACAGGAAGGCTCTGCAGAGAGTAGTGCGTTCGGCCGAGCGCACTATTGGAATTACACTCCCCACCCTGCAGGACTTGTACATCAGGAGGTGTAGAACCAGAGCCTGCAGGATTATGAAGGATCCTCACCACCCCAACAACGGGCTGTTTCAGCTGCTGCGGTCAGGCAAGCGCCTCCGTAGTCACGCTGCAAAAACAGAGAGACTGAGACGGAGTTTCTTTCCTCAGGCCATCAGGACTGTGAACTCTGACCTCACCAGGGCCCCCACCAAGACACACACACTCCCCCTCTTATGCACACACACATAATTTACACATAATTTATAATTGAATTTATATTACACATACAATTTTCCCTTTTTTTACTATATTTTTGTATAAAGTGCTCTTATTGTAAATATTGTGTTGTTTTTTTTAAATTTATTATTATATAGAGCTCTAATAACTGACATTGTAAATAGTGTGTTGGTTTATTGTAAATAGTGTGAATCTGTTATTTTGCACATTTCTGTTGAGCATTGCCACTTTGCATTTCACTACACACCTCGTGTGTGTATGTGACAAATAAAATTCTTGAATCTTGAATACAGTATACAATGTACTTAACATTGTGGTTTGCGTCAAGACAATCAATTTGTAACTATTTGTATGTAATATGTAGCCAAATCAGCAACATTAGATTGACACAAAGATCGATTTCTGGGGCACAGAGGAATGGAGGTGGTAGGCCTATTGGAGGAAAGGGGGGTGCATTTTTCAAGTATTTTGGGACGCATCTAGTGATTTCAATATATAGAATAACACTTATTTTCCTGTGAAGGAACTTCCACCTGCAACAACAAAAAGACAGTGGGGCAGACCCACAACACACAAACATATCAAATAAAGACATTCAATAGAATCATTGAATTAATCAAACCGATTAAGTGAATTAAAGTGAAGGTATGAGTCGAGTGGAATACTGCCAAACGTCATGATTAAAAATTGAGCATCAAAAGCAATAACGGCTCCCCATCCGCCCCCGCTCTCCCGAGATATGTCATCAAGCAGTCCAACAGCTGTAGGGACAAATATGTCGACTTTCATCCATACACGCAGTCTCTGTCCAGTCGAAACGGAGCCCCGAACCCCCTCAGCCTCGTTGTTTAGGTAATCAAATACATGCCATAGCTCGTTTAAAGCTGAAACCCAGTTTTAGTTTTATTGAAGATGCCGTGTTTTTATGCGAAAACTTACTTTGATATTTTTGATCCTTTGGCGATCCATAACCCCGGAAACCTCATACAGGACACGTAAATTCACCAATCGTTGCGAAATACATCTACTTCCTGTTAATTATCTGTCCAATGGCGAACCCTTATTCAGTCGTCGATTGTCTTGCAGAAAGCATGTCGTTAGCTTGCTTGCCAGACCGTAGCAATCATTAGGTGGCATAGACAAATATTTTAATGATAGCCAGTAAGTTAGCAGTATTAGTATTGCGTTATAATTTCGAAAATGGCACATTTAACTACAAACCCTGCCAACAAAGAAAGGTAATGTAAGATGTTTTTAAAGCTATGTTAGTAGCTAGCTAATGTTCGTTGTGTTTGGTACGTTAGCATTCGGTGGCTCACTTTATTGAATGGCGAACGGCAGGGTAGCTAACATTAACTAGTTATCTACCAATCACTGGAACTTACTATGTAGATCTTACATTGAAGACAACTAACGTTAACATTAATGTGTAAAGTTAGCTAACTAGCTATCTTGGTAGGTCTGCATAAACAGATCGAGCTAGCTAGTTTCATTCGTGTGCTGTGGGGCCGTCTTAGGACACGTCACATCAGCAAACGCATAACAAACTAGCTGGTGGTTTGGATAAAGTTGTATAAATCAGTATTTTTATATCGCAAAAACCTTCACTCGTTTATCAGTTAGTATCTATGCCCCATGTTGTATTATGTATTTTATCTCGCTATTGTGTAATATTGCAGATAGTGTTTGCTAACGTTAGCTAATTTAACGTTACGACGTTAGCCTACAGAATGTAAGGCATTTCTCTAACGTTAGTAAACCCAGCAGTCGAGCTAGCTAGCTATTTTTAACCCAGCCAATTTTTGTATTCTCGAAAATAACTCGCTGAGTTTGTACGTTATTATTATTATTGAATCCTTTCATTGAAACCCTGTGCTGATAGGACCGCTGTTTCCAAACCACACGTCTCTGAAACTTGACTTTGTTTTTAGGTTTATGTGCATATACCCTGCATATGTCAACAGTAAGAAGACACTAGCCGAAGGAAGACGAATACCTTCTGGAAAGGTGAAATGCAACTAAAGTTAATGCCCAATGGATGCCTCATTAACAGGGGCTTTCAAACGGTTTAGATCCCGGGACCCCCACCCAGGCTGAAAGGCATCTTGGGGACCTCCATAATGAGTTAAAAATGCCCATATTTTAAATTGCGGTCGTGAACACCTTCCCTGACCTTCGTGGACCCCCGTTGAAAAGCCTCGCTCGATAAGTATTGTTAATTGCTTAGAAAGCTAAATTTGTCAAATCTCTGCAACTCTTGGATGTTAATTATCAGTTTTGATTTCCAACACACAGGTTTGTTGAAATTGTGAATAATTTTAAGATTTGTTACGCTTTTAGGATACCTCAAAAATAAAGACAATATTGTGTTCTTGAAACAAAATTTCACAGTGATTGTCTAATGCAGTGCAGTTAAGTTATTTTCAGGATTGCACTATTGTGCTGTTGTAAAAAAAAAAAAAAAAAAAACTGGACTTAAATCTTTTCAAGCCAAATACAGCAGTGTCCTGCCCTGCCTGGTGACATCTCTTCACTGGATTGTGCAGTCTTCAGATGCTCTGAAGAACCATTTGTTGTTATACATTACTTGAAAGAAAGCTGCTGCAGCCAAATTTGGTTGATTTTGACCGAAGAAGGTCAGAATAAGATGAATCCTGGTGAAAAACCAGGCAAATGTTAGTTGACTTTCTACTCCCAACATGGTGCTGCATTTCATAGTTTTAGTGGTTTGAAATTTCCTTGTAATGTCAACTGGATGTAAACCATTTGAATTTAGACTGGAGTAGACACCAACTTTTAACAATATTCACTGTTAAAGCACAACTGCACTTTGGTAGAACTTTGAGTTGTGTAGTTACCTGGCCATGATGAGACCAAATGGTGGCAAAATATGTTTGTTAGTTGCTCTGTTTTCCCCTGGGGTGATAATCCAGAATAGGGTATTTGTTGCTCTCCATTCACTTCTAGGGCTGCTAAAATGGTCTAAAAATGATGTATATGAATGTGAACGAAGTGGATTATGTCAATACAAACAATAACCAGTCCTCGTACGTATTTTTTTTGTGTCATTAAAATTGTAAAAGTGCTATTTTCTTCAATGTTAGCAAGCTATTCGAAAAGACTAGCAAAATGTCGGCAGGTCGGTTTGTTTACCATAGATATATACTTCCAGGAACATTTGCTTCTGTGGAAAATTGGACCAATGAGTGGTTTCTGACGCATCGGCGCATTAACGCTGTTTCTGGCGCAAGAATTACCAACCAGATCTACATTCCAAATAAAAATACGAAAAAGGCAGGAAGGGGCCATTTAATAAAAATAATAATGCGTACGAGGACTGGTTATTGTTTGTATTGACAGAATCTGCTTTGTTCGCGTTCGTATATGTGCTAGAAATGTCATTTTGAGACCGTTTTAGCAGCCCTATAGAAGTGAATGGAGAACGACAAATATCCTATTCAGGAAAATGCATAATTTACCAATGGAAAAAAATGATGCATCCAAGATATTAAGGTTATTCTTTAACCTCCACCCAGTAAGCCAGAGCTAATGCCCCATTGAAACAAGAAGAGGGATATTCTTATTCAATATCCATTTCTTTCCATCATGATGTAATTGTGATGTCTCTAAGGAACCTTGAAATGGAGACGGATTGATCCTGTTGTGCAGATCAGAAATACTGGCCCTGTACACTACATAAGTGGCTAACTTGTGGTGTTGACTTGGATAACTGTAACATTTGAGAATATTAATGTGCTACCTTTTTAACAGTCTGTGGAAAATCCGACATGTGCTGAAATCGGGGATGTCCTCACTGCAGCTGGATTGAATGTCCTGGTTGAGGTATAGTATAGTATTTTATTTTGGGGGGGTGGCATCTTGGGGAGAGGTCTGAATTTGAACATTTCTCTTGCTGGCTCTAGAACAAGAAGATGTACCCCAGAGAGTGGAACAGAGATGTGCAGTTTAGAGGCAGGGTCCGTGTCCAGCTGAAGGAGGAGGATGGGAGTCTGTGCCAGGAAAAGTTTTCATCGCGTGAGTCACTCTTGCTAGAAAGGACTCCAACAGTCCAATTTATTCAACACAACAGAAGGAGACAGGATATGAAATGACAGCATTTAGCTATTAACAGGGTTTGTACGGTAATGAAAAACAATTGGAAAATTGTTCATTCCAGGCCTGGAAAAGTGTTGGGGAAAAAAATGTAATAGAAAAGGTTTTGGAAAAGCCATGGAAATTAGTTTCACAAATCTTTTCATGTTGTACATTTACACTCAGTTTAAAATAATTTGTATCCTTTTTAAAAAAAAAAAAAAAAAAGAATAACTAGAATGGCACTCAGAGAGATGCTATACCCACGCATGGAGCTAAAACTGATCTTGCACTGTGAAGTCGGGCATTGACCGATTTGGGGGTGGGGGGGGATTCAAGATTGAGGTCATTGCCCAACTGTTAACATTTCCACAAAGTAAGACAAAAGCCCGACACAACAAAATACATTCAAATTAACAAACACGGACACGAGAGACAGCTGGACTACGTCGCCATTACAGCGCCACGTGACGTCACGTCAAGTGTATGTAAACGTCCGACTTCAACTGTATATTCTACATTTCCTAAATATAGTTCCTGCGATATAGACCATTTCCATGTGCTTTCTCAAAAGTTGTCATCTTCACAGCATGAAAATTTACCTCTGTGCTCTGTTGCTCTTATTTCTTAGAGTTTGAGATCTTCATTAAAAAGCTGTCATTAGGTGACCTGAATGCCAATGGCATTGTATTGTTTTGGAGGGATAACAAAGTGTTTCTTGTTGCGTTTGGTGCCTTTCCCTAAAACTCTTGTAAACCAAACAGACATTTTTATGAGATACACAAATGGCTAAAGCAAAGGAAATAGATTTTACAGATCTCATTGTCTTGTGGTGCCGAGTCAGTTGCTAGTTGATGCTTTGCACGATATAGATTTTCCATTTCAACAGGCTTTCCATAACATTTTCAATGAATTAGTTACTTCTGAGTGCATAATATATTTTACCTTGGCGTATTATAGTGAAACGTAAATATTGGACACCCTTTTTCACTGAGATGTATAATTTATTGCACTGTTTGAAAAATTCAAACGTGGAGAAAATGCATGTTTGAAAATTGATTTCAGAATTTCTCATGCATTATTAACTTGAACTTCTACAGAGCCTTTTTCATTTCAGTTGCCGTGACACTCACTCTGGTTTACAGTCTATAAGCAGTTAGACCTATATTAAATAATGCCATAACAAGCCATGGTTTCCTTGCTAAACCATGGAACATTTTTACAGAGCAATTTATTTAGACCTATCACATCATTCATGCCACACATCATCCATGCCCCTAAATCTGATTACCTGCCCTTTTGTATTGCCTCCCAACAGGTAAAGACTTGATGTTCTATGTGGCTGAAATGATTCCAAAGTTGAAGACCCGGACACAAAAGAGCGGGGGCGGGGACAACAACGCCCAGCTGGGAGAGGGGGGCAGGAAAGGGAAGAAGAAGAAGAAGTAGTGATGGAATTCATCCTGCTCGTTCCATTTTTGATCATGACAAGTTCGCAGCAGTTCCTTATGTTGGATTCCCATGTTCAGTGAGCATGACGGACATACGCAGAGGTGGTATTTTTTGTTTTGTTTTTTGTTTTTAAAAAGAAGCAATTTGCATTACATGAAGGCAGAGAACCGGGAGGCTCTGGTGGAGTGTAAATGACACCATAAGGAGTCTTTTTTTGCTTTCAATGATTTTAGTGACAGTCATCAGGTGCATTTTGTCAGTATAGTTTGCCTATGGAAGTAATCAGTCAGTCTGTTGACTACATGAGTTTTTTTTTTTTTTGTGCCTTTATCCCCTCCTAGAAATCCTTTTCAAACGGGTTTATTTCTTCGTCATTTTGTTAATTTGCCTCTAAAACTACGTGAGCAGGTGCTTTGAGAGTAACAGTAGTTCACAAATAAATGCATTTCACAGACCTCTCCATTTGACTTTTTCCTTTAGCGGAACCTTACTTTGCAGATGACACATCTTCACACATTAGTGTATTTGGTCCCAAAATATAACTAGTGCTACAACTGAATCATTTGAGCAGCTGTTTTGTCTGCTTTGAGTGGTTCTATCAGATATTTGGATGATATTCTATCGCAAAGTGAATCACAGATGTTAACCAAAAAGGTTCACCGAAGCTTTTCAGCGAGCCTTTGAACTTTTTTGGCATCGTAGCATTGAAGGAAAAAATATAAATGAAAGAAATGTTTTGTTTCTATTGCTGTTAAGTCCTCAGATCTCGAGAATTTCAAATTATCTGAATGAAATTACCAATCCATATTCATATTGCCATAAACCCCTGTGTAAACCCCGGTTTTGTGCTCTAACATTATTTCATCAAGGGAACCACATTACCTTTTTGGGTCAGCCATTTTTTGGAGATAAGCCGGTTCAATTAATATTTTTTTTGAGAAGAGGTTGTCTGAATTGTGAACCACTTTTCAGACCAAACTGTTACAGGAATTTATCTAACATTTAGTCTTCAGATGATCAATGGACCCCATGGCACACATACTCTTTATCTACACTTTCCTAATCACCTAATTCACAAGCAAATAAATGTATCTCACCCAATAAAATGTAAATCTAGTGCAAATATAGAAGTATTTTTAAATGTTTAATTTTAATCAAAACAAGTCTCTGTGCTCTATTGTCATTAATGCAATATTTTTATTTGAATAAAGTGTACTTATTCCATAGTTTATTTGAATTGTTAAATAGTTGTTGGGATGGCAGGTATGCCATCTGCCATGTTACAGCTTGGTGGGGCATGCCCCATACCTATACCGCACCGAGGGTTTGCTACTTTTCAGGGTTTCCTGCAGTAATGACCACAGACTTTCAGCTCTTAAAAACATTAACCTCTGCAGGTTCTGACCTCATGTAACCACGCAGAATTCAGGTACAACATTATGCCGATAAAAATGTCCGATACAAGTATTCTCACTGCTCCAAGTATCAGAGGATACACAGTAGCAGTGGTTAAAGTGATTGCCTTTAATGTGGGAGACCTGTGTTCGATCCCAACCAGGGTGGGTGGGTGGGTGGGTGGGTAAGCAGGATTACTGAGCTGGGGTGCATTTCCCAAAAGCATCGTAAGGCTAAGACGTCGTAAAACCCTTCATACGAAGCTTCTTGAACTTTGGGTGCGTTTCCCGAAAACATCTTAACTTAAGATGCTCTTAGAAACACTCGTAGATTAATGATTACTCCAGACCAGTCGTAGACTGTTAAGTGCGTTTTAGAAGCCCATAAATCGCATACTTTATTTGATTTTTCGTGTTCATTTCATTATACGTTTACCATACCACTGATTTTTATTTTTTAAATTTTTTTATTGTGGAATTCTGCACAGGTGTGATCAAAGTTAACTTTAAGCTGGGGACACATTACACAATTATTTAGCCCGATTTGGCAAGGATTTGGTATGCGAGTATGTGGTTGTCCAGAGAAATCCAGGCTAGTCGCGCTGTAAAGTCGTAGCTGTAATCGTAACACTTGTGGTGAGCATTGCTTTAAGAGTCACCAGATCCATGCGGTTTCTTTCCTCCGTCCAGGTATTGTTCATTATAGAGAAGATCCGTTTCACGGGGGCTTCATGCAGACTCATGGCAAACTGATAGATGCGACCGATGTTTTGGAGCAGAATTCCATTTGGCAATCTCGTTCTCAGAGGGCATGTGGCCGAATCGTGAAGATGATTGAGACAGCTCTGGGGAGGAGATTGGTGTGGTTGCTGTTTGTTTTTTGATTGGATTTTAGGCTAATATCAGTGCCCTAGATACACAGACAGAACGTAGGAAATGAACAACATTAAACAGTCAATGGATATTTTCTACTACCATCCAAACTGGGACATTTTGGGGACATGCAGTGCTGCTCGAAAGTTTGTGAACCCTTTAGAATTTTCTGTATATTTGCACAAATTAGATCTAGAATGTGATCACATCTTCATCTAAGTCCTAAAACTTGATAAAGTAAACCCAGCTCAACAAAAACACAAAAAACATTCTTTTATAATTTATTGAGCAAAATTATCCAACATTAAATGCTTTATTGGAAGAAGTATGTGAACCCTTGGATCATACTTATTTTTAAAGTATCATATTTTATACTTGGTCGCATATCCTTTGCATGCTGTTACTTCCTGAAGTCTGTGACCCATCAATATCAAAAGACTCTCAATATCTTATTTTCAGGTACTGTTACAAGCGATACTATAACCTCTCTGCATTTGAATGGATCTCTATGGGAATTGGGGGGTGAGACTAGATGCAGCTGTAAATTACACGAACAGTATGGAACACATGGTTGGCTAAATGGCTATAAGTCATCCAGGGTGTAAGGCAGGGGTGTCAAACTCCAGTCCTGGAGGGCCGCAGTGTCACAGGTATTTGTGGTTTCCTTTCAATCAGCACCCAGTTAAAGCATTGAGAACAAGGTGTGTGGACTTCTTAGCCAATTAGTGACTTAAATTAATCACTTGTGCTTAAACGCACCAAAAACCAGCAGACACTGCGGCCCTCCAGGACCGGATCTTGACACCCCTGGTGTAAGGTATCAAACGAGCCCCAAACCATCACTCTGCAGCCGGATATAGAGTAGATATGGATGGATCACTTAAAGGGTTGTTTCTCCTGACTTTTTTCCCCATAGAGTTCTATAGGAAAATGAGTCAGGAGAACTAACCCTTGCAGTGATCCATCCACATCTACTCCATATCTGGCTGCAGAGTGATGGTTTGGGGCTCGTTTGATATCTTAGACCCTGGATGACTTACAGCCATCCTTTTTCAAGTTTTAGGACTTAGATGAAGATGTGATCACATTATAGATCAAATTTTTGCAGATATACAGAAAATTCTAAAGGATTCACAAACTTTCGAGCAGCACTGTATGTTGAAAACCAGGACATTTGGGTATTTTGCAGGTATTTGTTGGGACCGGGGAAACCATGGCCTGAAACTGGGACTGTCCCGGTAAAACCAGGACATCTGGTCACCTTACCCCTGGTACTAAAGGTTACATTTATATTCGACAAAAACAATGTCCAGACGTTATGCTTTTCACATATAAGAATGTTCTTTTCACATGAAATAACTTTTTTTGCAAAGGCTAAGAAATGGAACAATACTGGTAACCGTTTAAATTATACTTGAACTGTGGTAAGCCTACATGGTCCGGTATTGACCAAAACATTTATGCTACCCCAGGTAACGTTACAGTAGGCTACCGGATTTTTTTTTATAACCACGCCAGACGTAGGCAGGACACTGCCCTTCTCCCCTAAACCACAGAAATGTTAAAAAAGCCAACTGTAGTCACTTTTATCTTCTGACATTCACAACCAAACGCGGACGTAGTGCGAGAAAATTTAGTCAGTCATGAGCCATTACGGAATGTGTTAGCCTATTATATACCCTCCATTCAACAAACATACGATTCATGGTTACGCTCTTTAAAAAATTTGCAATAGCCTCCGACACGTCATACTTCTGCATACAATGTATTGCAAACACTATTAATTATAGAATAACTTATCTTCCTGATAGGTA
Organism: Synaphobranchus kaupii; assembly: GCA_029718625.1. Classification (NCBI taxonomy): domain Eukaryota; kingdom Metazoa; phylum Chordata; class Actinopteri; order Anguilliformes; family Synaphobranchidae; genus Synaphobranchus; species Synaphobranchus kaupii. Next base: position 50,392,897 of record CM056376.1, on the reverse strand, counting down.
CTTCAGTTGTAGCCACCAGTAACAACAAAGAAGACATAGACAGTGGGGCAGACCCACAACACACAAACAAACATAAAATAATACCAAATGTCATGATTAAAATAGCCCCCGCTGTCCCGAGATGTCCAATGTCATCGACCAGTCCAACACACAAACTCCGCCTCCATGACTTTCCTCCATAGGCTACACGCAGTGTTGTGGTCTCTGTCCACTTTCGAAATGGAGCTCAGCCCCCCCAGTCGCCACCTCACTCCTCCGCCACATTATCTTCTCCTTCCCTGGTGGCCCTCCGAAGACTGCCCCCAGTCCCGGATCAGTCCTGACATCAGTGAAGAGCGATGGTAAACTTTGTGGCTGCAGATCCAACGGAGATTCCCGAGCACAATGCGAATGCGTCTCCATGGTGACGACCACAAACAAAATCATCCCCGCTAGACAATTTGTCAATATCATAAAAACAGGAGTGCCCCGAAAAATCTCAAGCCCGTTTCCCCGTCGCACAACGGACACACAGCCCATGAAAAAAACTAAAGACAAAAGCCAGACACAACAAAACACGAGAGACAGCTGGACTACATGTCGCCATTACAGCTCCACGTGACATCATTACTATTATAGAGTTCTCAAGTGAGTACATCACACGTGGGCGGAGTCTGGTTTCGGAAGTAAATTCTCTATGACAGATGGGGTTCGGAGACTATCGACTATTTCTTGAAATTGGATTTATAGAATGAACCGCAACGTTCCTGGATTAGCCTGTGTGGTATAAAGATAGAGACCATATATCGCATGTTCCAATTTTTGTTTTTTAAAGTAATGGATTAATGATTGTAGTTCGACTTGTAGTCCACTTTAACGGACTACATATCCAGTACTGCAACGCACGGGTGGTTCTCGACCAATAAGATATCATCATCTCGTCTGTCTGGACATTTTTGGCAGATGGGAGTACTGCCGCTGAAGATGTGCTAACATTAGCTTGCTAAGTTGTGAAGCCCGCCCGTGTGACGTAGTCACTTGAGTACTCTATTATATTATTTAATTTCCTGCATAAATAAAGGAAATAAATTCAATTTATAATGTACTATTAATAATCTGTGGTAGGCTACTTTCTTTGACAGTATTGTCTTTTCTGATATGCAGAGATTGCTTGGAAATATGCCTGTGTGATCTATTGTCCAATGACAATGTCATGAATGCAGAATGACAAATACGCCTTATTAGTTAGCAGTGAATTTTGAACGTCAATCAGCTAGTTAGGAGAGACTGAATGGACTGGCTAGCTCTGGAGCTGAACTTGGAGCGTGTCAATGATTTCTCACAATGCAAGGCTCATCGGAGTGAGCAGACATAAAATACCTTTTATATTCAAAGGAACTGGTGTGGAGTTTCTGATGGGCCACCTCGCCAGCATTATTGTGCATATCAAAAATTGTGTTTTTGATTTGTGTGAGCAAAGCCGCCATACTAAACGGTAAGCAATGATCATAGTAAGAAGTAGGATGTAGCTTTTTTTATGATGCCCATATTATAGCAATCTTGGGGATTATTAAGTTATGCATTTTTAATCCTGTTATGTAGAGATATTGACTACTCATTGCTCCAGTAAATTCGCTTTTCCCAGTGTTTCAGTACAGCGAAAGTGTCAAGGCAGTAACATGGGGATTCTTTGTAAAATGATTATTAGTTATACTATTAGTTAAGTTATGGTTAAACTTTACAGTTTTTGGCTGTACTTGTTACCTAAAGGAAAAAGGAATAAAACGGAATCCTATACATAGTTGTCTGTATTATGATACTATAACAATGCGTTATGTAGCCAGCTAAACTTATTAGTACTACGGTAACATTAATGTTACATTTTTCAGTTCTTCGCTCATTTAACACTGAATCACTGCAATGCTGTTACATGTAAAACCCCTTGTCTTGCATAGGCTATACACGATGACTTTGCTATTTGCTAACATGCCATAATATTACACTTTAATTTATTTGTAGTTTGTGGTAAAGGACACCTTTTTCGTTCTTTCAGCTACAATGCATGTACTGTATGTTTGCATGTATTCTACTATGCACGTCTCTGTATTTAATTATCTTATGGTTTATATGCATTATGATCAGTTAGCTACTCTTACAAAAAGAAATGATATCTCAACAAAAAACGTTTTCAACGTTCAAAAATGGCAAGTTACTCACGCATAGCCTACAAAACATGTATGTAAGTCATTCATTAAAACTAGCAAAAACTAGGCCTGCCGTTAAAGGTGGATACCACCCATTTTCAGCATTGAAATGGTCAAAACTACACCCCCCTGGGGTGCGTTTCCCAATAACAATCAATTTTAGGGTTAAGTGCGATTTCAACGAGCGATTCTACGATGGATCTTTAATTTGTAACACGTGTTTCCCAAAACAGTTCTTAAAGCATGAACACGCAGTCACCTCTTAAGTGCTACTTAACCAGAGGTGTAAAATCCGGGTTCAGAAAGTAAAATGTTTACTTCCAATCACTTCCAATAGCAGGACTTTTCCTTTCTGATCCCTGGATTTTACATCTCTGTGCTTCTGTCTGTGGTGCTGCTGATACGAGAGGTGGAGGGGCGATAGATTGGGAGACGCGAACCCCATTGTGATGCCCAATACATGGCCGGTTAGGCACGTCAAAGTTTCTTTTGAAATAAAATCTTTTTCCCACTGATTTTACTTGTCTCAAACTTATCTATTTATAGGGCTATTTAAGGAATGGCTTTTATGGGTAATTTCCAAATATATAAAAATAAGTAAATTAAAAATATAGAAACGTAAATATTGTTGCATCTAACATCACTATATAAAAAAAAAAACAATCAGTGGTTATGGTAACCGTAAAATGAAATGAACACTAACACAAAAAATTAAATAAGGTATGTGATTTATGGGCTTCTAAAACGCACTTAACCGTCTATGACTGGTCTGGAGTAATCGTTAATCTACGAGTGTTTCTAAGAGCGTCTTAAGTTAAGATGCTTTTGGGAAACACCCAAAGTTCAAGAAGCTTCAGAGCAGGCAGGCTCCTTGAGCGGTTGGGCTTTGACGTACATGCACATACGTATTCCCCTTTAAAAGTATTGATATAAAAGTGAGGCCAAGTTACAACAAACAATATTGCCTATTGTATCATAGCTCGCACTAATTATACTAGCTTTATTGCAAAGCAATGTTTCCTGTAACTTGGCCTGTTTTTTTCATCTTACCATCTGAAGAAAATGTGGTCATTCAAACTTTAGATGTCAAATAACAAAAAATGCCTCATGGAAGTTAAGATATGTTCTGTTAGGATTCTGTTGCCCTTCCATGGAACCAAATGCAGGACAATGAAGAACACACTGACGACTTCTCTTAAGAGAAGTGAGGTTTATTTACAATGCACAAGGGAGAGACAAACTCGGACATACGGACTGCCTGTGCTGAGAATATTTCTGTGTGTGTGTGCCATTAGCAGTGGTATAATATAAACACTATATAAATGTAAATGGGTGGTTGATAGTTGGAGCTGGCTAGGGCCAAGGTGGTGCGACATACAGAGACATGCAATATACAAAATAGTCTAGCCAGTTGCAGTTAATACAATACAGTATACGTTGGGTAATAATGGAAACCTGGGAACCTAACAGTTCATACTTTAGTTAGTTTGATTTATTTTAATTAGTTTGAACTACGACAGGCTATATTGTTTGTTGTAACTTGGCCTCATTTTGATATCAATACTTTTAATGGCAGGCCTAGTTCTTGCAAGTATTAATTAATGATTTACAGACCGTGTTTTGTTGGCTATGTATGCGTGAGTAATTTGCCATTTCTTTACATTGAAAATATTTTTGTTGAGATTTGTAATATACAGTAAGTGCTATTTAAAGGTTGTATCAGCGATTTTGGGTGGAAACATAAATTATTTTTTTCCCCTCACGATCCGCTAGCTGCCCGCCCCATAAGCAGGCCGTCAAAAAACCGCGTCTCTGTAGGCAGCCTATGCTCCGAGATCGTACACAAAAACAAATGGTACTACCAACCACTCAAAACCAAAATAAACAGTATTCCAACCAATCACAATGATCTGCACAAACGCTAATACTCTTATCTCGCTGAAATCTTGACGGATTTACAAACGGTTTGGTTCCTTACAAACGTTATTAACGTGGTTATAATTCTGGATGCTTGAACACTATTTTTTAAAACATAACATAATTATTCATAAGTATGTTTGTTTGGGATTTCGCTTCAGAAGTGACGTCACGTTTGTGCAGATCATTGTGATTGGTTGGAATACTGTTTATTTTGGTTTTGAGTAGTTGGTAGTACCATTGTTTTTGTGTACGATCTCGGAGCATAGGCTGCCTACAGAGATGCGGTTTTTTGACGGCCTGCTTATGGGGCGGGCAGCTAGCGGATCGTGAGGAAAAATCAGATGAATGTGATCATTTATGTTTCCACCCAAAATCGCTGATACAACCTTTAACATGCATTTTGTGACTTGCCTCATGTCCTTCCATGACCCACCAGTCTTGACCAATATTCTGTACTCACTGCACTCTGTGGTAATCAAGACGCTTGACTTTCTCTGCTCTACTTTGCTCTGAGTGTTCGGAATTTGGTATTGAGCTGGAAATCAACACCAGAAAACCCTCAACAGGTTAAATGGGGACCAGAACTCGAACAGAAACAGTTAGCAAGTAATTAAACCATGCTGACAGAGTACGTCAAGGGCTGAATGTTTTTAACAGTAAATGTTTCATCTTCATTTACTTTCAGTTATACTCATGACAGTGTGTGTGTGTGTGTGTGTGTGTGTGTGTGTGTGTGTGTGTTTTCCAATATTGACGCCAGTGTTGTGAATCACATTATTTGGTCTCATGACAGCATCTTTCAACACAAGTGCTGGGAGTCAATATTTAAGGGCATAGTCCTGGCACACTGCGCATGGATTCTGACAGAATCGTAAACACGTTCTGACATTGCGGCTGTGGCTTCGGCGACAGCAGACAGTGTACTTGACTCTGCCCTTCAGGCCACCTGTCAGGCGCACACCGCCGCCTGTTTGAAAAACTTTGCTACTGTGGACACCCTTCACATCAACTCCTGCAACAGCAAAAGTGCCATTTGTTCTAATTAGGTAGGTGGGTATGCTGAATCAAAAACAATTTTTTTTTGTATACAATGTATGATACAATTTTTGAAAGGATAAACAACAGCAGGCTTTGCTTAGTGGCAGAGACTACTTTAATCCCGTTGTTTAGAGCTATGCTGTAGGTTATGAGTCTCCTTTTTAGTTTTTTTTGTCTACTGGTAAAATTAAGTTAATGTTGTTACTTTAGTGAATGGTACTCTTACTGACTTATTGTAGTAAAGATATTTTATTGTGTGTCAAATAGGAGATTTTTATTAGGTAGAGGAGAACAGATGGTAGCAGGGTTATGGTTGATACCACCAGAGAAAGTCAGATTTGAGTGGTGATTGAATTTTAGCCTGTCCAAAAATTAGCATCAGCTTAGGAACTTAGGCAAATGGATGTATAACTCCTAAGATGGGTTTTTTTTATTTGGTATTAATACACAGTGGGATGATAATTTGCCTGTGATGATGGGAAATTTTGATTTGAATAGACCAGTGCTTCCCAGACTTGGTCTGGACCGGACTTGCATGATATTCTCTTTTAATGAAATTTAGGTTTGGCTCATTACATTTGTGTCATCTTTGAACTCAATTCTCCACAAATCATTTAGTTTAATTGCCCAGGTGTCCACAACATTGAGGCCACCACAGATATCACCTGTCAGTCTATAATTGAATTACAAGTGAAAAACCTAACTTCTTTCCAAATAAATAATTTGTTATATAGCACATTAAAAGTGGCTAGTTAAGTACATTATAATTCAAGTGTAATTCAGTAGTTGCAGTTATGATTGGAACAAAACAGACATATCAGTCTGCGATCTGATTGTGCATGCTATCATTTGCAAATGTACTTCTTTTTTAGTATACAATAATCAGAAGCTCACACAGCTGTTGTTTCCCTATATAACCTGACATTATTAAAGTTCATAAAGCATGAATGTGGAGCCCATGTGTATGTACAAGACTCAAGTGTACAGCTAATTATAAGCACGTTAATGTGGGTATAATGATCAAAGACACCGCCTACAGCCGGACAACAGAATGGGCAAAGTTGTGTTGGCTTTTATAACCCAGGATCTTATTTAAAATAGGGGGAAAATTTAAATCTCTGGCTATTGATATTATTAGTTCATTTGTACAGGGACACAAACACAAAGACATTGGATTATTCAGGGTTAGACATAACTGGTACATCACGGTTACCCTCAGAAAGTGAAACATTTGTATAGCAAGCTGCAGGGCTTGTCAGTACTTGTCAGTGTTTTCCAACACTATAAATGTATGAATGGCAGATGCCTGGAATATTGAATGTATTCCAAATTATGTAAATCACCAGTTACTTCTTCTAAGAGGACTAGCATTCATGTCCCTCAGATTGCATGCAGCTTCTTTTCACTCTACAATCCACAAGCTAAATTGTGTAGTTAGTACACAAGAGGACAGCACAACTAGCAGATCTGGTCTACATAGATAGCTTGTGCCCAAATGGCAAGTTGCTACTGAGCTAATATAAACATAGATAATTTGACCACAGTCAACTTCTACCAGTAACAAAAGGAAAATGAAACACTTAACAGCACAAAAGAGGGATTAGATATATTTTAAATGCACAGGAGAATATTGGCACTTACTAAATAAGAGGCAAATGATGCATATTTAATATTAATCACATCACTGATATTAAATTCATGTTTTTACAAATGATTAAGTATAACTTGCCATGTAATATTGAATATGTTTTTGTCTGGTTTTTACAAGTTTTCATGTATGTTCTTAGCTGGTTCAATTAAAATCTGTTATCTGTTATCAATACTTTTCTTAAATGAGCCCCAAGTGACAGAAATGTGTGATTCATTGTTCAATAACTAACATTCCTGAATGTACAAGGTCAGCTGATTATTTAGCCTACTGCAGCAGAAATATTATCATTCTTAACAGCGAGTGAAATATATGCCACCCTCCTTCTAAGTAAACCCAAGGGAAGTAATTTTCACAACTGTCATCAGTTTGCATGCCCGTATAAATTTAGACCATTGCCTCATTCGGTGGAGCTTAGTAAATGAGACATTTATTTAGTGTTTAACAAAGGGGAAACGTTCTTGTTTCTTAGACTGTGTAACAATACTGCTGGGGACTTAGGCCCCTTAGGATTGAAGTCACAAGCAATGAATATATAGTGTGTTTTACATTATCAGCAACTGATCTTTGTGAGCAATATTTGAATGGAAGGCATTGAGAAGACTGGAATGAAAAAGCTGCAGCGACTTGGCCAATGCAGCGCTAGGCTCGATCTTCCATATTGAGCCTGGCCTTTCTCATGTTCTCCTCTTGAAGTTTCTTCAGGTGTTTGGTTCGACTCTCCAGCTTCTTGATCCACTCGCCACGAAGCCTGTTTCAAGAGAATTGAGTCCACGTGAGTATCACTTTCTTTATTTGCTGCCATATGAGGTCTTATAATGAAGACCTTTATCATGCCTTCTAACTTAATTGACTTGCACTTGTTTAAGGTCAGAGTCAGCATGGCCAGCTAGGTGTTAGGATGCCGAATGTTGAGGAGCATGTTTGCAAAGTCACTATGAATACATATGGAGCATCTTGTATATACCCCTCCTCTTTTCCTATTGGTGATCTCTTGGTTTTGGAGGGAAAAAATCCTATGAATACGCCTCCATTAGGCTAGTCTTGTGATTTACTAAATATAATGTACTATACCAGAACAAATCAACACCACACTTGGAGGCCACCCCTGTCTGCAGCCTTTTGTTCCAGTCTAGCGCTTTTCAATCAACAGAGTCTAATGATTCCCTTCACTGAGTCAGTTTAGCTCCCGTCCCCTGGTTCTCAGACCATAAGTGGCTTAAACAGAGCTGAAAAAATGGCCGGACCGTAGACCTCCCACCCTGGAGTTGAGAAGCCTTGATCCGTGCACAAATTATATGTCTGAGGTTGGCTCCCTTTTCGAGTGCCCTGTGCTGCACCAGTCAGCTATCACACATTGATTGGGATTATTGCATTTGAACTTGTTATAGGACCACTCTGATAATCCCCTGACCTTCTCGCTGAGCAGGCTATTGTATAACAGCAGCATGTCTAAAATTACTCGGTGCTATCTGATTAACACTTCACACTCCCCTGAACTTTTCTCAGTCCTAATTTCAGCACTGAGAGGGTGTCTGGCCATGCTGATAGGTATTTGGTGCATGTTCAATATTTATTAGTAATCGCTGTTTGCCAGTAATTAATCTTCAAGGAAGGATGCAGGGTGAGGTGCCCTGGTAACTGTTGCTACCACTTGGAAACTTGTATAAATATGAACAGCTGCAAATTATACATAGATCAGTCCAGATATTAAATTAGATTTAAAGTATTTTTCCTCTGAAAGAACTTTCCTCAGCTGTCCTCCCCAGATGTAACGTCTGTTCTGTCCTGGGCAGTGTTGCTTTGCTTGTAATACAACATATAATGGGGATATATCTCCATTAACTTAGCAGTCAGCTTAAAGAAAGATTGTGTTAGCTGTGCTGTGAACATACACATGCATAGTAGCCTCATTGAGGGTTGTACAAAAAGATATGACTGATTTATTAGATGCAATGGCTGGCATTTTTACTGTAAATTGTCAGATCAACATAGCATGTTATTTAATATTCTGTTCAATTAAAACTGCAGACCAAAACACCATCCCTTTGAATCCAAAGACCTTTCTGAGACAGATGTATAATGTTGAGATTGGCTTATATGACTGTGTTTAGACCTTACTTTTCAGATTTTAAATAAAACAGGTAAGTAGTTGATGGAATGTAAAACATATATATACAACCTTCCTTTCAACCTTACTGGACCTTTTTTCTTTATAAGTGTAAAAAAGACATTAAAATACACATAATATACACAGCTGTGTAACACATGGAAGCATGAAACAATGTCAGACATTTCTACAAAAAGAAACACTTACTTGCTCAGAGAACTGTTGTTCATCCTTGACGTTTCATGCTCAGTCGCTTGACAATGATTTTCAATTTTTCGCTCCCAGAAATTCTTTATTGCGTATTTATCATGAATCAGTGCCACATTCATTTTCTAGAACAATAATAAAAAAACAAGCATAAAATAGTAATCTCTATTTCAATATGATAATAAATTATTTTTTAATTCTTTGAGCATATATATAATTTTTAAACGTTTCAATTATCTACTATATCTACTAAATGTAATGACAGTGAAATGTCAAAGTCTGATGTACAGTGACTGTCTAGAGATGTTGCATAAATTGATATTGTCCTTATTTTTATTTGTTGATGTAAATACTTCCTTGTATAATTTCCATTTCAGCAAGAAGAGGCAGAGTTAGGGAGAACTACTTAAGGAGAAACAGAAAATAAGCCTTCAGATGGCAATGCCTATGGCTGTGTTCACATTATTCAATAAAAGCTTTTCAATGTTTATTAATGAAATTAAGCACATTTTGCAAAAAATATTGTCGTTATTGTTAGAAATAAATACACACGGCTAGTTGACAGAATATGAAATTGCACACTTATTTTTAAAAGAAGTAGGCTATTATTTTTCCTTGTTTTGAATCCAATTAAAGTTAATTTACTGAGATAAGGAAAAGTAAATTAACTTTACTTTTCCTTATCTCAGTAAATTAACTTTAATTTACTGAGATAAGGAAAAGTTTTTTTATCCTCATCCCTGCTCTAAGTCATGTATTACAAATTAATGAAATAATACAAGAGCAATGAATCAGGCTGGCTGGATTTGACAAAATTGTATTTATCATAAAATTGCATTTGTGAATCATATTTGAAACCGATAAGAAAATCCATCGCAAATGAAGACAACTTTGAAAAATATAAATACATAACACTTATAGTATACATGTAAAAATACTTGTAACATATTGCCTATAAAATAAATACAAAAGTACTTACTGCAGTGGGAAGTGTTTCTCAATAACAGCCGTGAGAGCAAGGTGTGCTGTGCCCTGGTGGACGATTACAGGATCTGATCTTATGATCAATACGGTGCAAAATGAAGAGTGTCCCCTCTGCAACTCTGTATTTATGAACTGTTGGCACAGGATCCCGTACGTGCCTGGCCTTTTTCAAAAAGAGATTGGAAGTCATAGGAAGAGTGACCATTCCTCCCTCTCTCGAATGTGCGATGATGGCTAATGACATTCAAATTAAAGAGGACCCACAACAATGCGGTAATACTCCCAAGCAGGTGGCACAAAGGCTAGTGCCACCCCCATTCGGACCACACACCATCTTTCTAATCACCTGGCTCCAAACCGTGAGAAGAGTGTCTTGCATGCACTGTTTGCTATTACAGGGGACATGCCCACTAATATGATTTGAGTGGCTCGCATCAAGTTTTAAGATGTTGGCACAACAGAACAGAGGGGAAGATCAGCATAGCATTCCTTGCGGTTTACGGATAATGTTACGGAACCGAATAAGTGATGCGCGTATCAGGTTTTCATCCATGTCCTGAAATGAAAGGGCAGATTTGGACCTGCCGTGCCGTTGTCACAGAAGCACTGATTACCTCAACGGGACCAAGGGAACTTGTTTCAAAACTGTCTGAACTGTACCAATTTTGGATTTTATCACACAGTAGGGCTTTGCTAGCATCTGTGGGCACATAATAGTAGCAGATGAAGCACCACTCTAAAAATAGCCTCATCATCATCATCATGGCTATTGCCTTCTTTGACAGCAATAAAGAACTGAGTTTCTGTAATTCGCATGAACAGAGAGCAAGGAAGGCAGAGCTGTATACATGTCTAAAAAAGTAGAATCATAGTGCAATTAATATATATTTTTGAATGCACTTTAAAAGAAACCCAATTATTCAATGATAATCTCAAAAATAAGTTATGATAAAATATGAACATGATAATTGGATAATCATTGGAGTAGAAAGAATTGACACATTCCTCTATTTTAATTCTGCTTAAAAATGTATGCAGTAAGTGATTTTAGAATAAAATCCATTTGAACTGTTTGAGGCATGAAATTCCTTTTTCATTAAAAAAAGTGTGTGTGTGTGTGTGTGTGTGTGTGTGTGTGCATGTGTGTTATTCTAGATATATGATGTACAATACTTGGATATTTGCCTGTCAATAATTTGCATGGAAAGCACTTTGAACTGCATTTGCTTCTTTGAAAGGTGCTATATAAATAAAGTTTGATTGATTGATTGATTGATTGATACAGTAGTGCACCATAGTGAGCATCCTACTGGATATAACTTAACTTTGTGATTGAAGCAATCAACTTCCTGACTTCCTGATCAACTTCAGAATCCACCACATTAAGAAAATTTTGCCACAATCATGCTTTGTACCTGCCGTACTACATTTTTCTTGGTACCACCCTACTAGGTCATATTATTATAATCTATATTAGAATCAAAATGGTAAGAACCATAACGGAAATGTATACTACAGACGGTCCTATATATTGCTTAATAAGTATTTAACAATATAAATCTGTGTTATGATTTTAGCAATCCAAAAACTGCTACCCACCTTTCAGAGTGTGGATTATTACCTGTCCAGTCTGCAACTACAACAGAATACATTTACAATACACTCGGGGAGCGAATAGAAACTAAATGCCTCTGTATTTGTATTCTGAATGTGAACAGAGCTATATTTGATTGCTGTTGGTATGAAATGCCTGAAGTCCCCCATAGATTTAGCTGACTATGATACAGTACAATTTTTTGTACTATGCGGCAGGCTGGTATCAAAAGTCTTTTGGAGGAAAAATCTATAATATATCACATGAGCCAGCCAAGAGCAGTGGAGGTAATGAATCCCCAATCAGACTTTCTATTGCTTTTCCCATTTCAGTTTTTGAGTTATTTAAACGCAACGTGGAGAGAGGTGAGAAACTTGATATATGATCGCTGTCCACCTGTACCTAAGATACCTAAAAATACAACATCACATTCTTATTATAAAGCCATGCATATCAATGTCTGATTTAGAAATATAAAGTATAAAATAATTATAAAGATATGCATGCTTGGAAAACGTTTTTCCACTACATGTATGTAAAATCTATATTTATGTAATCTACATGTATGTAACATCTGAAAGTCTGGAAGCATGGTTATTCATAATTCCATATAATTGGATTCATAAGTATGCAAAGACATTCAGTGCAAATGTACTGGCTCTCATTTCCATGGGCAAGTCAATTAGATTGAAATTAAACACAAATCTCTACCCTCTAATAATATCCAGGGAAATATTGGTTATCATGTTTTTTTACTAACATTAAAATTGAGGGTGATTTGTTTTATGAGAGCAGGGTTCCCAGTCCATGGTCCTGGTGGTCACAAGATCTACTGGTTTTAGTTGTTAATCAGCTCTTCATTTATCAATTGAACAAGTTCCTTAAACAGATAACTCACCTCCCCTGGGCCCTGTTCCCCATAGACGGCTACCTGAGTTAGCTGGCTGACTGCATTCAGTAAATCCCGTAAGAGTGTATTTGCTCAGTCATATGTTCCATATTCAGTGGGTTTCCGGGCTTTACTTAGTACAGTTAGCGAGGAACAGGACCCTGGTTTCCTGTGTCTGACATTGTTCTTAATTTTAAGGAAACAAAATAACCAGCAGACCCCAGCAGATGCCTCTCCAGGCAGGGTTTGGGAGCGTTGAAATAGAAGGTGGATCAGCCACCCACTCAACATTACTGTCAAAGCAGTAAAATCACCAGACCTATACTAATTGCCCTGACAATAGTCAAGAAAACTATTATCTTGAACCAGAAAAATACTTTAAATATTGAACTAGAAATACATTAAACACCACAAAATTGCTAAACCTTCCCACTGAACTCATATCAATAGAAAAATGATAGCCTTTCCCAGTTTCTCCAAGACCACATTTCTAAGAAACTTTATTATCCAATCAATCTGTTGAACCAATGTGTCACTATACCAAAGTCAAAGTATGACTGTTGTTCTTAGCCCTATATTGATCTCTATGTATCATTATTCTAAACCTTTTGTCTTCTTAACCATACATTTTTTTATGATCTAATTTTACTTTTAACCAACATATCAATGTTTTTTGTGACATGCACAAGATATCAAAAGTTCACACTTCATAAATTAATACTATTTGTTAGACATACTATTATCACTTATTATTATTCACATTCACTATAGTTGGGTAGAATACTTGGCTGCTATTAGTGACATACAGTCAGAGCCCTCAGATTTCTCCTTTCTGGCCCACGTTAATAATATCACAAGAATGGACTTTTTCACCTTAGAGATATACCTAAATTGAAAATTCTGGAACTTGTACAGAATGTGGCTGCTAGGGTACTTACAAGAACTTACCAATGTGAACATGTCAGTCCGGGGCTCATATCTCTTCATTGGTTGCTTGTTAAATTTAGAATTGACTACAAGGATCTTCTCCTAAGGCTGTAAATGGTCTTGCTCCAGAATATCTTCACAAATTGCTTATCCTTCACTCTCCACCATGAGTGCTCCATTCACAAGGTGCTGGCTATTTGAAAGCTCCAAGAACAACTAAAATTACAATGGGAAGTGTAGAAGAAAGATGTTTTCAGGCTACATATGCAAAATCTAAATTAAATATGAGTGCAGGGGGGGAAACACTGAGAGTGAGTAGAAAGTGAAGGGAGAGAGAGGTTTTCAGTCTCCCAGGCTGTTTGATAACAAAAGATAAGCAAGACCATACGCAAGCTAGGCAATGGGCTGTGACGCATGCCACAGATCATGCGTGGGTAGAGCAACCCCTCTGCGTAGACTGAGTGATGAAATGTACCTAAACAAAGATAAGATAGATCATGGTGACGCAGATAAAAATGGGAAATATGAATAACAAGACATGGTCCGACCCTACTTTAGCAGAGGCATGCAAAATAACTTTATTTAGTGGACCATGAGTGCCCCCAAGCGCATAGGGTAGGAACTGATTATCTAACAAGATTAATTTTGCCTTTTCATCTATTGGGTAAAATAAATTATGATGAAAGGGTGTCACCTTAACTCATTGGTTTATTAACTAGGAAGAGGAGGGGTTACGAAAGTATATAAGCCACTGTTTGTTTGTGTTCGGAGAGCTCCTGAATCCTCTGTGTAGGAAAAAGGACCTCCCACTGGCCAGTGCTCAATAAAAGGATAAACAGAATACAAGACTCTGCAGGATTATTTCATTCATCTTCATCTAACTAAAGGCGAGACTTCTCCAGCTAAAAACCCACCTCAAATTGAACCTAATGAGGAGAACGTAAAAACTTACCTCCGCATATTTGGCAAGCCAGCCAGGAGCCCAAGATCCTGGGAAGGATGCAGGAGGGAACCAATGGCGTGCTGTGTTTTATCCTCAAGTTAGAGACTGGTCAACCATAGTGAAAGGTAAGCAGACACCTTTTTCATAGAAAGTCTGCAGAGAGGAATTACCTGTACTCCGTTGGAGTATGGACCTCAACTGGGTGACGGGCTCCAGTGGGTGAGTTGGAGGAAAAATATGAATACGTTTTTTTTTATAGTAAAAATAGTGATGAAGAGAGTGTGAAATAAGTAGGAGTGTGAAAAAGTGAAGTAAAAGTGAAAGAATAGAGAAGCTGATTGATATTCTGCTCAAATATATATTTAAAAAATTCTATTTCGGGGAGCAGGTCGACAACACTGTAGGGGAGCAATAGGGCTCCAAGTTAGCTAACCAAAATCTCTGAAAGATGAGAATACCCGGGTTGTGGGCCGCGTAGAGGTTGTGTGCAAAGGGACGCCTTTCCCTTCAAACAGTCCGCCACAGACGGGAATAGGGTGAAGCAGTCGAATGATACTGCCACAGCTATATTACGGCGAGAATAGGGACCGATAGGGAAGCAGTGTTCTGAGAAATTTATTGTAAAAAAAAAGAAAAGAAAAAAAGAAGACAAGAAGCAACGTTGCGTGTGTTGAATACTATTGTATGTTCTTGTGTGTATTTCGAGTGCTCATAATTTTCTGTCAATTGCAAATGTAAAAAAACTTCATTAAAATGTATTTTTAATAATATATATATATGTATACACACCTCAATTAATTAAATTAGAACAAATGCCGGAGACAATCCTCCGGGAAACATACCTCCAACTTTGATATACCTTTGGGGTGTGGTAGAATTAAATTTTTTTAATTCTGTTTCATTTTTATTTTCTTTTTTTTGCAAAGTTTGTGCTGGTTAGCCTTTACCATATGGTGCGGTACACTGATATCTAATAAAACTGAAGATAATCAGTCAAACAATAACGTAACAGAATAAAAAAATAAAAAAATAAAAAATAATAATAATAATAATTTAAAAAAATCAGTTCAGTGGCATTTAGGGGAAGGAGCTGCGTGAGTCACTAAGTGGGAACTAAAGTAAAAAAATAAAAATGAGCGGAAAAGACTTGGAAGCCAGGAAGGGTGAGCCCAAACCCATCCCTTTACATTCGAGGCCCAGGACTCCCCTTGCCTACATGAGTGAAATATTCCAGACAAACTATCATCAAACCATGGAGAAATGGTCCGAGGAAGGTTGTTCGAGACCGCTCCACCTACAAGCAGTGGAAACTATCTTATGCAGAAAAGAAAAGAAAAGAAAGGCAAGTTGGGCCAGAAGGGAAAGCTAAGAACCTACAGAATGCATCTAAATCAATGGAAGAATGAGTCCGCCCGGAGGAGATCAGCATTCTCTGTGGAAAAGAAGGAGGAGCCCCATCTGGAGGCAGAACCCCAACCAACGGCACCAGAGCAACCACCACCCTACAACCCAGACAAACAGCGGCCAGCGGCAGGCTTGTATCCTGCATTGGAAGACATCAGGAGACAAGAGGATCTGAGCCAAAAGCCCAAAACCATGGAAGGAATTGTAAGCATGAGACCAGAGTTGGTGAACGTAAAAGGAACCCTGGAAGTACAAGGGAGGTTGGAGATGGTCCCAAACCATGGCAGCACAGCTGGAGGAAGGGAAGCCAGAGGCAGCCCTGAGTGAAAACCGAGGAAGCAAGGTAAAAATAGCGTACCATGTCTGACCCTCTGCATGCAAGAAGAATGGGAAAGACATGAAGAAGAGGAAATAAGAAAAGAATCCTTCACTTCAGAATCTGAAGGAAGCAGCAAGCAAGGATGTACCACCAGATATCGAAGGGCAATGGAAAAAACCAAGGAAGGGGTTAAAATATGGGAGGGAGAGACAAAACGGAGAAGAGAACCAACGAGAGCTGAGAGAGACCCGAGGGGAAGAGAATATGACATCAGAGGAAAATTGAAACTAAGGTCAAATGCCTACCCCAGAGAAGAATCAAGTTCCTCTGATGGTGACAACTCAGACAACAGTATCTCTCTCGTGAGAAGAATGAATGAGAATATAACAAGGGGAATGCTGGAGGAAACCCAAAGGGAGGTGAAAGGAGGAGAAGAAGCATTCCTCTGTGAAAAGAGGGAATATGGATACTTGCAGGACCAGGTTCAAGAATTAATACAAGTCTACGATATCAGTAGAGATATCCAGAACAGTGCCAGCAAAATCCTCAGGAGAAGCAGCAGGAAGAGAAGAGCACCAGATCGATACCGCCCAGGGGATCGATACCGCCCAGGGGATGGAAGAGAGAAAGAGATTGAAGAAACCTTTCTGGCCCCACTGCAAGTGATACCCCAACCAGGGGGGGGGGGGGGGGGGGGGGGGGGACAACAGCCACTCACTAAGTACACCCCACGGTCGTCAATGGATCTGGAAAACATGATAAAGGATTTACCAAAAATAACAGAGGGAGCAGGGCCATGGATAGCGAAGGTGGAGATGAAAACTACTCACCTGCCCCTGTGCATAGGAGATGTTAAGCAGCTCCTAGCAAGATGTATGGGACACCAGGTCAGGGAAGTAATGGATTCAACTGACGCAGACTAGGTGTGTGGGCCACTTTGAGAGAGTTATTTCCACACAGAGCAAACCTTGCGGAAATAACAAATGCAGAACTAAAAGAAGGAGAGGACATACATGACTTCATCAACAGAATGCAGGAGGCATGGAACACAAATATGGGAGAACTATATGATGCACCGCCAGGAACGCTGACAATGTTCTTTCACATGTTCTGCAAAGCATTGCCCGAACCATTAGGGATGGCTCTAAACAAGGTTGTGGGACATCCCCAAGAAAATTGGGTGAAACAAAGAGCTCATATTGTCCCCCATGTGAGGTTGTACAGAGACAATGTAAAAAGTACCGAAGGGCAGAACAAATCTCTAAAGAAAAAGCTATTACTTCGCCAGATAGCCGAGAAGCAGAAAGAAGAACAAGTAACTCAAGCAGCAGTGATAACCCAGACACCACACCAAGCCCGAGGAGGGCAGGGCCCACCAATAGGATAGACAGGTCTGAATAACCTAGGGCTGGTGGCCCAATGGAGCCAGCTGGGGCAGTGGCAGCCAACAGGCCAAAGATGACTAGGGCCAAGAGACAGAAAATGCTGGAAGTGCGGGAAGCCGGGATACTGGGTCCGGGACCGTTGGACAGGTAAGAAAAGAGGCCGGGGCAACCCCAGAGAGAGGGGAGGATTTCAAACGAGGGGCTACATAAACCAAGGGGGTTGGCCCCAGAGAATATCGTCACATCAAGAACCCAAGAACCAGATGGCAATGACCCCACAGCATATGGGCATCAACAGGACGGATGGCAGCCACAACAACAATGGGTAATCGGCCCCTACCACAATCAATAGGGATGCCCTGAGAATCCCAACCCCCTAGGAGCAGAGGGGGAGTGTGAGGCAAGGGAAATGCTATCCATAACATCCAGTGGAGCCACAGCTGAACCACGAGTAAGTATAGCCATACCCTACTGGTTTCCACAGAGCAAATTGGAGTAAAAGGAGTAAAAGCATTTCCGCAGAGCGAATTGAGGCAGTCACGAAGGTGCTCAGACTAAGAACGGTGAAGGAGATGCAGAGATTCCTAGGAATGACGGGATACTGCAGGCAATGGATTTGTGACTATGCGGAAATGGCATGACCTGTGCCTAAATTAATCAGGAAGACACCAGATTGAATGGCTCCCAGGGACAGAAACCGCTTTCACAGGACTTAAGCGAGCATTGCAAGGAGCACTAACTCTAGGACTCCCAGACAACAAACCATTCCACCTGTTCTGTGCAGAAAAAGAAGGATTTGCTACAGCAGTACTAACCCAAAAGGAGCAAGAAAGACACAAACTCATTGCCTATTACAGTACGAGACTATATGCAGTAGAAAGAGGACTCCACACATGTGAAAAAGGACTGGCAGGGGAGAAAGCAACGTCAATGATGGCAGGGCATGAAGTCACCCTATATGTGTCACATGCAGTAGAAGCACTACTCAGTAGAGAGAAATCATCCCTAATTCACTGGAGAGTATCGAGATATGAGATCTTGCTCACACAACCAGGATTGACTATTGTGAGATGTAAACCTGTAAACCCGGTGGAATTAATGACGACCCCAGAAGGCCAACCACATGAATGTGAGAGAATGGAGAAAGAAGAAGCAAAAACTAGAGAAGACCTGCACCATGAACCACTGATGGCTCCGAACCATGTGCATTTTGTGGATGGTTCATTATCCATTGATCCCCGCACAGGAAAGAGGAGAGCCAGATATGCAGGAGGGTGACAAGAAGGGCCATGGACATACCAAACAATCAAAAAATCAGCCCTAAGCCCAGGGACAAGCGCCTAACAAGCAGAACTCGTAGCACTAGCGAGAGCATGTAGAAGGAGTGCAGGAGAAACCGTTAATATCTACAGTGACTCAGCGTATGCTTTTGGGGTATGCTGATCTCCCGTCCACATAATCACATATACTGACTACAGCACATGAAGAAAAGAATGACACAAAGGGGACAGAATAAAGCCCCAACTGACCAAAGGCCCATAGAATGGATGAACCAGACACATAAATAAATTTAGGAAAAGGGCCAAGAAGATAGGAGACACCTGAGTGAAGTGCTAGTAACCTCTCCTCAGGCTATGAGCTCCTAGGAAGAGGAGAAGATATTATCCATACCCACTGTTAATTACTAAATTTCTGATCACTAACAAGTTAAAGTATAAATTAATTGATAAAACTAACTGCAAATGTTTTAAATATCATACTCGACCGGGGGAAATAGAAAGGGAATGGGACAAAGGAATGTGGTCTCAAACCAAATGGTCTCAAAGGGGGGATATGTAGAAGTAAGATGTTTTCAGGCTCAAAAGCCACATATGCAAAATCTAAATTAAATATGAGTGCAGGGGGGGGAAACACTGAGTGAGTAGAAAGTGAAGGGAGAGAGAGGTGTTCTGTCTCCAAGGCTGTTTGATAACAAAAGATACAGTAAGTAAGACCATATGCAAGCTAGGCAATGGGCTGTGACGCATGTGGCAATGGGCTGTGACACAGATCATGCGTGGGTAGAGCAACCCCTCACGGTGACGCAGATAAAAATGGGAACTATGAATAACAAGACATGGTCCGACCCTACTTTAGCAGAGGCATGCAAAATAACTTTATTTAGTGGACCATGAGTGCCCCCAAGTGCATAGGGTAGGAACTGATTATCTAACAAGATTAATTTTGCCTTTTCATTTATTGGGCAAAATAAATTATGATGAAAGGGTGTCACCTTAACTTATTGGTTTATTAGCTAGGAAGAGGAGGGGTTATGAAAGTATATAAGGCACTGTTTGTTTGGGTTCGGGGAGCTCCTGAATCCTCTGCATAGGAGAAAGGACCTCCCACTGGCCAGTGCTCAATAAAAGGATAAACAGAATACAAGACTCTGCAGGATTATTTCCTTCATCTTCATCCAACCAAGGGCGAGACTTCTCCAGCTAAAAACCCACCTCAAATTGAACCTAATGAGGAGAAAGTAAAGACTTACCTCCGCAGAAGCAAAGCCATCTCCTAAAGACCTCCTGTTTTATATAATAATCTCCTGTTGCATGTTCAAGCTTCGGACACACTAGCTGTTTTAAGTGTAGGCTCAAAACTCAACTTTTTTGTCACACCCAAAGTCAATGATGTGTGGGAAGGGTAGATCAAATCATAGAGAGTCAGTTGAGATGAGTTTATTGACAGTGCTGTCGCTCTGTCACTACGTTTGAATGCTCTATTTTATTTTTAAAAAATGTAATTGCTTTTTTATGGTCTGTTGGTGTGCTGCCAGTCCAGGATCACACTCAGGTCATGTACTCTCCCTTTCTTCTAATCCATTTCCATTTCTGTTCCCTTCCCTCAGGACTCTGCCCCTTTCTCCCCCCCTGAGTTCATATACCGCTGCAGCCCCCTCTCCTGGTACAACTCCATGCCATGACGTAACCAGGGGGGTATACTACGAAGCAGGATTACGGAGTTAGCTGGATAACTGCACCGATACCTTAACTGGCAGGGGAAAATCAGACGCCCCTATCCCCGCGATGCTCTCCCTCCCCTCCTCGGAGCCATCAGTCGACAGTAAGCCCCACATTGGGGGCCCCATTGAAGGACGACAACCTTGTCACCATCCCAATTAATGTGTGGACTGTGCCGGACCAGCCACGAATTCCCCAATACTATTGGATAATCTGGGGAATCGACTAAAGAGAACTGAATAAGTTCTAGATGACCCTCGTAGAAAGCGCGCATAGTCAGGGAACCCGACTAATGGACCTGGTGCCCAATGGACGGCCGTCGAGGGCAGTGACCAGACGAGGTTGAATGAGGGGGGTGTATGGGAACTTTATGTTCCCGGACCCATTTGACATCCATAAGACAATCGACTGCTCCGGAATCAATAAAAGCGTTGACATTAGCCGAGCGCTTATTCCGGAACAGTCAAACCGGTAATAACGTCCAGTGGAGCAGTACCATTATGTCTCGCTAGGGTACCCGGTTCCCCTAGCACAGTGGTTCTCAAAGTCGGTCCTGGGGCCCCCCTGTGTATGCTGGTTTTCGTTCCAACCACAATTGCGATCGGAGAATTTTAACAAGCTAACTGCTAATTTGTCTTTATTTCACTTTTCATGTTTTGATGGATTATTTACCCTCTTAAACCAAATTATGTCAGAAAATAGCTATGCATGCCATGTAGAATAAATGTCCTATGTTCACAACTTTGCTTATTGTGCTATATTGCAAAAAACTACATAAAAAGAGTTAACAAAATGTTATAACTGATCAAATTAATCAAAGGTGAATCAATATTCTCCTAATTAGGTCGTTGAACAAATGTGTTTAAGTTCTTTCATAATTTTGTTTCCTTAAACTTATGAACACAATGCAGGTTTGGCTCATTATCAGTTTGCGTTGTCTTTGAATTGTTTATTATCAACCAAATGGTTAGTTTTCATGGCCATGTGTCCACACTTTCACCAATTAGGAGCCTATTGATTCACCCCGGTCTTTCATTTGCTCAGTTTTGTTGCCTTTTTTAATGAAATTGTTTGCAATATAGCACAATAAGCAAAATATGAACATGGGACATTTATTCTACATGGAATGCATAGCTATTTTCTGACATAATAAAAAAAGAGGGTAAATAATCCATCAAAACATGAAAAGTGCAATTAAGAAAAATTAACAGCTTGTTAAAATTCTCGGATTGCAATTGTGGTTGGAACGAAAACCAGCATACACAGGGGGGCCCCAGGACCGAGTTTGAGAACCACTGCCCTAGCAAGACCCCCCCATTTCCCCCCAATTTAGGGCAGTAATTTTTCAAATGCCCCCTGAGCCTGCAATAACGGCACCACTCCTCACGCGACTTAGCCAGTCTCGGCTCGCAGAGAAGCACCGTCCACCTGCTCCTCCCCGTTAAGGGAGGGAGGGGCGGGAAGAGGGACTGGGAACATAACTCTCGCTCCAGCTCCCTCATGCAGTTGTCCAGGCGTATAGCCATAGTAACCAGGGCACTGACGTAGCAGGTGGATCGAGCACAGCTAGGGCATCCTTAATAGGATTAGATAATGCTTTAAGAAACAAAGACCTAAGCGGACCGTCAGGCCATCCTGTCTCCCCTGCCAGTGCTCGAAATGCGATAGAAAACGCCGCTACCATGTCGGTACCCTTGCACGGACTAGTCAGTTTCATGGTTGCCTCTTCACCGGAGACATCGTGATCAAAGACCAACTGCATTTCTTTCATCAGTTGAATCGGATCACGAATGATAGGGGCGTTGGCCCGATTAGAGGGTCAGCCGAAGCGAGTGCCTGGTCATTTAATAGCGATGAAATAAATGCAACCTGGGATTCTGGTGTAGAAAACCTGGGCTTGAAAAAAAATCAGGCACTGAGTCAAAAACGGCCGACACTTCCCCGGTTCCCCACTGTAGCAGGGTGGCAATTGGAGCTTGGGCTCTTTAAATGTACATGGCAAGGGAACGGGAGGTGTAGGTGTAGGGTGGATTGACTGCAATACTAAGTCTGTGAAGACTCTCTGTTAATTTGCAGAGACAGTCTCCCTGATATCGCAGTTGCTCCATCAGCTAGCCTTGTTGTGTTTGTAGGGAGAAAATAGCCTCCTCAACAGTAACCCCTGTAGCGCCCTGGCTAGGCAGCGTTTTGTAGAATTCGGGAGAAGTCACTGGTTCTTCCATACTGAGTTCGATATTCTGTGAGGGGGAGTGTAAGGTTCGGAGAACCAAATAATGATTTCTAAAAGTGTATCTAGAAAGATACGCCACAAAAGCAGAAGTAACCGCACCAGGATGGAGATAACACAAGATCGGGAGCAAAACTTCCCTAGCACAAGGCAAAACAATGTAACCTCAAAAACTAAAGCGATCTTGATAAACAGTGAGAATAACTAACAAAAGAACCTCACACACTAAAAATTATTAGGCGTAACAAGAGGTAGTGAAACAAAGCAAAACTCGATAAAACGAGTGAAGGAAAAAAACAGAAAAGAAAACCTGTTATCCAGAGCTCTTGTGATGAAAGAGCTGAACACAAAAGATAACAGGTAACAAGAATAAAGGATAAAGAGAAAGATTGGAAATAAAAGAGAAAACCAATCTAATCCTAATTCTCTAACCGGACTTGCTGCGTTTCTTATTCGTACGAACCAGAAATGCAGCGACCAAATTTCCTATACCTTACCGACTTCATTGTCAACATAGCAAAGACAATATCGAAGTCCCGTAATGCGGAAGTCCTGGGCTATTTATAACTGGCAGGAAACCCAAAACAGGTGTAGGGAATAATAGCCGAGGGAGATCCAAAAACTGGAATGGAGACGGAAAATCTGATAGAGTACCCTGACGTCGCTAAAAGAAAGAACGACCGTAGAAATAACCGGAGGCTACCAGAAACCATGACAGCCTTGCTCTACTGAAGTGTATGTTATACTCTTCTTTGCTTGGACTGTCTATTTTACCAACTACCATGTGCCCAATCATGGTGATTATCTGCTCTGATAGATTACTCAACCTCCATAATACCTTTTAGGCTATCTTTACCTATTGATACCGGACCAGCCAGTAGAGGTTGTTCCCCCTCTACAACTGGGTTCCTCCCAAAATGTCTGCCCACTGTAGAGTTTTTTCTCACCACTGAGTGTTTCTTTCTTCCCCCTGGGGAATTTTTTATATCACCTGTTTTTTTGGGTGTCCAGGCTGTTTTCCAATTTTCCTATTTCATATCTGTAAAGCGTCTTCATGACAGTGTCTCTGATAAACGTTCCATACAAATACAATTTAACTGAATGCATCTACTTTTCCAATTCATATATTATAGCCTGTGGAGATGGTGTGTTATGTATGAGCCACAGATAAATACACATTCATTTACAGGCTTAAGTCTGACCCCTATCATGTAACAACGTGATAATTTATTTTGTGTCTATGCCAAGAGCGCTGGAATCATTTCAGAAGTGAGGTGTCCAAACATGGAGAAAAACATATGTTTTTTTAAACATACTGTAATGCAATGCCCCAGTAGATCAGATGAGCTATCACTTGGGGGGGGGGGGTTAGGAGTCAGATGGCAATTCCTTCCCCCTTCCCTTTCCAGAGCCCCTGGTCCCTGCCTCCAACCTACAAACACCAACAAAAAATCACAAGAAAAGTGTTTTGTTTTTTGGCCCATAGGCCATGTTTAAAATGAACATAAACGTAAAAATAGATCAAAAGAAGTCAAAAAATTATGAGAAGCTTTTCTGTGATGTTATTTAACTGACAGATCGCTCCAGGCGTGTAGGAGTTCACAGTATGCATAACACAATTGAGATACATTTTTGACACTTGTTTCATGTGACTCATTCCCACTACTGTAGCATATTCATGAATAACCATAATTGTGTTTACATTAGACAACTGTGAAGTTTCATCAACTTTTAATTTGGACACCTCCCAGCATGTACAGTTGAAGTCGAAAGTTTACATAAACCAAATCCATTTAAACTCAGTTTTTCACAATTCCTGACATTTAATCAGAGTAAACATTCCCCGTCTTAGGTCAGTTAGGATCACAACTTTATTGTAAGAATGTGAAATGTCAGAATAATAGTAGAGGGAATGATTTATTTCAGCTTTCATTACATTCCCAGTGGGTCAGAGGTTTACATACACTCTGTTAGTATTTGGTAGCATTGCCTTTAAATTGTTTAACTTGGGTCAAATGTTTTGGGTAGCCTTCCGCAAGCTTCTCACAATAAGTTGCTGGAATTTTGGCCCATTCCTCCTGACAGAACTGGTGTAACTGAGTCAGGTTTGTAGGCCTCCTTGCTCGCACATGCTTTTTCCATTCTGCCCTCAAATTTTCGAGGTCAGGACTTTGTGATGGCTACTCCAATACTTTGACTTTGTTGTCCTTAAGCCATTTTGCCACAACTTTGGAAGTATGCTTTGGGTCATTGTCCATTTGGAAGAGCCATTTGCGACCAAGCTTTAACTTCCTGGTTGATGTCTTAAGATGTTGCTTTGATATATCCACATAATTTTCCATCCTCATGATGCCATCTATTTTGAAGTGCACCAGTCCCTCCTGCAGCAAAGCACCCCCACAACATGATGCTGCCACCCCGTGCTTCACGGTTGGAATGGTGTTCTTCGGCTTGCAAGCCTCAACCTTTTTCCTCCAAACATAACGATGGTCATTATGGCCAAACAGTTAAATTTTTGTTTCATCAGACCAAAGGACATTTCTCCAAAAAGTAAGACCTTTGTCCCCACGTTGTAATGGGGTGTGACGTGTGAGGTGGGAGGAGCCAAACGCAGCAAGGGGATTCATTAAGCCCTAAGGCCACTAAGGCGGGATACCCCGCAGATAAGGGAGGAGACAAGACAACGAACAACGAACACCACTACAGACGCTACTAACCGGCTCACTGTCACACGCCAAGTAGAGCGCAAGGACAGGATTCTGAACAGCCAGAAATAATACACGTCCTGTCTTGGTAACGAGACATAAGAACGGGCGAGTAGCGTAAAGACAAACATAAAACACAGTCAACAAACACTGCAAAATAATACGATAGTAATTGTGGAGGCGAAAGGAACAGATCCAACGTTCCCAGGCTACTCTCAGACTCGCGGTCACACACAAACGTGTCCACAGCATCGCCCAATCTTCCCTATAGGAAGACATGCACCCAAAAGACAAAACAGAACAGCAGTTCCGAACAAAATCGTCAAAAAACTCCATGCAAGGAGAAAGGCACCGAAAGGAACGAACAGGACAGGCAGTACCAGACATTTACCGGCTAGACCAAAGCGAGATTAATTGAAAATACACGCCCTGCCTCTCTATGATGAGGAATATAACGAGGCGAACAGGAACAGAGATTTAACGTTTCATGGCGAGATTAATAGGCTCGCAGTCAA
Source organism: Synaphobranchus kaupii (assembly GCA_029718625.1). Classification (NCBI taxonomy): domain Eukaryota; kingdom Metazoa; phylum Chordata; class Actinopteri; order Anguilliformes; family Synaphobranchidae; genus Synaphobranchus; species Synaphobranchus kaupii. The sequence continues at coordinate 50,366,900 of CM056376.1, read as the reverse complement.
ATGCAGAAAACAAAGGGGTAAACACCCGATCTCCCAGGAGAGAGAAACATTTTACAGGTGAGCCGACGGAGCACCATCGTCCCATAACTTTACTATCCAAATAGACTAACGCAAGCTTAATTGAAACAACCGCCCTAGCCTCTCAGTAAAAGAATATGTAACGAAGCGAAGGAACAGAGAGCTAACGTTCCCATGCTACGCGCAGTCACACACGAACATGTCCACAACCTCGCTCAAACTCCACACAAGGAGAACATACCCGGAAAACGAACAGAACAATAGTTCCGAACAAAATCGTCTCGTAGGTAAAAAGGACGGAGGACAGCTGCAACAAAGACCAACGCAAAAATAGCACGACAGCCTCTCAATATAAATAAAAACCCTGACTCACAACAAAGAGGAGCGTAGTCCACGAGAAGGAGACAAAACAGGGAATACTTACCAAAAGCTACTAACCGGCTCACAGTAACACGGAAATGAGTAGAAGCTAAAACGCCTGGTCTCTCAGTAAGAAAACCAAACAGAGGCGAAATAGAGCAGGGATCTGCGGCCCCATACTTTTACGAGATAAGTAACCAAAGAGCCGGCAAGAATAAAGCCCTGCCTCAGCAACGAGACGTTAACACAGGTGAGTAGCAAGAAAGGTACAAATAGCACATACCAAATAAATAAAACCCTAAAGTCAGTACGATAAAAATGCCCTGTCTCTTAGTAAGAACCTACTATACAGATGCATGCAAACAGAGACTCCTCTCGTCTTCACGGAGGAAAGTAGACAGAGGAGAAAGAGACATAGAAAGGGAAAAATCTAGGCAAAGGACTAACAAGGAAACAACCAGGAAGCGAGGACTGAAAAGAGCCAGGGGGGAAGAGTCCGAATAACTACATCCACATAGGCAGGTAAGCCAGGGGGGACGAGTCCTAATAGCTACTTCCACATAGGCGAGTCCTGCATAACTCCAATGAAACACTACGGAGCAAAACGGTCTCCTTAAAAAGCCTAGACCAAAATAATACTGACTTAAAATACAAAGGGCTGAATAACACCACACACAAAACAGCACAATACACCACAACAAACAATCAATATCGAAGCCCCGATAGAAGGAAACGAAAGGCTTAAATAGCTCTCAGTGACCACGCACAGGTGTAAACGCTAACAGAAGCTCCGCAAACTCAGCAGGGCGGAGCAAGCATCTACCAAAAGGGCAGCGCCCTCGCGTGGCCACCGAGGAAAACGACCGCATAGGGAAACAGGGTTCAAAACCATGACACATGTGCAGTTGCAAACTGTAGTCTGGCTTTTTTAGGAGCAGTGGCTTCTTCCTTGCTGAGCAGCCTTTCAGGTTATGTCGATGTAGGACTCATTTTACTGTGGATATAGATACTTTTGTGCCTGTTCCCTCCAGCATCTTCACAAGGTCCTTTGCTGTTGTTCTGGGATTGATTTGCACTTTTTGCACCAAAACACATTAATCTCTAGGAGACAGAAAGTGTCTCCTTCCTGAGCGGTATGACGGCTGCATGGTCCCATGGTGTTTATACTTGCGTACTATTGTTTGTACAGACGAACGTGGTACCTTCAGGCGTTTGTAAATTGTTCCCAAGGATGAACCAGACTTGTGGAGGTCTACAATTTTCTTTCTGAGGTCTTGGCTGATTTCTTTTGATTTTCCCATGATGTCAAGCAAAGAACATTACATTACATTGCATTCATTTAGCAGACGCTTTTATCCAAAGCGACGTACAGTAAGTGCATACAGAGACATCATCAAGATCACTACAGAACAGACAAGACAAAGCACATCCTTCCCATAATGTAGCAGCTATCCCTAGTAATGAACGTTGACTGTAGTTCACAGTAAGCTGTGGGTAAATCAGCAATACTACACTTCTATTCTAAATACTATTATAAACTATAATAAACAGACAGGAAAACACAGGGAACTAGTAAACACAGGGAACTGATATTCCTAGGTTAGGATATCAGTCAAGGTGGAGTCTGAAGAGGTGTGTCTTCAGGCCTCGACGGAATGCAGGCAGGGTTGGAGTAGAACATAGGGGAATGGGAAGTTCATTCCACCACTGAGGAGCTAAGGTGGAAAAACTCCGCAGTCGGGACGAGCGAGAGCCTTTGACACGGAGGGGGGGAAGTGCCAGTCGCCCTGCTGTAGAAGAGCGAAGTGGTCGAGCAGGAACATAGTTCTGGAAGTCCTGCACGTAGGCGGGGCCTGTCCTATTGGCTGCAGTGTAGGCCAGGGTCAGAACTTTGAACCTGATCCTGGCTGCAACTGGCAGCCAGTGGGGTGACCTCAGCAGCGGGGTTGCATGTGAAAATTTCGGGAGGTTGAACACAAGCCGGGCAGCTGCATTCTGGATCAGTTGAAGAGGCAGAATGGTGCAGGCCGGTAGGCTTGCGAGCAGAGAGTTGCAGTAGTCCAGGCGTGTGGTGACCATGGTCTGGACAAGAAGCTGGGTGGAGTAGGTGGTCAGGTATGGTCGAATCCTCCTGATGTTGTACAGGAGGAACCTGCAGGACCGAGCCGTCGCCCTGATGTGCTCTTTGAAGTCCAGCCGGTCGTAGAACTGAGTTTGAAGGTAGGCCTTAAAATACATCCACAGGTACACCTCCATATAATGTCACTTAGCCTATCAGAAGTTTCTAAAGCCATGACATCATTTTCTGGAATTGTCCAAGCTGTTTAAAGGCACAGGCAACTTAGTGTATGTAAACCTCTGGCCCACTGGAATTGTGATATAGTGAATTAAAAGTGAAATAATCTGTCTGTAAACAATTTTTGGAAAAATTACTTGTGTCATGCACAAAGTAGATGTCCTAACTGACTTGCCAACACTATAGTTTGTTAACATGAAGTCTGTGGAGTGGTTAAAAATGAGTTTTAATGACTTCAACATAAGCGTATGTAAACTTCCGACTCCAACTGTATATTACACATGATATACTGTACATGCACCAACCTTGAAACAGACTTTCCAAGTTTTTAAGATAGCTTAGCTATTAAGAATAATCTGTATTAAACAGTTCTCTTTTTATAGAACCTAAGGCTTATTTGAAATGTACAAAAACAAAATGTATTATTCACATATTCAAGTATACGCAATGCAATACATTATTCATATATTTTACGCTTTTAGGAGAAATGTATTGATCGTGTTTTTTTCACTCATTGTAGCTACATTGCTCCTTAGGCCTTGAATAACCAGCTTTATATATATATATAAAATATATATATTGCCAACAGCATTATCTCAGAAGACAGATTTCCAGCCTTTTTGCACTCCTGTACTGCCATGCTATCAATGTGCCTCCAATAATTTGCCTCCAATGTCATCGGCTTCTGGACCTCCTCTCAGTTGCCTCCGAGTCTCCGCGTTTACATATAGGCATTCCTGGTAGCACAGCTGTATTGCAGTTTTTTATCGACTTGGTACTATTTTTAACAAGTATGTGTGTAAAATTTCACAACACTTAGGGCCGGATTCAGAGATGGCCTACTTAACCCCTTTGTGCAGTGACCCTTGTGGTGTAGACCCTGGGATCTATATCACAAACATCCTACTGCACCATGCCAGAAAGCGAGGTACCATGGAAACCTGCATATCATCTTCATCAGCGCGAGTTATCAGCGCGGGCTATTCCTACGTGCCACCGTTCTTCCGTATTTCATGGAAGTATATCGACCACTCTACAGTGTGATCTACATGAGAGTGAATCGGGTTGAAGATAATGGACATTTAAATTTAGGAGTTTGTTACAGTTCTTCTTTAACCACCAAAATTAAGCTGTTATTTTGCCTGCTCACTTATTAGAGTGAATTTCTGTAATCATAACATAATTTCCTTCTGCTATGAAAATCTCTCATAAAAGTATGAAATAAAGTCATAACCTTACGTCCTTTCTAAGATTATTTAGTAATTTTCTGCCTTTTCTGACCTACAGTGTAAGTTTCAATATGGGAGAAATATCAAAAATTTGTCTCCAGAACATTACGCAATTCAAATTGGGAGTAGTAATGTCTTGGAACGAATTGTAATTGATTGACAGCCTTGATATCCAAAAAGAACGCATTCTATGCTTCACAAAGAGATATAATCATTAATCATTAGACAGTAGAAGCGATTCTCAGAGCTGCGTGTATCACGCGCATATTTAAAAACAACACGCGTCGTTAAGCTATGCGTCTCAGTGGTTTTGCGCAAGAGACCGCGTACGCATCGTCAGTGAACTCCGGTGAGAAATAGTTTTATTTGTACAATGGCGAAGTCAAAGTGACAAAAAGCTTTTCAGTGCTTGAAACTGCTGGATGCTGTAGTTGTCCTCTGGATTCAGATGAGATTTACATCCATGACTCTTCATCTGAAGCAGACAGCATGGATTCCATAGCTAAGTGTGTACAAGGTGTGTGTGTGCGTGTATGTTTTATGGTGTTGTATTCATAATAGTATAGCTAGCTAGCCACAGAAAGGCTAGCTAGGTTGTGTTATTATTGTTTAGAATGTCACAGAGTTTTACATTAGTGGTGCTGAATTCAGAATTAAAGGACCTGTAGTCTCTCTTATTCTGGTTTAATTTAGTAAAGTTACATTTTAAGTGTAACTTTACTGGGAATTTATACTGCACTATAGAAGAAGCTGTCATGTGTGGCCTAGCCATTCATTATGTTGGGTGAAACAGCATAGCTAATATAGGGACATAAATGGATGACACGGCAGCTAGTTGTCCCGTACAGTGATCCATGGGATGATTATAGTAGTTGTAATAGGAATAGTTGTTTATATGATGCTGTAAATTGTGTGCATGTTCTCATACATTGTTAGTTTGACTGGTTGGTAATAAATTACATTTTATGATGAGAACGGGGCTGTGTTGGACATTTTTAGTGTTAAGACCCCGAAATGGACTGGACCCAAACGCACGACTCAGACACAGGAATGCCAATACTCAGATATTTATTGCTTAAGCAGGGAAGTCCTGAAGCATGGGGAGAAAGGCAAAGACAGGTTAATGTTCCAAACCGGAACTGGACTTGACAGACAGGGTAGGTAATGTTCCAAGCCGGAACTGGACTTTGCTGGACTTTACAATCAGACAGCAGTAGTTCCAAGCCGGAACTGGACCTTACAGACAGGGTAGATAACGTTCCAAGCCGGAACTGGACTTTACAATCACACAGCAATAGTTCCAAGCCGGAACTGGACTTTACAGACAGGGAGAATATTTATGACAGACAGTCCAGGTGTGAAGCTGCGGGGAAGCAGGGGAAGTAGGAGAAGCCGGGGAAGGTTTGTGGAGACAGACAACTGGCATGGCAGCAGGGCAGCGGCAGTAGCAGCACGGCAACAGCAGGGCGGCAGCAGCGACAGCAGAGGCAGGAGCGACAGCACATCAACAGCACCGCAACACTGGCTGTAAGCGGGCATCGCCGCAGGGTGGATTCGCAGAAGCCCAAGCTGCATGCACACACGTCAGGTGGGAGGCAGGGAAACCGCAACACAGGCAGGGATTTACAGACAACTGCAGGCTGGCAGACTGAAGCAGACAGAGTTAGTTAGCGAGACGAAACAATGAACAGCGGGTAGTGCTGTTCCAGACTGATCAGACTTAAATTAAACAGAATAGCAGGGCGATTAAACGCCGACACGGAACTAAACTGTTTAAAGTAGTAACTAGACAAGGATACTAGGACTCAAGACAAGACCAGAGGTTTTTCACCCAGCGGGTTAAGCGAACAAGACTTTCACAAACTTGGTCGGAACAACAATTAACGAACGAGCACATGACAGAGAACACCGGGTGACTAAATACAAACCTTAATTGGTATCAATTATGTGCCATGTGCGAATGTGTGCGTGAGTGATTAACGGAGCAGAGAGTGTGTGGAATGCATGCGGAACGGGGAAATGGGATAGGCAGAGAAGAGTAGAGTGAAACAGAGTGACACAAATAGGAAACCACGCCCAACCTGCAGCAACGGGGAAAACGGACCATGGAGAGACAAACACGAGACAGGGGGAGAAGGAAAACACGGGACACAACAGAACGGGAGTGAGATCATCACAAAGAGTTGTGAATATACTACATACTTGTGAAAATAGAAGCAAGTTGATTAAAAAAACTAATATCCGAGCACATCAGAAGTATACTGCAAAAACAAAAGTACCGTAGGCTACATACTACCAAAATGATCCTTTTGGAAAATAGTAGTTGCAAAAAGCGGCATATAAAAGACACAAAATAAGCGTGCACAGTAACAACTGCAACAAACTACAAAATAACCGGCTGCAATACAACCTGCAACGCCACATGGGAGCAAAGCTGGCAATGTGCATGAAGTTAGCCAAAGTGAAAATTAACCATGGCCTAGAGAATGCCGCAAGTAGGCTACACGCTCTCTGGAAATCCACCACAGGTGTCTGCAATTTTCAATCAAGGCCCGGGTGAGCAGAAGGAAACTAGCATACCAAAGAATCAAAAGGGTGCACTCATGGGGCAGCATATGTACGTAAGAGCTAGCTACTGTCTTGGCCAAGGAGACCACCTAAGATACAGAAATACGTCAAATAAACATTTATATTTTTACATCCATAAACAATAAAGTATAGTGAGATAATATGGTAATTTTTATATTGGATTATAATGTGAAATTTATGGTTGGGGTTTTATTTTGGTTCCTGGCACTTTTGGGTGCTGTATTACAATTTATGCATGTTGATCTTGTAGACAGCAACACTCTTCTGCCTGGAGAGCAGCCGCTCATACTCAATGCAATGTTATTAACTCAGCTGAATAGGCAGCTTAGAATCATAACTGCAATGTAAGTACACCGTGTGCAAATTATTTGAAGTCAATTGGTGCCAAAGTGTTTTGTGTGTGTTCAAAATGGAAGCGGGGAGAAGAACTATACAAATTGTGACTCCTAGGATAGCTTGGAAACTTTATGCATATTGAGTGGAATGTTTTTCGCCCATTTGATGTGTATTCAAACTACCTTGCCATTCAAGAATTGTAAGTAATCTAGAGGATTTGCCGCACGCACGCACACACACACACACACACACACACACACACACACACACACACACACACACACACACACACACACACACACACACACACACACACACACACACACACACACACACACACACACACACACACACACACGCACAAATAGATGCTATGTTCTTATTTTATGTCACCTTTTATGATGCAAACTCATTGCTACAATGCTGTGATGATTCTCAAGCCTTGTCACAGCAGCTAACACATGATTGTCTGACCTGCAGCAATACTTCATGCAGTGGTTACATGTTTAGCAGCATTTAGCTCCAGTGCTAATGTTTGAGCTTGCTAACATCATCAACAATAAAAAAGCCCTGGGGAATTTAAGAGATGCTTCAGGGGATAAATTAAATCACATCCAAGATATAAACTTGACAAACAACAGCAATAAACTGCTATTTGGGGTACACGAGGAGATGAGTTTTCAGTGAGATGTGGTTAGAGAGCTTGGAAATGATTTTGTATGTTTCAAACCTAGAAGACACAGGATGATTTTTAGCACTGAAAAAAGCTGTGAGCCTTCTGCACATTTGCCATGATTATCGTTGAACCAATGCTGCCAACAGCCCGAGGAAAAATTACTGTTCAACAAATACAAATACAAAGGAAGAAAACACTTGTTATACAGAAGCAAAACCTGAGGAGGCTATTGCTAAATGGTGAGAGCATTCATCTGATTCATCTTAAGCGGCCACACTAAAGCATGGCAACGTAAGTGGAATATTTCTGAGAGGTTTAGCAGAAACAGCACGCCATCTTGCAGGTTATTTCTTTGAGTTATACTCCATACTGAATAAACATAAAGCCACAGGCGGTGACACATATTAGCACTGTTTTGATTTTACTAGCCAACCTATTCCACATCCACCCAAAGTAACATATTTTGAGCAAAACCTATGTGATAATTACACTTGAGAATTATTTTTTAATGTTCTGTGCAGTTCCCAAGTGTCTTGTGCTGTAGTTATCCCCAATATCTTAAGCGACAAACACATTACCCTGTAACTACGGGGTCTCTTTCATAGAATAGTTCATAAAGCATGTGCATTTTAAAGTGTGCACCCACAGTTCCTGTGTGAATTAATTCAGATGGGCTTTCTGGATACTCAAAGATTACTTTCATGTTTTCATGTAACATTCTAAAAATAAAATGTACTAGGTCATTTTGACACATGACAGCAGTTAACTGTTTGGACTATTTCGACTATGTTGGACTATGTTATTATATAGTCTGCTGTGTGTGACACAACTGGTATTAATTGGCTTCTGTGAGGCATAGAGTACATTTATGTCAGCCTGGATTCCTTAGGCTACACCTGCATGAGTACATTTAACTACTTACCTGGTTCTGCAGGTTACTAGTAGTCATCCTTCAGTGTGAGCTGCACCACTTGTCCAGTCAGTGCTAGCTATCCTGTAGTAAGCTGTGGGGCGTGTAATGTGGAAGATAGTCCCTGTCTCACAGAGGAGTGCTATTTGTCTGGATGTGGGTGGGATAGAGGTGACATGAAAGCATAGTACAAATGTCGATTTCAAATGGGAGAAAAAAGGGGAAACAAAAGTGTATTGTGTATTCTCGGCTTTACTCATTGATCGGCTGTAGCCCTCGGAGGTCCCGGCTGCAGATCAAGATAAACGCATCACTGCAGACTGCTAATACACTTTGATTAAGTGCTTTACGGCGTGCTGGTAGTTTGTTAGGAAAAAATTCAATAGTTATACCCATCATCCCTGTCCACTGTAATGGAGAATGATGACATTTTTCATGGGCTTTTTTTTACAATTAGAAATTGCCTGTTGTTCAAAGGCAGAGTCACGTCAAAGTGCTTCTGGGACAAGGAGGGCAATGCCACCAAATTAAATTAGGAGAAAATAGTTATCTGAGCCTGCTTGTCCTGAAGTGAGCACTAGGAGTCTACCTTGTGCTGCAAACTGCCAGTCTTTCAGCATATTGCCTTTGCTCTTACTGAGGAGATAATCACCCATTCGCTGGTGCTCCTGATGAGGAGAAGAAGCCATCGCAAATCCTTGCAGGTTCACTCTGACTGTTAAAATTCTCATCCTACTTAAGTCATTACAAGGCTAATTGGATGTCAGGAACTTACACATTGTGGATGAAACTAAATGCAAGATTGCTGCACTTTCTCATAATCCCTGCCCTTTAATGCAAAGGGTTAAAACTTAATGTAAAACCACTGTCAGCATAACACTCTTTTAAAAGTGCCTCAAGAAACATTTTTGGTTGCAAGGGTTTTACTTAAACCAATCAAGACTAAACAAATTAGATGTACAATTGAAACTGGTCTCCCCAGCTTTTCTTTGGAATGCTTCCAACGGAAAAATATATTTATAATATAGGTACAGTTTTGTAATATTTTTTAATATTACTTTTACAAGTGTGTACGGCTTGGATTGTTAATAATAATAATGCTTATGTAAACCCTGTAAATTGAGCAAAAAGTAATCAGCCCATTAATCAGTTTTAATATCATATAAATGAAAAAGATGTGTTTTTTCGCTAACAGGTTTCAGTCATGTCCTGAAATGTTTTCCCTGGCCTTACAGGGAATCTTGTTTAAGCTTGAAATGGGATGCAAGTTTGATATGCATGCTGTATGCAATATCTTTCATAAGCTGTTCCCTTCTTCAGTATATAGCAAGAATTCTTTCACTGGCTGTATCGTCAGCCACTTTGAAATGAGTATTCTTGCAAGCAGCTGAAACCGCACTCCTCACAATTCGCTCCAACAATTACATAGAAGTCTTATTGATTAAGCAGTCAAGTGTGTCAGTAGGTGAGAGCAATACCATTAGAGTCAAACAGGTCTACTTGTATATATTTTTTTGCTTTCTGTTCAAACTTATATAAGTGATTTCTGTTTTATTTTCCCCTGCTTATATTTTATACTTGTGTTTGGGAAATTAAGATTTCACAGGACTCACTTCAATGGCAAAGCCACAGTCAAGCGCAATCAGCCAAATATAATACACCAAGGGCCTGATTTACTAAGACCTTTAGCGGGTGCAATGCGCAAACTAATAACACAACCAATGATTGGTGCAAAACAAATACCATGACTAATCATTTGTCATGTTATTGGTTTTACGTGTGCTAAAAGGTTTTGCACATGCTAAAGGTCTTAGTAAATCACGCTCTAAGTACTACATTTAAACCCACTAGAGGGCAGTATTTTATTTAGGGCCAAATTGCAGGCGCCCTGAGATATACTAAGTGGAATGGATGAGCATTTTAGTCAAACCACTCTGATGCCTGTTCATTAATTTAATAATATATTAATAATATTGGATTAGTATTGAACAAATAAAGCAAGTATTACATATTTAAATTTTTTACACAATTTCTCTGTTCATGGTGGTGATTGAAAACCTTTGATGTGGCACAAGAATATAAAAGATTTATAGTTCCTGACAAAGTTAACGACAGTGTGATAACGGATAAACTAACTATTCCTCTTTGGACATAGGTGCTTGTAAAGTTACTATTCTGATGCTAAATACTCATTTTAGACATTGCCATATACAGTGGACATTTTTTGTTATTTTGGTTCTGTACTCTAGCACTGTGAGTTTGAAAGGATACAATGACAATGAGGTTGAAGTGCAGACTATCAGTTTTAATCTGAGGGTATTTTCATCCATATCGGATGAACAGTTTAGAAATTATAGAACCTTTTGTACATAGTCCCCCCTATTTTCGGGCATTAAAAAATATTGGACAGTTTAACATAATGTAGAATAAAGTAATAATTTTTAATATTTGGTCGCATATCCTTTGCATGCCATGACTTCCTGATGTCTGTGATCTTTTTTTGATATCTTATTTTCTGGTACTCTTACAAGCTAACCTTGCTGCATTTGAGTGAATCTCTATGGGAATTTGGGGGTGTCATTGTATCCTTTAAAACTCAAAGTGATAGAGTACAGAACCAAAATAACAAAAAATGTGTCACTGTCCAATGAATTATGGTGCTCACTGTAACTGCCTAAAGTGGTCTTAACAAAATGTGATATTACACAATAATCCGATGTGTTTTTGTCTGACTTTTCACTTGTACGTGGCCCTGTACAGATCCTTTCCAAAAAATTAGAATATCATGGAAAAGTTGTTTTTTTTCCATAATTCCATTCAAAAAGTGAAACTTTCATAGATTATAGATTCATTACACACAAAGTGAAATATTTCTAGCCTTTATTTGTTTCATTTTTCATAATTTTGGTTTACAGCTACAGAAAACCCCCAAAACAGTATTTCAAGAAATTAGAATATCTGTCGAAAATCAGCATTTACTTCAGTTATTTCAGAGAATGAGTGGAGTGGCTTGACTCGAGGAATCCGACAGTTGTAGCCCATGTCCCGGATACGTCTGTACGTGGTGGTTTTTGAAGCACTGACTCCAGCCTCAGTCCACTCCCTCTGCATCTCCGCCAAATTTTGGAATCGTCTTTGCTTGACAATCCGCTGAAGCCTACGGTCATCTCTTTTGCTTGTGCACCTTCTCCTGCCACATTTTTCCCTTCCACTAAACTTTCTATTGATATGCTTGGACACTGCACTCTGTGAACAGCCAGCCTCCTTAGCGATGACCTTTTGTGGCTTACCCATCTTCTGGAGGGTGTCAATGATGGTCTTCTGGCCAATTGTCAAGTCTGCAGTCTTCCCCATACTGAACCAAACTGAGATAAACTTTGCAGGTGTTTTGAGTAAATTAGATGATAGTGTGACACTCAGTCTAAAACATTCATTCTCTGAAATAACTGAAGTAAATGCTGATTTTCGACACACTATTCTAATTTCTTGAAATACTGTTTTGGGGGTTTTCTGGAGCTGTAAACCAAAATTATGAAAAATGAAACAAATAAAGGCTAGAAATATTTCACTTTGTGTGTAATGAATCTATAATCTATGAAAGTTTCACTTTTTGAGTGGAATTATGGAAAAAAAACAACTTTTCCATGATATTCTAATTTTTTGGAAAGGATCTGTATATTCAGACACACTGCACTCTGAAATGTCACCTTGCGCAAAACATATGAAATACGCATGGAGAGTGACGTATAATGCAAAGAAGTCTAATCTGCGCGTCCACACACAGGTCACATTGGAGCTGAATCAAAATAAAATACTGCGTACGAATGTGATTAGCTGACATTTTAAAACATTTGTTTCCATGTGTTTTTCTTTGCCATTTATTCATTGGGTATTGTTTCATAACAGATTCAAATCAGGTCATTTCAGATCATGACAGTCAAAACGTAGTCTTGGCAACCAAACGTCCTTTCCTGTTTCCTTTGCAGATATAACCCTTCCAACATAACTTTCAAAATAAAATGCGCTATGTCATTTTTTTGCCAGAGGTTCTTGATGGAGAAAATGTTTAATGACTCTTATTTTGCTCTTATTTGTTAAACTAACTATACTGTTTAATCATCCTCTCTAAAATACGCCTAAGACAGTGCCATTCTTGTATTTTCATCCTGAAGTACTTTGGCTCTTTTCTCAGGAGTATCTATGAAAGCAAGTCTCTTCTATTATTTAAGGTCTGTGATGTGTTGAAACAGCCTAGTCACTGGCGTGTGGCGAGTTTAAAGATGTTCTTTTCATACCCAAAATTATGGGCCCATATGCCACAGAATGATAACTTGCACTACAATGGAATGTTGAGCAAATTAATCACGTTTCCAGCAGCATAATAATCAGTTCACATCTCTAATAGCATCATTTGACTTAAACAAATTACTACCAATTAAACTGCGCTTTTCTTGCTTTAGTTTATTCATGGATTTGCTTGCTTTAAAATTAATTTAGTCTCATATTAACAAATGCCTTTCTTATTAACCCTCATGTTTTAAAATATAAGGAGAATGTTGATTGGCTCAATTGGATGCGCTTGGCTTGAACATCTGCGCCTCTTACGTTTCTCTGAAAGATGCCACTTTATAATGCGGTATGTGACATGAAGACTTTGTCAGTTTATGCATGAAATAATTTTTTGAGTTAAGGCAAGAAAATTCTCCCTTTATAAAATTCAATGTTCAGCATTGTCTTTTTTCATTTTACACATGATGCAAATGCAATTTGACACAAGTTGTTATAGAATTTTAAAGTACAAAATAATCACAGATAAACCTCATTTTGTCATGTTTGATCTCCGAGGGAACTTTGTTTTAACATTCTATTGACTTTATTTTGAAAGAGAAGGGAATTTTCTTTTAGGTAATTACTTTGTTGGTAGACAAAATAAATGTATTGTAATTATTCACTTGAGAGATATTTTAGTCATTCATCTGTGCAGATGAAGTAATTCCAAGTGATCAGTAAGATATATTGTGTTCACTTACCCTTCTAATATTTCAAACCATATTTTGAGAGGGAAACTCTTTAAAAAAATGTAATGTGTTGTTTTGATTTTATTGTAAATATACAAAATTCAATCAAGGCACTTGTTCTTCGTGCAATGGTATTCTCTAGACGCCAGGTTACAATCCACACTGTACAATTGCCCTGTACCAGCAGTGGCCTTGAAATAGGCTGCCAGTCTAAAATGGGCTTCACAGCCTCATTTATGCACAGCCTCTTCTGCACAACTGGGTACCGGCAACCTGGCTGCGCCTACTGCATCAGTTGTGCAGTCCTCCAGTGCAGTAGCTGCGACACCTCAAAACTGCAGAGACAAAAGAAGCAGTAGCTGACATTGCAGAGGGCATGCAGGCTATGACACACCCTCTCAAACTCACTATACACCATCTCAAACTGGCAGAAACATTGCAGTTGTGACTAGAAATTCCAAAAGGAAATAAGCGAACAATAATTGCACTTTAAAACAACCTACTGTAGTTCCTACATCCTGATTCATGCTGTGATCATCGCCCACAAATTTCAGTGCAAGAATTTTAAACCACACCTTTAATGTGGACTGAAAATTAGACGGAAGCGTCTGGTTGTGAAAGGGTTTCTGTGTTTTTGTAAAGCAATCTATTCTTAAGATGCAATTAAGTAGTTTAGCAGTGCATAAAAGGGTATGCTGGGAAAAATTCCAACCACCTTGGCACTAGCCGTCATGGATGGCAACACTAACAAAAAAGCCACTGTTTCCTTTGTCACAGTAGGCTACATTATTTCAGTAGAAATAATTCCTACTCCAAAAGATTTGTTTTCATTATAAATCATGGAAATTTCATTTGGAACACTTGATGCATTTTAAATTGGGCTTTGAGTCTATAGTTGGGTTGCACCTGGCTGTAAGAATGGGTTTGTTGACCCCTGTCCAAGAAAAAAACTAAATCGGACTGAATAGATGTGGAGGGCTGCCAGAAACAGTTGACAAGAGAGAGTGAAGATGTGTGGTGTATCTTATACCTGCAGAGAAATATAATTTAGCAGCAGATAGAGATAATAGTATAAGGCGGTTGCCTGGATATTTCTACTGTAGTTTACAACTCCAAATATAGACCTGTCTCAATGCCATTGGATGAAACACAGATCTTATTTGTTTCCACAGTGGCACTCTGCCTACCATGGCAACACCAGGTAATTCTTTTTGATTGGCTGGTGGTGATATGCCACAGTGGTTTATGAATACACCCCAGCTTTATGTGTTTTTATGGCTCGCTGTATGAAATGGAAAAAAAGCACAGATTTTCCAGTATGAAATGTTGGAGCCATAGTGAAGAAAGAAGAACCCTGGATGGAGACGTATGATGCAACACACATCTGCTTGTAAAAACTGCAGCCCACAGATACAGTATGTGATATGACCCACTAATGTCAACATGCAGGCTCTGGATAAAATTACATGATCAGTGCAAGACAGAGCAACTGTCTTGTCCATTACGTTTCTGACCCAGTCAAGGAAATGGTTTTGCAGAATTGTTGTGTCTAAGTCTGAGCCCAGCTGTCTTCATTGAGCATATTATCCCTTCAAAGGGTCTCTGTGGGACGTAAGCCCTTGCTCAGCCCAGAAGACACAGCGTGAAAGGCTGTACCACCCTCACACGGGACGGCCAAAATCTGTTATGTAACAAATTAAGCTTGATAACCGAACAGCCTGCAATGGATTACCCAATCTAAAATATTACATCATGCAAAAGGATTTATGGATCTTTATAACCCTCATATTTTAAGTAAGCTTATGAACAGGCAATGATAAATTGGTAATTTTATATTCTGGCATATTGGGAAAGAATATGTGGATATTTTATCTGCAAAAACAATCAAAAACACATTATGATGGATCTTGCACAGGCTATGAGTTTCCTACTTAAATAAAACTTACAAAATTAAGAAAATTCTTTGAATGAATTGTGGATATTGATTTCGGCTTGTCTCATTGTTTGCTATGATTTAACAGCTAAATCCTGTCAATCTCCTCCTGTGCAATATTCATATTTCTGAATTACTGTGAATTTAAGTAACAATGAAGTACATACTGCTGTATTCAATAAAATCATCCCAGGAATATAAAATCTGTCATTGCAAAAGACAAATAAAATAGTTTTTAAGAATGTGATCACCAGCTCCACTAGATAATAATTGATGTCATTGGGCGAAAATGAGTTTTAGGAATGCGGTCACCAGCTCCTGTGGACAATAATTGATGTCATTGGGTGAAAACATCACTCATCACTCACAGAAAAGGAAGGCATTATTGGTGGGTGGCATTCATCAAGTTCCTCGCATATGATATGGGTGAATGTGACACAGGGAGTAGTATCTCAGAGGTTAAAAATAGCATCCTGGTCACTCGGCCTTGCTAAATACAGCTGAGTCACAGGGATAGGGGGTTGTTTTCTGCCCCTGTAAACAAGGTACTGAAGATAGACTGAGCAAAGAATCACTCCTACAAATTTGGTAAGCAATGCTCTTATTATTTATGTTTAATTGAACAATCACAATTTAGCACTGATCCAATTCAAAAGCGTACTTTGGCCAGACTTTATTAACGTTGCTTTTCTTTTTGGGTTAAGTGATTTGAAAAGGTGACTGTTTTTCATGTTTTGCTAACCAGAGCACTATAAAGTAACAATCACTGTAAAATGGTTGTAGTGTGTTGAGCAACCATATTTGAATATCTGAATGAATATTACATATGCATGAAAAATTACATTGGAAATCCCTCTTGCAATGCTATGCTTTTAATGTCCATAAGGTCATTTAAAAATAGGACACCCTTTATTTCATGCCGCAATGCTTAGCAGAAGGCATAGGGGCTTGATAGCAGCTATATGCCTGGTACACTGACCATTCTTTGTGGGATTGGGGCATTTTGGTTGAAATTCCATAGGTGTACCTGGCCTTTGGTCCATTGCAGCAGTGTTGGAGTAGTTCAACTGGCCGTTAATTCCCCCTTGCTCCGCCACTGCATGCCAGCTGCTAAGAAAGTGAGTACTACCGTTCAGTTTCAGTTTCCCATCATTCAACTTCATGTTATTGATTAACGTCTTATCTTCAGAGTACACATCGGACCAGTCATGTAGGGGATCAGGGTTGCCCATTCATTTAGTCTTTGCTTTGCTAAGGTAGCACACGAGGCTTCAACAACAACAACAACAAAAGAAATGCTACTGTCAGTCTGCAAGCCTTCGCCTCTCTCCTCTGCTTTCCTCCACTATTTCTCTTGACAGACCAATTTCCTTCCTTTAATCCAATGCCCATCACAACAGTTATGCCTATGATGTCATTTGGCACAAACATACCCAGGCTAACTGTCTTGGTTGCTTTTCTAGATTGTTGTCATGAAAACTTTGACAATCTTCACAGATATTTGTTTAGAAAGGTATCCAGATTGTGGGCAGTTAAGTTACCGACTTTACGTTCCAATGTAGCGTTGGACAGAGAAAGAGCTTCCACATAACAGGAGCAACAGCTTACCTCCTGTTCATTTTGCACTTGTATGCTTCATTAGTCTACTGTACTGCCCATGTCATGATCTCTCATTTAATTTCTTCTATGACCAAGTCACAGTGATTGAATTACAATTCTGTGGGGTCATGCGCTTCAAGTGTGTGTTGATGTTCATTTGTAGGACCAGGCTTTCTGTCTGTCCTTCCAGACTTTCTGTCTGTGCGTCCTCTGACCTAACTCCATAGCAGGGTGATGTCATCTACATAAATTTATCCCTGGGGTAATGCTGAAGGTGTCTGTGATGGTGTCATTGTATGTATCCTTGCTTTTAATGCCTGTACATAGGAGATTTGTAACATTTACCATCTATTGAATTCCCTCTGATTGTGGTGGTTTATTAAATGTTTCTTCAAGCTGTCTCAAAAGAAATAGTATATAAAGTACAGCTTCATTTGAACCAACTCATGAAGAACATCTTAGTTTTATTCTCTTCCTCTGTAGGTGCAATAATTGAAATGAATTTTTTGAATAGTCTGCCATGGTTGTGATATAAGTGGAATGTTTTATCTCCGGTTTCTATATAATCTTTTTTTTGCTCCTGATATGTGTGGAAAGCTTCACTTCTGGACACATCTTTGCCTTACAAACACTCCCCCATTTCTTAGTGTTTGCGAGAAGATAATCTATCTTTCATATCTGGCCTCTTTAAGATGCTGCGTAGGTGTTACTTCCATATTTCCCATTTATTTCTGTGGGTAGACGAGAACGCCATCTTTGTCATTTGCAGGCTAACATGTCATAGTCTCTCTTTATCTGTTTTGGTGGTGCTATATAAATTCTTTATGTTCTTCTGCTTTAGTTTCAGACTTTGTTGGCAGTCATGCCACGGGGCATTTCTTATCACCATAGCACAAAATGAACTGATATACTTATATGAATGCAGGCTTAATTATGTTGAATTCACATTATCACGCAAACAGAACCTTTCTTCTTCTTCTTCCGAAGCTTCAGATGTTCCATGTCACATTTTCAGCAATAAATGATTAAATCTTTTGACTGCTATCATATTTTCTGTTCATGTTACATGCACACTAATGCACTCAGACTGCAGTGCTAACAATTTCCTAAATACTTCCACAGGGAATGGCATACCATATGTTTAAAAAGTACAGCACTGACTGATTTATGAAGATGTCTATCGCTACATTTATAGTGCTTATAAAGCGTATAAAGGTGGAGTATGTTAGATAAGAACAGAAATTGGCATTATAGCAACACACACATCGATGATTTGCTGAAATGTGCCTGAGCATTGTCTCATTATAATATGAAAAACATTGTTCATTTGTGCACTTTTGATTTATTGATTGCACATAATTCAAAGGGTCAGATTACCTTAACGCTAATTATTTTTGGAAACAGCTCTTGGGTCGTGTCTGTGGCACACTAACTTGTTTTTTCTTTTTGTATTTTCTACAAGAGACGTCATGATGAGGGTGACCAAAGCCATTGACGTGCCTGTTTACGACCTCTCACACATACGGAGTATATGGGAAGGCAGAGTTAAGAAGTACAGGCAGCGGCAGAGGAAAGAACACGAGCGAGTGGAGAAAAGTGCTCTTGCAAAGTAAGACTGCACAGATTGATATCTCTGTCCTACAGCCTTATTTATTTTTCCATATATTTTTATTCCAGAGAAATATAGTTTTTTTTTTTAACGGTGGAAAGAATACCATCTGCATTGGGCCCAACGCAGCATAACTGATTTGTTATGGGCTCCTGTCTTGCAGAATGTGCAGGGAAGGCAGAGTGGGAAAGAGCAGAAAAGGGAATAGAGGTAAATAGATGGAGGGAAGATATATTCAAAGAGAAGTTGGACTAATGTTAAAGGATGGTTGCATGGGTGGTTTGGTAAAAGATGAGTGTTTGAACATTAGCTTGTATTTGAATGAGGTCATGCTATTAAGCATTTCTCCTAAAGACTATCAGACCTGTCAAAGGATGGCATACACTATTACACTATTGACTGACATTAAATGTCACTCAAGCTATATAATTGCTCTCTGCCTTTTCACCTTTTCAACAATGGCTGAATTGTTGCTCAAAGGAAGAAAAACTTTCTGAAAATTGGCTCCATCACCATTATATATACAGTATATGCTCTCTCCTTCTCATAAACAATACCTTGCTTGAACCTTTATCCTATTTAGCTTTTTATCACTGCTGCATATTACATTGTTGTCTGCATTCACATTCAGAAGCAATTATTCTGAACTTTGCATCTTAAAAGAAAAGGGGCAATATATATATAGTATTTCCACGAAACAAGCAGGTTTTCCTTTGTCTCTGTAAAGACTTGTGGACTTTACCCATCGAGAATTCCAATCAAATAGAGCATTTGATGAAAAATAAATACGTATAGGAGATAGCACAAACTGCGATAAAAATTTTCAATCTGGACCTCGCTGTGTTTCTTTCATAATGCATAATCATGCACCAATGTGGTTCTGTCTGTAAATACAGACTCAGTAATAGATTAGAGTCAGGGCTGTCATTAGCTGACTGTATATAGGATTCTGCAGTGGTAAGACCCAACTAGCTTCATCCCACCAGGGTAGAGTCTACTTAAGAGTGTATTACATAACCAATGTATAGGTGCCCCCTACTCACTTACAAGTAATATGCTAATTCTCCTGTAGTACACTTTAGGGCAGTGGTCCCCAACCCTGTTCCTGGAGATCTACTGACCTGTAGGTTTTCACTTCTACCCTAACAAAGCACTCCGCATTCAACAGCTAGAGATCTCGACGAGCTGCTAATTAGTGGAATCAGGTGTGTCAAATTAGGGTTGAAATGACTGGATGACTGGGTTGAAACCTACTGGATGGTAGATCTCCAGGAACACGGTTGGGGACCACTGCTGTAGGGCTTATAGGGTGGTAAAATTTTCACTGGCTCATAGGCGTGTGGATTGGAGGAGTGAACACGCTTCAACTGCAGTCCTATTTTTGCAGGTACAGGTGGTTCAGGCAGACAGGAGGATAGTTAAAGTGATGAATCTACATGCCCATAAAAGGGGGAAATTACATAAGCGAACAAATGAATGAATATTACATTACAGTCATTTATCAGAAGCATACACAGAACAATTTACAAAATGACGTACGTTACTGCTCTCATTATGCATAAGGATAAGTGCAGTTGTATAACAAATTAAATACAAAATAAAATACAATAATGCATGGTTGCTTTGTTGATGTTAGTTCTCAATGTGTAGTGTGAAATGACTACTTCCCTTGCCAAAAGATTAGTCTGTGATCTAAAGTTGCAGTAAACTTAATCTTCTCTCACAGATTGTGGTGTTACATAGTGCGAGACATACAAATGTCCTGGGATTAATATAGAACACTACAAGCCTCATTAAACTGTGCGTGAAATAGTCCCAAAGTTTTGATTCCTTGGAGCGTCTGTTCTTCATCTAATATAGAGATGTAGCCAAGGGGGTTTGAACCCCCCAAAAGGTAGAAAATATGCAGAAGGTACTGAAATCCTGTCCCCCACTTGAAACGATCTATCTGCACGACCCGCCCCCCCGCCTGCACCCCCCCCCCAACCCCCAGCTCGGTTTACAATTTCATTCCTTCTGAAGTTCATCGGTTTGAATCGGAATTTTGAGCCACCCCAAAATGAATTCCTGGCTACGCAACTGATCTCATGTATGCCTACCTCCTGGACTGTGGCGGTTTTCCAGGGTAAATGTTAAATCATTGAATTTCAGTCAAAATCTGTTTCATTTTCTCTACATTGTTCCACTCCCTGAAATGCCAAGGGATATTCTTAAGCCCTGTCTTCATTAGAATTTTTATAACTGTGTTCATCGTTTCTAAAGTTGCATCAAAAAAAAAAACTGTAGTTCGCAACACCAGGATGTTTGATAACCAATAACTGTTCTGTGCCCGGAGGTTATCACACACTGTTTCATAATGTGATTTTATTTTGGGGATTTTTCACCAAGTCTGCCCTACCTCGAAGGTATAGAAAGAACAGATTGCGTGCTTAAGTTTTCAGCTCAATCAGGAATAGTTCTGGTGCTCTGCAGACACCCCTGTCTGCATTCATAAAATCACTTGTACTCATCGCATGCTGGTTTCCCTGTGGATGTGACTTCCTATGGTAGAGTCTTGCTTATGACAGGTCAGATTATCATCAAGAACAGGCAGAGGTCCAAGATATGTGAAGTGTTTTCTGCCTCCCGCTGTTCTCAAATCAATGTTCTCAACGGATGCAGCCACATTTCTCATTCCGTAGTATAGTGCAGTCATTTTTTAAATTTCAAAATAGGGGATACTCCTTGCATTATACTGTGCTTCATAAGTTCCCAGCTACCATCAGTGAGTTTCCCATAACAATATTACATATGGTGATATGGTCAGAGCTCAAGATCTTATCGTTTAACTCATCTTATTCTTATTGAAGGATCAACTGAATATTGTCTGTAATTCATTGTTCAAATGTGTTTAAAAATGAAATCGACTCAAATAAAACTAATTTTTATTGCAGTTGATTCTACTTTGTTGTAGATTTTAAATAAAAAGTGCAGCACTGGGCTTTCTTGTTTACATAGTTTGTGGAATGAATGCACAGCATGACATTGAATCCCAGATAATCCCCTTAGTCTTACAGCCACCTACAGTAAGCACCATAATTAATTGGACAATGATTCATTGACATTTTTTGTTATTTTGGTTTTTTGAGTTTGAAAGGATACAATGACAATGAGGTTGAAGTGCAGACGGTCAGCTTTAATTTGAGGATATTTTCATCCATAATCATCATTTTTAATATTTGGTCACATATCCTTTGCATACCATGACTTCCTGATGTCTGTGACCCAACAATTATCCAAAGACTCTTGATATCTTATTTTCTGGTACTACAAGCGATACTATAACCTCTCTGCCTTTGAATGGATCTCTAGGAATTGAGGGGTGGGACTAGATTTAGCTGGAAATTACACTGGAGCAGTATGGAACACATGGTTGGCTAAATGGCTTTAAGTCATGAAGGGTCTGACTTATCAAACAAGCCTGAAACCATCACTCTGTTGGCAGATATTCAGTAGATATGGATGGATAACTTGAAGGGTTTCTTTTCCTGACTTATTTTTCCATAGAGTTCAAAACGAACATTTGTCAGGAGAAACAACCCTTTGACAACCCCCCCCCAATCTCAATCGCACCCCCACGCCCTGTCCACCCCCACCCCCCTATCCACCCCCTCCCCCCGCCGCAATCTCAATCACGCCCTGCGACCGCAATAAATCTCACGCCTGCCAGCTCACCGAAGTAGGCAACTCTGACATAGCACAGCATCTATATGAAAATAAGTCAAGCAGTTCTTGTAAGGGGGGTATATAAATCCTTCAAGAAGAATCACACCTTTCGTTTTGTTTCCACTTCTGTTTAATTACATTTAATAATTTAGTTCCTGATGGGATCTATGGTTGCACTCATCACATCCGTTTTAGAGCAGTTCATTTTCAGTGACTTTCTCGGAACATGCCGACTTTTCATTAAGGCATTACAGACTGCAGTGTCATTAAGATGTAGTGCACACAGTACACTGCAGTCCATCTGGACAGATTTAACATGACAGGTACATAAATGTTGAGCACATTCTGAACCAAGGACAAAGGAGTAGCGTGTAGTGCTATTGTGGAGTTGGGAGTTTCGGGACCAGGCGGTTTTGTTGAAGTGTCAGACAACCCAAGAAATGCCAGGTCTCAGGTTCCACTACACTACAGCAGTTCTTCTCATAGTTAGTGGTGACAGTATGGTATGTTCCCAAACTGATGCTGTCAGTGTTAGCGAAGGTGAGCGATCTGGTAGTACAAAGAGCGAGTGTGGAGGAGATGTTACTACAGCAATGTGTCAGGTTACCATTTCATATGCAGTCTTGATCACTGCAGTCTAGACATGACCAGGGAAAAGTACCAACAGCAATGTACAGCTCATAGCTCCTGGCATGTCACTGGAGAGGAAAGGGAAGGTCAACAGGAGGATGCTCTTTAATTTTGTGAAAGTTTTTTTTAACATTATTTACTTGCATTTTAGAAGTCTCTTTTGACCAACACCCTTTCTGTCAACCTATAAATGTATTTCCTTGGCGCTGCCCCTGAATGGTGAGAGGAAGCAGAATGGTGACGTCACAATAATGCACCTGTTTCATGGCAATGGAGTAACGGAGTTATTAGCCAAAAGCTAATCAAAAGTTTTTTTTAAAAATCTAAAGCCGTTAAAACGTATGCGAAACAAACTGGATTTGATTCCCAAAAGGCCTTACTCACAACTACTTTCCGACACTCCCTGATGAAGGCCGTGTAGCCGAAATGAGTTTTTTTTTTTATTGTTCCTTTTTTGAACTTGCCAGTGACATAGAGGCATTTTAACTTCATACTGGTAGAGTGCCTTGGATTACAATATGGATATGGTTAACAGTAGGCCTACATCGAAATCAAGCACTTTTCGGAATGACGGAAGTATCAACAGATGCCCGGATAAAAAAAGGCGCATCAAGCTGGCAAGAGTTCTTAGAGTCACCCGACCTTACAGACACGGAACACAGCATCATCATACTAATTGAAAATAAGCTGAAACATCTCGAGGAGTTTGAGAAAGTAGACATATTGGACTCGCTACAGGCCTAAGTGTCCGAGCTCAAAGGACTGGTATCCAAGTACGAGACACATCTGAGATGAAAGTAAAAAGCTGAAAGAATCAATCCTAGCCTTACAGAGATCCATGAGAGACAACCTTATCTTTAAAGATATCAACAAAAAGGACAACAAGAACCCCAAGGATCTTTAAAATATTTTATGAAGAACAAACTGAATATCCCAGAGGAGACTGTGAACAAATTCACCTTTTCCAGGCACCATTGAAGAAAAAAAGACGACCTTTGCCGTCGTGGTCCAATTCTAGGCTGAATCTGATGCCCCTAGACACAGACCAGTGGGAATTCACCAGAAGCCTCGGGAGAAGACTTAAAAACCCTTTGTAATAGATGAACTATTTCCTCTTGCAATGGACAGAAGGAAAGTACTATTTCCCATTTACCAGGCTAACAGAGCCAAGAAGGACAACAGGGTGAGTCTCAACCGTGATAAACTGTTTATATAAGGACTGGAAAATCACCCCATGGCTATATTAGAGACTTACACTGCTTAAAGAACTCTAAGGACTTTTACACTTTAATTAGTGTAATAAAATTCCTCAAATCTAAATGTTAACTGCTACATGTTTGACGTAACATACATCACGGAAGTGTGCATGGAAGCGTGCGCGTGTGTGCTTGTGTGCACATTTGTGTTACCCCCATATATTTGGATATTCAAATTTAACAAAAGCTGTAGACAGTAAAATGTTTGGTTGAAGGACGAGATCTATGTGACGTCTATAGTATGTCTGACAGTCTATAGTATGTGCGAGCGGACGTGCTTGCATAGGCTTTATGTGTGCGAACAGTCACATTATTTTTTTAGGTCTCAAAGACTGTTGATATCTTATTTTCTGGTACTCTTACAAGCGATACTATAACCTCTCTTCATTTGAATGGATCTCTATGGGAATTGGGGGGTGGGACTAGATTAAGCTGTAAATTACACAGGAATAGTATGGAACCCATGGTTGGCTAAGTGGCTGTAAGCCATCAAGGGTCTGCGGTATCAAACGAGCATCAAACCATCACTCTGCTGCCAGATATGCAGTAGATATGGATGGATCACTTGAAGCGTTGTTTCTGCTCACTTATTTTTCCATAGAGTTCAATAGGAAAATCTGTCAGGAGAAACAACCCTTAAAGTGAAAGTCTGAAACTAGCAAAAACACTTGCGTTTGGGTTAGCCAGGATAATGGGCAGGATAATTTTTGGCGTATTGCTATCATGAGGCAGCAGAAACTGTTTGCGCTAAAACCACCACAAACCTGGTCTTAAGTCATGTTGCAGTTGTTTCAGTGTTATTTTAACAGCGCGATATAAGTGTGTCTACACAGGCGTGTGCACAATGCGCGTAAACCCTCCTGTCTGTTACACACAGGGTCGCTGTCGTCATCCGCCATCATATTAGCAATCCGCCAAGGTGAAAATGCAGGTGGCTTTTAAAGGAAATGGTATTTGACATTTTTATTGGTTTATTGCATGTTATGCCCAAGACATACCTATAATTAATAGTCTTAAGAGACTAAGTTCACATCTGTGTAACTAGGAACTATTCAGATTTGTTTAAATGTAATTTCTCCCCTCTGCTTGCCTGACTGGCTCAAGATTTCCAGCGTTGGTCTCTCATTCCTCTATCTCTTGCTGGCAGGATAAATTGTATATGAATGTGCTTCCCAAATTTTTAGATTTTTTTCAATGCATACCCGTTTTTATTCCCAAACAAATTTTCCATTCGCTCGATAGTTCAATCTCTCAATTCATATGGAACAAAAAAAATCCCAGGATTCGAAAAGGCATTCTACAAAATACCAAAGAAATGGGTGGTCTGGCGTTACCTAATTTTTTATTCTACTACTGGGCTGCAAATCTGCAGATCTATATTGCATTGGTGTTGTACTAACATGGCTGCAGATTGAGGACACCTCATGCGGTTCTTCTTCCCTGAAGTCCCTCTTGTGTCTCCCCCTGACATTACCATCATCAACATACTCCAGTAATATCATAGTTAAAAGCTCTCTAAAGATCTGGACTCAATTCAAACGCCACTTTGGCTTTCATCCCCCGTACACTCCAACCCCCTGTTTCCCCCCTCTGTTACTGATAGGGCTTTTGCAACCTGGGAAAGTCATGGAATTGTCTCTGTCAAGCATCTGTACATTGATGGATCATTTGCTTCTTTTGATCAGCTAACTCGTGCATTTAACTTGCAGAGAAACCACTTCTTCAGATATTGGCAAATCCGGGACTTTACTCGTAACCACTTCCCTGGCTTTCCCGCTATCCCTCCTGCTGCTTTGGTCGACACTATTCTTAATATTAATCCTTACCTCAAAGGTACCATTTCAGTACTGTACGACACCCTTCTCACAAGCCAATCCTCGACCTCGGATAACCTACGCACTACTTGGTCTGAGGATCTCAATATTGAGATAGAGACTGAGGTTTGGCAGTCGATTCTGAGACGGGTTCACACGTCGTCTATTTGTGCCCGACACGGGGTCATACAGTGTAAAGTAGTTCACAGAGTGCACTGGTCTAAAAGCAAACTAGCTCGCATCTTTCCTGGCACTGATCCAAATTGTGATAAATGTCACCTAGGACCAGCTAATCTCATTCACATGTTTTGGTCTTGTCCAGCCCTATCTCTGTTTTGGAAGTCTATCTTTAATTCACTCTCAGCCATCACATCTGCTAACATCCACCCCTCACCTTTGGTTGGCCTGTTTGGTGTTTTACCTGCTGACCACTCACTGCCATCCTATTTTGCTGACCTCGTAGCTTTTCTCACCTTGCTAGCGAGGCGTGTTATACTGATGCACTGGAAGAACCCTCGTCCTCCCTCTCACACCCATTGGGTAAAAGACGCCCTATCCTTTTTGAAACTAGAGAAGATTAGACACTCCCTCTGTGGCTCTAAGGTGAAATTTTCTAAAAACTGGCGACCATTCTTAGAACATGTCAGGTCCCTTCAGCTGGATGCTGTCCCCTCTGCTTAATCGACCCCCTGTACTGTTTCATCACCCTGCACCTCCTACATGGCCAAGTCCTGTTCTCCTTATTCTAGTAGCACATAATATGTCTAGTATGTTATTGCCCCTATAGAGTTCTGCTTTTTGAAGTACTTTATTTTATATATATTTTCTGCTTTTGTTTTCTGTTTATTTGTTTATTATTATTTTATTTTTATTTATTTTTTCTCTCTGTCATTGTATTGTCCTTTGATCTTTGTCATTGTTTATCTCACTCTGCAGATCACTCTTTTCATGTATATGTTTGGTGTTGTATTTTTGATGAAAATTATATAAATAAATCATACATTTAAAAAAAAGAGACTAAGTTCAGCCCATTTGCCTCTTGCGCCACATTTAGCGCTCAAATAACTCACTTTAACTCGCTCTAATAAGCGCTCTAACTAGCCAAAGTGGACTTGGACACGCCCTAAATGCACTTACACCATGCGTCAAGATAGAGCCCAAGGTGTTTTATGCAAGCCGGGCACAGGCCCTTCTGCAATATGACAAGCTGGCCTTCCAAACCCCCCTCCCCCAATCCCCCCATGTGCTCACACACACATAAAGACTCCTGCCCAATTTGATTTACCCAGTGCCCTGCTCTCTCATCCTTTACCCCTTACTGCGTGAACCTCAGACTCTATCTCCCTATGCCCCTCCCTTTCCTTCTCCCCACTTTGTAATTCACTAATCTAAAATGCCCTACTCTCCTTAGAAATGCTGATTTACTCTACATATCTGTAACACAACCCCCATCCGCAGATTTACTCTACATATCTGTAACACAACTCCCATCCTCAGATTTACTCTACATATCTGTAACACAACCCCCATCCTCAGATTTACTCTACATATCTGTAACACAAGCCCCATCCTCAGATTTACTCTACATATCTGTAACACAAGCCCCATCCTCAGATTTACTCTACATATCTGTAACACAAGCCCCATCCTCAGATTTACTCTACATATCTGTAACACAAGCCCCATCCTCAGATTTACTCTACATATCTGTAACACAACCCCCATCCTCAGATTTACTCTTTCTCAAGTCTGTGGTGATTTGTCTCCCCCCCCCCTTCCCTTTAACAAACTCTCACTGTTAACACCCCCACACCATTCCCACACCTACCTCAATTTCTCTCCCCTCATCCCTCTTCCTTGTTCTTGTCATACATTTTTCTTATCCTACCTATCCTGCATGGCCACCTCCATGTCCACAGTACAATTTATCCATCCTGCAACGCACAAGTACATACACTCCTTATTAAATGACATCCAAGTATTTATCTGCAGCCACCCTTTGGGCCATTCTGTATATAGCAAGACTAACCTTAGCTCTTCATAAGAACAAACAGGAAACAAACTGCATTAAGTTAATGCTATGCCTATGCAAGTTTAATGGAATATGGCTTTAGCTTTCCAGCAAAAAATAACCACAATTCTTAACTGACTCCATAAACATACCTGACATTTTCCCTCCTACAGGGAACTCACCTAACTGAGAAAGAGTCACACAAAATTGCAGCAAAGTGGATTGGACAAACATACCATACTTCATTCAGCTCCAAAAAGTGTGGGTATCAATACTGACTACTGTCTCCTACACGAACAATACATCCTTTGTAGATCCGGAAGGATGATACATTATTATAAATAGAAAAATTGGTAAGGATGAAGTACCTATAGCAAAGACAATCCCACTTTAAATTTTTTTTTAAATTTTTTACAGTTTTTCTGAAACTCCCACATTATCCTTGGAGGCCATTTGAACTTCGTCCTTGACCCACACACATATCCACCCTGCCATTCAATGACATATGGTGGATGCAAAATCGCAATACACTAGACTATTCATACTTCTGTCCACATCACAAGACACACTCTCGCATTGACTCTATCACACAGAATAATTGACTCAAAAACTCATAGCATTGCCATTTCAGACCATGTCCGAATAAGCATTACATTGTCAACTGACAACCATCCAGATCCACCCCGCAGATGGTGCTTTAACAACTATGTGCTCAAATATGAGACTTTCATCGATTACATCAAGCAGGACTCTCCAGAAATATCAGCCTGCAACTTATGGGAAAGAGCCAAAGCTGTAATGATGGGTAAGATCATTTCATATTCATCATACAAAAAGAAAAAATAATTAAAAGAAGAAACCCTAGAAAATGAAATTAGGAAACTTACTTAATTAGGACTAACTATACTCCCAAACCTCCTCAGAAGCAAATCACGAAAAGCTACTTCACGCAAGAAACAAATTGAAAATTGGAAAAAGGAAAACCAACTTTCTTTAACACGACTATGCCAATAACATTTTGGAACAGGAAAACTCATAAACCCTTGGAAATTAACCAAATCTTCAGGACTTATTATGCAAAATTATATACACACAATTATACATTGAACATGATTCAAACATTAATAATATTAACTTATTTCTGGAGAGTGTCTCCCTACTAACTCACTATGGATCAAAGCAATACTATTGACCAGCCCTTTACACCTGAAGAGTTAAGAAAGGCCCTATTTCTCATGCTAATCAACAAAGCCCCCGGAACAGATGGAATCACAGCTGAATATTATAAGCAATTTTGGCCACTTTTCTCAACCTTCATTTTCAGAATGCAACAGGAAATTTTCTCAACTAGATCAATCCCCAACATATGAACACAGCGCTAATTTCACTCTTATTGGAGTCTAACAAAGACCCGAAAAAATCTTCCAGCTACAGAGCCCAATCCCTAATCAGTACCGACCTTAAAATCCTAAACCCATCACGCCGTCTAGAAACAGTCATACACCACTTAATCCATCCTGATCAAACTGGCTTCATTAAAGGGAGACACTTTAAAGACACTTCATTAAAGGGAAACACAACATTTGGAGGTTGTTCAATTTGATGCACTTAGCAAAAAAAAAAAAACTCAGTTTCATCTTGCAGAAATCTCACAACCTTTCCACCTGAAAAGATGCACAAGGCAAGAATATCCATTCACCCCATTGTTCTTTGCTATTTTCATCTAACCGCTAACCATTTCCACTTGGCACAATAGCAGCATCACTGGCTTCCGAACCTCTTCATTTTACCAAAGAAAATTGTTTATATACCAATGGTATTTTTTGAAAATATTTGTCAACTCCCCAAGTCTCTCTACGTTCAGTCCAGGATCTAATATGTAACTTTAGCTAAAATTCTGGTTATTCTGGTCTAAATCTGAACTCTGTCTCCTACCTCTCAATATTGCAAATTGGGATGCTGAGATCAGAGCTCTTTCAAACTTGTCACACAAATCAAATACATAGGCATTCACATTTCACACAACTCAGGTGACCTTTTATCCCTCAAGTTCACACCTTTGCTGAAAACCCTCCAAGATGACATTACCAGATGGAACAAGGTTCCATTATCTCTCTTTGGCAGTATCTCTACTGTTAAAATGAAAATCCTCCCAAAGATGAACTAGCTTTTTAATATGATCCCAACC
The DNA here is from genome assembly GCA_029718625.1 of Synaphobranchus kaupii. NCBI lineage: Eukaryota > Metazoa > Chordata > Actinopteri > Anguilliformes > Synaphobranchidae > Synaphobranchus > Synaphobranchus kaupii. The sequence continues at coordinate 50,336,723 of CM056376.1, read as the reverse complement.
TCACCAACAGTATAATGGTTTGATAACATTATAAGTAATACGTTATTTGAACAACTGAAGACTAAATGAAATACTCTTCAGGAGTCAAAGGGCTCTATTTTCAAACCAGCGCAAGGGGACGGTATAGTCAAACGCAAGCTTGTTGACAGCATCAACGTCTTAAAACTGGCGCTATGGCGTTTCTCAGCAATACCGCTAGGATCAACAAATTCTCAACATAACATCCTTTCGCTTGCGCTGCAGTGGGATGGGTGGCGCTGTCTGGGGCGTGTTCTAAAATACTTTCGGCTCAGTGACAATTTGAACCAACGAAAACCCATTGCGTTATGATCAGCTGGAACCACCTCTTAGCGGAAACGCAATAAACTCTGGCAATTTGGCAACTTCTTAGTCATGTAGTTCTATGTAGTGTCTATAGGTGATGCTAACATTACACTTCCATTTAATGAACAAATAGCCTATAATTATTATTAATTAATTAATTTTAATTTAAACTACTAGAATAAAACAGGACAGCTTACAAGAAACTTGCGATCATGTAGGCCAATAGCCTATAATATATAAATTACACATTGACACATATGAATCATAAGCCTACCATTTGAATCATAATTATGCCTACATCACCAAATGTAGGCTAATTAATGCATTCGCCACCTCCTCCCGTGCCTTCCGAACTTCTGGGAGACGAGGTGGTGTGGATTGTGATCCATAAATTACTACAGTCCTAGCCTGTACTTCTGTTGCAAGTATGTCTGATTCCTGTGCGGAAAATCGCTCTTGTCGTTGACGGTCCAGTGCGTTTGGGTTGCTCATTATGAAATTGCATGGAGCGATTGCGTTCCAACTGGATTTTTTTAAAGCATGAGAACAACAATTTGATTGGCTACCATAGAGACACACCTTGGACATTTAAACCCAGCCTTTTAGCAATACTGCCATAAGGTGCGCCAAGATTGCCATCATGAAATTACCAAATTTCTCGCCGACACGCCCTCAGAGCGATACCGCCAAGCGATTACTCTTGCGTTCACCATTGCGTTTGGTTTATTAAAATAGAGCCCAAAGTCTTTTGGAGGGTTAGAGGCACCCAAATTCTGTCTTTATTTCATATCTACCCAACTGCAATATACAGTGCCCTCCACTATTATTGGCACCCCTGGTAAAGATGAGTAAAAGTGGTTATAAAAAATTCACCGTTTGGTGAATTAGCTTAATCTCACACTGAAAAAATGAGAAAAATCCAACCTTTAATTGAAGTAAATTTATTATGAGAAAAAAAAAATCCCTCATCAAAAAATATTTTTTTTTTAACAAAACCACATGTGCCACAATTATTGGCACCCCTGCATTTATATATAGAATAAAGTAATCATTTTTAATATTTGGTCGCATATCCTTTGCATGCCATGACTTCCTGATGTCTGTGACCCAACAACATCAAAATACTCTTGATATCTTATTTTCTGGTACTCTTACAAGCGATACTATAACGTCTCTGCATTTGAATGGATCTCAATGGGAATTCGGGGGTGGGACTAAATTTAGCGGTAAATTATGCTGAAACAGTATGGAATACATGGTTGATAAAATGGCTGTAAGTCATCAAGGGTCTAAGGTATCAAACGAGCCTCAAACCATCACTCTTCTGCCAGATATGCAGTAGACATGGATGGATCATTTTAGAGGTTGTTTTTCCTGACTCATTTTACTATTGAACTCTATGGAAAAATAAGGCAGGAGAAACAACCCTTCAAGTGATCCATCCATATCTACTGCATATCTGGCAGAAGAGTGATGGTTTGAGGCTCGTTTGATACCGCAGACCCTTGATGACTTAGAGCCATTTAGCCAACCATGTGTTCCATACTGTTCCACTGTAATTTACAGCTAAATCTAGTCCCACCCCCCAATTCCCATACAGATACATTCAAATGCAGAGATGTAATAGTATCACTTGTAAGAGTACCAGAAAATAAGATATCAACAGTCTTTAAGACTTAAAAAATTAATGTGACTGTTCGCACACATATAGCCTATGCAAGCACGCCTGAGAGCACCAGAAAATAAGATATCAAGAGTCTTTTGATGAGACATCAGGAAGTCATGGTATGCAAATAATATTCAACCAAATATTAAACATGATTACTTTATTCTATATATAAATGCAGGGGTGCCAATAATTGTGCCAAAACGTGGTTTTGTTAAAAATTATTATTTCTTGATGAGGGATTTTTTTTTTTCCTCATAATAATTAAGCTAATTCACCAAACGGTGAATTTTTTATAACCCTTTTTACTCATCTTTACCAGGGGTGCCAATAATAGTGGAGGGCACTGTATTTGTTTTCGTATTTGTTTGTTTATTTCGGCATGTATTTCCTGCCGAAAAGGGATACGGGAAAAAAGCAGCCTGCTTATCAAGTCCCGCCCCAATTCCCTCACGATTTTAAATGTTCATGTATTTGTTACTGGGAAAATTACTATAGATGCTCAATGTGGCTGGACAGAGACCACCCACAGAACTCCAAACTCTCACTGAAAGATCTTGCATTCATTGACAAAGCCGTTGAACAATATTTCAACAAACCTACAATCAATGCAACCCTTAAAGCATGGTGGCGGGCCAACAATCACCGTGGTACATCCTCTTCTCCCTCACCCTTCACTCCACTCTGGCACAATTGAACTTATGAAATTCATAGCTCCTTCTCAACCTCTCTCTGGAAACAACCAGGGGTCCATCCCAATATTCGAAAAGATGCATCCTCCTTTCCTCCACTACCACCTCCTCTCCTCCATGCCCTGGAAACCGATCTTTGTGTTTTAATCTAATGTTGCTGATTACATATTAATTACATATTAATGGTTACATATTTATTAATATATCGACGCAAACCGCAATGTCAGGTACATTGTATACTGCACATGCAAACATTTGTACTTTAAATGCACAGGCAGTTTTGCATATTTTCGGGTAGGAGACGATTGGAGGAGACGAGTGGAGGAAAGGAGGTGAGGGTGACAAATATTGGGACGCACCCCTGGTATCACTCATGTGGCAAATGTCTTTAAAGATGGCCGTTTCATGACCTTTGACCAGTTACAGGAACAATATGTGACACAAGCTGGTAAAACGATCCCCAAGTCACACATCTGCAATTCACAGTACAGCACACAATAGTGGTGAAGAAAAAAAGTTAAAGGGCTCTATTTTTAATAAACCAAACGCAATGGTGAACACAAGAGTAATTGCTTGGCGGTATCGCTCTGAGGGCGTGTCGGCGAGAAATTAGGTAATTTCATGACGGCAATCTTGGCGCACCTTATGGCGGTATTAAAAGGCTGGGTTTAAATGTCCAAGGTGTGTCTCTATGGTAGCCAATCAAATTGTTGTTCTCATGCTTTAAAAAAAAGCCAGTTGGAACGCAATCGCTCCATGCAATTTCATAATGAGCAACCCAAACGCACTGGACCGTCAACGACAAGAGCGATTTTCCGCACAGGAATCAGACATACTTGCAACAGAAGTACAGGCTAGGACTGTAGTAATTTATGGATCACAATCCACACCACCTCGTCTCCCAGAAGTTCGGAAGGCAATGGTGGCGAATGCATTAATTAGCCTACATTAGGTGATGTAGGCATACTTATGATTCAAATGGTAGGCTTATGATTCAACTGTGTCAATGTGTAATTTATATATTATAGGCTATTGGCCTACATGATCGCAAGTTTCTTGTAAGCTGTCCTGTTTTATTCTAGTAGTTTAAATTAAAATTAATTAATTAATAATAATTATAGGCTATTTGTTCATTAAATGGAAGTGTAATGTTGGCATCACCTATAGACACTACATAGAACTACATGACGAATAAGTTGCCAAATTGCCAGAGTCTATTACGTTGCCGCTAAGAGGTGGTTCCAGTTGATCATAACGCAATGGGTTTTCGTTGGTTCAAATTGTCACTGAGCCGAAAGGATTTTAGAACACGCCCCAGACAGCGCCACCCATCCCACTGCAGCGCAAGCGAAAGGATGTTATGTTGAGAATTTGTTGATCCTAGCGGTATTGCTGAGAAACGCCATAGCGCCAGTTTTAAGACGTTGATGCTGTCAACAAGCTTGCGTTTGACTATACCGTCCCCTTGCGCTGGTTTGAAAATAGAGCCCAAAGTGTTTTAGAAGCCACTTAATATAATATACAACATTTTTAGGATCTCTAAATACCTGTAATAAGTAACACAAATATGTTTGTTAAAATCATGTTTGCCGGGGACGGGCTTCAGTTTGAGGCGGCAGAGTAACCAGCTTCCTAGCTTTGATTGGCTCTGAGTTTTGGTATGCCTCACCCATAAATACATTCACATGGCCTCTGTTTAGGCTACTTACTCACTTCTTCATTATCTGGTTATAGTTTTAGTGACTATTTGTCCACACTTTCACCAATTAGGGGCCTATTGATTTGTTTTAAGGTGTACCAACATTCAAAGAAGCATATCTTCAAATATGTGCATATTTCAGCGTATGAGACATCATTTGAACGCTCAGGGTATGTACTTTCATAAACTATTAAAAACAGAAAAATTACCCTGTGTTAACTGTGGACCATTTTACCAGCACCTGTCAAATAACAAAAAGCATGTTTCAATATCTACAGCTTTAAGCAGTTGTGAAAGACTCAATAGGATTACAACATCCTCTCTTGGACAAAATATCACTATTTCCTTGGCTCTGTTCAGTCTCTCAGCTACTGTATGCCTGTGGCTGATTAATGGCAGCAGATTTGGCTGATTTACTTCATCCTTTATCTACTGTTGGTGGTACTGCAAATACTAAAACACTTGAAAGTTATATAGCATTGTAATATAGCACCTATCTTTATTGAAAAGCTTGTATTTAAAGTGAAATATGTCCAGACTGTTTTGTGATTTAAGATGCAGTCTCTATTAGTAATGTCAGTTTGTGTGAAGTTTGTGACAGAGAAGTGATAATAACAACATAGAAACTCTGATAATGTGAGAATTCTTTGTGTTGTCTGTTTTCTCGGTTTTGCCCTGCAGTTTCAACTTTATTCCAGTTGTGTAATTTTGGCCACCTCCATAACTTTGAGGTTGTGCAGGTGCAGAAATCAACAGTGAAGGTGTTTTAATAGAAAATCTGTAAGCTCTGCGTGATGATGCTTGTAAGTATTTTGCTGAGGGCTTCTTGTGAGAAATAAAACCCAATTTAGTTGAATTTTAAATCCCAGCAGAGGCCTCCAACACCCCCCAAAAAATAAAGCTAAATAAGTACTAATAATAATTTCATGTACTTGCCAAAAATGAAAAAGATTACTCATATCTTATATTTTGAATTTACCCCAACATACCTTGATTGGAGTTGTTCTTTAAACATTGCTTTCTCATGTCTATGTAAACCCTATTTACAGCAATATTTATTTATTTATTTATTTAGTTTTTTGTTCTTCCAAAGACGCATAGCCCAAAAGTCTTTACATATGCTTTCCAAATTTTTTTATACTGTAAGATTTAATTGATTTAACATTTCATCCAAACATTTTTGAGTTATTCAGCCTGCCCTAAGATGTTATTCATTCTTTACTTTTTAGTCATAATGAATGGATTGTGACCACCTGTGTGTGTCTGGTAATTATATATTCAAATTTTTTTTCTCTCTATAAATTTGGCACCCTAGGCAGGGCTTAGCATATCCAATTCCCACCCCAATTTAAATGGACAGTTGCCTGCAACCACAGCCGCATGCATTGAGTGAACCCTTCAGCCGATTCGGGAGAGTGTAGACGCGTTTTGTTTTCTCAAACACGTGTTGTCGCCAGCTGCGTCTTTTTACACCGCTTTAATTCCTAAGCAGCTTTGATTGCAATGAAGGCCGCCCGATCGACCAACAGGGGTTGGTAGATAGCAATACATACAAAACACTATCCGACTGAACCCTCCCATTCCCTGGGCGATGAAATCACCAATTGATCATTGCCCTATGAAGCTACTGGCCACAGTTGGCACTGGCATGGTCCGTATTCTATCCAAGGCCATGAGGCTCATCCACGCACCACAGTGTGGGCCTTAACCCGAATGAGCCATCCAGCAGCCCCCATACGGAGAGGATTTTTAATCTGAAATAAAAGTACTACTTTTCTGCTAGTGTTCCGCCTCCTTTAGACGGTATATTATGCGATCTATTTGAGGCAGCCTCGATTTTACATGGTTAGAGCATGAATTCTGTCACATATCAAACCTTTTTCCACTATTCTTTTTGAGTGACCTCTGTTTAACATGCTGCAATATTGTCCGTGGGTGTTTCTCAGAATCTCAGATGAAATGTGCTGGTGTACTCATTGATGTGGCACTAACCTACTGTCTTTTCTCCCAGACTTAATGAGCAATGGCAGTATCGCCTCACATGCAGGACAATGAAACCTAGTGAGATCGCTGAGCTCCAGCACTACTTGGAGAGAAAACCCTTATCTGATACAATAAACTACAATGGGATTTCAGACCTTCAGCCCTACCAGGAATCCCTTGAAGCAGGCAAGTCAAGCAGAACCTTGATCCATTTAGAAAAGGTATTTTTTCACTGGAAAGGGATCCTTAGGATGTAATCAGACCGAAACCCAAGAGAAAAGCTTAACACCTAGTGGCAATTGATCTCAATTCAACGTTCAAGTCCAAACTTCCTAAACCACACAAATACAAAGCCCTGGATTCAATCAATTTCTGTCCTTAGCGTTGAGTTACAAACAAATGCAAGTGTTGCAAGTGATTACTGAACTTGGCAAACTATGTTTGTGAAGAAAAAGACTGACACATGCATTTATTTATCCTGGAAGTCCCAGTTAAGGACAAATGTTGACTGAACCAAGGCTGAAATGTCTCGTTCAGCAGAACATAATTGGTTCAGCTTGGACAACTTGGCCTTTGGTCATTGAATAGCAGCTCTTACAAAATAAAAAAAATTAAATCATCTTTTTTGAGAAGAGTAAGTCCCAGCAATGTTTCACATGCCAAAACACTTATATGTATTGTTTGTTGTTCCATTGCACATGGAAATATTAATTATTACACACAATACTACATTATACCTGGAGTTAATGGTTATTACAAATGTATTCATTTTTGGCTTTTGGCCACATCATAGTTCCTTGAGACAGACAGTAACAAACACATTTTATTGCCAGTGGCTCTTCACATAATATCAGAGCCTAAATAAACCGTGCAACTCAATTTCACCTTGTGAAAGCTACTGAAAATCCAAGTTTTTCATAAAACTGTGGAACTGATCTCCAGAAAGGCTGCATCATTTGTATGGCTATATGAACAAAACCTTTTTGATTGTAATGGGTGAATCAGAAGTATGTGGCATTTTAGCTTTTAGCTTCATAGCAAAAACCTCAAAACACTGCAGTTGTGGCAAGTTTGATAGTGCACCTAGTGCATCTGAGTTCTTAGACTTAAAAACTCCATAATAAGGAAACACTCAGGCTATGGGGTTCCCATTTTCCCAGTTATATTTCAGTCCTCTCAAGGCAAAGTTCTCATGTCAGAGCAATGACATTTCCCAGCAGGACAGGACATTTTATTCAGGAGAAAATACAGCTAAGTGACCCATTCAGAATGTAATTCCCATCCAGAAAACCTCTTAACTCTGATAGAATTTCAGTACTGCAAGTGGGCATTTCCTCTGACTTGCACATCTCTCCTTTTCAGATTCAGACCAGAAAGTTAAAATCGAAGAACAGAGATTTATTTTTGAGCTGGATGATGAATCCAGGACGGTATTGACCTTTTCTGTCTACATGAGTGCACCTAGCAGAGATGCGCAAAAACTATTTTCATTTCTATATATTTCTCACTGAATTACTGGTTGTTTTACTGACTACAAAAAAATGTAACACTGGAATGACCAGAGTGTGAAATGGTAAATGGTAAAATAATATCTATTCTGTGTTGCTCTTTAGTAATGCTTAATTTTCTTAAACTTACCATAAATTTACCATGAAAGTGACTGTGAATATCAATGTTGTTTGACAAAGTGATATTAAAATGAAAATTTTATTATTTTCTATTTCAGGAACTCCCTGATTACATCCAAGAAATGACACACCTTAGACAGTGGCACATAAGAGGGACTAGAATTCACATGATACCAAAATACATAGAGAACTTTCAAGAACTCCAGGTGCTGGACGTACCCAAAAATGACATTGAGGAGCTACCAGTTGAAATAGGTGATTACTCATCTGTATAGGCCTATCTGTATTCTTCAAGCATGGTGAAAGCATTGCCCATGGTTTACAGAGCTTCATGTTGTGTTGCTCAAATCACAACATCTCATCAAGTGAGTTTCTGTTCTGTTAATCATAGTGCTTTACTGTCCAGTTCAAGTGGCGTGTATCTTGTCCTAGAGAATGGGGTTCAAGTCCCACGTTATAATCAATGCATCTATTTGGGACCTAACCACTTTCACTATTGTCAACTAAACCATGAATACCCTCGTAATGATTCTCATCACTAAAGATTCATATGAGCTTTCTTCCAGTAATTTAACTTAAATATGCTAATGTTCTGAGTTCTTTTAAAATTTTTCATTAAAATAATTGGTAAAATGTAGCTTGAAACACGCACACACACACCCACACACACACACACACACACACACATATATAATTTTGGAATTAATATACAGATACTGGCTTAATTTTACATGGGAAAAATGTGGCACTGAATAAAAACAGTATTGTTTGGGTAGAGATTGATGAGGAAAAAGTGAGAGTCGTTTCTGATAATGATATTCACTCCACATAACCTTTTTGATCTCCTTGTGTCTTTTTAATAGGCAAACTGGTTAGCCTGAAGGAGCTGAATGTAAGTTATAATAAGCTGTCAAATATTCCTCCGGAACTTGGAGAATGTGAGAAACTGGAAAGACTGGAAGTAATTGCAAACCTTGATATCAAGGAATTGCCATTTGAGGTAACAGATTCTTTTTATTTATGCTTTGAAAATAACATTGACATCTAATAGATGTCGTGCAAGTTCCTCGAGAGGCATTAATGTTCGTACCCTTAAGATTACCTGACAAGTCACCTTTTATACTTGCTAAATAAGCTAATTGCAGATAAAAAGTCTAATTTCCAAGCTGTCAGCTCTTGTAAAATGGCTGATTAATGTACAATTTAAACCATAGGAATATTTTGATTTCAAATTTAAATAAGGTCAATGTGGGTTTCTGGAAAAGTCAAAGCACCATTGCAGCAATGAAATTCATCATTGATATTGTGAGCTACACAATAGATACCATTACTTTTCCTGAACTGTCTTGGAGTTTGATATTATACATAGCCTGTTTCTTTATCATGAGTAGATAAAATGTTAACAGTATTCTGAAGGAAGCTTGAATAGGCACAAGAACCGCATTGACAATGAATCCCTACTCATATGTTCAATAAAATGTATGGCTAACAAAGGCCTTATAAAGAAGAAAAGGAATTTTCTTCCTGGTTAATCATAATCCCCGTAGTAATTCAGTTCTATAATGTAGAGTTGGTAAACAACTTGCACAAGCCGTAAATCATTCCTAATGCCAGAGACTTCTCTTTGTGTTGAAATTTCAGCTCAGTAACCTGAAGAAACTCACATATTTGGATTTATCTGCAAATAAACTCTCCTGCATACCTGTCTGTGTCCTTCGTATGTCAAGCCTACAGTGGCTGGATATCAGTAACAACCTGCTGACAGATTTGCCTCAGGACATTGACAGGTACGTGGAACTCCAATGACACAAGCCACACTTGCTTTTACTGTCAGCCCTGTTTTTCTGTCCTGCTGAAAAGATTAATACCACTGCTCAAATGAAATGGAGGGCAAGCCCTTCTGAAACTACAGTACGTATATCCATATAGTGTACAGAATATATCAGATACAGTATTTTGTATCTGTGTTGATCTTTATATGTTTTTATCTTATTTTATTATCATAGCCCTATACTAAATAAAATAACTGAGCTGCATACTTAAGGTTGCCCCACAGGTTGCCCCACAGACTGCCCCACAGACCCCCCCCCCCCCCCCCCCCCCCCCATTTTCAGGGATAAAAAAAATATTGGACAGTTTAACATAATGTAGAATAAAGTAATAATTTCTAATATTTAGTTGCATATCCTTTGTATGCTATGACTTCCTGATGTCTGTGACCCAACAACATCAAAAGACTCTTGATATCTTATTTTCTGGTACTCCTACAAGCGATTCTATAACCTCTCTGCATTTGAGTGGATCTTTATGGGAATTGGGGGGTAGGACTGGATTTAGCTGTAAATTACACTGGAACAGTATGGACCACATGGTTGGATAAATGTCTGTAAGTCATCACGGGTCTGACGTATCAAACAAGCCTTAAACCATCACTCTGCTGCCAGATATGTAGTAGATATGGATGGACAACTTGAAGGGTTTCTTCTCCTGACTTATTTTTCCATCGAGTTCAATAGGAAAATGAGTCAGGAGAAACAACCCTTAAAGTGATCCATCCATCCATCTACTGCATATCTAGCAGCAGAGTGATGGTTTGAGGCTCGTTTGATACCTCAGACCCTTGATGACTTACAGCCTTTTCGCCAACCATGTATTCCATATTGTTCCAGCATAATTTACAGCTAAATCTAGTCCCACCCCCCAATTCCATTCAAATGCAGAGAAGTTATAGTATCGCTTGTAAGAGTACCAGAAAATAAGATATCAAGAGTATGCAAAGGATATGCGACCAAATATAAAAAAATATTACTTTATTCTACATTATGTTAAACTGTCAAATGTTTTTTGATGCCTGAAAATGGGTGGGGTGGGGGGGATTATGTACAAAAGGTTCTATAATTGATGAAAATACCCTCACATTAAAGCTGAAAGTCTGCACTTCAAAGATACTGTCATTTTGATATTGTTGGGTCACAGATATCAGGAAGTCATGGCATACAAAGGATATGCAACAAATATAAAAAATGATTACTTTATTCTACATTATGTTAAACTGTCCAATATTCTTTGATGCCCAGAAATGGGGGGGACTATGTAGGCTACAAAAGGTTCTATAATTTCTAAATGGTTCATTCAATATGGATGACAATACCCTCAGATTAAAGCTGACAGTCTGCACTTCAACCTCATTGTCATTGTATCCTTTCAAACTCAAAGTGCCAGAGTACAGAACCAAAATAACAAAGAATGTGTCACTGTTCAATGAATTATGGTGCGCACTGTATGTTGATTCAATCCTGGCCTGTGTCTTAACAAAGCTGGTAGTATATTTATGGACTTTGTTCTCCTTTAAGGTCATATTCGGATCGTCAATAGATTCAGTCAATGCAGTGTTCTTCAAATCCCAAATTCTTATTATTCTTCTTGACAATAAACAATTGAATTCCATAGTTTTCAGCAGGAACATCCAAAGAGCAAAATAAACTCAAGCTTCTTCAACATACATATAAACAGTGTGTTCTTCATATACACAGTGTGCTTCTCCTTGGCAATGGAGCATAATGGTTAGGGAACTGGGCTTGTAATTCCAAGGTTGCAAGGGTTGATTCCCAAGTGAAGCACTGCCATTGTACCCTTCAGTACGGTACTGAACCAGACTCTCTGTAAATATTCATCTGTATTCAGCTGTATAAAGGAATTGTATTTAACACTGTAAGTGCTAGGTACAATTCTTAACACTCTAATTAAGAGTCTCTGGTAAATGCCTTTATATGTAAAATGTCTTTCTGAAGAGCAATATGTCTTGTCAGGTCATTCAGTCTTAAGATGGAAAGCAGAAATACCATATAGCCGATAAAGCAGAAATACCATATAGCCGATAAAGCAGAAATACCATATAGCAGATAAAGCAGAAATACCATATAGCAGATAAAGCAGAAATACCATATAGCAGATAAAGCAGAAATACCATATAGCCGATAAAGCAGAAATACCATATAGCAGATAAAGCAGAAATACCATATAGCAGATAAAGCAGAAATACCATATAGCAGATAAAGCAGAAATACCATATAGCAGATAAAGCAGAAATACCATATAGCAGATAAAGCAGAAATACCATATAGCAGATAAAGCAGAAATACCATATAGCAGATAAAGCAGAAATACCATATAGCAGATAAAGTTGTGATTTTAAAAAGAGGAAACACTACGAAAGTCATAGTTGTGTTAAAAATGCGTGTTCCTGAAGCACTGAAGCACTGAAGTACTGAAGCACTGAAGTATAGATATTTTCTGAAATATTTCCACATTGATCATTCCCTATATCCACCGATTGGAATTTGGATGTCCTGGATGGGTGTGGCCTATATTTAATTGTCAAAAATAACATATTAATTGTTCTCTGGATTTTAATAAAGTAATGATATACAGTGAACCACAGTTCACAAAAAAAGCACTTTGGTCTCATTTGAGAGAGTCCTTTGTTCTCACTGGTTAAGTCTTACAAGAAGAAATTCCAGGAGTGGAAAACCCTATATGGACTGGGGTCCCTATTTATAGCCACTGGATATACTGCCTTCTCCTTGAAGAATTCACATGACCGTGCCTGGCTAGAACCTGGGAGAAAAAAAAGAACTACAAGGACAGTCATGTCTGGAGCTGAAGGGGTAGTATTCTGGGCAAGAATTGGGGCAACAGCCATAAAACACTTTGATATTAGAGACGTGCTGTGCTGTGGAAATTGTGCAAGTGAAGTCTCACCATTGCTCTTGTAGTCATTAAAGCTCCCAAAGCAACATTTGAAAATCAGTATTGTGATACGAAAAATTCCTTGACCCTAATAGACTGTTTCAGTCTGTTCACCTGATGTTTTTCTAGGGTAACTGGCACCTCAGCTAGGATGTGCTTTACATTATGGTACAGTGACTGACTTGAATTACTCCAGCAGATTCAAGTGGTGGTTGATGCTCTAACTCTCCTTCATTCTAACTGTAGGAAATAATGTTATAAATGATTTAAAAGTAAATGATATGCAAAAAAAATTTCTCAACAAGTTACCGGTTCTCAAAATGTTTACTTGGAACTATTTTTTTTTTAGGTTAGAAGAATTAAAGACACTGTTTCTTCATAAGAATAAGCTGACATACTTGCCCATGGAACTGACAAATATATCTACACTTCAGATGATTGTTGTCAGTGGTGACCTATTGGTCTGTCTTCCAACATCGCTTTGTGATAATCCAGCCATTAAGTAAGTACAACATCATTTTTGGCACTCCATAGAGAAGAGACACTTGCATGTCAGTCACAATACTAATCAACTGTGCTAAGGTTTTAATTAAAAATAATACATATTGTAAAAGACCCATGAATGATTCAGATTCAATATTTTTTAATAGCCAGGCCATGCACAATTAAAAAGTGCTTTACACATCGTGCCTGTAGTCTGTTTCACTTTTATACGATCACTGCACACAGAATTAGATTTACAAATTAATTGTAATTTATTTTTGTCAACAGCATTATGCAGAAAGCATATAATTATACTCAGACTTGCCTCCAGGTTCAGATGTTTACTAAACTTAAAGAAAATACTACCTCATAATAAAGCCCACAATTTGCATTTAAAATGGAGTTTTGAAAATTAGTATGAGTTGCACACATAAATTCTTCATCCAAATCGAAAAAAAAAACCAAATGTTTATTGCAACATTGCCAGAGAAAAAATTAGAGGCATGGCCTATTTAAGAAATAATCCACAGATAAAGCTGAGAATGAGGTTGGAAATTCAATATAACCCACCTGATCAATGTCAGTGTGCCAGGACTGGCCATTTACACCCTGAACACAAACCTCTCCAAAATTATAATATCAGCATGTTTCAGATGTATATTTGGCTAATATAGTCACTATTTTCTTTTTTATAATTAATTAATTGGTTTAATCTTATTTCACCCACATGCTAGCCTTTTCTAATCTTTGGAGAGTTGCAAGCACTATGTAACGATCATTAAGCTTGTTCATGCCTGCTTGTTCTACTTCTCTGAATGTGTGGTTTGCTTCTTGATTCCTCTTCTGACATAACTGAAATTATATACAGTCATCAGTAAAATGTGTCTGCAGAACAGATGAAATCATAAACTCTCACTACCATAAGATCAATAGCTAAAGATATTTATAGGATGTTGAATTGCAGGATGGCTAGCAGTAACAAATATTAGCATTTATGTTTGCACATCCATACATGAATACAGGTTTAGTGTCTGACAGGGAATCAACAATTGTGCACAGCAAGTCAAGAGTCTAATACCACAGGCTTGGTGATGTGTGATTTAGAAAAATAATTGCATTTGCAATAACTTTCCCAAGAGAAATCACATCTTATTGGACAAAGAAATGGCTGGATTCCAAACAGGTACATCTTTGAGCAAATTTGTCTCATAAAGATGCTACAGTTTCTCGACCTGGCTAGAGCTACTTTTAGATAATCCGCAGAATCAGTTAAACAACATTTATATGTAAATGCCATGAACTACATGCAGCTTACAGTTAATAACTGTAACAGTAAATTGGTCCCTTCCCACCTGCGAGTGTTCACCAGCTGGGTTAATTTGTTCATTTATGGTGTTGGCAAAGGCATGTGGGTAGTGAGTATCCAGTGAAAAAATCATGAATTCAATTGCAAACAGTCAAGGCATTCCTTTCCTGAATCAATTGTTCTAAGAAACCATTGAATCCAAGTACTCCCTGATAACTTATCTTTATGCAGTTTATGCTTATCATAATACGTATGCATAGCTTTTAGATGGTCTTATTTGCAATAACTCAATAAATACAAATACTCAATAAATGGAGGCAATAGACAATGCAAAATAATACTTGTGGGTGATATGAACATTCCTCTTCCACTTAACTCAGTTGTTGTTGTGGTAGCTTTGTCAGATTATAGCATGGAGCTGTTAGGAAGATGAATGGCTTTTAGAGCTTAGCTTGAGAATTTCCAAGGTCCCCCTGCATTATAAGAAATAAAAAAACGGGGTCATTATAGTGCAGGCAGCCGAAGTTGCGGTTGTACTTATCTTTCGTGTGACTTATGAAGTACACTCTGCTTTTGTTCCCTTATATTCAGTGAGCTGCAGGACATGTCCGCAAATGTGTTTAGCATACTTTTCACAATACTAAATTCCGAGGCCACACTATTAGACGTTATGATTAGACAGCACAAGAGGAGTAGCAAAAAGAGCAGAACGGACTTCGCTGTACTGCGATGACATTCTTTTTTTAGGATCCAATAAATTGAACTCCATTACTGCAACACAGCTGCTGATGTCAATCATAAACACTGGCCTGTGGTTTTAGGTGTTCTGTACTTTAATGCTCCTCTCTTCCAGAATAGCAATACAAGGGTAGGGCCTCTATGCCGGGGTTTTACATTAGTAGATCCCAAACATTTGGTCAGGACCCACAATGAGTCTTGCAAGGGGTTGGGGTGGGTCAAGTCAAGAGAAGAAAAAGAAAACATTTGATAGGAAAAACTTTCTGTGCATTATAGACATTCACACCAGTAAAATAAACAGTGGACTAGTGAGTACAGTGCAAGTTAGTATACAGGTTAGCTGTTGCGATAGATATAAAACATTTTAAGTCCATATTTGAGCTGCATGTGGTAGGCTACATTTTTAGAAGGGGTGGGTCAGTTGTTGCGGTGTCACAGAGTTTGGAATGTTTTAGATCCTACGTTTTTACCTGTGTAAAATGTGTGATTTAGGAATTGTTTTAATGCGCGCCTTTGTAGCACTGCTAATTTGATTTTGACTTCATCTCAGGCTCTGAGGAGAAAAGGTCAGTGAGCCAATAATAGAATGTGTTGTGCCATTGTGTAAACCCCAAGAAATGCAGGGAATTAGCAAAGGATTAATTTAGGTGTTCTGTACTTAGCTATGTCCCCAGTTTGTTAATACTGTCTGCATGTAAGTGACTGCAATACAAATACAGTCGCAACATTCTTGTTCTGTCATGGTTTATGACCTTTTTTCCCTTGCGGTCGTGTTCCTCGATCGCCACACGTGGGCGCTGCTCCGTTAGTGGAGTTTTGGCTCCGTCTAGTGTTTTCGCGGAGAAGTCTCGTCAGCGTTCACAGGTGTGCGTGTTTTACCGGTGAGCTATATAAGCCCATGTTCCCTTCATTCTGGGCTTCGATATTGCTTGTTTGTTGTTTGTACTGTGGTGTATTTTCTGACATTATTTGTGCTGTTTTGTGTGCGGTTTATTTTTGCCCTTTTGAAGTTTTAAGCCAGTATGATTAGGTCTAGTGTTTTAAGGAGACCGTTTTGCTCCGTTGTGCTTTATTGGAGTTTTGCGAGACTTGCCTTTGTGCTTTGAGCTTTCAGGTTGAATTCCTTTTTGTGTGCTCGTTTCTGTCACCGCTTTCTGGTCTTCCTTTGTTTGTCTGTGGCCTAGATATTTTGCCCTTTTCTGTCTCTTTCTCCTCTCTCTGTCTGCTGTCTTCCGTGAAAGCAAGAGGTGTCTTTGTTTGTGTGTATTTGTATGGTAGTTTCTTACTAAGAGACAGGGCATTTTTTCATACTGACTTTAGGGCTTTATTTATTCTTAGAGGCAGGGCATGTATTTTCGATTGAGCTTGCATTAATCTGTTAGCCGGTAATTCCGGTCCAGCTGTCCTGTGAGTCCTTCTGTACCGGTCTCTGTACATGGAGCTTTTTGGCGATTTTGTTCGGAACTGTAGTTCTGTTCGCCCTTCGGTACATGTCTTCCCATAGGGAGACTGGACGATTTTGTGGACGTTTGTGTGTGACTGCGAGTCTCTGAAAGTAGCCTTGGAACATTAGTTTTCTGTTCCATTTCGCCTCGTTACATTTCCATTTATTGAGAGGCTAGGGCGTGTATTTTCTACTAAGCTTGTGTGGTCATTTTTGCTAGTAAAGTTATGGGACGACGGTGCTCCGTCGGCTCGCCTGTAAAATGTTTCTCTCTCCTGGGAGATCGGGCGTTTACCCCTTTACGTTTTCTGGAGTAATGCGGGACTTGCCTATGTGGATATAGTTATCTGGACTTTCCCCTCCTGGCGTACGTGCCTATGTGCATGTAATTATCCAGACTCTTCTCCTCTCTGGCGTACTGGCCATGTGGATATAGTTATCCGGACTTTCCCCTCCTGGCGTATGTGCCTATGTGCATGTAATTATCCGGACTCTTCTCCCCTGGCTCTTGTCTGTTCCTGCTTCCTAGTTTTTGCATGTGACTGCGAGCCTATGAAAGTAGCCATGGAATATTATATCCGTTCCTTTCTTCTTCTCGTATACTATTTTGTATTTTGCCGTGTTTATTGGCTGGGTGTTTTTGTTTGTGCCATTACGCTACTCGCCTGTTCTTATGCGTCTCATTACCGAGACAGGGCGTTTGTTATTTCTGGCTTGTTCTTTAGTCACTTAGCTCGTAGAAGTATGAGAGCCTAGTGCTTTGTTTCCATTCGCCTGGTTTCGTTTTCTTACTGAAAAACCTGGCGTTTGCGCTTCTACTCATTGGCGTGTGACAGTGAGCTGTTAGTAGCTTCGGTATGTTTAGTGTGTGTTATTTGTGCTATTATGCTACTCGCCTCTTCTTATGCGTCTCGTTATCGAGACAGGGCATTTGTTATTTCTGGCTCGTTCTTTCGTCACTTAGCTCGTAGAAGTATGGGAGCCTAGTGCTTTATTTCCATTCGCCTTGGTTGGTTTTCTTACTGTAAAACCTGGCGTTTGCGCTTCTACTCATTGGCGTGTGACAGTGAGCCGGTTAGTAGCCTTGGTGTGTGTGTTTCCCTGTCTTGTCTCCTTCCCTTAACTACGGGGTTTCCCGTCCTAGTGGCCTAGTGCTTAAAGAATCCCCTTGCTGCGTTTGGCTCCTCCTACCTCACACGTCACGCCGCATTACATGCTCGTCATGACATTATTGAAATCTAATTAATTCCTTTGCACAGATGCAAAATTTGTCAATCCTTGCCTATTAACATAGTGTTCTATTTAAGGCTTTATAACTCCTGGGGCCACATGTATAAACAGTGCTGAGCTGTTCCCTCAGAAAGCTGCATAAGGGAGGTTCCACGTAGAAATTCAGATTTACGACTTTCACCCTGAGCGTTCTTTTACGCATTCTTTTACTCAGAGTTTTATACATGTGGGCCCAGGTGTGAGCATCACAGAAACATGGAAAATGGCTTAAATGAAGCAAGACAGTCATACCATTTGCAATACTACTAGATTAGTTTGTTTTCATAATTTATGTAAAAATAAAATGCCAGAAATGCAAAGAAACTTGGCAAAAATGCTAAAAAGGTTTTCTTTAGTAATACTGAGAGCTACAAAGGTAAAACAGGTAACACTATACATTACCAGGATCACACACTCCTTTTCCATTTGCAAAATCTGAGGGTGATATGCTACTAAAGATCTATCACGCTAAAATAAAAAACCTGTTGTCCTGTTAGCATCTCAAAATCTATCCAAAATGGCTAAATTGTGCACTGCTGTAAATCATAAAATAATCATATATACTGTACAGTGCCCTCCACTATTATTGGCACCTCTGGTAAAGATGTGTAAAAAGGGTTATAAAAAATTGACCGTTTAGTGAATTAGCTTAATCTCGCACTGAAAAAATTAGACAAATCCAACCTTTAATTGAAGTAAATTTATTCTGAGAAAAAAAAAATCCCTCATCAAGAAATAATTATTTTTAACAAAACCACGTGTGCCACAATTATTGGCACCCCTGCATTTAATACTTTGTACAACCTCCCTTTGCCAATAAAACAGCACTTCTCCGCCGTAACATCTAATAAGGTTGGAGAATACAGGGCAAGGAATCTGAGATCATTCCTCTTTACAGAATCTCTCCAGATCATCCAGAGTCCTAGGTCCTCGCTTGTGCACTCTCCTCTTCAGCTCAGCCCACAGGTTTTCAATGGGGTTTAGGTCAGGGGACTGAGATGGCCATGGCAGAAGCTTGATTTTGTGTTCAGTTAACCATTTTTGTATTGATTTGGACGTATGTTTTGGATCATTGTCCTGCTGAATGATCCAACGATGACCCAGTTTTAGTTTCCTGACAGAGGCAGCCAGATTCAGATTTAAAATGTCCTGGTATTTCATGGTGTTCATGATGCCATGTACCCGAACAAGGTTCCCAGGGCTACAATGTAAAAAGGGGATAATCCCAGACGCGCTACAAGCCGGCTATATAAAAAAGGGACTATAGATGCTCAACAAAAGGACCAGCGAACTGAAAGAATATCTAACCCGGACCACTTCGCTAGGACTAACCCGAGATAAGGAGGACTGGAGCACACAGAGCTCAGAGCAAAAAATATTTAATAAGACTGACGTTTCGACGTCAACGACGTCTTCTTCAGAGTCAAACGGAAAACTCACAACATCATGGAAATCATGGAACTTCCACCATACTTAACAGTGGGGATCAGGTTATTTTCGGTATAGAATAGAATAGAATAGAATAACTTTTATTTTTCCGTTTGAGAACTTCAGTTGTAGCCCCAGCAACAACAAAAAGACAGAGACAGTGGGACAGACCCACAGCACACAAACAAACATCAAATATGATTTCATTAATCAAGTGACTTAAAGTGGAATACAGCCATGCTGCCATGATTAAAAATAGCCCCCGCTGTCCCGAGATGTCCAGTGGCATTAAGCAGTCCAACACACAAACTGCGCCTCCGCGATTTTGTTCCATACACACAGTATTGCGGTCTCTGTACACTGTCAAAACGGATCCACCGAACTGCGTCAACCTACCCAGTCGTTGCCTCACTCCTCCCCCGCATTATCTTCTCCTTCTCCATTCCCTGGTTGCCTTTTGAAGATTTCCTGCACTCCAGGATCAGTCCCGACATCTTCAACTCCGGTGAAGAGCGATGGTAAACTTTGCTGCTGCAGATCCAACAGACATTCCCGAGCATATGTTGCGAATGCGTCTCCATGGTGATGACCACAAACAAAATTATCCCGGCGAGACAATTCGCCAATATCATCAAAACAAGTGGCAGGAGTGCCCCGAAAAATCTCCAGCCCGCCTCCCCGCAGCACAACAGACACACAGCGCATGAAAAAACAAAAGACAAAAGCCAGACACAACAAAATACATTCAAATTAACAAACACGAACACGAGAGACAGCTGGACTACATGTCGCCATTACAGCGCCACGTGACGTCATACCATTCATGTATAGCCATCCTTCTTTTACGCCAAACCCACCTTGAGTGTTGGCTGCCGAAAAGGTCAATTTTCGTTTCATCTGACCATAGAACACAGTTCCAGTAGTGTTTAGGAAACTCAAGGCGCTTACGTTTGTGGTGAAATGACAGGAAAGGTTTTTTTCTGGCATGCCTTCTGAATTATTTTTTGGCATGGAGGTGATGTCTAATGGTAGTTTTGGAGACTTGATGACCCCAAGATGCTACTTTCCTTTGTAAGTCTCCAACAGTGATCCTTGTGGATTTTTTTGCCTCTCTTATCATCCTCCTCACTGTGCGTGGGGGCAAAATAAACTTGGGTCCTCTTCCAGGCAAGTTTGTAACAATTCCAGTTGCTTTTAACTTTTTAAGTATTGCCCTAACGGTAGATATGGGAATTTTCAGGTGAGTAGCTATTTTTTTATAGCCATTCACTGACTTATGAAGCTCAAAACACTTTTCCCTCATTTGATTTGTGTGTTCTCTTTCCCATGTTGATGTATGAATAAGGGAATATGTCCTCTGTGTCACCTCATATTTATACCCCAGTGAAACAGGAAGTCATGGATTACTGCTTGAAAGTTCCTAAACATTCTGATCAACGTTAAAAAGTAAAATGGAAATGGAAAAAATGCTTCAGTTGCATTTTGTTCATAAGAATTTCTAGGGGTGCCAATAATTGGGGCACACGTGGTTTTGTTAAAAATAATTATTTCTTGATGAGGGATTTTTTTTTTCTCAGAATAAATTTACTTCAATTAAAGGTTGGATTTGTCTAATTTTTTCAGTGCGAGATTAAGCTAATTCACTGAACGGTCAATTGTTTATAACCCTTTTTACACATCTTTACCAGAGGTGCCAATAATAGTGGAGGGCACTGTACAGTCCATCCATCCATCCATCCATCCATCTTCAACCGCTTATCCGAAGTCGGGTCGCGGAGGTAGCAGTTCCAGCAGGGGGCCCCAAACTTCCCTTTCCCTGGCCACATTGACCAGCTCTGACTGGGGGATCCCAAGGCGTTCCCAGGCCAGCGTGGAGATATAGTCCCTCCACCTGGTCCTTGGTCTGCCCCGTGGCCTCCTCCCAGCTGGACGTGCCTGAAACACCTCCCTAGGGAGGCGACCAGGTGGCATCCTTCCAAGATGTCCGAACCACCTCAACTGGCTCCTTTCTACGCAAAAGAGCAGCGGCTCTACTCCGAGTCCCTCACGGATGACTGAGCTTCTCACCTTATCCCTAAGGGAGATGCCAGCCACACTCCGGAGAAAACCCATTTCGGCCGCTTGTATCCGCGATCTCGTTCTTTCGGTCATGACCCACCCTTCATGACCATAGGTGAGAGTAGGAACGAAGATTGATCGGTAGATCGAGATCTTTGCCTTCTGGCTCAGCTCTCTCTTCCTCACAACGGTGCGGTAATGCGAGCGCAATACCGCTCCTGCTGCTCCGATTCTCCGGCTCATCTCACGCTCCATCGTCCCCTCACTCGAGAACAAGACCCCGAGATACTTGAACTCCTTCACTTGGGGTAAAGACTCATTCCCTACTTGGAGTAGACAAATCATCGGTTTCCTGCGGAGAACCATGGCCTCAGATTTAGAGGTGCTGATCCTCATCCCAGCCGCTTCACACTCGGCTGCGAACCGATCCAGTGAGTGCTGAAGGTCACAGACCGATGATGCCATCAGGACCACATCATCTGCAAACAGCAGCGATGTAATCCTCAGCCCACCGAACTGCAACCCCTCTCCTCCACGACTACGCCTTGAAATCCTGTCCATGAATACCACAAACAGGATAGGTGACAAGGCGCAGCCCTGACGGAGGCCAACCCCCACCGGGAACGAGTCCGACTTACTGCCGATCACCCGGACACAGCTCTCGCTTTGGGTGTACAGAGATTGGATGGCCCTGAGTAGTGACCCCCTCACCCCGTACTCCCGCAGCACCTCCCACAATATCTCCCGGGGAACCCGGTCATAAGCCTTCTCCAAATCCACAAAACACATGTAGACCGGAAAAGCATACTCCCAGGCCCCCTCTAGGATCCTTGCGAGAGTAAAAAGCTGGTCCGTTGTTCCACGACCAGGACGGAATCCACATTGTTCCTCTTCAATCTGAGGTTCGACTATCGGCCGGACCCTCCTTTCCAGTACCTTAGAGTAGGGGAGGCTGAGTAGTGTAATGCCTCTATAGTTGGCACACACCCTCTGGTCCCCCTTTTTGAACAGGGGAACCACCACCCCGGTCTGCCACTCCTTAGGTACTGCCCCCGACTTCCACGCAATGTTGATGAGACGTGTCATCCATGACAGCCCCTCAACACCCAGAGCCTTCAGCATTTCTGGATGGATCTCATCAACCCCTGGGGCTTTGCCACTGTGGAGTTGTTTGATTACCACAGTGACTTCCTCCAGGGAAATCGATGTTGATCCCCCATCATCCTCCATCTCTGCCTCTACTATAGAGGGTGGATTAGTTGGGTCCAGGAGTTCCTCAAAGTGTTCCTTCCACCGCCCTATCACCTTATCAGTTGAGGTCAACAGCGTCCCATCCTTACTGTAAACAGCTTGGATGGTTCCCCGTTTCCCCCTCCTGAGGTGTCGGACGGTTTTCCAGAACCGCTTTGGTGCCGACCGAAAGTCCTGTACAGTATATATGATTATTTTATGATTTACAGCAGTGTCATGGTTTTAACCCTGTTTACCTATGCGGTCGTTTTCCTCGGTGGCCACGCGAGGGCGCTGCCCTTTTGGTAGATGCTTGCTCCGCCCTGCTGGGTTTGCGTTCTTTCTGTTAGCATTTACACCTGGGCGTGGTCACCGCTATTTAAGCGTTCCGTTTCATTCTATCGGGGCTTCTATATTGATTGTTTGTACTGTGGTGTATTGTGCTGTATTGTGTGTGGTATTATTTCAGCCCTTTGTATGTAAGTCAGTATTATTTTCGGTCTAGGTTTTTTAGGAGACCGTTTTGCTCCGTTGTGGTTAGTTGGAGTTATGCGGGACTCGCCTATGTGGAAGTAGCTATTTGGACTCGTCCCCCCTGGCGTATCTGCCTATGTGGACGTAGTTATTCGGACTCTTCCCCCCTGGCTCTTTTCAGTCCTCGCTTCCTGGTTTCTCCTTTTTTAGTCCGTTTGCCTAGTGTTTGCCTTTCTATGTCTCTTTCTCCTCTCTCTGCTTTCTTCCGTGAAGGCGAGAGGAGTATTGTTTGTTTGTATGCATCTACATAGTAGGTTTTTACTAAGAGACAGGGCATTTTTATCGTACTGATTTTAGGGCTTTATTTATTCGATGTTAATTATTCGTACCATTTGGGCTACTCGCCTATTTTATCGCCTCATTGCTGAGGCAGGGCTTATTTCCTGCTGGCTTTTTAGTTACCCATCTCGGGAGCCAGTTAGTAGCTTCGGTACGTTTGTTTCCCTGTTTTTGTCTCCTCATGGACTACGTTCCCCTCTGTTGTGAGTCAGGGTTATTTATATTATATTGAGGCAGTGCTTGCTATTATGTTTGCGCAGGTCTTTTGTTGCAGCTGTCCTGTTCGCCATTTCTACCTGCGAGACGATTTTGTTGGGAACTGTTGTTCTGTTTCGTTCTCCGGGTGTGTGTCTCCTTATGTGGAGCTTGGGCGATGTTGTGGACGTGTTTGTGTGTGACTGCGTGTTTCTTATTATAGCATTGGAACGTTAGCTCTCTGTTCCATTTCGCCTCGTTCATACAGTATTTCTTTACTGAGAGGCTTGGGCTTTTGTGTTCTCAAGTAAGCTTGCGTTAGTCTTTATGGAGAGTAAAGTTATGGGACGACGGTGCTCCGTCGGCTCGCCTGTAAAATGTTTCTTCCTCCTGGGAGATCGGGTGTTTACCCTCTTTATTTTCTCATTTGACTGCTAGCCTATGATACTAGTCCTGGAACGTTGGATCTGTTCCTTTCGCCTCCTCAGCTTCTTATTATTTTGCAGTGTTTGTGCACATGTTTGTGTTTGACTGCGTGGTTCTTAATATAGCCTCGGAACGTTAGCTCTCTGTTCCATTTCGTCTCGTTACATATCTCTTTACTGAGGCTAGGGCATGTGTTCTCGAGTAAGCTTGCGTTAGTCATTATGGATAGTGAAGTTATAGGACGACGGTGCTCCATTCGGCCCGCCTGTAAAATGTTTCTTCCCCCTGGGAGATCGGGTGTTTACCCTCTTTATTTTTCTCATTTGACTGCTAGCCTATGTTACTAGCCCTGGAACATTGGATCTGTTCCTTTCGCCTCCTCAGCTTCTATCGTATTATTTTGCAGTGTTTTCTGACTGTGTTTTATGTTGTTTCTTACGCTACTCGCCCGTTCTTGTGTCGTTACCGAGATAGGGCGCGTATTATTTCTTACTGTTCAGAATCCTGTCCTTGCGCTCTATTTGGCGTGTGACAGTCAGCCTGTTAGTAGCGTCTTATTGGTGTTTGTTGTTCGTTGTCTTGTCTCCTCCCTTATCTGCGGGGTATCCCGCCTTAGTGGCCTTAGGGCTTTAGGATTCCCCTTGCTGCGTTTGGCTCCTCCCACCTCACACGTCACGCCCCTTTACACAGCAGTGCACAATTTAGCCATTTTGGATAGATTTTGAGATGCTAAAGGACAACAGGTTTTTTTTTTTAGCGTGATAGATCTTTAGTAGCATATCACCCTCAGATTTTGCAAATGGAAAAGGAGTGTGTGATCCTGGAAATGTATTGTGTTACCTGTTTTACCTTTGTAGCTGGATTTTCCTCATTTTTTCAGTGTGAGATTAAGCTAATTCACCAAACAGTGAATCTTTTATAACCCTTTTTACGCATCTTTACCAGGGGTGCCAATAATTGTGGAGGGCACTGTATTTAACTACAAATCAACTGTTTTGACTCATGAAACTCACTTTTGCATAGTTTTCAAGTGGGAGACTATCTTTTCATCAGTATGGGGGATAAATACTATGCGTCCATAAACCTGTCATAAAATTAAAAAGTATGTTTTGTCCATTATAAAGCATACACATTTGCCCCTTATGATGGTTTAAGATGAAAACATTTATATCACACTGGTACACGCACCTACATATGTAGCCTAATCATTCACTCGTGTACTTCAATAAAACAATATTTAAAAACATTTCTGTAACTTTCTGTAATTTTTGGCAATTTTTCCAGGGGAAATCACCACTCACTGTAACAATCTCTTGCTTCAGCAAATCTAATAAAACACAAAAAGTTGAAGAAAACAATAAACAAACAAAATGTACTGAACAGGCCCATGTCCTTCCTGGACAGCAGGTTTCTGCGACATATGGTACCATCACTGCCATTGCACAGCACCTTAATCTAGATCAGGGGAAAGTTTGGCTAATTTTCCAGTAAGGAAAGGCTATGGAGTGCTGATGCCATCTGGGAGGCTGCTAAACTTATCAAGGTATCAACCTGGTGGAAGGGACTCTAAGTGTGAAGCCATGTCTCCTGTTGCTTCAATTATTCTCTAGATCCCTCCAATATTAGCTGTATCAGGGCAGAACTGATCCCTGTTTGGTGGAACATATTCTAAAAATGTAACCTACCACATGTAGCTCAAACATATGGAGCAAATTGTGCAACAGGCTGACAAACGAAAGAGTTGAGAAGCTGGTGGCTATTCAGTCAATCTTGAAACTTTTTGAGCCCATCAAAGATGACACCACACAAATAGAATCTGAGAAGAATTGTCAAGATTCTCCAGTCTCTTTCTGGAGATGACGCTAGCTGTGGTTGAGATAATTAGCCTAGGTCAAGCAAGTCAAGTTAAAAATTTTGTTTAACCTTACTTTAGTAAAAAAAAAAATTCAGTTATTCCGAATATGTATAAGGAATAACGTAATCTTTTGATCAAAATAAGGTTAAATAAGGCCTGTCTTAGATGGAATATATCTTTGCATTTATGTTGCCTTATTTAATATACCTTTTGTTAAACAAACTGCATTGAAAAAAATAGTTCACATTGTGGTAAACCAACATCATGAGGGGGGAATTGAATTACATAGGGTTCAATTGGTTACCAAATTTGGAGAAAAATGGAAAAATCAGAAACAATTTTTTTTTTTAACGTTTGAAATTTCTTAAAACCTGTGGTTTTCTCCGTAACTAAGATATTGGTCACAGTATAAAGTCCAAAAATTACCTCAAAATTTTCCTGGAACTTTACAACATTAGCCCTGGGATGACATTTCTCTGTAGTGCGTTTCACAAATGTTGCTATGTATTAACACTCTGAGGAAAATTTTACATTCACCTAGCAAATATCACTGCACAATTTTAATTAGTATTTTCCATGCCCTAAGTCAGGGGTTCCCAAACCGGTCCTGGGGGACCCCTGTGTATGCTGGTTTTCGTTGCAACCACAATTGCAATCCCAGAATTTTAACAAGCTGTTACTTTTTCTTAATTAGGTGCTTTTCATGTTTGGAGGAATTATTCGCCCTCTTAAGACTCATTATGTCAGAAATAGCTATGCGTGCCATGTAGAACAAACTCCCCATGTTCACGTTGTGCTTATTGTGCTATATTGCAACAATTACATAAAAAGAGGTTACAAAATAATGTATTTTCACTCAAATTAAAGAGTGAAGTGAATCAATAGGCTCCTAATTAGGTTGTTGAACACGTGTTTAACTCAGTTTTTTTCTTTAAGCTTATTAACACAATGCAGATTTGGCTCGTTATCATTTGCTTTGTGTTTGAATTCTTCATTATCTACCAAATGGTTAGTTTTAGTGGCCATGTGTCCACACTTTCACCAATTAGGAGCCTATTGATTCAAATCAGTTTTTAAATGGATCTGTTAAATAATTTTATTATCTTTTTTAAATAATATAGCACAATAAGCACAATGTGAACATGGGGTGTTTATTCTACATGGCATCCATAGCTATTTCTGATATAATGTGGCTTAAGAGGGTAAATAATTCCTCCAAACATGACAAGCACCTAATTAAGAAAAATTAACAGCTTGTTAATATTCTGGGATTGCAACTGTGGTTGCAACGAAAACCAGCATACACAGGGGTCCCCCAGGACCGGTTTGGGAACCCCTGCCCTAAGTGACAAGTATAGCCCAAGGAGATACGAATATGCCATAATCTACATTATGTTTGAAAAGATTCTGGCAAATGTTCTCGCTTCATGGCAAATCAGTGCATCAAACATAAAACATGACTGAGGCACCTATGAATGCTTACACTACAGTACATGAAATGCACAAAATAACAATATTAAACAGATGGCACAAGACAGTGGTGGAGTGGAAAAACTTACGTACATAATTTAAATATTACAAGCAGTAATACTTACATATCAATGAGGAAATATTTGTCATGTTCGTAGGCATATCTGTCTCTTCTTCTGACCCATTCCCAAATCCATAGAAGCAAGGATGCATTAGAACTGTATGAACAGCTGGTGGGGTTTTACACAGAGAGGTTTCAGATTGTGTATTAGCATTATAAAAGGGTGTGCATTTCTCAAACAGATTGTCCAAGACAATAAATGACCATTGAACCTTGAAAGGGACATCTCTATGCATAAAACAAAATGGTAGGATTGTATATTTATTTCATATTTAGTAGCAGATATTGATAGTAGATTAACATGGTATACTTACACAAGAATTTCACTTGTTTATTTTGCTGAGTGAGCAGAGACAATTCACTGCTGTATTGTCTTACCGTCGGGCTATTGTTGGCTTTATCTTATTGCTATGACAGAATACACATTTTTCATGGTGAACGAATATTTAGAACTCCCTATATGGTGAACTCCCAGATAGACGCTATTTTCCAATGTGTCATGATTGGGTCAATATACAGATCCTTTCCAAAAAATTTGAATATCATGGAAAAGTTAATTTTTTTCCATAATTCCATTCAAAAAGTGAAACTTTCATAGATTATAGATTCATTACACACAAAGTGAAATATTTCTAGCCTTTATTTGTTTCATTTTTCATAATTTTGGCTTACAGCTCCAGAAAACCCCCAAAACAGTATTTCAAGAAATTAGAATAGTGTGTCGAAAATCAGCATTTACTTCAGTTATTTCAGAGAATGAATGTTTTAGACTGAGTGTCACACTCTGTACGTGGTGGTTTTTGAAGCACTGACTCCAGCCTCAGTCCACTCCCTCTGCATCTCCGCCAAATTTTGGAATCGTCTTTGCTTGACAATCCGCTGAAGCCTACGGTCATCTCCTTTGCTTGTGCACCTTCTCCTGCCACATTTTTCCCTTCCACTAAACTTTCTATTGATATGCTTGGACACTGCACTCTGTGAACAGCCAGCCTCCTTAGCGATGACCTTTTGTGGCTTACCCATCTTCTGGAGGGTGTCAATGATGGTCTTCTGGCCAATTGTCAAGTCTGCAGTCTTCCCCATACTGAACCAAACTGAGATACCTGTCCAATTTAACGACACACCTGTAGAAAAACGTTGTAGGTGTTTTGAGTAAATTAGATGATTAGAGTGTGACACTCAGTCTAAAACATTCATTCTCTGAAATAACTGAAGTAAATGCTGATTTTCGACACACTATTCTAATTTCTTGAAATACTGTTTTGGGGGTTTTCTGGAGCTGTAAGCCACAATTATGAAAAATGAAACAGATAAAGGCTAGAAATATTTCACTTCGTGTGTAATGAATCTATAATCTATGAAAGTTTCACTTTTTGAATGGAATTATGGAAAAAAAACTACTTTTCCATGATATTCTAATTTTTTGGAAAGGATCTGTAGTTGCATGTGAGACTGGGTGGAGTTTCTTGTTAAACGGAGAAGCTACGGGACAATAGTGGCACTTAGAAACTCCGTATTCAACAGAGTTGTCAGAAATTGTGGACTAATAAAGCTAAAACACAGAGTTTGTTGTTTCCACTTGGTTGCAGGAGCAATTAATTTCTCAGTTGAGCAATTTCACGGCGCTGGCAGCATGGCCACTAGGGGGTCTGTGCGAAGGGGTTAAATCAATTACTGAAATAATTTTATTGATCAATAACAGGACCTGTTAAAGACAGGGACCATGATGTCATCACATTCAACACTCTGTCATCTACTGCATATTCTCTGTCTACCTCAAGCTGAATGCTGTCTATATCTATTCCCTCCAATTTGTAGCTCATTGTAAAACTGTGCTCACTGTAAAATATGCTCTGCAGAAGTAAATACAGATTTGAGTCTAAGGCAATTTAGTTCCTCAAACAAGGACACTGGACGACAGCATGCATACAGAATGTAAAGAATTTTGTTTCGCTGGCATAAATATCTCATAAACGTAAACCTTTAAATTGAGACTTTAACAAGTTAGAAGAAATCAGGATGGGTTAGAATGTAATTTATCTTTATAGTAACCATTATATCATTGTTTGATAGCCCAACTGGTGGTGTTACATGATGTTCTCTCTAACTGAAGTCTCATCAGAAAGTGTTTCTCATGGGAGTAGGGGAACATTGCAAAAGGCAAGTACTATGTCAGAATGGTTCACCGCGTGCTCTCAATTACAGGGGAAAGACACACATGATGGGCTGTCATTTATTAAGCCTGTCTTACCCTTTATAAAATGATGAAATACTGACCAGTGCCTTCTCAAGCAGAAAGGTCATTGCTTCTCAGGCACCGTAGGAGCTAATATCAGTGGGAGAAAGGTCAGGAAGTATAGACTGTGCATCAAACCAACACCTGCCCCTATTGGGATAGAAAGGAGAATTTGAGGAGAGCCATAGTTATGCTGCAGCTATTAAATGTGACCAACCACTTGTTCATACTGTTTCTACAATGACTCTCATTAAAAGCATTATAATTACAGGTCAATATTTACTTCATTTTTTTTTTTACATGTGGAAAACACTGATGTCCCTTACAATCAAGGGTGCTGTACAAAATGTGATGGTTGCATGAGTCTGCTGGAATAAAAATATATATTTGTAGACGTGTAAATTTTTCTTTCCTTGGAATTATATTGCAAATCGCTCTTGGTCAATGTTGTAATGATGCATCACTGTTATCCCAGGTGAAAAAATATTATACTTGAAATATACTTTTTCAAAGTATACTTTTAGTAGTTTTGGTACTAATTATGTACTTTGTGCTAATTGGCAGCGTTTTAAGTATACTAAGTGCAATAAAGTTGTTCAAAAGTAGAACTTAAGTCGTACTTAAGTGTACTTCAATTAGTGTGTATGTTAAAATGGGACTATTTTTAGTATACATAAGTGCACTATGTCTGTATGTTCAAATGGGACTACTTTTAGTGTACTTAAGTATATTTAAGTGCACAAACAACAAGTATGATTTGTTGGTATCTTAAATTTCATTATGTCACCAGTGCGTTTGAAACAAACTTTAAAAGTATTATGGTGTGTTTGAGACTATACTTGAAGTACACTTTTTAAAAGTACATTTTAAACATACTTCAAATGAAGTACACAAAGGAAAATTATACTTGTAATAAACTTTGCATACTTAAATAATATTTTTATTACACTAAAGTATACTACTTTTTCACCTGGGATGAAGTGATCATACATACCCCAATTTCAAAAAAGTTGGGACAGTATGTAAAATGCAGTATGTAAACTTCATAGGAATTAGCATATATTTACAAAAATCAATAAAGTTGATAAGGTAAAACATTAAATATCTTTTCTTTGTACTGTTTTCGATTAAATATATGTAAAAGAGAATTTACAAATCACTGCTTTCTGCTTTTAAGTGCATTTTACATACTGTCCCACATTTTTTGGAATTGGGGTTTGTACTTTTTTTTATCTTACTAAAAGTTTTCTAACAAAGTTAAAAATATTTTAATAGCATATTTGAGCATGTGGTAGGCTCCATTTTTAGAAGGGGCGGATCTCAGAAAATGTATTCAGTTGTTGTGGCCGTTTATGATGCGGTATACTTCAAGCACTCCAAGTATTGTGCATTCAATGATTGCAGTCATGTTTGTTTGATGCAAAGTGTTTCGTTTCAGATTAATTACGTTGTATGACAATCCAGTTGATTCTGAAAAAAAGGAGGAAGATGTTGAAATGGAAGACGATGAAAAAAGGCAAAACGTCCAGGATAAGGAGTTTATGGAGACATACCTTGAAACCCTTAAGGAGAGAGGTAAAATAGTTTAGTGTGACACCCTGTGCTCATAGTTGAGCTGTCTTTTCACTGGTGCGTGTCTTGAATTAATTTATTTGTGTGTCTTATAACAATGCATGGTACTGAAAATATATTGTAAAATATATTTTTAAAGTATATTATGAAATATATAAAATATAAAAGTAAAATATATTATTATATATATATTATTATTGCAGCTTTCAGATGAAAAATTAAAGAAATACATTGCTGTAAAATATACTTATTAATATATTTTCCAGAAGGTTTGTGTATTCATGGAGTATTTTTTCATATAAGGGGAGTCACCTTTTTTCTTTCAGAAAGTTATTCATACATTTCCCACTGTGTTCTAGAAACTGCTCCATCATACACTACTAAAGTAACTCTGAGTTGCCTTCTATAATGAGGTGAAGCACTTATGAGAAGACTGATGGGAAGATTGTTTTCTGAAGAGCGATGACAAAAAAAAGTGATGACATTTTACATTTAATCATTGATGTTGATTAGTTTACCATCTTGTTGAAGCAATGGAGCTTTGATTGAATTAATCCATGGTGTTGTTGTATATGTGCTTTAAAATATTATAAGAAGGGATATCAGGCAATTAGGTTGAGAAATCAATAATATCCCGAAGGTCTCCTTGTCCATCTTAACATTTTCTGGAAATGTATAAACCAGTAAACAAATGATGTGTTTCATAAGTATTGGGACAACCAAATTTGATTTGATGTACAAGGAAAATTAATTAATAATTTGAATGACAGTCAAACCATTCTTCACTATTGGTATTAGGTAATCTTGTTGATATACCCCAGGCTTCAAGCAACATCTGTCATTACATTCAACTCACAATTAAATATTGTTACACGTGGTATTTTTTATTTCTGTGAATTTTAATGGAATTAAAAAACCTTTTAGCAAGATCACCACACGTTGGGTTGTCATGCTTTGAAAAAGGCTAATGGAAAATAATGGCAATGAGGCATGACCCCATAGCTATTTTTTTTATATTTTGTGATAGCAAAGACTGTAAAAGCAGTTAATGTCCATTTGAGCCTTTCGT
The DNA here is from genome assembly GCA_029718625.1 of Synaphobranchus kaupii. Classification (NCBI taxonomy): domain Eukaryota; kingdom Metazoa; phylum Chordata; class Actinopteri; order Anguilliformes; family Synaphobranchidae; genus Synaphobranchus; species Synaphobranchus kaupii. Next base: position 50,304,269 of record CM056376.1, on the reverse strand, counting down.
TTTTTGGGAGTGCTGCTCTCCCTCTATCCTTTACCTACAAGAGTGGAACTTAACCTTAATTCCTTTTGGAGCATAGCAGTCCAATGAATTATTTTTGTTAAGCGCACCAGATATACCATGATTCTATCTTTTGCATTTATTTGAGAGTCAAAGTTAAGTACAAATGTTCAATAATGCAGGAGTTAATATTGTAGTTAGGAAGAACATTGGTAATGATTGATGTTTGGCTCTTTCTTTGCTAACTGCCCAACCAACTGTTGCAATATATTTACCTTTCCACTGAGGAACACAGAAAACAGTGAGAAAATAATAATTGTAAATTCCAACATTCTTGTAAATGCACTCCTCTCAAAATGATCTCTGTCATCTGCTTATCACGAACTTCACCTAAATCTCTGATGCTGTTAATATGTGCATATGTAAGAGTTTTTAAATGAAAAACTTTGCTTTACCTGTCAACTTTGCTTAAACTGCCTACATGGTAGAAACATGTCTTTGTTAAGAACTGTATGTGTTATAATGAGATCATTACAATGTTTATGCTCTGTTATATTTTTAAATTGTGCTTAACAGCAAGTCCATTGTTCCATTAACACCAGACACTGGAAAGGTCTGTTCTGGGTTTAGCAACACTGTGTATATGTGTATTCAAGTCATACATTGTTAAACATCAGTGTGATTGGCCAATCCACAAAATTATCATTTCATCAATGATCAGTCATTATTTCATCCTTGCCAGCCTGAGACCCATAAAATTAGATACGTGGGTGAGTTTTTTTTATTTTAATTAGGTACTACAGCTATGTGGTTTTAAAATGTAACATTTGTATTCAATGTTGACTAACAAAAATAAAACAGTTGGTTTTTTTCTTCACGACAAACACTGTTCAGCAATCACCATTGTTGGTGAAATTAGAATACCATCTGCATTTATTTGTATGCCAAACTTAACATTCATTTTGATTGACTCTATAGGCCTGAGTGTCCACTGGGTATTACCAGCTTTCAGAAATTACATTTTGTACAATTAAAAAAATACATATTACAGAAGTTTAAATGCAAAGATCCTGCTAATTTTAGTATGAAAAAAGCCTTTGCCTGTTTTACGCATGTAGCACAACTTGTTGTACTGCCTTTTCTTTAGGTTATTCAGATTATCTTGGTTGGAGGACAACTCAAATGTTCCTCAACCTCAAAAATGAAACTTTGCAGGATCTTTCAGTGATTATGCCAATAGGGACTGGTGCAGTAGACTAGATATTGTTGTTTTGATGTGACCAAAGACTTGTTGCTGTGCAAAAGTGATATGTTTGAACTTATTGGCTTTATTTTTTTAACATTTTGGATGGTTGACTGTTTGTTTACTGATTGAATGAATTTCTGCATCATAAAATTTTAACAGAAGTTAATAACAGGCCATCAGAAAGTTTGTATCACTTCATTCTGAGAATAAACTTACATTGTTCAGTACATTATAAGCTTCATTGTGTCCTATTGAGCCACTAGTGATCTGGTGTTTGATGCGGCACTTACTTTTCCTGCATATCTAATTCTTGGCTTCATGTCCAGTGCATGCATCATTAGTCTTCTCATATTGAAGATGTGTATTGGCAGAACCCCAAGTCATTGGAAACAAATTAACTGTGGTAAGTTGGCAGTAACATGGGAGAAAATGGAGCCACATTTTCAGCACTGACAACACAACTTTTCATAAGAAATATCAAAAATGACCCTTTATAATTAAGAAAAAGGACATACTGATAAAATAATAATTACATGAAGTGGGGTGAGACTTGATGTATGTTATCAATGAGACAGTACTGCATTTGCCAAGCACAAAACTGCAAGAAGTTTTCTTTCAAGAACCAACTGATTGCCACGTATAATGCTTTCACCTCCATTTCATTTTCTATAGAAGGTTCTGAGCCAAAGGCTGAGGTGTGCTTTTTACCACCGTCAAATTAAATGGCTAGCCTTCTGCCTTTATTGATATCTATGAAGACTGAACCAGACTGACAGCGGTTTTCCAAGGGAGTGGCGCCTCCTGAAACTTTTAATTAAAATACATTTCAAATATTTGTTTTCAGAATACATAACTGGTGCATAGCCATAGTCACATAAAGCTTATTAATAAGCAATAGAGAGCAACCATGGGCCTCTGGATGCAGGAGGTTGATTGGATCACCACAGACCAGAGAACTGAGGCATGTTGGAAAATTTAGGATGGCTACTTTAACATTTTGTAAGATGTGTTCACTGGCTGGCAATTAGAGCACTCATTAAGCAGCACTTCCTGTTTCTCACTTCCTAAAAGAGCTATAAATGCTGCTAGTTAGCTGGGTTCTTGCTAAGGACAAAAATAACTGTTTCCAAGGCAATTTGATTGGCTCAGGGTTTGAAATTCGCAAGCCAAAATTGCCAAATCAACAGGCCAGAAAATGCATTGGGTTTGGTGACCTCTCCTTTATTCCCAATCGTTGAAGATTAAGTGAAGTATTTAAATCCAAACGAGTATCTGTCGCACACTCCTGTTTGAAGATATTGATGAGAAAATTGCAGAAGGAAAAATATGCGACAGTTTCACAGTTTCTCACCAGTGTTTGATAGGAATGATTAATGAAGTTGAAGGAAGTCCACACAGTGGGCTAATGGTACTTTTTCCTGTAACCTCCAGATTTTGTAATAAACATAAATGCAATCAAGCTGAAATATGTTCTAATATACTCTAAGCTAATATAATCCAAGTCAGAATTTAATTAACGTTCGAGATATTACACATTGTGTGGTTGGGTGCATAAAATGGCATTGGGTAGAAATTATTGCACATTGTGTGGTTGGGTGCATAAAATGGCATTGGGTAGAAATTATTTAATTCTTCTTTATGTAAGTCTATATTCTTCTTTAAGTCTATATTCTTGTAAAAAAATTGAAGCTATGTTAGTGCAGGGCAGCCCTCTGGCTGATTCAAATTCTCAACAACAATGTGCTTATCAGTGTACCAGCTCTGAATTTATCATCCCCAATTGTGATTTGTTTTATGAAATCATACTATCAACTCCTACATACTATCAACTCCTACATACTATCAACTATCATGACTCTTCTCTGACCTTGCCACCTAGTGGTGGAAGGAGTTGTTTACAGCAGTGAACACATCAGAGTCACTGGCCAAAATAAAAATGTGAAATAAAAAATTAATCTGAATAAATGTCAAATACTGTAATGCTCATCATAAAATGGATGAGGTGTCTGGCATTGGCAGTGACTGCCTGGTATATTCACCAGTAGATTGTTAGTAGTAATAAAATCACTTGTCAACCCTGTTTCATTATTATTATTATTATTATTTTGCTATTCTGAATGATACAAATGTAATTAACTACTTAATTTTAGTGTTTCATAGACAGTAGTTTCCAACAGTGAGTGGGTCAAACATCAAGACAGAGGGTGAGATGGCTGGTATGCAATCAACATTTGCCCTTATCTTTGACCTACAAATGAATGTAAATTTTGCTCTTTTACTCACTAACTCAGTTTGGCAACTAAGACTACATTATGGCAAACTCTAAACTTTGTCAAGCTGCACTGCAAAAAATGTCTGTCTTAACTAGTGTTTTAGTGCTTTAGACTTTTCTTTCTGAAAAGTGGAAAATATTAGCTTGTTTTAAGTTACTTTTTGCTTGACAAGTGAAATTATCTTACTCCACTGGCAAATCTTGAAATGACTAAAACTATCTCACCCTACTGGCAGATAGTTTGTCTTATTTAGCAAAAAAGTCACATAAATAGGATTCTAAAGTCTAAATATAAGATTAAAATGCTTAAGATTTGGTTTTTGCAGTGTGTGTTTGTGTTGCATTTAACTGCCAGCCTAAGTTTATTGAAACAGGCAAATGAAAAACCACTAGAATGGGGCAGAGGCTCAGATGTGGTTTTGCAGACCATTAGAAGCACACAGAAGCAGAGAGAGCAAACTGAAGGACCTAGGGCTAAGTGTATACCAACCTGATTTCTTATAGCCATCGCTGAGGCTTTCCCTTCAAGGCAGTTAGATGGGTTTCTCCCCCATTTCCTATCTAGTGTTTCATGCCTGCCTGGTAATGGATTTTATTTCCCCCCTGCATGAGCAGTCAGAATTCTGAAAATGCTGCAATTTGAGTGGCTTGAAGCTGGCATTGTTTCCCAGGGCAGAATCCCATGGTAACCTGATTAGTTGTCAGATTGTTTCACTTACCTGCAAATGAGACAAATATCCACATCTGTCTATGTCCCGACTGTCGGAATTGTGCAAATATGTTGAGACCCTTTCTGTTACAAATAGTACATGTATAATGAGTATGTTAGGTGTAGTCATATTGCCTTGTTTATGCACAGTAAAATGGGGGGAATATGTATAAGAATTCTGTGCTGGAGTACACAGTAAAAAAAACAAAAATTGTGTCGCTATATATCCGTATATTCATACATAAATAACTAAATATATAAATAGATAATTTGCCAATGTGTGTTAATGATAATGAAATTGCCTGTTTATTGTTTTCCCTCAGAATTACTTATAATGTGCAGGTACATATAGTTCCCCAGAATTCACAGATCTGAAAACGTTGAAGGTATCAGTCTGCCATTTGAACTCTGTAAACTCCATTGCTCACCCTTATGTAACATTACAACGTTATTTTGGGGGCATAAACTCTCATGTGCAGCCATACATTTGTGAGGACACTGTGGGGGGAATGAAAGGGGACATTTTTAATGAAGACTATTAAATCCTCATCGTGTTTCAACCCTGACACATTGGCTGTATTTTTGCAGCCTGTGGGCCCATCTTTCACAAAATAGTCATAAAATCTCTTCCGTTTGAAAGAGATACTGCTACCCAAGGCATTGGCAGCAAACATCACTGACACAAGTGACACACACTCTGAAGAGCTTATTGCACTGACTTGTTTAGACTCCTCTATCTTTGTCAGTCGATTATCCTTGGCCTCATCCATGAAGCAGAACTTGGAAAATGGCTACCAAAGTGTTCAATTAAGTGACACTGGCTCAAGCCCTTCTCCATATCGCTCTCCTGTCAGTAATTTTCGGAGACTTCGTTGAATCGTTTTACCTGTCACAGTTACTGCCAAAGCAAGGCAAGTTCCTTAAAATGGGTAAATTGAAAAACAATATATAGACGTTTCGCCGGAGGGTATCGCGAAACCACCTCGCTGATGTCCACTGTTATCAAGTGGTTTAGAAGAAATACTTTATTTTTTATTTTATCGATAAGACTGACAGCTAATCCAGTTTAAGCCTCTGACGCCCTTCTGTTTGACATATAGGCTAGTCCTATTATCGGCCACAGTCGGGCAGTGTATCATGAAATTATACACTAAAACAGCTCAATTCTCAATGCAGTTTTACAAAACGGAATACTTCTGCCTGGGTCGTTTCAGCGGAGGCAGGACCGTAGGTGTGTCTGAGAAGAACATGCAGAGTATATTAAAATGCATTCAGCAGCAGGATGGCGTGAGAGAGCCGTGCTGGAGGAAGGCAGCAGAGCAATACGCGTAGAAGCGTGAGAGAAGGGAAGAGACTAATCTATGACATTTTTATTGGAAATGGGTTTTGCTCACAAAAAGCACACCGGAATGTTTGCACTTTTGTCCTGTATTACTTACTGCCTGAGTGGAGCATATGGAAATGGTGAGTATCAGCGTTATTCTAAAAATATTGATTCATTGCGGTTCATTCAGTGCACTGAACCATAATCGAAAAAGCTTGGAAAGTATTTCAGTATCAGGGAAATAAGTTCGCTCTTCATCAACTTAATTTCTATATCGATTAGTTATCGAACCACTTTGCGTGTCTGTAGTGGGATATATATTTTTGTACAACGTGGATACTTAGCAAAAAGTAGAGATGTATGCGCTTACTATATGAATATCTTGCCGGCGAGCCACTGTACATTGAGTTTGAACTCATGCTTTCCTGCTAGAGTCTAAATGTAGCCTATGTCTCGAACCCAGAATATTAGGAAAATCCGGGTAATCAGGACAGAAGTTGTTTAAATAGCGAATACTGTTATGGACGCTATCAGAATGTTCTCAGATGTTGACCAAAAGTAGCCTGCATGTTCTTTAGTCCCACCCTCGTAATCTTTTGTAGCCTACATGGATTTGCAGATGCAGTACGTTACCGCTGAATGTGCAGAATAGCTTACGTTGACGGTCCAGTAGTAGGCTAATAATAATAATAATAATAATAATAATGTACAAAATAATACGAAACACTTAATTAAAATGACATTCGTAAAACACCGAGTAACTATTACACATACATTTTCAGCGAATTGTTTTGCACAGAATATGAATACCGCAGGACAATATTTAGCCTACCTTCGGAGTATGATAGGTGTGGATATCATTTAACATCTTCCAAGCTGAACCATTTTATCGATATAAAGTTCCTTTAAGTAGACAATTACGACAGTAGCCTAATTGTTTTTGCCGCCCGAGTAGTTAAATCATTGATTGTCGCATTATTGAGCAAAAGGTGGTCAGGTTATTTTCAGCAGACTCGAGAATGAGCTACAGTACCATCATACCAGGATAAGTCACGGGGAATGTTACTATAATACTAATATAATACAATTTCGATGACATATGGCATAGGTCGGTGAATGTTTTTTAAGGTTCTATGCATGGTTTTGACGGTAGCCTACACAAAACCACACAAAGTCAACCTTCCTATTTCGACATTTTAGGATCAATTTGTGATGTTTCATCAATCAATAACTGGGTGCCACAAGCAGAAACATAAGTGGAAATGTTCTTGAAGAAAATAACAAATTGTTTGTTACCTTCAATGAAAAAAGAAAAAAAAAACCTGTGGCATGATTTACTGCATTGTGTTGATAAGTAAATGTTAAATAGTTTAACCATAAAACCTAATGTCTGTCCAGCAGATCAAAATGGTAGATAGCCTACTCATTTAGATATGAATTTAAATTACTATAACAAGTGAATGTCAGCAGCAAAGTAAAGTTGTGATATTATGATAGAAACCACAATATTCACTATTCATATTTTACTGGAAACCATGTCTCACTGAATATGCTATTATTGTTCATTATGGAATAATAATAAAAAACATCTTGGTACTACTCTTGAACTTAGGCATTTGCTTAATTTCATAACTCGCGTCCCCTAATAATCTGGATAATTGAAATTTGAAAGAAAATCATGAAAAAAACTGCCTGAACCAAAATTATAGATTGTTTTTCATTGTGATCACTCATATTGAGTAACACCATGATCCTAGCATTGAACCATGACCAAATTGCAGAGCACACTCTGGAAAGGATTCTAGTTCATCACAGGGCACACACGCACACACATACAGGTACAGAACAATGCAAATATGCCAATCAACCTAGAACTGACCTTGGACTGCGGGAGCAAATTCGAGCACCACGCAAAAAACCCACAATATTCAGAACATACAAAGTCAACACAGTGAGGATATCTGACCCCGAATCTAGGACCCTGGCACCGTGAAGTGATCATACTACCCACCGTGTCACCATTCCGCCCACTATTAGTGATGCAATAAACACAAAACAGCATGATAAACCATGTGACTCATGGAAGTACTCACTCACTACTGACACTTTTAGCAGATTGAATGACGTTAATCAGCCTCTCACAGGACAACATTAGCACCGAGAGCAATAATACTGGGTATAATTTTCTACTGGCAATGGGATTTGACTGAAACAGTACCATCAGCTAACATCAATGTGCTGGACCAACAATAATGAATGCAGCTGCTGGAAAAAGCATACATTAGCAGAATAAAATAAATGAGTATATTATCATTTGTTTTGGAAGTTCTACAAAAGCTTTGCCGCTGTGAAAAACTGTTTAATTTCGCAATGTAATTCTAAACAGTGTTATTGATCCTCCCCGATGCCAGCACCCACACACTCAGGATTGCAGTAATACATAAAATAAGCATTTTGTCATATTACGTACAGGCTTCTCTGGTTAGTTGAAGAATCTTAGTGAATATACAGCCAGTTAACTCTTTCAAAATATTTATGTTCGATGATTGTGGTTTGCTACCAGTTGTTTAACTGCAGTAGGTATTCAGCTAACTTGCGCAAGCATTGTAAGGTGTAAAGGAAAATAATATTCCTTTATGTAATTATTAACATGAACCAAATTGAGCAGACACGTAACATTGAAATTTGCTGCCACCAAGTGTTCCATACTCATAACTTCTCTCCTTAACACTGGATCTCCTTAAATTATTCACAACTTATTAAACCTGTACAGTGCTCATGTAGCCATTTAAGAAAAACATGTATTTATATTACTAGTCTAGATGGCTTAGAAGAGTAAAAACAATGTAACTATGAATGTGCTGTTCTCTTATCAATTCAGGTAGCTACCCTTCATTCAGATAACACAATTGAGTTTTTCAAACAAAAATTATGTTTACGCTGTAAGCACACTTTCGTTTGCAGCTCACCTTAGTTTAAAGAAGGCAGTGGGTGGGTTTGAGTCTTCCTACATCGAGGGTAAGGGGAGAACCGCCATTGATTTGAGTGATATATTGAAGATCAGCAAAACAGCACTGCAAATGTCACTGGTACCACTAAGAGTCAATTCATATATTATATAGCTATAAATATCTGCTTTGCCATTAACTGTTTGTCTAAACTTCTGGGAAGCAACAAAGAGAGTTCTAACACAACTGGTAGTATCTGACTATCCGTAGTATAGTTTCTGATTTCATTGTCACAAATTGCATGCGCTACACATGGCTCCAGTGAAGGCTCTACTGAATGTGCATTGTACTAGTTGGAATGCATCACTTGTCTTTAGCTTATTGTTTCCAACTTTCTGTTCTGCTTCTTAAGATTGTTATAAATGTGTTTGTGTCTTAACAGTTTAAGGTTTTTTACATATTGCCTTTAACAGAGAATACAGGTTCTGTGATCTCCAGATCATTTTTAACCTTTGTGGTAAGATTTAGAGTTTGGTATATACAGTTTCCCATGGAGCATATGTTGAAATACTTGAATCTCATTCAACTTTTTCATGAATCAACCTGAATCTTGTTCCAATCTAAATAGCTGTTCTTAACTTTACAGTTATTTATTGAGAGAAACAGATTTACATCAGGTTGCATTGAATTGTGTCCTCGTCACATACACTACATCCTAAAGCCGTAAGTAGTATTGTACTCGCTAACAGTAAATGCTTGCAAGTACTTGTCTTCACCTTTTACATTCAGGCCAATGTAAAATGGTGACTATCTATGCACTTCCATAGACAGCAAAATTATTGGCTGTTCTATGGTGCAACATTGCTGCTTGCTCATGGACTATAAATGCACACATTGATTCACAGAATTCATTTGAAAAGTGCATCAATTACGATTCAGCATTACCTGAAAATTTGTATTTCCTGATCCTTAAATTCCACAGACACACAGTTTTGCAGCAGGCATGACATTGGTACCCAAATGGAAGGGAAGAGATTCAAAACTCGGTGCAAACATTAGTGAGGTGATTTTTGAGTGTTTAAAAATGTGTGAAAGTTATAGATTATTTTTGCATCTGGCATCCACAATTTTAATGGGTAATGGGCTATCCTTATTTTACATTTTATTTTGATATTTACCATGGTTTTCCTGGAGTAGAACTTATAACACATACAAATTCTACTGTCACAGAAAACTATGTTAAATGTAAACATAAAGTGTAAAACAAGGATATCTTATAAATATATTATAAAACCATATCCTATATATTTAGGGAGGTTTTCGGTAGTGGACATTATTGTTAACTGATATCCACACTCTGCACTGCATGTACAAACAGGATAATGTTTGCTGGACAAAGGCATATTTATGTTAGTTAGATACCTTTAAAAGTGGGAGAATGTAACTAACATAGTAAGTGTAATTTTGTCTAGCAACCATTACCCCATAGTGCCTGTGCAGACTGTGCAGAGTATGGATTTAGGTTTGCTCTAATAATTCATTAAATGTATTAGGCTATCATTTCTGTTCATAATCACCATGGGTATTGTGGCGAAGTGAGCACCACCGCTCGTGTGCAGAGACAGTAATCAGACAGGTTTGGCTGAGAGAACACGGTTTTTATTCGCTCTCTCTGTATGGTACATTAACACTCAAACATGTGTCCTTCCGCTCTTCCCCCCGCAGATGTTCTGGCCGGCTTTTATGCACTCAGGCTCACTGTCGAACAATCAAGGCAATTGGTTAATTGATACAAACAATAATACAATCAATCGTTACCAATTGCATGATTCCCGAGAGCTGTGTCGGCTCCACAAACCGCACGCGTTCACTCTCTCTCTTGCCGGCAGCGCCTAAAACCACGCCCCCCTACCACATACCCCCACCGCCCGACTTAGGCCGGGAAGCCATCCGGCCGACGACCGACCCCCCCCCTCCTCCTCCCCCACCGGGCGAGAGAGAAAGTCCGCCACCACCATCTGCGCTCCCGGCCTATGAATCACTTTGAAATTAAAAGGCTGTAAAGCCAGATACCAACGAGTGATTCGGGCGTTAGTATCCTTCATGCGGTGAAGCCATTGGAGGGGAGCATGGTCCGAACAGAGGGTGAATGGGCGACCCAGTAGGTAATAACGGAGGGACCCGACCGCCCACCGAATGGCCAGACACTCTTTCTCGACCGTGCTGTACTTAGCTTCGCGTTGTGAAAGTTTCCTGCTAATGTACAGCACTGGTCGGTCGACCCCCTCCACCTGCTGCGTCAAAACGGCCCCCAGCCCTCTGTCCGATGCGTCTGTCTGCACATTAAAAGGGAGAGAGAAGTTAGGGGTGAACAGGAGCGGTTTCCCACAAAGAGCTTCCTTCACCCGCTCAAACGCCTGCCGGCACAATTCCGTCCACTGGACCGGATCTGAGGCACCTTTTCGAGTCAAGTCGGTTAGGGGACTGGTCAGCTCCGAGAAGGCAGGAATAAACCTTCTGTAGTAGCCAGCCAGCCCCAAAAACCTCCTCACCTCTTTTTTTGTCTTGGGTCGGAGGCAGGTCGCAATCGCTGCGGTTTTGTCCACTAGAGGCCGCACCTGTCCACTTCCCAAGTGGTACCCCAAATACCGTACCTCCGCCCGGCCAATTGCACACTTCTTTGGGTTAGCCGTGAGCCCCGCCTGTCTCAGGGACTCTAACACCGCCCCCACATGCCGCACATGCTGAGCCCAGCTGTTGCTGTGGATGATAATGTCATCCAGATAGGCTGCAGCGAAAGCAGCATGCGGACGCAGCACCCTGTCCATGAGACGTTGAAATGTGGCAGGGGCCCCGAATAACCCAAACGGAAGTGTCCGAAATTGGTACAACCCGTCCGGAGCGGAGAAAGCCGTTTTTTCCTTGGACTCTGGAGACAAGGGAATCTGCCAGTAGCCCTTGGTTAAATCCAGTGTCGAAAAAAAACGAGCTGTGCCCAGCCGATCCAAGAGTTCGTCGACCCGAGGCATTGAACCAATTTCTTTTTATGTTCCGGTAGTCTATAGGGCCGTGAACGCGCCGTCACGCCCGGGGTTGTCTCAATGTGGTGGTTTATGAGGTTAGTGCGACCTGGTAGAGGGGAAAACACATCCGCAAACCGCTTTTGCAACAAGGCAAGATCCGCTCTCTGATTCGGTAAGAGATGGCTATCCAAAAGGGGTGAGGTTTGATCGGTAGAATTTGGTACCTCAGGCCCCAGCTCATCTCTCTCCTGATCTACCGTGACCAGAGAGACCGGTACCACCTCTTTCCATGCTTTTAGAAGATTGAGGTGATAAATCTGTTTCGCCCCCTCTCTATCAGATCGCACTACCTCATAATCGACTTCCCCCACTCGTCGTGTAACCACGAAGGGTCCTTGCCACTTGGCGAGTAATTTTGTGCTGGACGTCGGGAGTAATACCAGGACTTTATCTCCCGGTGAAAATTGACGTAGCTTAGTTCCTCTATCGTAGTGCTTCTGCTGACGTTCCTGAGCCTCGAGCAAATTCTCCCGTGACAATCTACCCAGTGTATGGAGTTTTGCTCGCAGGTCCATGACGTACTGAATTTCGTTTTTACTGGGACTTGGACCCTCCTCCCAGCTTTCCTTAACTAGATCCAAGACACCCCGTGGTCGCCTACCGAACAGCAATTCAAAAGGAGAAAATCCCGTGGAGGCCTGGGGAACCTCTCGCACTGCAAACAAGAGAGGAACTAACCACTTATCCCAATTTCGGCTATCATCGTGTACGAACTTCCGAATCATAGACTTCAAAGTCCTATTAAAACGCTCCACGAGCCCATCTGTTTGCGGATGGTATACGCTGGTTTTAATAGACTGAACCCCCAATAATTCATATAATTCGCGTAATGTGCGTGACATAAACGAAGTGCCTTGATCCGTCAGAATCTCTTTCGGGATTCCGACGCGGGAGATTATCTGAAACAAAGCCTGCGCAACACTCTTAGCCGATATATTGCGTAACGGCACTGCTTCGGGATACCTAGTTGCATAATCCACCAGAACTAACACAAACCGGTATCCCTGCGTGCTTCTGTCAAATGGCCCGATGAGATCCATGCCCACTCTATCAAAAGGGATCTCAATTAACGGTAGAGGGCGCAACGGCGCTTTTGGGATGGCCGGGGAATTCACTAGCTGACAGTTTGGGCAGGACGCACACCACCGACGTACGTCCGCCCAAATGCCCGGCCAATAGAACCGGGCCATTATCCGGTTTAGTGTTTTCTCATACCCTAAATGACCAGCCATGGGGTTGTAATGAGCCGCCTGGAAAATCATTTCCCGGCGGCTTTTAGGTACCAACAACTGGGTCATCTCCTCACCTGTCTGAGTGTCACGACTCACTCTGTACAATCTGTCCTTAATGATTACAAAATATGGGTGAGAGCGTGCAGCGTCAGGGCGCACCAGCTGACCATCCACATATACGACCTGATCAAAGGCAAAGCGTAGGGTGTCGTCGCGAGACTGCGCGAGTGGGAAATCCTCCACGGGGTGGAACACCGGCACCTGGGGAGTCTCCACCGGAGGCTCTCCCGGAGCCGTCCCCCCCCCGGCAGTGTCGGGCGACCCCGCGTCACCACTGTCAACTGCACACACGTCACACTTCCCTAGCGGTCGTGATCGCACCCCCATCAGCTTCTCAGCTACCTGTTTAAACCCCGCCCAATCTGTGCCCAGAATCAGAGGGTGCGAGAGGCGGGAGCTAACCGCAGCCTCTAGAAAATGCTTTTTCTCTTTGACACGAATTTCCACTGGCACTATAGGGTACTCGTGAACATCCCCATGCACACACCTAATAGATACCCAACGTGCCGCCACCAACGCCTCTGGCCGAACCAGGCTCTGTTGTATCATGGACTGCATCGCCCCTGAGTCCAACAGGGCCCGGTGTTCACTCCCTTGCACCCTTACCGGAATGCAGTACGCCCCGTCTAGATCGGGAGCGGAGGTGGGCGGGCCGACGACACGGACCACCTGCCCCACCTCCATGAGCGGACAATCGCGGCGCAGGTGGCCCGGCTGTCCGCACCGCCAACACCCCGGTCCAGGCGTCTGAGGAGCCCCCTGTGGGCCGGACTGCACCGCCACTGAGCCTGAGTGGGGAGAAGGAGGAGAAAAAACAAAGGGATTAACACGAGGGAAGGAGGGGTTTTGGGGACGGGAAACGGGAAGGGGAAGAGCACGGGTGGTAAACTTTTTCCGGGGCGCTGGCTCCGGCTTCTGCTGCTGGGTGAAGGGGTGTTGTGCCAGGTGGTCCTCCGCCAGGGTGACGGCGACGTCCAGGTTGGTGGGCCGGTGGCACTGGACCCAGCTGGCCGTATCCGCCGGCAACCCTGCGGTGAAGCGCTCGAGGACCACCTGCTCCACGACTCCAGCTGCAGATCGTATCTCCGGCTGTAGCCAGCGCCTCGCCATGTCCGCCAGCCGCTGGGCGTACGCGAATGGCCGGTCCTCTCCCGTCAGGGTGGTCTCCCGGAAGCGACGTCGGTGGTCCTCCGGGCTGAATCCCATTCGGTCGAGGACCGCCTTCTTGAGATTTCTGAAGTCCGCCCTAGCGGCTGCCGGCAGGCCATGCGCCGCCTGTTGCGCCTCCCCTGATAAGAGGGGCAGGAGACGTACCGACCACTCTTCCAGTGGCCACCGGCACGTCTCCGCTGCCACCTCAAACGCCTCGAGGAAGGCTTGAGCGTCATCGTCCGCTGTCATCTTCGGCAGGTGGAATTTCGGGGACGAGACGCTCTGCCTTCCCCTGGAACCCCCGGCAGCAGCCAGCTGTAACAGCGCCTGTGTCTGGAGGCTAGACTGCTCCCGCAGGGCTTGCATCTGCTCGGCATGAGCAGCCGACTGTTGCACCTGCATAGCAGCTAGCCCCTCCAGCAATTTTCCCAGCGCTGTTACGGATATTGGCTGCTCCGGCTGCTCCTGCTCATCTTGGCTGTAATCCATGGTTTTTTCCCTTCTTTTCCTGTCTTCTGCACTATTTCGCTTTGTTCCCCGTACGGGCCACCACTGTGGCGAAGTGAGCACCACCGCTCGTGTGCAGAGACAGTAATCAGACAGGTTTGGCTGAGAGAACACGGTTTTTATTCGCTCTCTCTGTATGGTACATTAACACTCAAACATGTGTCCTTCCGCTCTTCCCCCCGCAGATGTTCTGGCCGGCTTTTATGCACTCAGGCTCACTGTCGAACAATCAAGGCAATTGGTTAATTGATACAAACAATAATACAATCAATCGTTACCAATTGCATGATTCCCGAGAGCTGTGTCGGCTCCACAAACCGCACGCGTTCACTCTCTCTCTTGCCGGCAGCGCCTAAAACCACGCCCCCCTACCACAGGTATTTATCAATTTTTTCTGTAAAACTGTGTAGAATAACAATCATTGTACAGTAATTTGTTTCACTGTACAATACACTAACTACTGTATTGAGTTGAAAGCTGTGTTAAAACAAACACACCTTTATTCAATTGTTATTTTAATAAAATATGCTTGTAACTGATGAATACATTTTCTCTATACAAACTCATTCATTCCATTTATTCAATGACAAATCGAAAACTGATGCTATTCTTTCAAAGCAGATTGCACTGTATTTAGAATGGTAACAGTTGCAAGATGTTAGTCTGTCATCATAGCTAAAGGTCCACATCGCTGGTTTATTTTTCCATCTTGAATAGCAACTTGAACTGCAAAGCGCAAGTATTTCCAATTTCCAAGCAGCAATATTGAATATCTGGTCATTTATACTCTTGCTAGTTAAATACCTTGCGAGTATCTTGATTGAAAATACAATCAGTGACACTCACAAATGTGATAAATTCTCATCTTGTCGTACTGAAGAATTTAATAATGCTACCTGCCATCATCTGACAAAACTTTCAAGAATGCAGGATTTAATATTTAATAGAAAAATCTATTATTTAAATATTGCAATATTGACTTTGTTATTAGGAACCAGGGACTGCCTCAGAAAATGTGTTTTCATTAAAGTATTGAATATAACATGTTTGAGTCACTACATAGGCTACATGTGGCTGAGTTTACATATTGTACGTCCTTTCTTGTGAAAAAAAGTAAATTGCAATCCAGATCTATTTACAATCTATCCGAAAGTGGTTGTTTGGTGTTAAAAAACATGGTAAAAATGGTACCATGCTACAATGGTGTTCAATAACAATATTAATACAATATTATACAAACTTATTTGCCTTGACCTAACAAAGTTTCAACAATGTTCTGGATAGTTGAGCAGGAGTCACAAGGTTGGTGACAAATTGATGCATACTTCAGTTGAATAAGAACCAGGACTGCAGGACTGTTTCACAAATGCAACAAGTAATGCCACCTTATTGGAAGGGGACACTGTACAATCATCCAGAGATGTTGAGAGATCTTGGAAAATAAAGGCTTTGGGTGGTGTATTGAGCAGGGCCCCGTTTCCCAAAAGGATCTTAGATAAAGATAATCTTAGGCTATTTTGTTTTTATATTACTTTCATTGCTAGTTTGTTTTTTATCATTTGTTTGTTGTCTGTCTTTCTCAATTTTTATAATTTTTTTTATCAGTTTTATGTAATGTCAGTCAATTGTAATAATTTTAATCATAAAATGAATAAAGCACAAACACAAAACACTCGAAGATGATCTTATCTCGAAGATGCTTCTGGGAAATGGGGCCCAGGTCTGTTGTGCTAGGTGTGGTCACTGGGCATGGTGATGATTGAATAAGAACACACAGAAAGACTCTAAATTGATGGTTTTATTAAAAATGTATGGATGAGCCAACAATATCAACCAAATTGACAAACATATGCATACACTTGGTTGCTGTATACGTGCAATTTGGAGAGATATTGGAGGTTACCACATAGGTCCCTATGCCTTTAATAAGAGGCCTGACAAAAACAAAAAACAACGTGCAAGTCAGTCGGCCACTGCTTTCCATGTTTCTGAAGGTCTCCGAGGCTTTGGGAAACAGCAGGAAGCTTTGCCAGTGGATCAGCCTCACAGTTTGAGTTTTTTATTCCCACTTGGGTTTGTTTTTACACCATTAGCTTTTTGGGGGTTCAGGCCTGGTATTTTCCCCCAATTTTCCTTCTGTTCTCTGTACAACCTCTTTGTGACAGTTCTCTCTAAAGAACGCTGTACAAATAAAATGTAAAAATTTAAAATTGACAGCCCCATGTGATCATCCTGCTCTCTTCGCAGAATCACAGTCTGTCTGAGTTGGAGATTATGGTTTCACATTAACCCTCATATTATGTTGACCCAATGCAATGTCTGACGTTTCTTAAAAACCAATTAACCTTATTTTTTCATCTTCACACTATATGACTTTCCCTAATTTGTCGGGATTAAATAGTAAAACATGGACTAAACATAATGCTATGTTCTATTTCATACCGGTCAACACGCCACGGTATGGGTCATCCTCGCCGAGAGGAGGAGCTGCTAGGAGACTGTTTATCAAATTAACCACCACTACGGGCGGAACCACGTCAGTGTTTGTTTAGTTTGTGACTGTGTTTGTTTAGTTTGCGATAAAGTAGTTCCGGGGCAGGTGTTCGGGCTGCCTGCAGAGGCTGCCTTGGAGCAGTCACGCAGGGCGAGAGAGATGTTGGGGGCAGTAGGACGTAGTGTTGTGTCGTTCGCGAACGATTCGTTCAAAAGAACGAATCTTTTGGGTGAACGAACTGAACTGAATCACTTACTGAAAAGATCCGTTCATTTCTCAGTTCAGTTCAGTTCACGAACGGATCTGATCAGCAGCGAGCGTGCACCGTGCAGGGAGGGGGAGGGACTGCCGCGAGCGAACGTGATTCGTCCCTTGCGAACCAGGGGCCGGTTGCACCAGCTATACGTAAGTTCAAACGTAGGCTAGTTATAACGTAAGTGTTTACTAAATTAAGGTTTACACATTACTAAATAAAAATGGGTTGCACCACACAAACTAGTTTGTACGTTGAGCTTAGTAGCTACTAAATATTTACACCTACCCCTAGGTATAAAAAAAATACACAAACTGTAACCGTCTGTTCATCTAATTGGCTACCTCCGCCGTTTCTTCAGCAAACACTGTAAAAATAGTTGACGCGTGGAAAACGTTCAGTTTCAAAACAAAGTTCTTTATAGTTCAAAAGAGAGGCAAACAGAACAGTCCCGTAACTTAGGCTAAGTTTCCATATATTTTCAAAGCACATAATGGCTGTAACATAAATAAATAGGCTAAACAAACAAATAAGGATATTTTGAATTTTATTCGTAAAAACATAAACATGCACACATTGTAATTCTGTTCAATGTTCTATTTTTTTCCCATGGAATGCAAAATAAGTAGCCTGTTAAACTCAATGCAAGTTGATTTCCGTGTTTACATTGTAGCTTATTGATTGATTGGTTATGGATTTGTTATCGTCATGATAAAGCGACAATGTTTACCTTAGTATAGAACTAAGCATTACTTAGTTTTCACTAGCTAAGACATTACTTACGTATTGGTGGTGCAACCGAATTTAGTAAAGCGATAGTTTGAAACTAACTAGTAGCAACTAAGGACCTAGTAAATACTTTACGCGCAAACTTAGTCACAAACTTACGTATGACCGGTGCAACCCAGCCCAGTTCTGCTGTGCTGAACGAATCATTCGCATTTGCTTCTTCCTATTCCATTTCGGACGTATTGTTGTATATATTGTATTGTATAGCCGAAATGAGTACCGTGTTTGCGTGTTGTATACTAGAAAGTTTTTTTTTCTTTTTTTTCTCTAATTTGTTTCCTAAATTGTTCGAAATAAAGTTTATATTAAAAAAAAAAATTCACGGGCGGGCGGGGCGCCGAGCGAGGCAGCGAGCGTGCAGAGTGGACTGATTCGTTCACTGCGTGACGTGACGTGATCCTGAGTGATAATCAGCAGCTCAAACTGCCAGAATCAGGCCCAGCAAGTTAAGACTTAAAAGTCACTGAAAACCAGCGTTCACCTCCAATATTGATATTCAACGAGGAAACTTTTAAAATATCAAGATTTGTAAACGGAGTTTGGCGCATTTGTCAAAGCGACAGCACTTCCGCATGAACTGTTCGGCCGTCAGTTCACTGAGTGAACGAACTGTGACGCAACGGTGCAAGTTCAGTGATCCGTTCACTGAAGCTACTAGACACAGTGAGTTAACGTGGCGTGATCCTGAGTGATAATCAGCGGCTCAAACTGCCAGAATCAGGCCCAGCAAGTTAAGACTTAAAAGTCATTGAAAACCAGCGTTCACCTCCAATATTGATATTCAACGAGGAAACTTTTAAAATATCAAGATTTGTAAACGGAGTTTGGCGCATTTGTCAAAGCGACAGCACTTCCGCATGAACTGTTCGGCCGTCAGTTCACTGAGTGAACGAACTGTGACGCAAAGGTGCAAGTTCGTTCACTCAGTGAACTGACGGCCCGAACAGTTCACTGAGTGAACGAACTGTGACGCAACGGTGCAAGTTCAGTGATCCGTTCACTGAAGCTACTAGACACAGTGAGTTAACGTGACGTGATCCTGAGTGATAATCAGCGGCTCAAACTGCCAGAATCAGGCCCAGCCAGTTAAGACTTAAAAGTCATTGAAAACCAGCGTTCACCTCCAATATTGATATTCAACGAGGAAACTTTTAAAATATCAAGATTTGTAAACGGAGTTTGGCGCATTTGTCAAAGCGACAGCACTTCCGCATGAACTGTTCGGCCGTCAGTTCACTGAGTGAACGAACTGTGACGCAACGGTGCAAGTTCGTTCACTCAGTGAACTGACGGCCGAACAGTTCACTGAGTGAACGAACTGTGACGCAACGGTGCAAGTTCAGTGATCCGTTCACTGAAGCTACTAGACACAGTGAGTTAACGTGACGTGATCCTGAGTGATAATCAGCGGCTCAAACTGCCAGAATCAGGCCCAGCCAGTTAAGACTTAAAAGTCATTGAAAACCAGCGTTCACCTCCAATATTGATATTCAACGAGGAAACTTTTAAAATATCAAGATTTGTAAACGGAGTTTGGCGCATTTGTCAAAGCGACAGCACTTCCGCATGAACTGTTCGGCCGTCAGTTCACTGAGTGAGTCGGACTACGCAGTACGCAGTCGGAGCTCCGCCCAAGCACTGAACGATTCGGTGAACGAATCTTTTGAACGAATCTTTTTAATGAACTGATTCTAGTGATTCGTGTCACTGAAGTGAACTGTTTTGCCCATCACTAGTAGGACGGGCTCCAGCCCCGCGGCCCCAAACTCCCCCAGCCTCAGGCCCCACCCCCACTGGGGTGCACAGGGCCTTTCAGGGGCCTTCATCCGACTTCCCGGAGCCGAGGCCCCGGCATTCTCAGCAGGACGGGGCGCGGTTCCAAAAACCCCCCTGTAAGTCAGCTTCCCGAGGCCGGTCCCGTCGCTGACGGTTACCAGCCTCCGGCACCGCGTTTTTCCCCTCTTCATCTCGCAAAGTGGCGCCTATGTACCCGATGTCCTTGGGTGCTCAGCACTTTGGAGTCAGGGTACAGGCTCCAATTCAACACCAGGCCCCCCGGCTTTTGCGGGGTTATTCCTACTCGGGTGAGAGACGGGGCTGCTGCGCGAGCTCTCTCCAACGAGATTCTGGTGTTGCTAGAGAAGGGAGTAATAACACCCCTGCCCTCGGTGGCAGCGGGATGGGGGTTTTATTCAGCCTATTTTCTGGCTCCCAAGAAGGATGGGGGCTTCCGCCCCATCTTAGACCTGAGAGGGCTCAACCGCTTTTTAAAGCACCTGCCCTTCCGCATGCTCCGCCTCGCCAGTCTCCTCCTTCAGGTGAGAGATGGCGATTGGTTCACCTCTGTGGATCTGAAGGATGCGTACTTCCATATCCCCATACACCGGGATCACCGGAAGTACCTTCGCTTTTTCTTCAAGGGCACAGGGTACGAGTACTCGGTCCCTTCCCTTTGGCCTAGCCCTGGCCCCACGCACTTTTACGAAGTGCATGGACGCCGCGCTGATCCCACTCCGTCGCCAAGGTATTCGCATTGCAAACTACCTGGACGACTGGCTAATCTGTGCTCCGTCAGTGGAGCGAGCGAGAGAGGATACAAGGTTGGTACTGGCCCACTTGGCCAGCTTGGGCCTGACCCTGAACAGGGAAAAGAGCCACCTCACCCCCTCCAGAGAGAGGGTTTTCCTGGGCCTGGTTTTGAACTTGGGGTCCATGCGGGCCTCTCTAACCCCAGAGAGGCAACAGGTTTTGATGAAGAGTCTGTCCCATTTTGCCGCAGGGCGGCAGGTGACAGTAAGACATTGCCGGAGGCTGCTCGGCCTGATGGCCTCAGACGCCCAGGTTGTGCCACTTGCTGTCCAGGGGTGGCCCAAGACCGGGGGAATGGCGCCTGCACCCAGATATCGTGCAGTCCATTTGGTCCCGCTTCGGGGAGGCACAGGTGGACCTCTTTGCATCCAGGGAGAATGCTCATTGCCCCCTGTGGTACTCAATGGTGGGCACGGCGGGGACATTGGGCGTGGACGCGCTGGCACACCAGTGGCCTCCAGCCCTGCTCTATGCTTTTCCCCCCTTGCCTCTCCTGCCCACAGTTTTGGCAAGGATCAGGAACTCAGGGGCACAGGTTCTGCTGATTGCCCCCAACTGGCCCCAGCAGAGATGGATGACGGACCTAAGGGAGTCGCTACAGGGCACCCCCTGGCGCCTCCCAACCAGGGCGGATATGCTGTCGCAGGCCCAGGGCCTGCTGTGGCATCCGAACCCAGAGTTTTTCAACCTGCATGTTTGGCCCGTGGGCGGAGGTGCCCGCAGGGCCTAGAGTCAGCAGTGCTGGAGACACTTCAGGCATCTAAGGCCCCCTCCACGAGGGCGCTGTACGCCGGGAAGTGGGGCAGGTTCAGCCGCTGGTGCCAAACGAACGGGTCTAGCCCGACCCGGTGTGACGTATCAGTCGTTTTGGCGTTTCTCCAGTCCCTCTTTGAAGAAGGTCTGGCAGAATCCACGCTAAGGGGTTATCTGGCGGCCATTTAGGACTGCCATGACCGTATCGAGGGCCGGACAGTGGGAGCTCACCCTCTCGCCAGCCAATTCCTCCGAGGAGCCAGGCGGCTTCGGCCGCCTAGATCTAACGCAGTCCCTTCATGGGACCTGCAGCCGGTCTTGAATGCCCTCACTGAGCCGCGGTTCGAGCCCCTGGATGGGCTCAGCCTAAAGCTCCTCTCTTTTAAGACGGCCTTCCTGCTCGCTATCGCCTCCGCGAGGCGTGTGAGCGAGCTGCACGCACTGTCGATACACCCAGCCTGTATGCGGTTGGGGGACAGTAGCTCTCTGCGCCCCAACCCCGCGTTTCGGCCTAAGGTCCTCTCGCGGTCATACGTCTCTCGGCCAATCGTGTTGGAGGCTTTTCATCCTCCTCCCCATGAGACCCCTGAAGAGGCCAGACTGCACTCACTGTGCCCTGTCCGGGCCCTGCGGTCTTACATCTCCCGCACAAGTGCGGTTAAGAGAACCAATAACCTGTTTGTGGGTTATGGAGGGGCTACGCAGGGGCTTACCCTGTCTAAACAGCGCTCTGGCCCACTGGATCATAGAGACAATTTCCACGGCTTACAGCAGCTCTGACGTGCCCCCTCCCTCAGGCGTGGTAGCTCACTCCACTCGGGGTGTAGCTACCTCCTGGGCCTTACTACGTGGCGCCCCACTCGCTGACGTTTTGTTGCAGCGGCGGGCTGGGCCTCGTCACTCACTTTCGCCAGGTTTTATGACCTGGACGTAGTGTCATCAGCATCGGTTGCCTCCTCTGTCCTCGGGGCAGCGGAGCAACCTCATATGTAAATTAGTGATGATTCAGGGTTTTTATCACCCGGTGGTTATGTTCCACGTTTCTCACTTGAGCTTGCTCTTCTGGGTAGAACAGCAGCCAATGGTGTATTTTTATTTGACGGATCCGCACTCATGCTATGACCCTGCGGTCCTGGTTACCCCACTACATCCCCCGCCTGACTTTATTTGGTACTCTGTGACCCATACTGTGGCGTGTTGACCGGTATGAAATAGAACGTACGGTTACGGATGTAACCCTGGTTCTATGAATACGGTCAACACGCCACGTTGCGTGGTCAGGCGGGGGAACCTTGCGCCCTCAGGACGGCAAGTGCCCTCAAGTCGGCAAAAGAGGTCGGGCGGCGTACAAGCGCCATATTTATGGCGTGACGTGGTTCCGCCCGTAGTGGTGGTTAATTTGATAAACAGTCTCCTAGCAGCTCCTCCTCTCGCGAGGATGACCCATACCGTGGCGTGTTGACCGTATACATAGAACCAGGGTTACATCCGTAACCCGTACGTTTTCAAAGGTTCTGTAACCAACAAAGTTGTTGTGTGGGGTCTTTTGTGGGGTAGCTGTACAAGAAAAAATACAACTTTTTTATATTTTTTATCTCAGATTTTTTATGGGTGATTTTGGTGGCACTTTCCCATGCAGTTTTTTAACTTCACAAACTTTCACTCACCTCAGAGTCTAAATTGAGATGTTTTCATCGCAGATTATTTTTTAACATTTTAGGGTGTAAAATGGTGGTCAATTGGGAGACACACAGAAAGTGTATGTTTCTATTTTTTGTCAGTTTAAACTTTAGGGCTCAATTTGACCCCAAACATAAAAGGCTTCATAAAATGTCAACATAATACGAGGGTTAAGATAAAGATTTCACCTAGACATGACATTTTTGGGGACGACAGAAGCAGCATGAAGCCAAAACAAATTAAGGAAACTTCAGGAGGTAAAGTACCTTTCAAAATGCATGGGAGATCATGGATCTCTTCTCCAGAAAAAAAAACTGCTGTTGGAAATAGGCCAATCAACTTTTGAGATACTTGTGTTGAACTTTAAAGTGAAAAGGAAAATACAGCTACGGCTTCTGAGTGTTGTCCACTGTTTGTCAATACAGAAAAAACACACACACAACATCATGGTATGTGTGGTACTATACATTGGTGAGATAGAGTTAAAACTACACATATGATACCAGCAAGTATTATCCACCAAAGGGACATTTTCGTTTAAAGAAAAGACATTCAAAAGAATAGTCAGCCATTTGAATATGTTGCATGCTTTGTTGTGGTAGAGCAACCTCATTAGTACGTAGACACAAAGGAAAGCACAGCTGGAATGTAAAGTCTCCCGTCTGTGCATGTGCAATATTTCATTGCATTGTTAAGTGTCAAGTCCAGACAGGAAAAATAACCGTCTGAGGACCTCAAGGCTGCATTTATGACAATTGTTAGAATAGTCACTTGCACAAGAAGTAAATCAGCTGTCATGCAGCCCTTTGTGGTGTCGTGAAAATGAAGCACTCTCGACTCTCCTCTTGCGTTCTGTGGTGCCCGTCTTTGATGTGATGTACGTTATGTGAAGAGGACTAAAGAGTGCTTTGTTGAAGTTGAAGACAAAATCGAAGAGAAACCACAAAATCCCATTTAATCAGTTCGAGTCACTGATCTACATTTAAGATATGTTATGCCTTTTACGACGTGACAAATCAGCGGCTCCGGGGGTCTGACAGGAACATTCTACAGTGCTAGGAGACCATTATTTAGCTTGCCAAGCTTCCTTATCGAATCAGCGAGCTTGAAAAAGTTGACCTTTCTCAGTTTCCCTGGCTGTCAAAGCTATTGGAGGGCAAGAATGCTTAAGCTTTTTGTCGGGTGTTTGTGAGTCACAAGAAAGCTCTCACAGAGGTGCTCAAATTCATGTTTTCATAAGGTGACAGCTTATCAGCGACTGAATGGATTTTATTCTTATCTTATGTTTAATACCTTAATGGTGAGTGTGCACCTCCAGATCAGCATCTGTGCGGTATTACCATCGGGATCACAGGCAGTTTTTTTTTTTTTACTTGTCCTATCACCAATCATTACTCCCACACTGTTGCCTTTTCAGAACAGTTGATTATTAAAAAGATGATTTGGTTGTTGCAAACATCAGTTCCTGACCATCATTAGCTCACACGTGGGATGTCTACAAGCCTTTAGCTTTTGCTATGTTGAAAATTATTATTTATTGAATTGCTTAATATTGTGAAATAAATATTTTGGACTAGCACTGCGATAACGCATAATTTTATTAATTACTGTAATGCTTTATGGCGTGACAATATTGCTATCGGTGGGTGAAATACATGTATTATACTGTGTGAATCTCAGAGCCTTTGGCTGAAAATGGTTGGGGACCAGTTAATTGGAGAGTACTAAAGGTGTTTTCCTAATCAATGGAAATTTAATCAAATCTGCGTTAAATGAATGTAACAAATAAAAGGCAGTGTTATTTCAGATTGAAATAAAACAAAAATCCATAACAAATAAAAAATGATTCATTGAAACCATGAATAACTTGAGCTGTGGGAAATACTGTGCTTTAAGGCAGGTGCCTTGTCTGTGTAATAAAATGTAGCTACACAATAACAGTGTAGCAATGCCTGTTTTTTGTGCCTTGCTAAACTGGTCATATTCCAGTCTTGATGTGGAATACAACATGCAGGCTTTGAACGTGCATGTTATGTGATACGCCTTACCATTAACCCCCAAGCATAACCCTACACGTGAAACTTTATCCTAAACCCAGCCATTTCGCTAGCCGTGTAAAATGTGGCATGTCAGTGCAGCCAGCGTAACGTTGCTTGCAGTTAACAGTATGTGCTTTGTAGCCTGAGCTTAACTCTATAAACATGCTTAAAAATCCATGTTTAGGATCCCAGGGGGAACAATACACTTCAACTGCATCAGACTCCATCAGCTATAATAAGCTATGAAGGTACAATTAAATCTAGCACTGTCATTCCATGTGCGATATGCAATAACTAAACTAGTTTTCTGTATCATTTTATTTTTAATGTTTTAATGTTTTCACCCATCCAATATTATATCATGTATGCTTAATCACCATTTTTTGTATGTCATGGGCTTACCAGCTATGAATTCATTCACTCAGTTTGAACGTGTGTGCTGTCACTGCTGTGGCTCACCTCGGTTTGCAGATTTTGCCTGAATTCAATCAATTTGGACTCATTATTATATACAGTGTTTATTTTTCCTTCATAATCATAATTCATTGAGTGCCGTGATTAACAAAAATGTGTTTGCAGTTTCATTGCATTTATCTGTTTATCACATTTTTGGACAAATGTTGATTGAATCATTGAAGCATGTTCATGCATTAAAGGATTGTAGATTATAGTTTTATGAGCAATGCAGAATAACAACTTAATTTAAAGTTGTCTGGCACACAGGGAACAGAAATTCTTACACAAACCCAGTCTGACTGTGATACTTTGTGGAAAATGCACTCGTATCATTCAAATTAGGTAAAAAAAAAAATAATTGTTACGACTTTATTTTTATTCATAGCTGTTCTCTCCCTCTTCTGTGGCTAGGGCAATCCAGATAGCAGAACCATTGGACTAAATGACACTAAATCTCGATTAAGTTGGGAAAATTAAGCGTTGAATTCATGATGAGGTTATTTTAGTTCAGCTCCGCTGCAGCAAAGTTGCTATCTGCTGCTCCTGAAATGCTGTTCGGTCTGTAGGCTTCCGTTAGCTTTTTTCCAGCCATGCACAGATAACCACCAGATTCAATTTATCTTCATCGTGATTGTGCCAAATTAGTATCCCCTCCCTAGTTCTGGGACTATTATTGGTTCAAAGACAGCAGCAAAAGCAGCTCGATTATAGCACTCCAGGACAGGCCTAACCAGCCTTAATCAGGGGGCCCACTTAAATTTTTTATTTTTTTTTATTTCTTCAATAGACTTAGCTACTTACACTACTGTGAACAAGAGCCAGACTTGACCCCCTTCCTCTGCTCTGCCATATCTGGCCTCTCACTCGCTAATCCGCGAAAGTTGTTCTACAGTAGACAGGAATGTCCATGAGGGGCGTGTTAACCCTTGTTGCACGTTGCCCTCCTCTATGTCTTGATCTGGAAATGGGCAGGGCGCTCCCGAGTGGCTAAAAGTGCGTGCCACAAGTTCAGGCTGGGCCGCTGTGCTTGAGGCATCACGTCGTTAGCCGACTATAACCAGCGGGGAACCCACCGTAGCGAGATACTGCTGGCTGTGTCCCACTCTGGCTTTCAGCAGTTCCTCAAGTTTCCACTGCATTCACAGTGTTCATATCCCAGGGGAAGTGCCAGGCAACCATACGCCTTCAGTTGTCATCAGTAAGATTAATGCCCGTCTTCAAGTTGAATGAACTCTCTTCTGAAGAACTGTGTGCCCTGTATCTTAAATATAGTCACTGGCGTATGGGGCAAGTCTATCAGACGATGCCTGTGCGGCTGGCGCAGTGTCGACTCAAGAGGGCACTATTGTTGAGTTCAAATTAGGGAGAGGGGAGAAAATAGAAACTTTAATTTTAAAAACTATTATATTTAAAAATAAATGTTACTCTGAGAAATTATGTTTGTACACTAAGTTAAATACCAATAAATAAACTTATTTAGAGGTTGCAATTTTGCTGCTCTTGATTTAGATTTCCCAAATTATAATTTACTCTGATATGTGATCGAAATAATTTTTGTGGGTATTGTTTGGGTGATTGTAAATAGGACATCCTTAGTAATGAGAATCTCCTTGGGTCAACCTGTACAGTTTTTTTAACAGTTTTATTGCTACAGTCCCTTTAAAGATTCAAATCTCCTTAGGAACCTCTGAAAAACATATGAAAAGAGCATGGCTGTTCCAGGATGCAACTGCCGAGTGTGTGTAATAGCCTGTAGGATACTTCCTGTAAACTGGTAATGTGAGACATAGAATGCAAAAGAGTTGATTGATTGTTTGTTCTCCCCACATATGTTTGGAGCTTAATGTGTGGGCCTACAATTTGTCCAAATTATGTTATTTAAGTGAATAAAAGCACATTTGTTATCCGAGATAAATATTCCAAAAAAAATAAAACATGCTGACATCTACCTGAAACAGAACTTTTGCCACAGGAAAACAGCTCTGGAAATGCAAACGTGGCATATTAGTTTGCAGTTTATCACTACACAATGATTTTCATGTCAGTGCAAGTTCATTGCTTTGCTATTATGTTAGAAAACCAGAAATTGTTAATGAGTTGTTAATTTGATTTTAATTTCAACACAATGTGTAAGTAGCTGATATATCAAAATAGTCTGTTATGTGGCATAAACAACTACTTAATTTACACTCCATTATGTGTTCTGTTGACACTGATGAATTACATTTTTTTTGAATTAACACAGGAAACATTTCAGGTCTCAGAATTATATTATGGGGCTGTCACATTTATTTACTAAAGATGGAAAAGAATCTATCAACTGACGGTAGGAGGTTTGTGTTTGTAGCTATGTGCATTAGTATGTAATAATATTGACTGATAGTGGTGCAAAGGGCTCTTTTAAACTGACCACAAAGCTTTTAGACCTATTTGCATTACACAACACACACTTTTTTTTTTTTTTTTTTTTGCATGTTCATCTCTGTTAATTCCTGGCATGCAGTTGTCAGGTAGACAACTGCATGCCCTTTCAACATGTGTTCCCCTGGCAAGCTATTCTTAGATATCAGGATAATTTTGAGCATCTGAGATGATTTTCAAGTGGATATGGTTTTCTTTGGCCATTTTATATTAGGTTAGAGCTTTATTTGTCCTCAAGATGAGATTTTCAGTATGTTAGGAACACAGGTAGAAACACAGGTATATCTATACATGACATACACACATTGGCATAACAATTTATCGTTATCATACATAACAGCAGTCCAGTTATGAACCCATGGGTACCATTGAGGGTGGTGATGGCATAGGGGACAAAGCTTTTTTTTTTTTAGATTGGCAAATTTACAAAACGGTATCTATGACCAGTTGCAATAGCTCAAAACAGTCAAAGAGGGGGTGTGACAGGAGATACTGGTAGCTTTCCTTTTAACTGTTGCCTTATAGAGGTCTTGTATATTTGGGTTGGGAAGACCTTTTTTTTTTGTGACTGTGTGGAATTCTCAGGGGAAGGTTTTTATTTTGGGTAGTAAGCGGTGAGAAGAAACATATGAGTCCATGGAGCAAAACAGGTTCAATGATGCTGCAGTATAGTAATAACAGGGGATAGGGCTGGAAATTGAGGGAGCACGGTTCGCGGATGAGAAATAGTCTTTGTTGGCAGCATTTATGTATGTCAGTGGTGTGTTGGTTGAAAATGAGTTTGTTGTCCAGTGTGATGCGTAGGTATCTGGGCACAGACTGACCTATAGGTGACCCTGGAATGAAACATAGAGTAATATTGCCGGTGGCTACAGGCAGATTCCAAGTATGCATATGTATGTATCATGTACTCAACATACCTCAACATACTGACATCTGATCAGTCACAAATGTCAGCAATAAATGGAAACATGTTACTTATGCACTTGTAAACACATATACTTGCCTGCAGATCAATGGGTAATATGTACAGTAATGGGCAATTATAGTGATGTTCAGGTGCTTTTTTGGTGGAATGTGCTATAGTACTTATTGTGATGTATTGATATCACCTCAGTAGGAACGATGTTTTAAAAGACATTTATGCTATGGTATTAGAATGGTGGCATTGAACTCCCGTTGTTTTTTTCTTGCACGTATCAATTCAGTTACTTGAATTAGATTGTGGCAGGTTTTTAATAGGCATATTTGTTAATAGATTCTATTCACAAGTAGTTGAGCTTTTTGACACAAGTTTCATTGACTTGGTGTGGATCACAGCCAAGGTAACAGTTGCCTGAGAGTTCTCAGTGAAAATTGTATTGAGACATCTTTATATTGCTGAAGGATTGATAGGTGCATGAAAGGAATTTACTGTTACTCATATTCCTGAATATGGGTAAAGTAATATAGCCTAATTACCTGCAGGGAGGCTGAGAAAGACACTTTGATTGGTTCATGCTTTTCATTCCTTTCTTGCAATCAAAAAAACACTTGAAATTTAAAGCGAAAGATGGACATTTTGAATAATTATATTTATTATATTATATTTTCATTTGTTTGAAAGTGAAGTAGATTTAGCGAGAGAAGCATTTATAATCAGGGGAAAGGGTATAGAGGAGAGAGGAGACAGCCAGTGTGCAAATTTCACAGAGTGAGTGTTTTGAAGCCAGAGCAGAAGATGAGGACTGATGTACTGTATATATCATAAATAATTTTGAAACTTTAACTATTTTCTTGCATGAAAAATGTTCCATTCAGGCCACTGTGTTCCTTAATGTGGAGGTGATTTAAAGCAAATAAGCATGAATGCTGCCTTGAATTTTCCACATAATGATGGATGTTCTTATTCACACCAATCCTGCATACACAGTGGCTGTTTTCTCTCTTGATGCTTTGGGTGAAGACTGCTCATGGACAATGGTCTGTGGTTATTTGTATTGCATTATATTTTATCTTCTATGAGGAAGGCCAAGAAAATGTTGTCCCAATATGATTGTTTGATTAAATGTGAGATTATGATGCATGCAGGAGTGTTGGTCGAGTTCTTACAACAATATTGTACAGTTGGACCCATAATAATACTAATGGATAATATACCATGAAAATAGTCATGCAAATTTTGTGTAAAAGAACAGCATGGCCCTTGTTTTATTGATACAATATCCAGGCATTGTTGATGCAAACACATTGTTGCAAAAATTTAAAAACCGCCAGCCACTATTGAATTCTTGATGTACTTTCAATCCGTGTGTCAGTGTTTTTTCAGTATTTAACTTCTCATGAAGATTTAACTTTTCATGAAGATACGTATATACAATACTATATTTATAACAAGTCTCATGTTTTAAGTACTGAAACCACACAGCACAAAAACACACATACACTCACTCACTCACTCACTCACTCACACACACACACACACACACACACACACACACACACACACACACACACATGCAAACACACACACACGCACGCACGCACGCACGCACGCACGCACACACACACACACACACACACACACACACACACACACACTTCTGGAATATACATGTACACATTAACAACAAAAACAGCTCTGAGGCTGAGAAAACACAATACTTACATAAAATAAAATCCTCTGAATGAGCCAATTGTTTTTTGTTTTCAGTCCCATGGACAGCTCTGTAATTTCAGCCAACTGAACAGCAATTCCAACCAAAACAGAACAATGAAAGAACAAGATAATTTACTTGAGTGAAAAATTATCCGTAATATTGCATACTTCCCTTCCAACATTGACAGTTACTTAAAATGAATGGTTAGAGGCACATGAAAGCTTCTCCTGCATAGTTACTAAAATATACATTTTGACCTTTATTCAGCCGAACAGCATTTACATTTTAGTCATTTGGCAGACGCTCTTATCCAGAGCGACGTACATTAGTGCATTTTCAAACTAGGAACAAGTGCGTTGAAACAACCCTAAAAGGTAAATACGATTTCAAACACCAGGCGTAGTCAGTACGATGTTTTTTTTTTATTTGGGGGGGGGGGGGGGGGGGGGGGGGGTGGGGAACCACACAATATCGATCAGCAATGTGCTCAATCCTTTAAATTGTTCAAGAAACTAAAAAGTTATTTTTACCTCAGTGGAAAAGTAATATTTTTCTAAATAAACAATATTAACAAGTCTTGTTGATTTCCCAGTGATGAATGAAGAGCATATTATACTTTATAATGGAAGAACATTTATTAATTTACATTACATTACATTGCATTACAAAGTAGGCAATGAGCAGATGCTCTAGTCCAGAACGACTTACACAGCTTACATTTTTTGCATATAATCCATTTACACAGCTGGATATTTTACTGAAGCAATTCAGGTTCAGTACCTTGCTCAAGGGTACATTGGCAATTTGATCATAGGAAGTCTATTGTGAATTGTAATGCAAAGTTTGGATTTGCATTTGATTTATATCCAATAAGATATGCAGCACCTGGTGGATTATGCAATAACTCTTAAGCAAGAACTTCCTCATGTATTTAGCTATCTTTATTGTTGACAGAAGTAGGTAAAACAGTGTGTAATAGCTACAGTAACCAGGAACAGAGTCAGTATAAGGAACAGAGTGGCAGTATCAGTATAATTTACAAAAACAGTATTCTTAACAATATAAGTAACAGCAACATCAGCACAAATTAAATTTCCAAACAAACAATGTAACGCTACTAACAGACTGGTTAAAAGTTTGCTTTTCGATCAAATTCTGAACAATGAAATCATCAACATGCACGTAGGGAAATACAATGTTCTATGGGTTTAGTAATGTCTTTAAGGGGTCAAAGCTGTATAAAAAAAGCCACACATTTTGACACAGTTTTGTACTTACTACTCTAAGGGAAAATCTCTGAACTTCCCCGAGCATAATCCATTTGACAAGGACGGTCGGGTTCTGAAACGATAAGACATGCTTCAGAATACTCCATTGCACATCTGAGTACTTCATGAATATCATAAAACGTTCATATTTGAGTGGTGTGAGACTTTCTCAATGTATCTCTCACCCAGAACTGCCAAATGCACTGTGCTGTCTGAGACTACACAATGTGGGGGACATACTCCAATACTGTAGTCCAGGCTAAAACTAGCCATATCTAAGCCATACAGATCAAGTCTCAGGGTGCACTTGTGTTAAGGGCCTTTACTGACTGAATCACGTTAGGACTAGGAGTAGAAAAAATTTAGTTTTGACTGAAGTTCCTTTTTTCTGGGACTTTACCATGTAATTTTCCTTGTCAGTGTAAACAATGCAGATCTGTTATTGAATCACTCTTTGCATCTCTCTGAACAGATAACTGTGACAACCATCTGGTCTCAAGCCTGCCTCAGGATTCATTCAACAGCTCATCAAAGTTGTCCAACATACATGGCCCTGGATTTGCCAAGCTTAACAGAAGAGATGGTGAGTATAATTAAAGGTTTTTATATAACAGAGACCACTGAGAGTGATGACTTGTTAATAAATTGTGCTTACATTTTTCATATTGTTTTCAGTATAAGTAAAGCTGGCTGAAGTCACCTGGTGTCTAAATATACAGTATATATATATATATATATATTTATATGTCGACAACAAGCTAAAACTAATGCAACAAAATGTGAAAACTTGAAAAAGTCTTCACATTTTAGTCTAAAGGAGCCACCAGACATATCAGGGAGATCATCTTTAGAACAGAGTGATGACTTTATCTCAAGCAAAATTTTTTGTAAAATGTGACTGTATGTCACAGTGACTGTATGTCACATAATGTAAAGCTTATAACAGATTAATGCCATGCTTATGAACACATTATGTATGCTTTATGGTGGTACTTTTAAGTGTAAAGGGTAACACTTTCATAAAAGTAACTCCTTCATAAGCATACTACATAATGACTATGCAACTATTCATGAGGTGTGTTATGTTACTAATGATACAGAAAGTGATATTACCCTGACATATCAAATGACACATACCATATGCCTATTTGCATTTATTAACATAAATATTGATGAATGGTGGTATTGTAGTATAGTGGTTATGGACTGGGCTCGGAACCTAAAGGTTGCAGGTTCGTTTCCCAGGTAGGACACTTACTTAATTTCTATCGTTGCATAATTGAGAGCGTTCTTACTAGCTCCTTCACTGTGTGGTTTGGTAATCTCACTGTCAAGGAGCGAAAATCCCTAAATAGAGTAGTCCGCCTTGCTAGCAAGATGACTGGTGTTATTCAGCCGGCCCTAGAAGAGCTCTACAGCTCGAGACTTTTGTCCCGTGCCTCCAGTATTGTTAGGGACACCTCAGGTCATCCGGCCACCAGCTTCTTTGATCTACTCCCCTTGGGCAGACGCTACCGCTCTATCAAATGCTCCACTACTCGTTTTGCTAACAGTTTCTTCCCGAGTGCAGTGCGTAGTCTAAATGATCATAATTCCAAATATTAGATCCATGCACTCTGTCTAGTTTATCTAGACCATGCTTTATTCTCTGTTGTTTTTCATTAGTATAAGATGTCTTATACTGTAATCCATGCAATTCTGCTATTTATTATGCATATGCACTTTATCACTGTGCACTTTAATAACTTGCACGTTAATCCAGATGATGATTCTTGGGCTCTCCGCATGTGTATCAGTCTTCTTTTATTTTTTATTTATTTATTTATTATGTGTTTTTATCTTAATGCCTTATATGTTGTCGGTGTGATTTGTAGTGTTTTTATGCTCTGTTTTAGCTCTTGCACCCAAATTCCAATGTAGTTTACTCTGCAAATGGCAAATAAACTGACTCTGACTCTGACTCTGATTGTACCCTTGAGCAAGGTGCTTAACCTGAATTGCTTGAGTATATATCAAGCTGTATAAATGGATTGTACGCAAAACAAAAAGTAAAAAAAAAAAAGTTGTGTAAGTCGCTATGGATAAGAGCATCTGCTAAATGCCTGTAATGTAGAAATACACTGCCCGGCCAAAAAAAAAGTCGCCATTGCACCCGTCATGCATAGTGCCCACTGTACAAGCCTCTGGAGGCAGTGTTATGATCTGGGGTTGCTTCAGTTGGTCAGGTCTAGGCTCAGCAACATTATGCAGCAATAAAATGAAGTCATCGAAGTACCTGAATGTACTGAATGACCAGGTTATCCCATCAATGGGCATATGCCAGGATGACAATGCCAAGATTCATCGGGCTCAAATTGTGAAAGAGTGGTTCAGGGAGCATGAGGAATCATTTTCACACATGAATTAGCTACCAGATTCCTGACCTTAACCCCATTGAAAGTCTTTGGGATGTGCTGGAGAACACTTTATGGAGTGGTTCGACTCTCCCGTCGTCAATACAAGATCTCAGCCAAAAACCTATGCTACTCTGGATGGAAATAAATGTTGTGACATTGCATAAGGTTGTCGAAACAATGCCACAACAAATGCGCGCCGTAATCAAAGCTAAAGGCGGTCCAACGAAATATTAGAGTGTGCGACTTTTTTTTTGGCCGGGCAGTGTATAATGTAATGAATGTCAATGTAGCTCTCATGAAGGTGCTATGTAACGCTTGGATGACTTTTAGGAAGGGCCATTCAAAATGTTACTATGTAAAGTGTGACCCAATTCAGCCAAGTAGTTTGAATTCCCCAAAACTTACATTGGCTGTTAACAGCCCGCTTGTTTTATTTTGTTGATTTACTAAATACTTTGCTTAGCCGGCAAATGTATACCTTTGATTGGGATACTAGCAGCCATAATGCCCGGTGGAGCTGGTTTTGGTTTGTCCTGGGATGGGACTGGTTGCTACTATAAACTGTGGTGATTGCTGCTCCAATAAGGGGCAGTCTTTCCTATGGCCCAAATAGAAAACCATTGTTCCAGTAAAGTGATGTGCAATGTGTTGTGATTTCATGTGCTGTGCTGTAGGAGATGGTGACTTTCAGTTGAAAATTTAAACCAAGGTCCTGAATTATCATGGCAATGATCCTAAAACACTAATTAAAAAGGGTAAAGGGGTCCCCTCTGTCCTGGCCAAATTCCCACACTGGCTCTATTAGTCTGGGAATCTATGTAATAATTTCCCAGTTTAATTGATTTAATAACTTCCTCCACAGATTTGTGTTGAATTTTCTGCCATAAAAAGAATGACTGATGTGTGGGGTGCCAGACATTGGTGGAGGTTGCAGTGAGTTCCCCCCCACCCCCACACACACACAGCCCACCACCATCTTTATTTTAAAGTGCTTAAAGATCTCGAGATAAGACGAGAGACACTGTATTAATGTATTCTATTATAATTCAATGTGTATACTGATACTCTTCACCTCAGGTCAGGGTAACCTCTTCTGTGCAGTCACCGGTTGTGTCACCAAGTGCATTTATTATGGGAATTGTGTCACATAAGTAGAATGTATTGTATTACAAATTAAATAATACCATAGTGAAAGATAGGCACTTCAAAACTGGTTGCAAGACATTATTTATATCGCTGCTGAGACTGAATGCTGAATTTAAAATATATTTTGAACTTACAGTCAAGCCGGAAAGTCTCCCCACCCCTTTCACCTTCTCCACGTTTTATTACGTTACAGACTTATACTACAATAGATTGAGTTCATTTTTTGCCTCAAACATCTACACACAATAGCCAATAATGACGAAGTGAAAACAGGTTTTTAGAAAATATGCCATTTTATTTTACTGACAAAAATAGGTTATTTAGGGGTTACATATCTGTACACACCCTTAGCCTAATACTTGGTTGCTGCACCTTTGGCAGCGATTACAGCTTCAAGGCATCTTGGGAAAGAAGCTACGAGCTTGGCACACTTGTTTCTGGACATTTTTGCCCATTCCTCTTGGCATATCCTTGCAAGCTCCGTCAGGTTGGATGGGGAGCGTCGGTACACAGCCATTTTCAGCTCTTTCCACAGATGTTCAATTGGATTCAGGTCTGGGCTCTGGCTGGGCCACTCAAGGACATGCACAGACTTTCTCCGAAGCCACTTCTTTGTTCTCTTGGCTGTGTGCTTCGGGTCGTTGTCATGTTGGAAGGTAAACCTTCGCCCCAGTCTGAGGTCCAGAGCGCTCTGGAGCAGGTTTTCTTCAAGGATCTCGGTGTACTTAGCTGCATTCATCTTTCCCTCTATCAGGACTAGTCGCCCCGTTCCCGCTGCTGAAAAACATCCCCACATCATGATGCTGCCACCGCCATGCTTCACTGTAAGGATGGTATTAGCCAGGTGATGAGCGGTGCCTGGTTTCCTCCAGACGTGCCGCTTGGTATTCAGGCCAAAAGGTTAAATTTTGGTTTCATCAGACCAGAGAATCTTGATTTTCATGGTTTGAGAGTCCTCTAGGTGCCTTTTGGCAAACTCCAAGCGGGCTGTGATGTGCCTTTTACTAAGGAGGGGCTTCCGTCTGGCCACTACCATAAAGGCCTGATTGGTGGAGTGCTGCCTGGATGGTTGATCTTCTGAAAGGTTCTCCCATCTCCACAAGGATACGCTGGAGCTCTGTCAGAGTGACCCTCGGGTTCCTGCTCACCTCCCTGGCCAAGGCCCGTCTTCCCCGATTGCTCAGTTTGGCCGGGCGGCCAGGTCTAGGAAGATTCTTGGTGGTTCCAAACTTCTTCCATTTACGAATGATGGTGGCCACTGTGCTCTTTGGGACCTGTAAAGCTGCAGAGATTTTTCCGTACCCTTCTCCAGATCTATGCCTTGACACAATCCTGTTTCTGAGGTCTGCAGATAATTCCTTGGACCCCATGGCTTGGAGTTTGCTCTGACATGCACTGTCAACTGTGGGACCTTATATAGGCAGGTGTTGGCAATCCCCAGTCATGTCCAATCAATTTAATTTATCACAGGTGGACTCCAATTAAGTTGTAGAAACATCTCAAGCAGTATCAGTGGAAACAAAATGCACCTCAGCTCACTTTTGGGTGTCATATCAAAGGGTGTGCACACTTGTGTACATATGATATTTTACATTTAGATTTTTAATAAATTAGCACAAATGTCTAAAAACCTGTTTTCACTTTGTCATTATGGGCTATTTTGTGTAGAATTTTGAGACAAAAAATTAACTCAATCTATTGTAGAATTAGTCTGTAATGTAATAAAACGTGGAGAAGGTGAAAGGGGTGGGGAGACTTTCCGGCTTGACTGTACATCTCCTGTTGTGAACTTACAAATGTGTCATATCGTATAATGAACAGCATGACAACAGAGCCCTACAAATGAACCAAGGTAACTACAGTAAATTGTAAAATGGACCTTCATTTCACAGTTCACATGTTAATGGTTTTAAACACATTTGCATTTTTGGAGGTAAGATTGATTGTTTTATTTTTATTTATCGTGAGCACCGTTCAATTCTGTAAATGAATTTTTAGCTTGCATTTTTATTACACTTCAAAATGTGGGCTGTCAAGTAAATGGCACAAATATATAATATTACGGAGAGGTGCAAAACACAACTACATTACATAAAACAAATTAACAAATTACAAAACACAACAAATCTCAGAATAAATTAACAACTCTTAAAACACAACGGCATTTCATAACACAAATGAACAAAACCGAAAACACAATAACATTTCACAAAGTAAATTGACAAAAGCAGAAACACAACGACGTTTCAAAAGACACGACAGCAGAAGAGAAAACGGAAAAGGTAGGTACAAGCATTGTCATTGCTGATTTGATGTCTACAATGTCACTCTGGGATAAAGGAAGTGGGGCTGGCTCCGTTATGGTGGGTTCTCACCAAATCCGGTGACGACGCATGGGGACACGCCAGGGCCACGTTCAATCTGAAAATGGTGTGCACCGTTTTGCTATGGTTTCCGGGTTGAACGACATGTTTCCTCGAAACGGTGTGCAACGGGCTTTGAGGTACGTTTTCTCTCGTTTGATGGGTGTGTCAGAGGTGTTACCCAATCAGCAGCGACGTGTAGGCCTAAACCCTGCCGTATTAAAAAGGCAGTGTGCACAATGGATCCAACTAAAGTCCTTTACAAATGCGTCTACTTCAGCTTGGTGTATGCAACAATTGAAGACATTAGAAGACATATTTGTATCTTTTGCTATTGTATGTACCATTGTGGAGTGACACTTTCATAAACTTTTCTACTCCTCTCTACTCCTCTAAATATATAATGGTAAATATTACAATATCATATCACAACAGTGATCAGCAATAATGATAGGCCTAATACTCATAATACAATAATTAGCTCATATAGATCGTAACACAGACTCGAAGTCTTCAAAACTAAAGCAAAGAATGGCCTTCTCAGCTGCCATAGTTGCAACGCTTGCGTAACACAACAGGGTGTTCAACGCACCACCATTTCCGTTTAAATAAACGTTTTGCTACGTTTTGTCGGGGCTGAACGGAGCCCAGATCCCCAAACTGTGCGTTTGAAGGGCGGTGCTATGTAAATAATTTAGACGGGTTCAGTACCCTACCGTGGAACACTAATGGCACTTGATTGGTTAGACGTATTGTGGTTCTTGATTTCACCTCCATTTTCAAACCGGAGCAACATGGCGGCCTGTTCATAAACTTTTTGTTTATTCCACCTAAACAGTCCACTAAAATATGTTTCTGAAAACATTTGAGGTGAGAAATAGGCTATGCAGTTGCTCAATCTTGATTGATATTTGATCTAAAATACCTACTTTGACCATTTGATCCAAGTTTCGCGAGCCAGCCGAGCTGCGCTGGTCACATTCATTTCCATAGAGGATTTGTGGAAACGATCCTAATATGCAAATTCACAACCGGGCTGCGTCCCAATCCAGTTTTTGCTCCACGCTCTTAAACTTCACTTGGGAGGATGTGACGCACATACCAATAAAACAGGGCTGTGCCCGAATCAGAGCCCTATCTACTGCGCCTTCTCCTGCGTACAGTGCACTGGCAGAAGTGTGCTGATTAATGTGCACTGTTTAGCAGTCCGCAAATATCCACCTTACTATTTTCCAACCGCACTGTGGAAGTGTCGTAAGCAGATCATAAGACGTCCCACCAGTGTTGCCATGTTTTACAGCTAAATTGGCATACTTTCAAAGTGCAGTCACAGGTAAAAATGAAAAGTCGCAAAGCACGCACTTATTTAAAAAAGTAAAACCATGATGATTTCTATTTAAAATACATTGGTTTCAGTTAAAAATAGCCTATAATATGGGCTAGTTTTGAGTCGCAAGATCTGGCAACCCTGCTCCCCACTCTAGCGCTGCCATGTCACGTGTTGTTATTGTTATATTTGAAGGAAAACGTCAGCAAAGCTGCGCCTCATTTTTTTAAAACGAAGCTTCATGTCATATTTATGTGACCAAAATGTTTGTGTACTTCTTGAAAAGTGTGCTCCCGAATGTACTCAGCGAAACCCTGGAAGTAAGTGTGTCATCCGTGTGTTTGAAGTATACTGCAATTTGAAAGATTTTCGCATACTCTACGACTTTTGGCCCTATCTACTCACCATGACTACTCAACAGTGTGGAAGAGTGCTGATTTGGACACGGCCCAGGACACTTGCGTTTAGCGAGTGGGAGGGAGCGAGGGCGGAGCGGGTTATTTGAATTGAGACGCACTTCACCCCATCTTTCCTCGGAAGTTAACCATGCTGCTGCACAGTGACGTATCGTGGGATCTCGGATCATGTAAAACGTCTGCAACGTAGCCTACCTTTAAACGGATTAAACTATCAACCTGTTTACATTAATTATCAGTCAAGCAATTTATTTAGGCTACTGAATAACAAATATCAATAAATACCGCAAGTTTTGTGGGCTAGCATATTTCTTTGTGTCATAAAATTGTGTAGCATTTAAATTAACTGGCAAAAAAAATCACAACGTTTTCTCTGAGTTGCATGTTAGCATTGCGTTTTCTCCTCATGTTAAAGAATGTCATTAATTTAAGACTGCACTCGATTTAGTCAAAATGATTTAAACATTAGAAAGCATACATTTAAAGAAGAAAACCTCTTAAATTGCGGGAACGAGCGTTGAGCGCAGTGCATGCTTTCAAGCTAGAAAAACCAATTTACCCAAATATGTGCTGTTCATTGATCACTTCGCATGACATAGGCTGTTAACGCATTTTGCATCAGCACAAATGTGGATATAGTAAAATGCTGCACAAGTTTATTTACCTATTCGTCTTGGTTAATGAGAAATTTGATTGTTTGATTGTTAGGCTATCTGGCAAATTATACGGAAAAATATTGAGTCGAGTAGCCTAATAATCCGTCATCCCACAGTACGCTACTCTGTTGCTGCATAAAGCAATTTGCTAAACTATGAAATACAAAATAGCAAACTACTACTTGATTAACGTGTATTTATTAGCCTATACACCGTCTTTTCCATTCTGTATGTGCTTTTAATGTAGGCTTTCTTCTTACTGAGAAAATTGTAAGAACTGTTGCTAACTGTGCTAAAAGTGCTTTGTCACTGAAGTGGGTTATTTCTCTCATACAACTGGCGTATAAATTAAAACAAATTCCCTATTTGCTGGGGATATTTTCCTTATCAGTTTAGATACTTGAGCGCTCAAGAATTATTTCCTTTAAGAGGAACCAGTTCCATTAGCCTAGATGATGTGTCAGGAAGGTAACCTAGGTGGGTTATATTAGCACCCCTCTGGTATAGCTAATGTGATTTTCAATGTTATACTTGGTATCAGAATACCACTCTTCCTTTCTGTCAGACCAGTAAAAAAGAAAAAGAGAATATTTTGTTAATAAATCCAATTGAAGTTTTTCTATTTTTGCTCCGAAAACTTAAATCTTTTATGTATGAGTATTTGTCATGCAGTTGTTCTTCTGGGTGTGATTACTTACCTTGGTTTTTACCTATATATACTACTTACCTTAAATCTGCTAATCACCCTTTAAGCTGAAGTATTCTCCCTGGAGTAGGGGTGCCTCTCTTGCTGCTGCAAGGTGTTATGGTGAGAGGGGTACAAGGTAGGTCATTCCACATGCACATACGTGACATACTGCCCACACCCTTCAGGTTAGCACTGTGACATTCAGAAATCCTGA
The DNA here is from genome assembly GCA_029718625.1 of Synaphobranchus kaupii. Taxonomy (NCBI): domain Eukaryota; kingdom Metazoa; phylum Chordata; class Actinopteri; order Anguilliformes; family Synaphobranchidae; genus Synaphobranchus; species Synaphobranchus kaupii. Next base: position 50,263,152 of record CM056376.1, on the reverse strand, counting down.
AGCCCAGACCACTTCACCCATTCTTCTTGTGCAGGGTAGTGTTGAGGCGAATCAAGTTGGGGGGGGGGCAGGGACTTGGATCTCTTTGCACTCCAGCTGTCCGGGGAGTTCAAGAATTTTGAAACCCGAATACGCAGATACAAGTAGGGTATAGCCTACTTGTATTGTTTGTTTGGGGCTTCTGTAAAATATTTCCAAAGCTTCATCTTTCACTGTTGAAATTAGAACTATTGGCAGAAGCAAGACATTCTAGGCTGAGCGGTACCGGAGCGAACTGGAGCTTGCGGAGTGGTAACGTTCTAATAGTGCTCATCACTCTAATTAAATGATGTCCGCTTCCCCTCCTCGCTCACTCCTGCTCACATACTATGACACACACACCTTTGAGAATCAGATGCACTCCGTCGCCCCAGTATGCAGGCCAACCTGCATGCTCCAGAACAATATTTGCCTTTTGCTGTTGTCTTTGCTGAAATGTCATTGTGTTTCTGGTTTTATCACTTTGTTTCGTGAAATAATGTGTTATCTGTTTTGTGTATTTGTTTTATGAAATGCTGTTGAGTTTTCAGAGTTGCTAATATGATCTGTGTGTTAACTTGTTAATTTGTTCTGTGAGATTTGTTGTTGTGTTGTGTACTTTGGATTACTCTAGATTTCTTCTAAGCCCCCACAAACACAGATCCTTTACCAGTTACTAAGATGTCATACCTGATTAAAGGGGAAACGGATGTTTTTACTCCACAGGAATCTGTTGTGTATTCCACGTTTCCTGCAAGTTGTGGTTTGACCTCCACTGCCTAAATATTCAACACACTTCTGAAAGTTAATTCTGGTACTTTTTCAGTGGTACTGAAGTGGGATTGCGCAACACTAAATCATTTTGTACAATTAGCTATTAATTCAGAAATGGCTATTGAAACAGTATATTGTTGCTCAATGCGGTTACACTGGCATTTGGAAACTCTTTTGGTTTGTTTAAAGCAATATTTATTATCCTCTCTCATTCATATACTGTACTTTACAATGAAAGGTAGGAGGGGCAAGATGGGAATTGAACTGGAAGCTCCCTGCATCCCATGAGTTATGCACATTTAATTAATTTTCACTCTGCTGATAAATATTTATCACCCAGCACCTTGAAAGGAAGGACCGTCAGAGATTAGATATTCTTGAAAAGTAAATCTTTCTAAGTCAAACACAAAGCTTATTGCAGATGTTTACTCAAGGCTGACCAGAGATACAATCTAATATATTGAAATCCAATAGAAAGACAATAGACTAGTTTGTGTACAGATTTTGTGTAGCCTACAAATTGGCACTAGAAAGCACATTCAACACTGGCTTATCAGTTCACATAACAGAACTCTGAGGAACTCAGTTTCTGCACTGCGGAAAAACATAGTTCCAAGACAGTTTACACGGGGGGTGTGATAACGTCAACAAATAGACACACACACACACACATCAGGCATATACTGAAGAGAATGAAGGAATGGGGTGGGGGGTCTAATAAGAGACAGGATTACTGAGGTAGCTGATAACTGCATTGAGTAAACCCGGAACAGCTCTTTTTACTTCTGTCCATGCATACTTCCATGCTCCACACTGCCGTGCCCCCAAGTAGATGACATACTGAAAGCTTGGGAGTATGCACTCTGGTATGGAGGATTATTCAACCCAAAATTTAAATTAAAATGAAAACGAAAATGAAAACGAAAATGAAAATGAAAATGAAAATGAAAATGAAAATGAAAATGGAAAATGAAAATGGAGGATTATTCAGCCCAAAATTCAAATGAAAATTAAAATCTTTTCATTTTCGTTTTCATTTTCATTATCATTTTCGTTTTCATTTTCATTTTCATTATCGTTTTCGTTTTCATTTTCATTTTCGAGCTGTACTATATGTAAATGAGGGGGTATGGTCAAGCAAGCAGGGTGGGCCTCATACAGGTTTTAGTGCAGTAGCACTTAATGAACACTAGGGGGAGCATAGGGATGGGTAACAGTCTATGCTTGATACTATGCTCTCAGGGCACTCATACGTTTTAATGTATGAAATGATGAAGAATCTGAGCAGTGTTATAAAGTATTCTTGTTTTATGAAAGAAACGGAGCTAGCTAGCCAGCGCTACGCTGGGTAGGCTATAGGTCAAACCTGCGAGGTGGAAAATCCAGGTTCAGAAAGTGAAAGTCCTCCCCAATCATTTGTTCCAATCACCTGGATTTGCTAATTATCACAATTCTTCAGCCAAGAGGTAGGAGCTAACTAGGCTAATTAGTGAAATCGTGAGTTCATGGGTGGAAGAAACACGGCAGGACTTTTACTTTCTGACCCCTGGAATTTCCACCTCTGCAAACCTGGTAGTAGCCTACGATAGGCTACATTGTGGCAGGTTAAACGTTGGATTGGATGGTTGTGTTGTGAAATCCTCTCTTAAAATAAATGAAAAGACCGCAAATGAGTCACTGGATCGTTTAAACTTTTAACCTGGCTCCGGTACTTTAAGCGAACATTATGGCATTGCTTCAAAAAGTCTATCGACAGCCAGATTCTATTCTATATGTTATGCAAAATGATAAATGTTAATGTAGAGGGAATTGTGATATAGTGAATTAAAAGTGAAATAATCTGTCTGTAAACAATTGTTGGAAAAATTACTTGTCAATTACGTGTCATGCATAAAGTAGATGTCCTAACTGACTTGCCAACACTGTAGTTTGCTAACATGAAATCTGCGGAGTGGTTAAAAATTAGTTTTAATGACTTCAACCTAAGTATATGTAAACTTCCGACTTCAACTGTAGGTAAGGCTGGGCATGCTCTAATAGGGTGAGGTGGCTGACAAAATCCTCTTCATTCATTTTAGTTATTATAGTGGTAAAAATGTTAAGATTAATGCTGGATACAGGCCTGTATACAAATGGTCCATGTTCTATTTGAAGGACCATTGTCTACCTTTTAGCATTTATTGGAAAGGAACTTGAACTGATATCTGCTCCTACTAAATCTGTGTTTAGGAAGTACTATAAACCCATTATTCTTGTCTGGAGATCTTTATCCAATTATCTTAAAATCCAAGGTTGGTCTGCAGTATTGTTGCCAGGTTGCAGTGTCATCAATAACAAGTTATTGGTTAGTCTTTTGTTTTTTTACTAATCAAGAATATTTACATGTAGTTGTTGTGTGATGAGGAGTGTTATGCTGACTTCAGCTTAAACACTCAAAGTGGCTAAACACTGTTTCTGGAAAAATCCATCAGTAGAGCCCTAACGATGCTTGATACGCTGCGCAAATTCTTTGCTTTGTCAGTGATCTTGAATCTTGTATCTATCATTTATTGTACTGTGTCCAAAATCTTATCTTATCTCGACGCTTCTCCCTGAACCAAAACAACTTGTCATTCTAAAACCAAACAGCGCTGTTGTTTTATTCAATCCGTCCTGCTGTTGAAAATTAAGATCTGTTCCATCCCCTGAAGCGTTTCATGTTTCTTTTTTTCCATTATAAGGCGCAGGCGGATGGTCCCCACTGGAGTCTAACAAATATCAATGGCTTCAAATTGATTTTGGCCAAAGGACTGAGATAAGAGCTGTTGCCACTCAGGGGAGGTACGGCAGCTCAGACTGGGTTACCAGTTACCTCCTGATGTTTAGCGACTCCGGCAGGAACTGGAAACAGTATCGCCAAGAGGGAAGCACTTGGGTGAGTTCACAACTTCTACAGATGTGTAGTGTCAGTGGATGCAAGTGAGTAAGTATGTTGCTTTTTCTGGTACCCTCTTGTGGATGACAATGATGCTATGGTATTTTTTTTTATGGAAACAGAATAGAGTATTAGAAAATACAGTGGGTTATCTGGCAGACACCTTTGATATCTACTCTATCACAAAGCAGTGTAATCTACCTGTTCAACAGATGTAGTGTCATTTACATATATTATATATAATCAATTTAATGTGAAACATCTGATTCAATTGAATTTCTTTATTTAACATGTTTGTTTGTGTTTTGTGGGTCTGCTCCACTGTCTATGTCTTTTTTTATTGCTGGCAACTACAACTGAATTTTTCTCACAGGAAAAGTTCTATTCCATTCTATTCTATTCTATATAATCTCCCAGAATATAGTGAAGAGTTTACTGGAATCCTTTCCACCATTTGCCCTCAAAGACAGTGACACTGTCCAACATTATCCTATTTCTGAATTTCATGTAATTAAAATTATAGGTTACAATGTACATTAACTCCATCTTCATAAATCATTCATAATGTATTCATAAGCATCAAAAAATCATTATGTTGCAATTACTTATAGCATTATGAATGCTTTATGTGATATCTGCAATATCATATGATGCTATGTCACAGACCACAGAGCGTATTCTCAATGAATTTTGAGCTCTTCATAATGCATTCACTACAGCCATACAATACAATTTATGTGTATGCATTATGTCAGAACCTGAGATGGGCGTGATCTGAGGATCACAGATCTAAGAATGTTGCGCACAACACATTAGTGATGAACACACTGCAGTGCACTCTCAAGGTAGTGACTAACATTGCCCATTGTAGCTGACCACAAATCAATAGAATCATTTTAGAAAATTTGCTGTTTGCTCCAGTACCTGGGTGTTGCAACAAAAATATTTGTCAGTGCTCATGCTACATTGTACATTCTTTCCATACCAAACTTTACATAGCACCAACATTGCTTGAATTCATTTGATTGACTCATGAGATCCAGGCAGGTCTCATCATGTTTTACTTCTTTCTGTCTATGCCAAGAGGTATATTTTCTGAAACGTTCATTAAAGAGGCAAGTGCGTATAGCAGTTTAGACAGCCAGTTACTGGGTAAGTTTATGCTACACTCTACCATATTCACTATATTATGTTTGATCATGATGACATTTATGGGCGCAGTCAATGGTGCACTGTGCATGGCTACTGAATGTTGGTATGTTCAAGACCAGAGCAAAGGAGCACACAGCTCAGAGCACGAAGCGCAGGCGGAAAATGAGCTGGATTAGGCTGGAATATGATATCACATAAATTGCAGCTGGATTCAATCATAACTAATCAAATTAACTCTTTTCATTCCCTTTACGAGCCTTGTGCTTTGCGCCCCGGCGTACTGCCAATTTCCGTGGTCTGCCACTGCAAATACGAGGATATACTCATCAGAAGAAGCTTCTCCCAAGAGGAAACTGACATTTTTTGTACGGGAGGGCCAGTGTCATCATCGAATAATCTATGGCACCTCAAGCCAACCACTAAAAGCAGATGATGCTAACACTAGAACCGCCAAGATTAGTTGTATAGCCTACCTAGAACTGCCAATGAGTCAAATTTACCCGCACTTCTATTTTGTGTTATATCGCAAAGAAAAATGTATACTATCACTGTAATAATGCATTTGTTTCACAAATGAATGTCTAAAATCACAAACTAAATAAGCTTAATAATTCTACTCTACTCTTCTACAAATCAAACATAATAATGTCATGGTTTCTGGCAGCCTCCAGTTATTTCTATGGTCATTCTTTCTTTTAGTGACGTCAGGGTACTCTATTGGATTTTCTGTTTTCCATTCCGGTGCTTTGCTATCACTCGGCGGTGATTCCTTGCACCTGTTTCGAGTTTCCTGTTGGCTATATAAGCTCACGGTTTTAGCTGTCCTGTGCTTCGATATTGTCTTTGCTATGTTGACAACGAAGTCGGTAAGGTATAGGAATTTGGTCACTGCATATCTGGTTCGTACGAATAAGAAACCTGTTACCTTTTGTGTTCAGCTCTTTCGCCACAAGAACTTTGGATAACAGGTTTTCTTTTCTGTTCCTTTCCTTCACTCGTTCTATCGAGTTTTTCTTTGTTTCTCTACCTCCTGTTATGCCTAATGATTTAGTGTGTGAGGTTCTTTTGTTATTCATTCTCGCTGTTTATCGAGACTCGCCTCCTTTTGAGGTTGCTTTGATTTGGCTTGTGTTAGGGAAGTTTTGCTCCCGTTATTTTGTTTTCCTCTCCCCTGATGCGGCTACTTCCGCGTTTGTGGCGTATCTTTCTAAGATACGCTTTTAGAATCCTTGTCGATCGTGTCTGGTTCTCCGAACATTAACACAACCCTCACAAATAAGAAAAAAGAAGGGAATACAGTACCCCCGGTACCACACGCCATGGGCAGGCCAAAAAGCATTTCACTCAGTTCCAGTCACACTTGAAAGTAGGGAATGTGATTGCACATGTGAATGCATTATAATGGTTCTGAAGTGAACATCAATTTACATTTATGGTAATGTACTAATTACTCTGTGGAAGGCAGAGTTCACTTTTCAAAAGACTCCTATTTTTAGATGGCCTCCTAACATAGAATTTATCCCACACTACTAAAATCATGAAAGCTTTACACATCATGCCTTAATACTGCTGGCAGGAGGTGTCAATCATTCATACCTTGCTTCCATTAAAGTTGACAATATTTGACATTCAAGTTATTTTTTTCATATCACCTTAAAACGTAGTTTGTCCTAACAGGGATATAGCTGCCTTGCTGTGAAAGAGAGGGGTTGTCAAGCATGATGTTAGGAATTTGCATCTCAGCCCACAGCATATTTTCAAGGGGCATATTAAGTAAATGAGATGCTTTCCGTGAACATTCTCAGCATGAAACAGCATAATTTGTACCAGCTTAACATTCTGCCTCACAAGAGAACTGACCCATTCAAAGGCACTGAAGATGCTTTTAGCATGAATTATGCAAGAATGAGAAGGATGTTTTCTTTCTAAAATGCAGTTAGGTAAGGAGGACCACATGATGGAGTAAGTACTGTGTGAGCACATTTGCCTGTCATAAAAAAGGGTGGTATATGGTTATTTAGCCATAAACGAGGCCCTGAAGGTATAATGGATGCAATTAAAGAACCATTACATTGATAAGCATAGCATGATAGCATAAGCCTGTATGAATTTAATCACATGGAAAAGTGCATTATACTTCTCTCGGTATGAAACGGGAACATGTTTATTACTAATGCTACCTCAGTAATCACCATGAGCATAAATTCCAATGTATTAAACTTATGTCAGCTTTCATAATAGTTTGTATAATGAATGTTGAAGGCAGTTGTACATTTTCCAGTACATTGTCAGAGCAAATGAATATAATAGTGCCAAATATAGTTATTACATTATAGTGCATTATATCAACTGCCAAGGACTTAATTTGTTTTGGTCATTATAAAAACATTTATTTTTAAACCCCATTTATTTTTACAATTGTGTAATAAAATAATTAGTAAAAAAACATTAATACACTTTTCATTTAGTTTTACATATATTCAAACAAACATTTACAAAAGCAATCATGTAAAAGTGAGTCTTTATGTGGGACTTGAAAGAATAAACAGACGCTGCAGTTCTTATGCTTAAATCTAGAGCAAAAAAAAACTTTTTTTTTTCAACGGTCGCATTTGTTGTAAAAACATTTCAAAGTCATAACACCACTTGGAAAGAGACACATCCTCCACCCACTGCTTCGTCGTGAACGCCCATCCAAGTTTTCTAGATACGATTGCAGGATTACAGACTGGTATAGCTAAAGTTACAGTACAAATGTGCAGAGTCCAGGTAAAACAACGGAATCTTTTCTGTTGTTACACAGTTTAAAAATAACGCAATGAAACAATTATCATTTAGTCACTAAACTCGCTAATGAATTGATGGTTTTGCTAAGTTCTAAGAGCAGAACTGTGTATGAACTTTGCTAAATATTTTATTTTAATTGTTGAACAAGGCTAACGTTACCCTCTATCCCTCTATTAGTTGCTCAGTACACAGCTAAGTTAGACGTTTTACAAAAGGACCTTTCTGACAGCAGAAAGGAGAAAAGGAGAAAATAAATAAAGGAGCCAACTTTCAACTTTTCAACAGTTTTACTCAAACACTACAATTGACAGTGATGGCTAGCTGAATTGTATAGCTAGCCAATTTTATAAAGACTCCGGATATATAAACCTATGCTACAAGATATGTTTGTCCCACTGTTAGATTTGGCCATCAAAGCATCATAAAACTTTCTACTTCTAGGACGATAGACACCAAATTCCTGTAACATTATGCTGAATCAGACATTATCTGGCTACAGCTGGCATGCATAATTATAGCTGAGTAGCCGGTTCTTGTGAATGTAATCTAGCCTATCGCCTATGCGGTCATTCCAATCGCTTATTTTTACTCCTTGCATCCTTTCCTTGAGTCCTTTCCTAGCTCCTTAGCTCCGCCAAACAGAGGACGCGAGGAAAGGATGCAAGGATCAGATACGAGGATGGAAATGAGGTAACATGTATTAGGCAAATGGAACGTCCTTGCTCAATCAAGCGTCAGCGTCATTTTATGCTAATAATACATTTAACTAATAATACATAATACATTTAACTAATACATAGTAACTAATAATACATTTTATATTATTTTATATGAATAAACGGTGCTTTTGTTAGTTATAAACACAGAACTATATAAGAACTGTGGTTATAAACAATGAGTGTCATGGATTAGCGCTTTATAATAAATGGAAAGGAACGGTAAAATTTAATTTGTGCAGAGGTGTGCCTGCAATATGGAGAGTGGAGAGTGGTGGATAATTTATACACGTCACATGTTCCGAGAAAAGCAAAGGCTACACTTGTGTTTCCTCACTGAAGCATCCTCCGGGAGCCTCATCGTTCCCCACTCCTCGCTCCTCCGAGGAGCATTTAGCGGTTTGGAATGTCCCTAAAGATGGCGAACCTCGATCGATTTCCGGGTCAGGCGAGGACAGAGGAGAAGAGGACGGGTTAAATTAAGCAATTGGAATCCACCCTATGACAGACAACGTTAGCACTCATTCTCATTGTTTATTGGTTCGAAATGTGAACCGTCCTATCTCTTTGATTGGTTTACGTCATGAGACACTTTGTTTTTAAAACAAATATTTGGGCCGAATCGCTGGTTTTAGAATGCAGCGTATAAACACAGTGTATGCTGCTGGATTTATCTCACAACAGTTCTTTCTATGATTACTACTAACGAAGCATGACCGTTCCCCGGTATGTTTCTAAACAAAAGTTGCATACTCCAGCTTTAATGGAAGGCTGTTCCAAAGTTTAGGAGATTTGATCGAAAAGGCGAAAGTCATCCTTAGTTTTCAATCTGGACTTTGGAACAGCCAACAGTCTCTTGCGAGAGGGTGTAAGGGATCCTTGAGGGTTCTAGGGTGTTGAAAGGTCTGTCGGGTAAGTGAGGATTAGGTAAAATGTGTATTTTCTGAATCCAGCGGTTCCAACAGTCAATGCCCTTGTTAAAACGTTCAGCACTCTGAATACTGAACACAAGCAATATTGCGTGCTAGAACCCCTCACTTAACCTACATTCAAAAGAAGTTTTACGTTATTTTAATTTAATAATTATTATTAAAAATGACAATCATCAATTAAATCGCCAAATTCTTTGATAGGTAAGTCGAACAGTAACCTGGTGGATCAACCAACAAGCCAAAACAAGGTCTAAATCAGGTCTTGAGATTAAATAATTTTATTAAGCGAAAACAGTCAATTGGAATAATGAATTGAAATCATACATTCACTAAGGAATGTAGGCTGACTACTTATAATTTACAAAATGGAAGACATTAAACCAGACATTAATTTGGATATACCAGTAAAAGAGAGATGAGCCAAAAATTGCCAATATTATTTACCCTCCAGCTGAACAGGAACAAAAGGAAACGCACAAGGAACCAAAAAGGATGACTTCTCCAAACAACCTCCACAATTGACTAACTTCTTTTTCTGCAGTACACTCATAAAATACCTCCACAGGAAGACCATCCCTGTCCTGATTGGGTTAAGGTATGGGGGAAGGGGGGGAGAGGGGTCATTTATGACAAAGACTGGCTTATCTTTGATGTTGGGGGGGTGAGAGTGAGAGAGAGACATAGAGAGACAGAGAGCGACAGAGATAGAGAGAAGGGGGGAATATTAGATATCCTACAGTTCTCTAATGTACGTAGGTGCTAAGTCATGCAGTGATGATTGTATTTTAAAATCAATTGTATAATGTATGGGCAATCAGTGTAGGAAAGCTAAAATCAGTAGATAGAGAGAGCATGCGAGCGATATAGCTACCCAGATAGCAAGTGAACGTTGAATCGAACAATGAATTCAATGTGGAATTCCGACATTGATTCAACATCAATTTGTTCATCGAGATCATGTTGAATCAATGTCAGAATACGGACAAATATTGAATAATCAAGGTTAAATATTAATATGATATTTAAAAGTTTTAATGTTTGTCACCATCACTGACTCACTCCATTAGCTAACTGAACTTGCTAGTAGCCGATAATGTCTGTAGTAACTGTAGCCTAAATAATTTGCCTAGCGTCATAAGTTGCCTTGCCAGCTAGTTGGTAGGCCTAGACATTAGCTACTGAACACATAATAAAATGGATAAAAATACAACTTAATTGCAGTGAGTGTACTGTGGGTGAGAAAATAACCAATTTTGATGATTATTCAATATTTGTCGGTATTCTGACGTTGATTCAACGTGATCTTGATGAACAAAATGATGTTGAATCAACGTCGGAATTCCACATTGAATCCACGTCGATTCAATATTCGCTTGCTATCTGGGTAGCTTACCGTTAGCTTTTTTGAATATTCTAGTTATAGTAGCCTATTTATTTTTGGTATATACTTTTTTATAGTTAGCTTGATAGTCCTTTGTTTTTTTAGTTTGTTTTTCAGTTTAGCTTAGCAAGTAGCTAGCTAGTTTATTAAAAAATATTTTATTAAAAATAAATAGTATAAAGCATATGAAAACTGCGTATCTGACAGGGACGTGGAGAGCTACTCTCTGCGTTGCATGCATGGTGTAGATATTTCCTGTATTTTTATGTTGAAACAAAACAAAAATTTACGTTCTGACGACGTAAATAAAGTATCAATTGGTTACTTTGTTCACACTGTGCCCTTGTTGGCCTGTTTATGTTGAATATTTTTTGTAAACAAATTATTACTTGCGCTGCACAACACCGTTCAGTGTGAGCTGCAGTGCTCACTGTGGACGAGAGCAGTTATTTACATTTTGTTGGTTAATGAAGTCACTTTTAAAAAATATTGTTGAATTTATGTTTTAGGGTATATTATTGCTATATGTGGTATTTCCTGCAGAAAGGGGGGATTTGGGTCAAATAGTTGAGCCAGGAGTTGTAGTAGCCTATAGCCTATGCATGCTACATGTTTACCTTTGCAACGTACGTCCCTACAACAGATATTCTCTCTGAGTGAGAGAGGTAGAGAGAGAGAGAGAGAGAGAGAGAGAGGTTTCCACCCAAAACATTTGTCTTCAGAAACATGATACCTTCATTATTCAAGCAATCTAGAATGTTTTCCTCCAGAGAGGTAATGGTCATTATTCAAATTAATTAAACCAATCATTGTTTTACTGTTGAGACTGTGTCATTAAAAGAGCTTGAGAGTTGCGCAGGTTTCTTAATAAGGCTAAGAGTGGAACAAAGCAGCCGCTGTGAGTAGAAATTAGCTTTTGGCTACTAGTGAAAAAAAAAATAATTGCTGGGGCGTGGTTTGATGGAGCGCAGCCCCTATATTATTACCTTATCACGCCCAGATTTTGACATTTTTCTAATTTCAAAAAGGGGGGTGGGGGGGGGGGGGGGGGGGGTGGTCTAGCGAAACCAGCGTGTTTTGTTACCCTGAGGCTATATGCCCCGGAACTAATTTTATTTAATCTGAAACAGCCTTAGGGTGTTAGGTTTCTGCATTCTGTGTTTGTTTGTTTAATTTATGTTTCTCATTTTTTCCATATTTACTTATTATGATTATTTTGTGCTTTCACTGTTCCATGTTTTGTATTACTGTCACTCCCTGTCATCGTCACACTATTCGGGAGCCTTTGGTGATGGTTTGGTTTTTCTCTGTATTTCTTCTGTCATGCGCTTCCTTCATTACTAATTATATCATTGTATATAATACTAATTAACTAACTACTACTAACAGCTTAGATTTAGGTTTTGTACTAATCAACTAAATCACTAACGTAATCTTAGTTTCTCGCTGCAGCTGTCTCTCTTTCTGCCTGTTCTATCACTAATTATCTTTCTTTGGTTCCAGCTGACTCTCGTTTCCGCTTTCCTATTCCTTGTATGCACTTGTCTACCTGCTAACCCCAGGCCGTTTGTTATCATTGTGTCTATGTGTATTCCAGTCCGTGTCTTACGTTTCCCCCGTTATTGTATTATTGGTCTTTGTTAACCCTCATTGTTCTCACCTGTGTACTCTCCCATTTCCCCTCCTCTTCACACCTGATTCCTTTTGTGTAATCTTCTCCCTGTGTATTTAAACCCTGTTATTTCAGTCTGTCTTCGCGAGTTCCTTACACAAATTTTTTGCTTCTGTGTGATAGTTTATTTTTCAGAGTGCCTTCCCGAGTTATCTGTTAGTTTCTTAGGATCTGTTTCTGAGTTTTGTTATCCCTTGTCCTTCCCCTGTTGTTGTTTTATTTTTTCGTTGTCTATTCAGTCTGTTTTGTTTTCTTTTTGTTCCTCCTTCGCCTCCCCGGTTTTGACCCCTGCCTGTGTTCTCGCGTCCCTGGTTTTTGGACTCTGTTTTTGTGCCTTCACTGTGCCTTCCCGGTTCCGACCCCTGCCTGTTCCTTGACCACTCTTTGGTCTGTGTTTTGTATCGTTGCCTGTCTTCCCGGTTTTTCGACCCTGCCTGACTGTACCACGGATTGCTGCCTTGCTCTTTATTAAACTTCGGTTTTGTACTTCTGCCTGCGTTTGAGTCCTTCCCCCACCATCTCCTAACAGAAGGAACTCGCCAGTTAGGACCCAGCGGGCGGTCGCCAGTCATGGCGACTCAGGATTTTTTTTTTGACCCCTTCATTGACAACACCTCCTATGAGGAATACCTCATGGGTATCTGGGGGCAGAACCCTGAGTTCGCCCGTCGGCATGCCGACCACCACCCATCACCCCGGACTCTATCAGCCCACCTCCCACTCCGTTGGACTCGGAGTCCTGACCCTCCAGCCGGCCAGCCCTGAGCCCACAACCCCTTCAACCACCCAACCCCAACCGTCACCTTTTGAAGGGACCCGCCTAGTCCTCTGTCCGGGAAACTATGGGCCCAGGAGAAAACGAGGGGGTCCTGGTTCCCGGCTCCGTAGACGGACTCAGCTACCCGTCGATGAAGGATCAATTTTCCACCCATCCGTGTTTGCCTACGTCCCGTCCCGCTCCAACCCTCCTGTCCCGTCCCGCTCCAGCCCTCCTGTCCCGTCCTGCTCCAGCCCTCCTGTCCCGTCCTGCTCCAGCCCTCCTGTCCCGTCCTGCTCCAGCCCTTCTGTCCCATCCCGCTCCAGCCCTCCTGTCCCGTCCCGCTCCAGCCCTCCGGTCCCGTCCCGCTCCAACCCTCCTGTCCGGTCCCGTTCCAGCCCTCCTGTCCAGCTGCAGAGCCAGCTATCCGCCTGTCCTGAGCTGCAGAGCCAGCTATCCACCTGTCCTGAGCTGCAGAGCCAGCTATCCGCCTGTCCTGAGCTGCAGAGCCAGCTATCCGCCTGTCCTGAGCTGCAGAGCCAGCTATCCGCCTGTCCTGAGCTGCAGAGCCAGCTTCCCGGCTTCCTGGGCGATGCAGACGTCGCCGCCGGCCTCCTGGGCGATGCAGCCGTCGCCGCCGGCCTCCTGGGCGATGCAGCCGTCGCCGCCGCCCTCCTGAGCGGTCCTGCCTGCGCCACCGCCCTCCTGAGTGGTCCTGCCTGCGCCGCCGTCCGGCCTTTATTCCTCCCTTCATTACTAATTATCTCATTGTATATAATACTAATTAACTAACTGCTACTAACAGCTTCCATTTAGGTTTTGTACTAATCAACTAACGTAATCTTAGTTTCTCGCTGCAGCTGTCTCTCTTTCTGCCTGTTCTATCACTAATTATCTTTCTTTGGTTCCTCTTAACTACAGCTGACTCTCGTTTCCGCTTTCCTATTCCTTGTATGCACTTGTCTACCTGCTAACCCCAGGCCGTTTGTTATCATTGTGTCTACGTGTATTCCAGTCCGTGTCTTACGTTTCCCCCGTTATCGTATTATTGGTCTTTGTTAACCCTCATTGTTCTCACCTGTATACTCTCCCATTTCCCCTCCTCTTCACACCTGATTCCTTTTGTGTAATCTTCCTGTGTATTTAAACCCTGTTATTTCAGTCTGTCTTCACGAGTTCCTTACACAAATGTTTTGCTTCTGTGTGATAGTTTATTTTTCCGAGTGCCTTTCCGAGTTATCTGTTAGTTTCTGAGTTTTGTTATCCCTCGTCCTTCCCCTGTTGTTTTATTTTTTCGTTGTCTATTCAGTCTGTTTTGTTTTCTTTTTGTTCCTCCTTCGCCTCCCCGGTTTTGACCCCTGCCTGTGTTCTCGCGACCCTGGTTTTTGGACTCTGTTTTTGTGCCTTCGCTGTGCCTTCCCGGTTCCGACCCCTGCCTGTTCCTTGACCACTCTTTGGACTGTGTTTTGTATCGTTGCCTGTCTTCCCGGTTTTTCGACCCTGCCTGACTGTACCATGGATTGCTGCCTTGCTCTTTATTAAACTTCGGTTTTGTACTTCTGCCTGTGTTTGGGTCCTTCCCCCCACCATCTTCTAACATAGGGCCCATAATGAGTACTTCAGTTTTCCCCGAGTTTAACTGGAGGAAGTTAAAGCTGCAGTGGGTAAGTCTGGAGGAAATGCTAGGAAAAGAACCAACAAGAATTTGAAAAGATACAAGGCAAAAAGACTTCCCCCTGCTTATCTCCTACCTCCTATCTCCCTCCTAATCCCCTCCCAACAAATGATGCTCCTGAGCTTGAGCAGAGTTTTTATATCACAGCTGCGCTGCCAGCCAATGGAGTCCGTTCTAGCTAGCTTGCTGGTCAATCATGTCTGATTCACAGGTGACAGATCATAGGTGAAACAACACAGATCATAATAAGTGTGACCATTGAACAAACAAATGTGAATGAATAACACAATATAAATCTACATTATTTCAATGCTAACAACAAAGCTAGCTAACGGAACCCAGCTAGCTAGCTTTGTTAGTGACAATGTTATAGCTTATTATGTGTTGTAAGACGTATCAATTGGAAGTTTGTTTGTGTTTTCCACAGCAGCACTAGCAGCTAAGTCAGGCACCTTCCATTCAACTTCTTTTCTCTCCAGTGGCGTCTTCCATGTCTTACTATACTTGGCAGTTTACGCCGTTGTTGGTAAAGGTGGAATTGGATGTTTGTTTGTGTTTTCCATAGCTAAGTTTGCACACACTGACGTAGTTATCTAGCCATCGAGCCATATTGGGAGAGAACTCTCTGACTGCTCCGAGTGCTGCTGCAAAGGGAAAAAAACAAACAAGCCATGCACACGCGGAGACAAGCAGACAGGGACGGGTTCAAGGGGAGGATCTTTTGTTTGCAGATAGTTTCCCTGATTGTTAGCTACATAGCTAGCCCTCATTGGTTGGTTTTGTAAGGCTGGGGAGAGATTTTTTGACAGCCTAATACAGAGCCCAGGACACTCAGAGAAACTGGATTGTTTCACAGAACACTTGATTTATTGATAGCTGCTGGAATGAGTAAATTGAATAATTTAGCCAATATTATAGCGAAATAAACTTGCAGCTTTAAGGGCCATCCATTTTTCAACATCTGCTATACAGTTGTGCAGAACAGATACTTTGTAGGTTTGTGTTACGTTTCCCTCAACTGGCATGGACCCAAACGCAGGACTCGGAGACAGACTCACAATAAAAGCTCCACGGAGCACTTTTATTAAGAGAGAAAACAACAACGAAGACAGCGAGTGGGGTCAGGGACTGGAACCGGGGTTGGCAATGACAAAGGGGCAGAGGAGATGGTGGAAGCAGGAACACAGCAGGGCAAATGGCAGGCGAATGGTGACAGACTGGAAGCGGGGTTGGCAAGGATTTAGGGGTGTACAGGTAGCAGGCTGGCGGGTAAGGCGTAAAGCCTCCTGGACTGCAACTTCAATGTCCCACAAAACCGGAGCTACGATCTGCGCAACTGGCAAAATGGACTCTGGGATAACGGAGCTGTCGGACTGATCAAAAATACGAGAGAGCGCATCTGGTTTAATGTTCTTTGACCCAGGCCGGTATGTAAGTAAGAAGTTAAACCGGGTAAAGAACAATGCCCAGCGTGCCTGCCGCGAATTACGTCTTTTAGCCTGCTGGACGTATTCTAAATTTTTATGATCAGTCCAGACAGTGAAGGGGTGCTCCGCTCCCTCCAACCAGTGACGCCATTCTTCCAGAGCCAATTTGACAGCCAGCAGCTCCCGGTCCCCCACGTCGTAATTCCTCTCGGCCGGAGTAAGGGCACGAGAGAAGTAAGCGCATGGGTGTAATTTAAGGTCGACGGGGGAATGCTGGGATAGGATGGCGCCTGCTCCTAATTCGGAGGCATCAACCTCCACGATAAACTGGAGGGAGGGATTGGGCGTAATTAAAATGGGCTCGGAACTGAACCTTCTCTTTAACTCCATGAATGCGGAGTTCGCTCTGGAGTTCCAGCGAAATTGCCCTGCAGGCGTTTTCTTGGTAAGAGCAGTAATAGGTGCGACGAGCGCACTGAAGTTCCTAATGAACCGCCGGTAAAAATTAGCGAACCCAAGAAAACGTTGAACCTGCTTCATAGAGCGGGGAGTGGGCCAGTTTAGAACAGCAGAGACTTTATCCGGATCCATACGGACTCTGCCCTCCGAAATTATGAACCCTAAAAATGAGACAGTGCTGGCGTGGAATGAACACTTCTCTGCTTTGACAAACAGTTTGGCCTGCAGCAGAGCCTTCAATACCTGTTTTACGTGCCCGATGTGAGTCTGCAGATCAGGAGAGAAAATTAAAATATCGTCTAAATAGACGAAAACAAACCTCTCCAGCATCTCCCGCAGTACATCATTTACTAACGCCTGAAATACAGAGGGGGCGCTAGAGAGCCCGAAAGGCATAACCAGATATTCGTAGTGTCCATTGTGAGTGTTAAAGGCGGTCTTCCATTCATCGCCCTCACGCATACGCACCAGGTTATAGGCGTTGCGGAGGTCGAGCTTGGAAAAGACCACTGCCCCCTGAAGGCGTTCGAATGCCGAATTCATAAGGGGAAGAGGGTACTGGTTTTTAATGGAAATAGCATTGAGTGAGCGATAATCAATACCAAGGCCTCAAACCTCCATCTTTTTTTTTTACAAAAAAGAAGCCTGCTCCAGCAGGGAGGATGCTGTATTCACCCCCTCCCCATTTAATATGAGGATTATGTTGCGCCAGCCACGTATGACCCAATACTATGGGGTAAGAGGGAGAATCCACTAAAAAAAACTGAATATTCTCAGTGTGGTCCCCATGAGAAATGAGCATAATGAGGGGGGCAGTGATTTCTTTAATTACCCCCCCGCCCAACGGACAACCGTCAAGGGCGGTAATCTGGCGAGAATGGGGGAGTCTGCGGATAGGTAAGCGGTGTTTCCTGGCCCACCGTGAATCCATAAAATTACCAACCGCTCCTGAGTCAATAAAAGCATCCACCAGGAGGGGGCGCTGTTGCCTTATTAATGTCACTGGGAGTAGGGTCCGAGATGGAGTACCGTCCTGTCTCGCTAGGGGTCCCGGGTCCTCTAACGAGACGGCCCTTTTCCTGAGAGCTTGGGACATTGATCAATGATATGGCCCTGGCGCTTGCAATAGCGGCACCACCCTGCAGTTGGGGAAGAATCCCCAGGGGGACCGTAAGACGCGCTATCGACCTGCATAGGCTCCTCATGACTTTGTGAAGTATGAGCGACGGGAAACGGGGCAGGCGCTGTAAACGGAGCGAAGAGTGAAGAGCCTGGGCGGTCTCTCCTGCCTCCCTTAGTACGGACCCGATCTCTAACCCGATTGTCGATGCGGATAGCCGTAGCGACTAAGGCATCCAGGGTCTCACACGGCTCTAGCACCGTCAGCGCATCCTGAATATGGTCGCTCAGAGCTTCCGTAAACTGAGTCATGAGAGGAGCTTCAGGCCAGCCTGTTTCGCCTGCCAAGGCACGAAACCTGATGGAAAAGTCGGCTACCGTTTCGTTACCCTGGCGAAGGCATACAAGGCGTCTAGCTGCCTCCTGGCCAGAAATGCGTTGATCGAACACGGATTCCATCGCGTCCATCAGCGATTTGGCCGTATTTAACGTGGGCGAGCTGTTAATAATCAAAGGGATTGCCCAGTCAAGTGCGGATCCGGTGAGGAGAGAAAGGATAAAGTCCACCCGGGACTCTTGGGTGGTAAACCGTGCTGCCTGGGCTTTAAAAAAAATTAAGCACTGTGCAAGAAACCCCCGGCACTTGCCTGCCCTACCGTCATAGCGGAGGGGAAGCTGCAGTTTCGGCTCTTTAAGAGGAGAAGCCTCAGGGACTGGAGGAGGAATGGCTTGGACTGCAGGTGGAGGTGTTTGTGCAACAGTGAGGCGGCGCATATTCTCCGCCAACTCCCGAAACCAGCCCTCCTGAACCCGCAGCTGGTTACTCAGGCTCTCTACCTGGGTAGTAAGCGCCTGTTGCTGCGAATGAAGAGCAGCAATGCTCTGCTCAGGAGGGTTAGCTCTCTCCTGATCAGGGGGAGAGGTCGCCGGCTCATCCATTGGCTTCGAGATACTGTAAAGGGTTTGAAGCACTACTGCAATGAGCCAAACGTGACAAAGAAAAAAGGGATGAAAACCTCCCGGCCGTAGCCAAATAAAAAACACCCTTGGAAACCGGGATAGCCACGAAACACGGGCAGAGGTATATGAGGAAGAAAAACTCCTTGGCAGAGCCAAACAATAAACACCCTAATGAAACGGGATAGCCAAGAAACTGGCGAAAATAAAGAAAGTAGAAAAGGCAAGAACAGGAAAAAACAAGGCACCTTCGGAACGTGACTATAACGCCCGATAACTGGTGAAATGAATGAAAATAAAATAAGACTCAAACTCTCAGAGACAAAGAGAGTAGGAGAGAAAAAGAACAAAAGAAAAGTAAGGGAACTGAAAAGCAATCCCCTGAGCTTCAGGCAGTCTAAGGTCTAATGCCAAAAACAAAAGAACAGATCTTTTTAGGCAGACAGGAGACAACAACTAAACCCTGACATTCGTATGAAAACGAAATTATCTCGAAGCGCCCGGAAGCGGAACTCAGGGGATTAAATACCTGGCGCCAGGTAAGCCAGGTGAAAAGAATAATTACCTGGGTAAAATAAAATCCCGCAACGGAATGAGGAAAATCCGATAGATCGGAAACGTGGATAGGCGTGGAAAACGAGAAATAGGTAGGAGACCATGACATAATGAGGAAACGAGAAGGAAAACCACACCCAGCCTGCACAACACGAAAGACAGACAGGGTAAAAGTAAAAACAAGACATGAAACAAGCAGAGTAGGGAAAACAGGGAGAACAAAGGGAAGGTGGACCGGAGGACGTAACAGTTTGACCACAGATCTGTGGGTCTGACTGACAAATATCATCTGCGTAATAGTGGAAGGACTATTATACACTATAATGTAATAATTATATTTGACACTGTTATATTCATTTGACAATTTTCTATACTAATTTACTAATATTTATTTCTTATCATCACATGAAGCATTTCGTGATAACCATACACATAGTATACATGATACAGGAAATGAGATAGCTTTGTGTGGATGAGTGTGATTGTCTTTTATGTGGAAATTGTCATAAAAATAAAAACCCAAGTTTTCAGATGACGCAATCCCTGATGGTGCAGATGAGTTTTGTATCACTAATAACAATAACATAAGTAATATATTTATATACATATATATCTGACAAATTAACTTTTACATTTAACATGTATTAAATTAGTAGTGTTTCTACCTATTAGCACTTCTTTCACTTAAAGGTTGTATCAGCGATTTTGGGTGGAAACATAAATGATCACATTCATCTGATTTTTCCTCACGATCCGCTAGCTGCCCGCCCCATAAGCAGGCCGTCAAAAAACCGCGTCTCTGTAGGCAGCCTATGCTCCGAGATCGTACACAAAAACAATGGTACTACCAACTACTCAAAACCAAAATAAACAGTATTCCAACCAATCACAATGATCTGCACAAACGTGACGTCACTTCTGAAGCGAAATCCCAAACAAACATACTTATGAATAATTATGTTATGTTTTAAAAAATAGTGTTCAAGCATCCAGAATTATAATAACGTTTGTAAGAAACCAAACCGTTTGTAAATCCGTCAAGATTTCAGCGAGATAAGAGTATTAGCGTTTGTGCAGATCATTGTGATTGGTTGGAATACTGTTTATTTTGGTTTTGAGTAGTTGGTAGTACCATTGTTTTTGTGTACGATCTCGGAGCATAGGCTGCCTACAGAGACGCGGTTTTTTGACGGCCTGCTTATGGGGCGGGCAGCTAGCGGATCGTGAGGAAAAATCAGATGAATGTGATCATTTATGTTTCCACCCAAAATCGCTGATACAACCTTTAAGAATATCCAGAATGCTGAATTTACTCCTTTTAAGTTATGTTTTAGAGATGGTCTACTTCAAATGGAGTAAAAAGAACAATCAAAATTAGGCTGCTCAAAAAACTGATAAAAAGGTAGAAACCATATAGAAAGGAAGTGAGCAGCCTTTTCATCATGAATCATTGTTGAATAGAGCTAGGCTTGACATAGAGGGGGATGGGTAATGCTCACAACAGGTGGGCAATGACCCAACAATCAATGCTGTCAACAATCAATAGCTGCTTGCACTCTATGAGCAAGAGTTATCTGGAAGCAGTCTGGCCATTAAGCTGAACATTGTAACAGATGCTTAAACATAAGGTGAAGTGGCAAAGTTACTAATTCATTTAACTTTTGGATGCATTTGATAGCTGTTAATACCCAAGCTAAAAATATGCACAATATTTTTTCTCTTTTTTTTCTTTGTACTTCACAAATTAGATGCAAGGTTTAGAAGTACATCTGTCTGTCATCCAAAGTGGTCTGTGGTTCTTACAGTAAGTGGATGCTAAGAGGTATTCATTATCTAACTTATCTAAGTCTTGCACTTACTTTTGTGAGCTGTTGTCTCTCCGGCACATGCCTTAAATTTATTCCCACCCATTTCCCTTCAGTTTTCAAGTATTCATTGTGTTAACTGTTCTGGTCCTACTTTATCTTCTGTTATTTATGTCTATTCTCTTGTTGTGCACTGCTGGGTAGGACTGCACATTATAGGGAGACACTGCAAATACTCCATTACCTTCAATTCAGGGCATCGCTATTTGGAATGATTGAATCAGTAATAGATGTTAGACAAGCCTATTTTTGCTTGTTGAGCTTACATTTAATCTGTGCTTAATACTTATTTTTTGGTGAAGTCGTACAGACGACTCAATTAAATGCACAACCATCCATCACAGTCGGCAATTATTATCATATTCAAAAAAAGTATTGTCCCCCCCTTTTGCTGAATTGGGAACAACCATCTTATTTCTTTTATCACTGTGAATGACAAATTATCAACAAGAAGTATTGCTTGCAGTGGTTTTTCTTCCATGCTATACTATTCAACATGGATTTAAATATAAGCAAGCATGATCGAAAGTTAAATGAGTGTGCAATACACCAAATAAAAGTAATGGGCAACACTTTCTAAGAATGGCACTTCATAGCACTTTCATAAACAACACATAATCATTCAGACAGTCTTATGTCACTATCCACAAAGAGGCACGTGGTGTGTGAATGTCACTACTGGTGGCATTTCCATGACATACCAAGTGACACCACTTGCCTATCTTCCTTTATTGACATAATTTATGAATGCCTATGTAATGCTTATGCAATGCCTATGTAATGCTCTGTGTTGTGCTTATGAAAAACCAGTGATAGACAATGTTACCTAAAAATGTGATATATTATTAACTAGCTTCCACACAAGAGGGTACTTCATGCAACATGATCATGTTACGTCACCTTTCTTATACGTAGATAAAGTCCAATAGGGCAGTGTTTGTCAATAAAATGGTAATTGCTTTCATGCTCCAGGCTTGTTTATATATTTCTAAATAGGGTTTTTAAAAGCAGTATGTGGTCTGCTGTCAGCATTGTCATGCACAAGTGGGTTTATAAAATTAAAGTTACTGACTGTGGAGTTCATAAGGTGAAAAAATAAAGGATTGTTGTTTTAGCAGAATAAGCAAAAATAAGTTCAATGGAGCATGTGCCAAATTCATATACAAACACAAAACATTCAGATTGAGGGCTCATTATTTTTACAGTGGCTAGTTAACGTTTGTGGGCTAACGCTACAGACAGCAAAAAAACACATCTTTCATGCCCTATCATTCATATTTGCGAGCATAAATATATGATAATCAAAGTATATGCTTGTCACGTTTGCACAGATGACAAATATGCTTGTGTGTCGTGTGTGTGCATTTCAATATTTGGTCTGAACATGACAGTTTTGGTCCACAAAGGCTGCCGCGTCTTCTCGCCACGAAAAGAGTTCACTCTCCCGCTCATCTCGGATAGTTTAACCGTGGCATCAATATGGTTTCTTATTGTGTTGTTTTTGGATGTACAAACAGGACAAATGCCCAGAATCGTGTCTTAATTCAAGGTCAACACCACAGTTCTGTCAGACCCATTTGGCAAACTGAGTTGTCAGTCCCATCTCATCACTTTTGCTATGCTACGATTGTATGCTGCAGTTTTAAAGCAAAATGTGTTTATGGCTAGCTAGCTATCTATGATAGAAAACATACTGTAAATTATTTTGACCCATGATCAAACTGAATTTTAATACTACTAGCCTAAGTTACACGAGTGACTGTGCATCTGTAGCCTACTCTACGATTGACTACTATGCCAGTATGCCTAAGTATCAAAGCCATGCCTCCTAATTACCATGTGGACAAAGAAATACAGATAATAAATAATGGATACAGAAATAAATAAATACAGCAAAGAATGGATACAGAAATAAATAAATACAGAAAAGAATAAATACAGAAATAAATACAGAAAATAATAAATACAGAAATAAATAAATAAATAAAATAAGAAATACAGAAATAAATTAACTTTTATTTTGATTTTATGTATTAATTTCTTAATTTCTGTGTCAATTTACATATTTATTTATTTACTCATACTTTTATCCATTTATGTATTTATTGCAATATGTATTTATTGATAAATTCCTAATTTTGGCATTTCTGGTCCTCCGTATACTTCTACTGCTCCATCCTCCCTGAGCTGCGCATTGATTGTGTCAGAAGATGACACTTCATGCCCACCTTCTGGTTGCTCTGTATGTGCTGAAGTGTAGAAACTTTGACATGAATGAAAAGATAATGCGCTAATGCAAATATATTTTGGGATTTGCAGGGTTTCGTTGGCAACTCAAATGCCGACACTGTTGTCCAGTACAGGCTCGAGCAGCCGGTGATAGCTCGGTTCCTCCGATTTGCCCCGCTTCAGTGGAACTCAAATGGAAGGATTGGCCTGAGGGTTGAGTTCTACGGGTGCTCATACAGTAAGTACAGAGGAGAATACTTCTGACTGCAAGCCAGCTGTAGCTCCCTTCATGCATGTTATTGGTTCTTTTGTCAGCCAGTACAGGCTTCCCAACTCATGCTAAAACACAGTGGCAAAATTACTGACAGGAACTGATAGGATAATGCATTTAGCCTTATTTTTTGCGCCGATTATACTAGCTACAACATATTGTTTTCTGTTTTTCCAAAAAATATTTATTGTTGCAACAGTATTGTCTAGACATCATAGTCAATGCCTCTTGACACAAGATATATATTCACTTCGGTATGAGTTGAAGCATGAATTATTCATAAAACCGCACATTAACCCAGTGGGGGTTGTTTGTTGTAGAGAACTGTAAGAGGCTAGCTAATGAGAAGCGCGTATTCGTATTACAGCTGCATAGTCTATATGATGATTTGGTTTCTGTGCAGAAATTTGGGTGCTCATTTCTTTCAGGGAGTAAACCTCATTCCAATATAAGAAAGCCAATATTATGCCATTCATATTAATGGAACCATTTCCAGTAATCACTTGTCATCTATACGTAATTGATGAGCCACTGTACAGTGCATACACATGCTAAACACAATTTATGTAGGGAGTTTTAAAATGCAGTGACCTTGAGGTATAGCTCCAAGTGTAGATATTTCATTGGATTTTACCCTTCAGTTCTCATCTCATAAAACAATGCATCCTGATACACATTGACCTCCATAGCCCGTACATGCCATGTAAGCACAAAATATAAACCAGTGGCAAAACAAGTCTTGCCTCCGTTGGATGTAACAAATGAATACAAAAGGGCAGGCTAAAACATTTAGCATTAATTCTTCAATGCTAGAATCACAACAGGTATTATATTACCCGTAATGCTAATCATGAATAATTTAAATACTGAATATGTGCTTGACTGAATATGTGCTAGTTTATGTGATTATGCAATTGTTTTTTTAATTACTTTATCCATAGAATTAAGAACTCACGTTAGTGATATACATTGATATGTTTGATAGTAATTTTTCTCATAATGCTTTCACATTTTTTAGAGACACTCCTTTCTGTTCCAGTTTGTTGAGAACTATGTATTACCACCCAGGTGAAAAAATATTATACTTGAAATATACTTTTTCAAAGTATACTTTTAGTAGTTTTTGTACTAATTATGTACTTTGTGCTAAATTGCCAGCGCTTTAAGTATACTAAGTGCACTAAAGATGTTCGAAAGTAGAACTTAAGTCGTAAGTGCAGTGTGTATGTTAAAATGGGACTATTTTAGTATACTTAAGTGCACTATGTCTGTATGTTAAAGTGGGGCTATTTTTAGTGTACTTAAGTATATTTAAGTGCACTAACAACAAGTATGATTGGTCGGTATCTTAAATACCCTTGCAGTACAATTTCATTATGTCACCAGTGTGTTTGAAACAAACTTTAAAAGTATTACGGTGTGTATTACAATACACTTTTTAAAAGTACATTTTAAACATACTTCAAATTAAGTACAAAAAAGAAAAGTATACTTGTAATAACCTTTGCATACTTAAATTATATTTTTATTACACTAAAGTATACTACTTTTTCACCTGGGCACTAATGATGATTTGTGGAAAAATAGGACTTGCTGCGCCTTATGGAGTTTTTACTTGTAATATGTTGTTGCAGAGTCTGATGTGGCAAGTTTTGATGGCAGCAGCTCATTGCTCTACAGGTTCAATCAAAAGGCAAGTCAAACAACCAAAGATGTTATTTCCATGAAGTTCAAAACACTACAGAACTCTGGCATCATCGTGCATGGTCAAGGACAACATGGCGACATCTTAACATTGCAGTTACAAGAGGGAAAACTTCTGCTACAAATAGGTAGGCCTATACTTTTTAACAGTTCTCATCTATTTCATTGTGCAGACTGCATATAATTATCTGTCACAGCTTCAATAAAAAATTGACAGAGATATCTTTGAAAAAAATAGACAGAAATAATGATCAGCGTTATGTATATACAGTGTATAATTATGATCACCACAATGCTATTCTTGTACAATGCAGCCTGTTTGTCAGAATAGCATCCATCAAGGACAATTTTATTCTTACGGTAGTATATATATTATTTCTGTGAACATATATATATATATTTATGAATTGGTGGCACTTTTTATTAGTGTAATATCAGTGGCAAAAGCTGTACATTTTTATGAAAACATCTGATTATGTGTAGTATATGTACGAAAACAATTATAAAGAGTACATGTCAGCTGAAACATTCATGTGGTATTTTATTATCTATATTTTTTGCTGATAATTATTTATTAATTCTTACACATGAACAGAATCTCTGATAGTAAGTCACACTCTGTGAAGAATACTGTTGGAGACAACTGACAAACTGTGAACAATTGTATTATATCAAGCAATAGCACTTTAAAGGGTAACACAGCACTAAAACAACTTATTTTAGATGATAACTGATACATTTGTTTTTTTCTGATATTATTAAGTATTACTGATTGATCCTGGTCCAAATCTTGACAAATTACACTGCAGTCAGCGCAAAAAAGCGTAAACTTTAAGAATCTGGGTCAAAAGTGTTTCTAGTGGTAAAACGTTAGGTACTGCACGTTCAATCTGTGATTGGCCAGATATTTGGTGACGAAATAGAAACCTGTACGGCTATTTAGTAGCCTATTTATTTTTGGTATATATTTTTTTTATAGAGCTTGATAGTCCCTTGTTTTTTTATAGTTCGTTTTTCAGTCAAGCTTAGCAAGTAGCTAGCTAGTTTATTATTATTTTTTAAATATGTAGGCTACTTTATTAAAATTAATATATAGTGTAAAGCATATGAAAACTGCGTATCTGACAGGGATGTAGAGAGCTACTCTTTGCGTTGCATGCATGGTGTGGATATTACCTGTATTTTTATGTTAAAACAAAACTGAATGTTACGTTCTGATGAGGTAAGTAAAGTATCTATTGTTTACTTTGTTCACACTGTGCCCTTGCTGGCCTGTTTATGTTGAATATTTTTTGTAAACAAACTATTACTCACGCTGCAGGACACCGTTCAGTGTGAGCTGCAGTGCTGACTGTGGACGAGAGCAGTTATTTACATTTTGTTTGTTAATGAAGTCACTTTTATAAAATATTGTTGAATTTATGTTTTAGGGTATATTTTTGCTAGCTATATGTGGTATTTCCTGCAGAAAGGAATTGAGTCAAATAGTTCAGCCAGGGGTGTAATGTGGCGTGGCGTGTGAGGTAGGAGGAGCCAAACGCAGCAAGGGGATTCTTTAAGCCCTAAGGCCACTAAGGCGGGAAACCCCGCAGTTAAGGGAGGAGACAAGACAACGAACACGCCTACAGACGCTACTAACCGGCTCACTGTCACACGCCAATAAGTAAAAGCGCAGGGACAGGTTTCTGAATAGCCAGAAATAATACGTGCCCTGTCTCTGTAACGAGACGCATAAGAACGGGCGAGTAGCGTAATGGCAAAAATAAAACACAGTCAACAAACACTGCAAAGTAATACAATAGTATTTGAGGAGGCGAAAGGAACAGATTCAACGTTCCAAGGCTACTCTCAGACTCGGTCACACACAAACATGTCCACAACATCGCCCAATCTTCCCCATAGGAAGACATGCACCGAAAGACGAAACAAAAGCATAGTTCCGAACAAAATCGTCAAACATGCACGGAGACAGGTACCAAAAGGAACCAACAGGACAGGTTGCACCGGACAATTACCGGCTAAAATACCGAAACGAGTTAGTAGAAAATAAACGCCCTGCCTCTCCATGATGAGGAATATAATGAGGCGAACAGGAACAGAGATTTAACGTTCCATGGCTAGTTTAATAGGCTCGCAATCAAATGCAGAAAACATAAAGGGGTAAACGCCCGATCTCCCAGGAGAGAGACACATTTTACAGGCGAGCCCACGGAGCACCGTCGTCCCATAACTTTACTATCCAACATGACTAATGCAAGCTTAATAGAAAACACAAGCACTGCCTCTCAATATAATATAAAAACCCTGACTCACAACAAAGGGGAACGTAGTCCACGAGAAGGAGACAAAACAGGAAACAAAACGTACCAAAGCTACTAGCTGGCTTACTGTAACACGGAAATGAGTAGAAGCTAAAATGCCAGGTCTCTCAGAAAGAAAACCAATCAAAGGCGAAATGGAACAAAGAACTACTACCCTATACTTCTACGAGCTAAGTAACTAAGTAGAAGCGCGAATGCCCGATCTCCCAGGAGAGAGAAACATTTTACAGGCGAAATAGAGCAGAGATCTGCGGTCCCATAATTCTACGAAATAAGTAACTAAAGAGCCAGCAAGAATAAGCCCTGCCTCAGCAACAAGACATTAAAACAGGCGAGTAGCATGAAAGGTACAAATAACACACACCAAATAAATAAAGCCCTAAAGTCAGTATGATAAAAATGCCCTGTCTCTTAGTAAGAACCTACTATACAGATACACGCAAACAAACAGAGACTCCTCTCGCCTTCACGGAAGAAAGCAGACAGAGAGAGGAGAAAGAGACATAGAAAGGCAAAATCTAGGCAACGGACTAAAAAGGAAAAAAAAACAGGAAGCGAGGACAGAAAAGAGCCAGGGGGGAAGAGTCCGAATAACTACATCCACATAGGCAGGTAAGCCAGGGGGGACGAGTCCTAAAAGCTACTTCCACATAGGCGAGTCCCGCGTAACTCCAATGACGCACAACGGAGCAAAACGGTCTCCTTAAAAACCTAGACCAAAATAATACTGACTTAAAATACAAAGGGCAGGAAAATACCACACACAAAACAGCATAACTCATGCCCGACAATACACCACAATACAAATCATAAAACAATCAATATAGAAGCCCCGAAAGAAGGAAACGGAAGGCTTAAATAGCTCTCAAGGTGACCACGCGCAGGTGTGGATGCTAGCAGAAGCTCCGCAATCTAAGCAGGGCGGAGCAAGCATCTACCAAAAGGGCAGTGCTCTCGCGTGGCCACTGAGGAAAACGACCGCATAGGGAAAAAGGGTTAAAAACCATGACAAGGGGTTGTAGTATATGCATGCTACATGTTTAGCTTTGCAACGTACGTCCCTAACAGAGTGGAATAAAGCAGCCACTGTGAGTGCTGTTTAGAGTAGAAATTAGCAATTGGCTACTAGTGAAAAAAAAAAAGTTGGGGCGTGGTTTGATACCTGGAGCTCAGCCCCTATCAGCCCCCGGAGCTTAATAATGTCCTATTAACTTATCACGCCCAGATTTAGGCATTTTTCGAATTTCAAGGGGGCGGGGTCTAGCGAAACCAGCTTGTTTTGTTACCCTTTAAAAACCACAGAACATCTTCCTAAATTCCTTAAACTGTGCTGAAAACGTATCCGAAGCTGAGGGAATTCTGTGCTATACTTATATGAATCTGCTGTAAAAATATTTAACTGTATACCTGTGTTTGTGCCCCCAACCTTCACTATTTGCTATCTACGATGAAAACCATTTCTTTTTATTTTTTTCTTACAGCTACTTTCTCTGCCAGTTACTTGGCTGTTGAAGGAGCTTTGCGCTGTTTTGCAACTAAACCAATATGAACCCAGTGGCTTTAATAATGTCCTAAATCCAGAGCCCAAGGGCACAGGCACCAGTGAACCAACAATATAATGACACACAGTTCCATTTACCTAAAATCTATGTATCCGTAGGGGCCTGTATTTCTATTTTAGTGAACATTGTGGTTGCGGTAAAAATAAAAAACTTGCAAGGGAAGCATGCCATGTCTTGACGTTTGAGAAATGAATTTGTGAAATAAGGTTGATGCACTTCATGTGTAATATAGTGGTAGAATTGCTTTCAGTATGAGCTTACCACTTGCATTTTTAATGTAAACACTAATCTTACTTTTGAAACAGAAATAAAGAAATTCAGAGGTTAAATATACTGGCAAAATTCTCAAGAAAAGAGAACAGATTTGGTAGTCCAGTAAAGAACAGCTGAAAAATATTAGGGTGTTCAAGTTGTTTTGTGTTCTCTACCTTTAAACATCCTCTGCTGTCATCATGTGAGTGTAGAAAACATCAGGACCTATGGGCAGCATATCCAGCTAACACATTACATGTAGCTCTCTGTGCAGTGATGCTTTCCATGGTCAGATTCTGACCTCTGGGGTTCCAATCAGCAGGGTATCTAATGAAAAACAAGCATGCAATTACAATTACAACCATTGAGAATAAAGTAAAACAGCGATAAAGTAAATAAAGTAAAACAGGGAACCGAGGTCTCCATAATGTAATGGCTTCATTTTATGATTCAGATTAATCAACAGATTAGCATTTCTGATTATTAAGATTTTGTCTTTAGTGGCACAACTGAAAGCAACATAAAGCTAAAATCACTGCGGCTCCCTCATTATCAAGAGCATTCAGTATCAGCATAAAATCACTGCTGCACAAACTGTGAGGGAAAATACAAATAAACAGGAAAAAATAAGCAGAAAAAAAAAAAAGCAACTTCTTTAGGTTCGCCTTCAATATATCCCGGGAGCTAAAATTATGAGCCATTTCTGCATGAAGAAACAAACTACTTCCAGTCTGTCTGAGATTGTCTAAGAGATTCTTTGCTCTTTGTCCTGTGGCCCCTGTGGTTATGATACCCAACTGAAGATAACAAATACACGTAATGTTTTCAGCAGGCCTTGTAGGTTACAAATTCAGGGCCCAAGGGCTGGTGTGTATGATAGGTTTGTAGATAAAACCAGATGGAAACAGCTACAGCTTGCACTATGCATTTGATAGCATTAAGCTCTAATGAAGACACACAACCAATAACAGCGTCTTAATGCCATGTTCGGAATAAGTTGTTTATATCATCATTGCTCTCGTAATGCATTTTGCAGCATAAAAAAATCTCTCCTACTGTGTTCTGTCTGCATTATGTAGTTATAGTATATTTTTCTCATGAAAAGTACAAATTCTAATTATGTCATCTTTTTTTCAGGGAAAACATTGTCAAGTGATGCTTCTGTGGTGACCCTGGGCAGTCTACTTGATGACCAGCACTGGCACTATGTGGCTATTGAGTACATTGAAAGAAACATCAATTTTACAGTGGACAGAATCACACGTCAGTTTCAAATCAAGTGGGACTTGATTCACTCTGGTATTGGTAATGAGGTGTGTTGTGTCTGGCCAGTTTCATGCTTTTAAATGCGCATCAGTGATCTGTAAATAATCTGTCCATAATCACCAAGATATGGATAAGCATATTATGTACAAAGTCCTTAATGCAGTTTGGAAAATATCAGATTTAGATCAGCATAACATGGCTATAAAATATATTAAACATTATTTATAGGGGTTATTAACTGGTATCAAGTGCTGATAAAATAGCAATTTTAAAGACATATTAGTATTGTTTATCAGAATCACCATCATGAGGCCACCAACAGCTATAACCATGTGGCCCTGTTTTTAATCCTGTTTTTTTAATGAATGTTAATGCAGAAAACTCTGCCCCTGGGAAATTTAACATTGTAATGATGTTCTTTCACAAGCTCAGCTTTGGAGGTGCCACAGACTACGGGAAGTTAGAAACATTTTCCGGGAGAAATTTCCAAGGGTGTCTGGAGAACTTGCTCTACAATGATGTAAATGTCATAGACTTTGCCAAACAGAATAATCAGGTGTCTGTCACGGTAAGTCCGGATGCAACTAATGAATTCATCTGCATACTGACTCACTGTCGCATTGCAAAGAACCACCAGTTTGCAGATTTATTTATGAACTGTTTATTTGAAATACAAAAATATGTATACATGTCTAGAATTGGTATTATTATGTGAAATAATCAAAACACAAATATACGGAAACGGCTTAGTAACAGTAGCAGAACATTTTATTGGACTACTTATGGAATACTACAAGGTACTGTTCTTACACTGAGAAGAATATTACTGGTCTTTATGGTAGCATGGTAGTGACTCACTTGTCTGGTGTCTCAAGCATAAAAAAGCTCCAAAATCCTTAATGATCCCGGGGATAAAATTAAATTATTTCCAGCTTTTAAGTCTTACATTTCACCAGAAAAGAGAAATCACATTGTGATAGGATAGTGAGATATTTCATTTAAAGATAATTAGACACAGATCAAATATAGGCCTACATCTAAAAAAATGATTTAAAAAACAATTGTTGAAAAGCCTTCCCAAATTTGAGCAGTTGAGGAAAGAGAGAAGTCAGAAGACCAAATCAGGCTTACTATTACCCCTGCAGGACCACGGCCCATACATAATGCAGTGTAACAAAATGTAGTTCACTTTTCAAAGGACTAACTTTGTTAGAAACTTAACAGCTCACCTTCTTGTACTCCTTCTCTCCCTCTTATCTTTCTCTACCACTTCCCTGCTTCATAAAGAGGAAATTGCTTGCAGTGTGCTTTAATGGAATTAAATTATTTACCGTAATATTCATTGTCGTGAAGAGAGAGCCCATTGTGAATCATATTATAAAACCTGGACTAGCCAAGCTATCAAGAAATTATAAAAAGACAAACAAAATTACTTCCATGGTGTAAAATACAACTGCATACTGACTTGCCAATTGTCCTATAGAATTATTCAAATTGAAATATTCTATAAATTTTATTGGTTATTTTCTTCACTTCATCAATACATGTGTCCCAGAGTACATCAGGGAAAAGGAACAAATCTGCTTGTGCCTCTGTTACCAACTCTGTTTGTTAGACAGCTAATGACTGTCCAGAAAAGGACCCATGTCACTGCTTCAGCCAGAGTTTAACACATAATTTCACATATGTCCCCACCTTCAGTCAAAACCTGGCTGATAAATAATAAGTTACTTTGTAAATAGACTTATAAAGTTTTCTCTACCTTGAAAGAAGTTTTGTTTTGGTGTAGGCGCTGTAGGCAATCTATCCTCCCAAACTATAATTTTTTCTTCCAAATTTAACATTTTGCCCTGTGGTCAGGTCATGGCTAATGAAATAACAGAGGCTAAAAAATCTCTTCCTGTCACAAAATGACCTTCTCGACCCCTTCCAGTCTGGCTTCAGGGCTGGTCCCTCCACTGAGATTGCCCTCCATTACCATTACTATTACCATTACCATCTGGACCTCGTTAAGCTCAGTCTGGCTAAGACTGAGGTACTGTGCAATCCCTCTAAAGTCCTCAGCACTGCTAGATCTCTCTTTTAACCTAGATGCTACAGGAGAGCTCAGTCATCTGGATAGTTCATCAATTGCCTAGGGGTAACCATAGATGATCAACTGTCTTTCATAGTGGCAGTAAGTCGCACATGTAAATTCTTACTATACAACATCCGAAGACAACATCCCTTCTTCACCACATACGCTTCTCAGCACCTAGTCTAGGCCCTGGTTCTTTTACGCCTGGACCACTGCAATTCTCTTCTCGCCGGGGTGTCTCGTGGCGTAGGCTGTAGAGCACCATCCACATGCTCATTGCGAGCTGCGATGTCGGCGTTCCAATCCGGCCGCCCGACCTTTGTATCATGTCTTTCCCTCTCTCTCACTCTTTATGCTCTGCTATCCCAGGTGAAAAAATATTATACTTGAAATATACTTTTTCAAAGTATACTTTTAGTAGCTTTTGTACTAATTATGTACTTTGTGCTAAATTGGAAGCGCTTTAAGTATACTAAGTGCACTAAAGTTGTTCAAAAGTAGAACTTAAGTCGTACTTTAAGTGTACTTCAAGTGCAGTGTGTATGTTAAAATGGGACTATTTTTAGTATAGTCTACTTAAGTGCACTATGTCTTCGTGTTAAAATTAAGTATATGTAAGTGCACTAACAACAAGTATGATTTGTTGGTATCTTAAATACCCTTGCAGTACAATTTCATTATGTCACCAGTGCATTTGAAACAAACTTTAAAGGTATTACGGTGTGTTTGAGACTATACTTGAAGTAAAAGTAACACTTTTTAAAAGTACATTTAAACATACTTCAAATTAAGTACAAAAAGGAAAAGTATACTTGTAATATACCTTTTCATACTTAAATTATATTTTTATTACAGCTAATTCACCAAAAGATGAATTTTTTATAACCCTTTTTACTCATCTTTACCAGAGGTTCCAATAATTGTGGAGGGCACTGTATATATACATATATATATATATATATATATATATATATATATATATATATATATATATATATATATATATATATATACACACACATATATATATAAAAAAATTCCGTTCTCTGCCATCTGCCTGCTTGTGCTACTAAACCCCTGCATCTAATAGAGCACAGCCACATGACTTTCCTCCAATTTTTCAAGTGTGCTCAATCTTCTCAAGACCTCTCATCATCTGACTCCACTGGCTACCTGTTACAGATGGCACAAAGTTTAAAACCTTGATAGTAGCCTACAGGGCAATGAATGGAACAGGTCCACAGTACCTCCAATCAATCTTTAAACACAACACCCCAGGAAGATTGTCTCTGTTCTGCAACTTTGAGGTGGATAGCTCTCCCCTCTCTGTGTAGTCTCCTTCCCCAGATAGGATGTCTGTCTGTACTGGCCCCACACTGGTGGAATTAATTTCTCAGAGTGGTCAGGACAGCAGGTTCATTGGCCATCTTCTGATGCAAACCTCTACAGGCTGCACTTTGGTTCCCCTCCCAACCCCACCCTGTAGCGCTCTCACCTTTTATACTTATTCAGGTTACAGTATATTTATGGTTTTTAGGTTTATCTTTTTATGATTTTATATTTATCTTCTTATGGCTTGTTATGGGTGTAGTCCGTATGCATTTAGTATTTGCATATTGGTTCTTGGTTATCGCAGTTAACTTGCGTTAAGTTAATTATTGCTCTATTTGCAACTTTACTCGCTGGCCTGGGAATGGCGCTTAGCCAGGTCTGGCACTATTGCTCATATTAATCAGGTGAATGTACTTGCATTTCTCCTATATCGATAGTTGCTCTGGATAAGAGCATCTGCTCAATGAACGTGATGTTATGTAATGATGCTGAAACCTCTGACTGTAGTGCTCAACCTGTGCTCAAGGTGAGTGCCTTTAATTACTGAGCCACTTGGGGGTCCTTAGCTGTGTTAAAACAGATATCATGGAAAATTGGTTGGCCAGTACCATTACAGAGCAGTAGTGCTGAATATGTTGCTGATAATAACTTTTTCCTGATAATTGGATATTGATGTTTCGCACAATAAACAGGCAGAACCCTACGGAGAATACTTTAAAGGGCATGACTAGAAATCAGAAATCAGACTATAAGGTTGCGAAAGGCCATCTCATATTTAAACTAAATTACATCATTACATTAAAACAAGGTCCAATCCAGTCCCTTGTGAATTGAAGTTAAAGTAAACATGCAGGAATCACTGGCATTTTTACTCATTCAATTTTATTATTGAAATTGTATTGTCTATTATTCAACAACCCCCCTCCCCCCTTAATTTAATTATCTTTGTGAAGTGACAGTAACTGCTATGTAATTGCTATGTAATCATTAGGCCTTTTCACACTGCACTGTAGTTAGCCCTGGGCTATCCTTAGCTCCAGGCTAAGGATAACCCAGGGCTAGCTCAGCCTGTGTTCACACAAGCATTTGTTATCCCTGTGCTAAGGATTCACACTTTACCCCTAAGCCCTGGGCTAATGTCTGTTCAACACTATTGGATTGGACAGTGAAAATTCTATGCATTGCCACAATGGTTACCACTGACCCCGTTTCACACTGGCTATTTTAGCACCTTGTTTAGGGAGATTTCTGGGGCTAACCCTGAAAAGTTGGTGCTAACCCTGCTCCGGAGCAGCGTCAGCTAGCCCAGGGCTAAGGTTGGTGCTAGCCCACTTTAGAATGTGCAAGTGTGAACTCTCGCTTAGCCCTGGGCTAAAACCTCTCCTAGCCTGGGGCTAAGGACAGTGTGAACAGGCCTATTGCTATGTATGTTTTCCAGGGGAATGTGACCTTTGCTTGCTCCGAGCCAACTAACATCCCGGTGACATTCATGGGAACTAAGAGTTACCTCCAGTTATCAGCAGTGCTGGATAGAGATGGCTTGTCTGTTAGCCTACAGTTCAGAACATGGAACAAAGAGGGACTGCTAATGACTACACAACTGCACCAGAATTCTGGAACATTGTGGCTTTACATCAATGAGGGTAAAATCAAGTTAAAAATAGACAAGTCTGGAAGAATTGTGGCAGAACTCACAGCAGGTGAGATCTTTAATAGGGCAAAGTATTTTGTGCTTATATTACCAAATATATTAGTTTTTTGTTGAATCCTCATGGTACAAAGAGTTCATAGAAAGAGCTAGTGAAAATTATACTGTGCATACTATTTCATGCAAAAATGTTAATCTACCCTTTAAAAGGCAACTATATTAGTTTTATGACTAAAACACCAATAGTATTTCAAAGGACAGTCATGACCTAAGTACTATCCCTGGCACTCTTTAGAACTTCAGCCACACACACATACGCACACACATGCACGACACACACATATTGCGTTTTGGCAGATTGTACTCTGCATTATTGCATAACAGCAACTCCTCTGGTCGATCAGGCACCTGCACCTGTGCCAACTGCACAATTAATGCAGTACCCCAATGCAATGACTGGGAAGCACAGCTGGGAAGCAGGGTGAAAAGAACTGACAGCTGTCTACATACATTTCAGCTGACGCACATGCTAGTCTTTATTCTCTGGCATTATTAGACCAAGTAGCAGCAACAGAACATTACTACAAATATGTTTGGACATGCCAAACTAGTGAAAAAAGTGAAAAAAAAGATGCTAAGTGAGTGATATACATTAGATATATTGCATGATAACTACAGTTGCGGAAAGTAATTCAGGGAACAATCTAAGATTTTGTTTAACCTGGTATTGTGTCACATTATCACAGTAACATACATTTTTGTTCATTGTTTTGCTTTTTTTATGTGTTACAAATATTTAAATAATTACAGATAGTGCTGTGGAGTGGAAATCATAAAGAGATTAATTCTGTTTCTTATGTACAAACCCCAATTCCAAAAAAGTTGGGACAGTATATAAAATGCACATAAAAGCAGAAAGCAGTGATTTGTAAATTCTCTTTTACATATATTTAATTGAAAACAGTACAAAGAAAATATACTTATCTACTTTTGATTTTTTTGACTATTGATTTTTGTAAATATACGCTAATTCCGAATTTGATGCCTGCAACACGGTCCAAAAAAGTTGGGACAGGGGCAAAAATAAGACTGGGAAGTTCAAAAAACACCTGTTTGGAACATTCCACAGGTAAACAGGTGATGCTATCATGACTGGGTATAAATGGATATCAAAAGACTCTTGATATCTTATTTTCAGGTACTCTTACAACTGATGCTATAACCTCCCAGAATTTGAATGGATCTCTATGGGAGTAGGGAGGTGGGACTAGATTAAGCTGTAAATTACACGGGAATAGTATGGAACCCATAGTTTGTTAAATGGCTGTAAGTCATCAAGGGTCTGCTGTATCAAACGAGCCTCAAAACATCACTCTCTTGCCAGATATGCAGTAGATATGGATGGATCACTTTAAGGGTTGTTTCTCCTGGCTCATTTTTTTATTAAACTCTATTTACAAAAATCAATAAAGTTGATAAGGTAAAACATTACATATCTTTTCTTTGTACTGTTTTCAATTAAATATGTAAAAGAGAATTTACAAATCACCTCTTTCTGCTTTTTTGTGCATTTTACATACCGTCCCAACTTTTTTGGAATTGAGGTTTGCATAATTAACCTGACACATCTCAGAAGTAGTGGCAGAATTCTGGATATTTATAGCATGTTGATTCTCTGTTTTCAGGATCCAATTTAAATGATGGTCAGTGGCATTCTGTGGATATTAATGCAGTGAGAGGCCTGGTACATGCAACTGTGGACATAGAGACAGTTTATGTTGCTCATGCCAATTCCCCCTTCCATGCTTCTTCTGGAAACAATTACTTTTTTGGTGGTAAGCACGCATTCTGTCAATCAACTTTTCCTTGATTTTAACAATGTGTAATGATTAAGAATACTGCTCAATCATGTTCACACCATTTACAGGTTTTACAGAGAACACTGTGATGAAAAACAGTGAGACATTTTCCAGAAATTTTCCAGATTAAAAACAGGAAAGTGAATATGTTGTATAATAGAACCAAAATTACCTTTAATAAATAAATTTAGATCGTTGATAGTTACATATAATATTATCCATTGTTTTGACACTGGTATAGTTTTGAAACTTTATAAGACAATATTTTCACCATCACAGAGTAATCACACTGGGAGGACTGTCCCCTGTTTCTTTAAAATGCATTTTGAAAGGCCACATACTGTGAAAGAATGTGGATGCATTTATGGAGAATAATAAGCTGCAAAATCATGTAGCACAGCAGAGAACATTTCCATAAATCTCAAAGGTATAATGAATGTGATTCTTTGAAGATGCCCCCATTATAAATGGATTTCATCCCAATTCCCCACCCTCATTTGGAGACTGCAAACTGTAAAGTGATGGAAAATGTTTCATTTAATTTTGCACATTGTGCTAAATTGCTCTTACAACTTTTCCCCCCACAATTTCTATTTGGAAAAAAAATTATTACTGACATAAGAAATGGTTTGTCATTTGCTTTATGAACTTTTTCCCCTTCATATTTCCATATTTGTCATTAACAATTGTGTCAGTTGTCACCAATGTGAATTACCACACCATCCACAAGCAGGCAAGGACCACTACACCTGCAGAACAAGTCTAAAAGTCAGTGACTGTTTCACACACCATATGTGATTCTGTATCTTTCCTTGACAACAGCTGGCAGTCTCTGGCTGGAGGAACCATTGCAGTGTGTTAACCAGAGGAACCCTAGCTCACTGAACCCCACTCGATCACTGATAGGGTTATC
Source organism: Synaphobranchus kaupii (assembly GCA_029718625.1). Taxonomy (NCBI): domain Eukaryota; kingdom Metazoa; phylum Chordata; class Actinopteri; order Anguilliformes; family Synaphobranchidae; genus Synaphobranchus; species Synaphobranchus kaupii. The sequence continues at coordinate 50,224,558 of CM056376.1, read as the reverse complement.
ACTGACATGTTATGTCCTACCACTCTGAACTCCCAGTCATATTTGCTAGTGACTCATGGCAAATGCCTTTACTCACAAAGCCACTTGAAAGTACATACAGTAGTAGTGATTTTTCTTATCCTGAGGAATATACTGTATAATGTATTCAACTATAATTTGTGGTCACCCCACCACTCCACTACATGAATAATCAGACATATAAAAAGAATGAACCTGAATACATATTGGTAAGACTTTTCACAACTTCATAACAAGAGAATTTTTCACAACTTTTTTTCTGGAAAGTCTAAAAACAAAGAGAATTTTGTTCAGTGCATGCCGTTATTACATTGGTGACTGATGATGGTTGATTATGGTTGTCATTTGGTTTACAGGTTGCCCCGGGCACATATATAAGACAGAATGTAGAAACCCCTACGCCATTTTTCAAGGATGCATGAGACTTATTAGTATTGGCAGCAATGCTGTAGATTTAACCAAAGTGCAACAAACTCTCATTGGAAACTTCAGTGATTTGCAGATGGACACATGTGGGATCATTGATAGGTCAGTAGATATGGAATCATATTTAATTGTATAGATGTGCACAATTTTCAAAATGCCCATTCATTTTTAATCATATGTGGTGTGACACAGTATGATCATTTAAATGTACTCAGCAAACATATTCCATTGGCAGGCCCGACTTCTAAGATGCAAGTCATGAAGGGCTAGTTGGAGCCAGCTGTGTATTTAATATCAATTTGATTATTTTATATTCTTGACATGTGTCGAGGTTGATGTCCTATGGAGAGGCTGCTGTGCCATTTTTGGATAGGCACTGTGGCACTGTGCTCATTGTTTTCAACATTGTTTGCAATTTTAGTTTAGCTGTTCCCTGACTATATATCACAGGGAAAATAGGGAAAGATTAAATGTTCTTTTCTTTAGAACTATAGCCATATTTTTGAAACAAAACAAAAATATGCAAGCATTTTAAACCATTTTATTGCATTTTATAGTATTATGGACAATTCCGGTTGATTCATTGCATACAGTATATCCAATTATACGTGCATTTGCATGCACTGTAATTTGAATATGAAATATATCTCCATTTGAAAACCTTAAGAATGACTTATAATTAGTTTACTTTACTATTCATAACATCTCAACACAAAATGCTGTTACTAATAAGTTGCCAGATTTTGTACATTTAACGGTAGTTTTCCAAATGAATTGAATTTACATTTACAAATCATTTTGGTTTGCTACTTTTTGTCACGTTTTTCAGATGTTTGCCTAATTACTGTGAACATAAAGGAAGGTGCTCGCAGTCTTGGAACATGTTCTACTGCAACTGCTCTGACAGTGGTTACGCTGGAGCAACATGCCACAGCTGTAGGTACCACCACAATCCTCGCAGACATCGAAGAACTGTAGAGAGGCACTGTTTTTTGATCATCCTATTCATTTTTAATTCTTTATTTCCTGCCTGCTGAGACTGGCCATTTGACAGCACTTCAGCAGATGAAATCAGTGGTACTGCAGAACATGTGATAATTATCCAAGGCAGTAATTTAAATATGCTTGAGTCACAGCCATTATAAACTGCGAGGGAGTTTCAAAGAGAAATTAGCTCCTGTCAGTCAAATATAATGGCTCTCGTATTAGCGACGGTTTAAAGCATTAAGTTTGCATTGATGAAACCTTTTGAGTCCTTTGCGCTAAGCAGGGGAAAAGGGACCTTATTGATTGATGGAGTTTACTTAAAAGATTCGGAGCTAGTTGATTGCTGATTGTGTGAAAGTGCTCAAGATCTCAAGTTGTCCTGGAATTCACCTGGGAGATTGATAACCTTTAACCTTTAGTTAAACCATAATGCCATTCCATCAATTTGCGATAAAAGCCAGATGGTACAATGCCATTTTGGATACATCAAATGCCTTCAATTATATTCCCAAATAGGTAGCGTGTATAATTTCCCTGGCCTTTAGAAATTATCCATTTTGATCTCCTTTTTTGTCATTTTAATGTCTATTAGGTGCTATGACATTGAAATGGCTCTTGAAGAGTGCTTTTCCTAAATTGAATTTGGATCATTGTGAGGATGTTTCGTGTGATTAATAAGCATGCCCTTTCATACTGGAACATGTATGCTGCCTGATCCCAGTCATTATAAACCTCCTCTCATTTTTCATAGCCATTTATGAACAGTCATGTGAAGCATACAAACACAGAGGAAACACATCTGGGTTTTATCACATAGACGTGGATGGAAGCGGTGCCCTCGGCCCACAACTGGTCTTCTGCAACATGACAGGTATGTTGTATGACTCAGCACATGACTGATCAACAACTGCACCGTGCAACTACATGTATATGTTTATCTTGTGCGCTGATGAATTTGTATTAATGGAGACTTTGTATAACATGCATGTATAGCATTGTTTAAATGAAGTAGAAAATGGCATATGTTTACAGGAATTAAAACTTGTGTACATGTAAAATGTATGTACAGTACATTGAACTTGCAAGTTACCTTGAACATAGTGTACATTTGATGGAATCCTATCTTACAGTGATCTTAAACTGCAGTTATACACAATACATGCAATGAAAAAGGGTAAGCTTGTGCATATAGCAGGTGTACTGTAATTATTGGCACCTATGATTAAAAAATGTTGTGTATAGGGAATCGGGGTTACAAACCCAGACAGGGTTGGCATCATGTACCTGAGCATTTATTTTTACCTCCCCTGCTTGTGTAAAAAAACCCAGCCTGTTACAGAGTACTAAATCTGTGGGAAATGATAAAATGTGAGTGGGCTATTCACTTTAACCACCATTTAAACAAGTACAAGAAAATAAAAAAATCGATGGCAAGTCAAAAAAAAGTATTGTATTTTTATGAACCTTTTGTAGTATGGGTATCTGAAACTACTGTTGCAATTGAATATGAATCTTCATAAATAAAGGGAGCATCAACATTATTCAGTTTAATAGCGTATCAGGTGTCAGTTCCCTTGTGGGCAACGCCATTAAATGCTGCAGAGTGGACTACTTATACATACAGTATTTAGAATAGTCTACTGTTATTTATTTGCGCATACATGCAAAGAGCAATGTTTTTGTTGTGTATATCAAGCTTAGACTTTTGCAGCAGGATTAGATCACTCCCTTTGGATGCCTACAGAGCAAAAATGTCAGTGTAAATCTAACACTGTTGGTGTACATTTAACACCCTATGGTGTTTATATGAGACCGTAGTCTAAAATGTACACCAAGATTTTTGCTGTGTAGGTAAACCATTTCCTGCAACCTATTTTAATCTTTCTGCATGTTTTGGAATCAGGAAGTCTGCATGACATGAGCGATGTTCCCAAAAAAGTTTGTTAAAAAAAACCAACATTTCAACCCGCACTGGGTCTTGTTTTTCCTTTTTTCTTGTGATGAATAAACTTTTTCTAGGAGTAGTAATCATTGTGTGCAGAATTTATTGACATTTTTCACATTTCATTTTTACTCTGTCCTGATCTTGCATTACTATGTTCCTGTATTTTTTCTAAAAATGGAAGAAAAAAAATTAATTTAATAATTATTTTAATAACAACTTGTGCAGACAATTACAATTTTGTTCATAAATTAACTTAATTTTTCTGCACTTTCCTCTAGATAAAGCATGGACAGTAATACCACACAATAACACTGAACGTATCAAAATAAAATCTTACAAAGGGACCAATCATCACTTTGCCTACTTTAATTACACTGTCCACACCGAACAGCTTGGGGCAATAATAAATCAAGCAGAACAGTGTGAGCAGGAGTTCACTTACTACTGCAAACAATCACAGCTCTTGAACTCACCTGGTAAGTCAGACTCATTCGAGTCAGATTTATTAAGCTGTTGTTTGGTGTGTACTGTACAAGAACCTAAATAACCCCTTCAATAATTTATTATACTTCACATACGAATGCTTCTAGAATAATCGTTACAATTCACCCAGTCATAACTTCCAAAAAATGAACATTGTTTATTTATGAGCTAGCAATTTGTTCAATTGATAGATCAAAGTTGTGGACGTTGTTTTACAATAGTAAAGAGAACTTGGATGAACTCCTTTAGGAGAACTCCTTTAGGATGAGGAAACAGTACAGGCATGAAAAAAGCTGTTTTATTAAAATGGAATGTTGTCACAGTTTGGTCAATTTTAGTTAATTTTGTAATTCATTTAATCTCTTTGTAAAAGTTACTGACACAAAAATCAGTCAAGAAGGATGGAAAGGCTTTCAAATGAAACATGACTTGGCTGGCTTTTGTTTTTTTGTATTGGAGTAGAAATACACTGTGCGAGTGTGTCTTTAAAAGTTACCATTTGATCTGCAAAAGTTTTTCTGAAAAAAGGATGAGGTTAGATGTACTATCCTCTAGTAGAACTTGGGGTAGCTGACTGATGTATTGAGGCTCTTATGAAATATTGATTTATGATGTAATTGCTTGTGCTCATGCATTTGTGATGTGCCAATCCTGGCTAATGCTAATATAATGCTTTTGTGTGCGTCCTGAGATGGAGCCCTGTTCAGCTGGTGGGTGGGAAGGAGGGACAAAGCACAGACGTACTGGAATGGAGGAGTGGCCGGGTCTCGGAAGTGTTCCTGCGGCCTACTGGAGAACTGCTTCCAACCGGATCGGTACTGTAACTGTGAGACTGACGGGAAAGAATGGTAAGCTTGCGTTTTTTTCCAAGGGAAGATCCCAGAAATCTCACAAGATCTTGGTATAAATATGCTGTCTTGAGTAACGTAAAACATTTTCTAATGTGCTTTTTTTATTTTGTGAATTTGAGCATTAACACTGCACATTTCATGAACATATCTAACATCAGTGTAAAGAAGGCGCATTCAAACTGTTTAGGTACGCACAAGAAAGTCAAGGACATGTGTTGTTGTCCTCGGCAAGCTTTGTTGGAATAACTGCAAATAAAGTTGAGGACGTTTTTCTTTGGCTTCCAGTTGTATTATGATTGCTTGCAAATAGTAGAACAGGAGTGTGGTAGAACATAAAGAGTATTTAAAAAATGCATCACTGGTGAAATATGGAGAACAGTGTTAATGTTAACTGAATGAAATTGAAACATTTCTTAAAAATTATTTCCTTCTCTTTAATTCAGGACAAATGATTCAGGCCTTCTATCATTTAAAGAGCATTTACCCATCACTAAAATCGCTTTTGGCGATTTGAACAGGACAGGTTCTGAGGCAGCTTTCAAAGTTGGACATCTACAGTGCCATGGCGACAGTGAGTAATTCATTTCTAACTTTTCAATGTTTTGTTCTTATTTAATAATAAATATTAATCTGTGAATAATTCACCAATATTACAAACCCCGATTCCAAAAAAGTTGGGACAGTGTTGTGTGGTGACTGGGTCGGAGGTTATTTACGATCATATACAAAGGTCCATATCAACATTTTGACAAACTGTGCAGTCTTGAGATATATTGCTCATTGCTCATGGCACAGCTAACTTACACAATGGATCTGGATGGGCCTATAGAATATCCTTCAAAAAACACCATAAACTCTCGCTTTCAAAGACGGGAAACTCACCAGGTGGTCACTGGTGTCTGTTGATGTTCTGACACAAAAATCGTCGCAAAGTATGCTTCGTATCGGGTTTTATTTATCATTTTATTAAATCCATTGACTTGTATAGACACCAAAGGAGGTTTAGATAGATACATCTGCAGCCGGAAACCGGAAATACTTCTGAATTGTTTTGGAAAGTTTGTAGTTTTCTGTTGCTCACTAGGGGTCTTGTGTGCTCGCAGTGAAGGAATCAGTCGCATAAACGTACACTAATTTAGCAAAATGGATCCTTTTGAAGAGTTCGTACTAGTTGCAAAGCAAACCCCGACCTGGTGACCCAGAAGCGGCTCTTCTTCTTCTATGGTAGCTTTCAAACTCAGCAAAGACCTCCCAAAATTTCAAGCGGAAGTTTATAAACATATGGCTGTACGGCGACTGAAAATAGTTATTTAAATCTTTAAACGGTTATTTAAAACATGTTTTAAACGTAAACGTAAATTACAAGAAGACACCAGTGACCACTCGGTGAGTTTCCCATCTTTGAAAACGAGAGTTTATGGTGTTTTTTGAAGGATTTTCTATATGTCCATCCAGATCCATTGCTGTGACATGAGCAATGAGCAATATATCTCAAGACTGCACAGTTCATATGTTGATATGGACCATTGTATATGATCGTAAATAACCTTATAACAGGGCTTATAATGCTAAATACCAAACTTCTCCTTTAAATATATGTAAAAGAGAATTTACAAATCACTGCTTTCTGCTTTTATTTGCATTTTACATACTGTCCCAACTTTTTTGGAATTGGGGTTTGTATATTAAAATGTAATTCCTTTGAAATGGATGAATGGAATATATTGTTACTCATTATTTTTTTTTCCCCTGATTTGAATTAAGTATTTATTTGATTGGATTTGGAAATTTGTGGCTTGTATCCCTATAGCTTAAAACCTTGTGCAAGCTTCACTATTGCTGTAGCATCCTTCATTATCATTAAACAATGGACATAGTGATAGCATACAAGGTCAAACCGATGTAAATGCAATGTCTTATTTACTTCTTTATGTGCTTTACTGATCAGAGAACTTCTGGAATTCAGCCTTTTTCAACAAAGAGACATCCTATCTGCATTTTCCCACATTCCATGGGGAGCTAAGTGCTGATATATCATTTTTGTTCAAGACCACTTCCTCATCTGGTGTTTTTCTGGAAAATCTCGGAATTAAAGATTTCATCCGGATTGAGCTCAGCTGTGAGTATACATTAAGGGGAGTAACGTGGCTGGGAGTCTGGGAAGATTGTAGCTCAGGGCAAAGATCAGATGGCATAGGCAGGGAGGTCAGCAATGAGGGAGTTGCAGTAGTTCAGAGGGGATATGACCAGTGACTGGACTAAGAAATGGGTTCAGTAGGTAGTGAGGAAGGGGCGATTCTCTGGATGTTGTACAGGAAAAATCTGCAATGCCGTGATGTTGTCAGAGAGGGACAGTACCTCCAAGATTCTTAGCAAAGAGGGTGACACTGTTTTAGCCATGTTGAGCTCTAAGTGGTGATTTGTCTTCCGGCAAGCTGTGATGCATGTTCAGACCAGTGTATCGGAGAATAGACTGGGTCAAGCTGTGATGCATGTCCAGACCAGTGTATCGGAGAATAGCCTGGGTCAAGCTGTGATGCATGTCCAGACCAGTGTATCGGAGAATAGACTGGGTCAAGCTGTGATGCATGTCCAGACCAGTGTATCGGAGAATAGACTGGGTCAAGCTGTGATGCTTGTCCAGACCAGTGTATCGGAGAATAGACTGGGTCAAGCTGTGATGCATGTCCAGACCAGTGTATCGGAGAATAGACTGGGTCAAGCTGTGATGCATGTCCAGACCAGTGTATCGGAGAATAGACTGGGTCAAGCTGTGATGCTTGTCCAGACCAGTGTATCGGAGAATAGACTGGGTCAAGCTGTGATGCATGTCCAGACCAGTGTATCGGAGAATAGACTGGGTCAAGCTGTGATGCATGTCCAGACCAGTGTATCGGAGAATAGACTGGGTCAAGCTGTGATGCATGTCCAGACCAGTGTATCGGAGAATAGACTGGGTCAAGCTGTGATGCATGTCCAGACCAGTGTATCGGAGAATAGACTGGGTCAAGCTGTGATGCTTGTCCAGACCAGTGTATCGGAGAATAGACTGGGTCAAGCTGTGATGCATGTCCAGACCAGTGTATCGGAGAATAGACTGGGTCAAGCTGTGATGCATGTCCAGACCAGTGTATCGGAGAATAGACTGGGTCAAGCTGTGATGCTTGTCCAGACCAGTGTATCGGAGAATAGACTGGGTCAAGCTGTGATGCATGTCCAGACCAGTGTATCGGAGAATAGACTGGGTCAAGCTGTGATGCTTGTCCAGACCAGTGTATCGGAGAATAGACTGGGTCAAGCTGTGATGCATGTCCAGACCAGTGTATCGGAGAATAGACTGGGTCAAGCTGTGATGCTTGTCCAGACCAGTGTATCGGAGAATAGACTGGGTCAAGCTGTGATGCATGTCCAGACCAGTGTGTCGGAGAATTGACTGGGTCAAGCTGTGATGCATGTCCAGATCTATGCACCAGAACAGTACCTAACAGGATGAGCCACCCAGTAGCTTAAAAAATGATTCTTGCCAACACTGTACCTTGATGCTGTAAATTGCAGCTCAGTCACAGATAGCATCAATCAATGCCTATTGAACTTTCAGGATTGATTTTAGCAATCTAGTGCCATTTGTCCTGGATAATGCAAGGTACATGTTGATAAAATACAATGAAATTCATACAATGAAATTCTCATGTTGAAAAATTACAATGAGGCCTTGAGGCCAAATGCAGTTCATGTAACACACATTGATCACATTGGGAGTGGCTTTTTGGCTAGCAATTTCCTAAAAGTTGACAAATTTGTGGGAGTAGTCAAAAAGATATTCAAGCATTGTCAAACAGAAAGTAGCGCTGTGCTTCCAAGGAACATGATAGAGCAAGGTTACAAATGATTTTATTACATGACCAAAGCACTGCACTGACACTCAGGGAATTCTGGGACAATTTTAGTGCAGGTAATATAATTTCACTTTAAAAAAAAAAAAAAAAGTTTCAACCCAACACGACAAAAACATCTGCCGCATATCTGCGGTTCTATCCACTGAAGGCAGCATTTGACAGTGTGGGAACTATGCAGTCAATCATTGTCTGTGAGTAATTAGTGGCAATTGATGTAGATTACTGGGGCGGGGCAATGTGATAAATGGCTGACAAGGAGGCACTATCATTCTAACTGAATGATATCGAATTGCAGGTGAGAAAACTACCCTTGATAAACTGCTGTCCATAACAATATAATGTACCATATTTTTTGTGATTAATTTTTTTAACCTAATTTAATATATACTCCATGGTCTGAACAACTGTAATCAATGGAAGCACATAACTTGTATAACATGTACCACACGTGGACACAGGTTTTAAGACCAGTGCCCTGTATCAATCAATGATGTAGGAAGTGATTTCAACCCCCTCCCGTCATTACAATTGACCTATTTCAAGCTGTTCTGTAAAACAGTTCTCCGAAACGAAGAGAAATTGCACACCCCACCCGCCCACTCATTGTCAGCGCACCCCCTGGCTATTTACACAATTCCTATGTGCCTGCCCAGTATGCTTAGATACCTGGTGGTCTTTTGGCACATTGAAAAAATGTGACTAATTTCCATTTTAATGTTAAAGTGATAACCATACTGAAAGCTCTTCAGTTAATTGCACACACTCACCTACTCATTACAGCATTCAGGATGACTTAGAGAACATTAGATGATTACAATTAATGTGATATCAAATAGCTGTTAAGACTGAAGAAAGAGCTCAGTGCTGCTCAGGCTGAGAGAGGAGATTTTGCATAATGGAAGAATACAATTCCAATTTCAAGCAGAGGATGCAGAGAGACACAAGCCCTGAAAACATGGAAAGAGACAGACTAGCAGTTTTGGAAATGGGAAATTAATCTTTCATTTTTATTAAATTTTCTTTGAAAAATATATGATTATATATGTACAAAATGGAATGTCTAAACTTAGTAGTGGGTATATACTCACCCTATTATTGCAGGAATTAAAAATGAAAAACAGAACACATTTTTTAATTTAATTTAGTTTTGCAATTTTACTATTAATATATGGAAGCATATCCGTGCCAAAATTCAAATGAAAATGCAAATTTTCGGCAATTGCATTTCGTTTACATTCGATGTGGGCAAAAACCATGACATAATTCAAATGAAAATGCAAAAGGCCATTTTGCGTTTTCATTTTCAAGTTGTTGAAAATGGTGGTTTGACAGTCCCCTGTAACGCCCCTTTCTTCGAGGCCCCGCCTTGATGGGCATGCTTTGACAGTTTGCATGTTCAGTTCTGAGTTTTGGCAGGGTTTTTGCATGATAATGAAATGATAATGTAAACGGATGCAATGGCATTGCATTTGAATTATGTCACACTTGTGCCGCAAAGCAAAAAACGATATGTTAAATGATGAATTATCATTTCCTTTTGGTCATGGATCATGCGATTGCAATAAGAAACTGCTAATGCAAATGTGGTTTTTCATTTTCATTTCAATGATGGCAGGGTTGTGTCGTGGAGGGCGAGAAAAAATAAATGTGAAATTTGCATTAACATTTATTACATTGACGAATTAAATTTGCATTAACATTTTCAAATTGTCAGATAAAGTACGTACATTAACTTGAAAATGAAAATGCAAAATGGCTTTTTGCATTTTCATTTGAATTATGTCATGGTTTTTGCGCACATCGAATGTAACGATTTGTATTTTCATTTGAATTTTGGCACGGATATGCTTCCATATTAATAAATGCATTCAATTTCACGTGTCAGATTTAAAAATATTTATGGGAAAGAATTGCATGTCAAATATACAGCTTCAGTTGTTACTTTTGTGATCCATCTGATGCCTGAACATTTTTGCTGGCCTCCACAGCACCAGGTTTACAACTCAGTTGATCTTCCCCCAGGGCAGTGGCAGATTTACTGCCTTTATGACACCTGAGATGCTATATTGCTTTAAGGTAATGCTATTTGGGCTGCGGTGGGCACCATCAAGCTTTCAGATTTGGAAAATGAGACATTGCAAGAGCTGCTGTTCCTGTTTAACAAGCTTTAACAAACTTTTTATTGAGTCTTCTTTGTTCCAAAGAGAGACATGGACCATCCTAGAAGCTGGAGAAGCATTAATTTCCTTAGTGGACAGTAGACCATGACATTTCGCAGACATTTTGTATGGCAGAAAGGTCTTAACCATTTCATGCATGGAGTCCACTACAGTGCACAGGCTTTTCAAAGTCTATTTTAACATAGTCAAAAACATTTGTGATCTCCAAAAAATATCAGAGCAGATTCCTTGCACCTTTGCCTAAATTTTGATATGCTCCATCTTGTTACATTTTATTGGCTTTTCTAGTTTTGATACAGTGAAGGTCAAAATGGCAGATGGAGGTGGAAACATACAATCGCCCTCTGGTGTAGCTGTGAAAACCTTCTATTCCTAGAGAACAGAGCATGTTAAAAATATACTCATATTAGGGAAGATGCAAGGAGCAGAATTGGTTATATTTCTAACAAAAAATTACCGTAGTTTTTGTATTGTATACAAAAAACCTTCTGTCCACTGAAGTGGACATCATGCATTAGGAGTTGTAATCTGCATGTGTGGTCTATGTTTTCAAGGGGCCATTTGGGGCACATTTCTGTGACCTAGGCGGGTGAAACGCATGTGGAGTTTGATATTTGATATTGCTCTGTTGGAGTTTGATATTGCTCTGTTTTGTAATAATTCATGCATGAAAGGGTTAAGACTAGACCTGGGGACAGTGAAGAACAGGGAAGCGCACAAAGGACATTCATGCTTTTTTGGTAATTGGCGTAGCTCGTTTGTGAAGAACTGGAGTGCAGAGACTTACTGTCAGGGGTCTGCTTCAAACATTGGGGAAATAGCAAGAGCTGTGAGAAGAGAGCCAGGGTGAGATAAGCACCTGCAGTGCGTTATCATACTCATCATCATTATTCTTTCATCATAAATATTGTAGTCATATTTTCACGCTTAAACTTTGTGCTGGACTTCTCTTGTCATTGTTTTGAATCCGCGTCCTGTTTTGAGAAGAGGCTATAAGTTTATTATTATCCGCTATAGCATGGTGTGAGGGCGCTTTGAAGTTCAGAACAGTAAGAACTTTTGTCAGGAGACTTGCCAGACATTAAGACGCTACAAATTTTTTAAACTTACATTTTTTAAACTCTGTCAAGCGGGGAGATAAGAGATGCTTGAACTAATTAGATTTTAGGAAGTAAATTTGTCAAAGCGGCATGTTTTGGCAAATGGAAATTAGATTTTTGAAAGAATATTATTCATCAGTGGGCAGGCATGGTTTTCCCGGATCAATTAGCAGTTTTCTGTAGCCACAATATGTCATTATCAGTGTTCTAGCATCAGCTCTATATTGTTGATATATTTGAACAGCTTCATTGCCTTTTCACTTTCTTTTTTATATAAGAACAACTTTAAAAACTTTAATGTTGCCACGATTTCAGTGAATAAAAAGCGCTTTGAATTACACCTCAACACTAAAGCATGCATCTTCCTTTGACCTTGGCCATCATTGCTTTCTGATCTTAAAACAGTCCATCTAACTATTTGTTGTTTCGTACATTGCATTTTTCACAAGGTGGAAAGTAAATGACAATGATATTACACCAATAATTTCATAAATTGGCGAATATTCTTCATGCATACATGGGAAATCAGTGAATCTACAGTCTGTTGAAAGTCATATTTAACTGCACTCTTGAGAAGTGAAGTACAGGGATCCAGAATGCCTGCCAAACACAAGTTTCCGTTCTAACATGGCCACCAAACCATCTCCACAGACCTGTGCGGACCAATGTAGGCAGATCTTACCTCAGTTGGGAAGAGTGCAGACTAGCATCAGTGTCTGCTGGAATGTGTGCTGCCAGCTACTGTTTGTATTCACTCTCCCTCCCCTCTGATCTGTACAGCCGTAGTGGAGAGCTGCAAATCTTGAGCAACAGGCGCGAGCAGATTGCAAGCAGACTGCAGACACCTTATGAATCACAGGAGTTGCTGGTGCAATGAAAGCTCCCTCCCTGGGTGACACTGTGGTCAATTATTACGGCCGGCACTGGCACAATCAGGATTTTATTGTGGATCGTAGAGCACATCACGGTTGAGAAGGTTTTTTTTTTTTGTTGCTGGATGCACCACATGCGAGCACTCAAAATAAAATACTTTCAGCTGGGGTGGACGACTCCATTTTCTGCTGGTTCACTCCTATATTTGACTTCAATTATACAGTATGTTTTCATCGAGGATATACTGTATGTGCAGTATGCTAATGTAGCCCATGACTTGTCAGGTAATGTAAGTGATTGCGCTAGTTGAATATTTGAGATCAGAAGTGGGCATGAAATCCCCAAACACATCAGATCTGCACATCCCTGCTTTAAGCATTCTTATTCTGCAAAGCTTAGGCAATAGACGTTAAGGGAATGGGCTTAAACAAATATGTTATTTTCATCAAAAAATGTAATTTCCTGTTTTAATGACAGGCCAGGCCATTTCTGACAGGGTAGGCCTACCTCTGATAAAATGTTTTTTATCATTCTAATTTAATTGTTTGCACCATTATCATAAAAAAGTTAACTAAAATGTGCAGAATGGTATGGCCGGCCGTGCAGAAGTCAAATAACATTTTCAATGCATCGAATGATTCCCATTGTCATATTTCACGCTGCATGAAATCTAAAGTACTTTTTTAAACAAAATTTCTTCCTCTGAAATTGATATCTTAATTGATTTTTAGAACCTGTTTTTAGTTAATAACAGAACTGTCATCCTCATGAAAATGCACTTCATGTTAGATGCACTAAGGCATCGATTAGTTTGCATGGATAGGTAATGTTTCGTACAATGTTAAAAATATACGCCGCAAACTGACGGCAGACGAGGTGGAAAATATTGCGCAGCCAGTTTTGCGATATTCAGGCCCTTTTTGGAACGTAATCTTTTTCCATCTATACCTTTCATAAAACCTGCTCGGTTTAAATTTTGAAAAGTCCATACCCGAGGTGCCTTGAAAATGTCTTTCTTACAGCGCCGGATGAAGTGCTATTCTCATACGATGTGGGAAATGGTCCTTTTGAGATGAGAGCGAAGACACCCTCCCCGTTGAACGACAACCAGTGGCACCATGTTAAAGCAGAGAGGAACCTGAAAGAGGCTTCGCTTCAAGTGGACCAATTACCAACCAGGACACAGAAGGCTCCCATAGATGGTCACATTCACCTGCAGCTCAACAGCCAATTATTTGTAGGTAGGGAAGTTTTTCCTTATTGAGACAACCTGAAGGAGAAATGTGAAGGTGGAGATTTAACCCACTTAAAAACAATGGAGTGTAATTTTCTTGAATGGTCTTTACTGACATTAATTGTGTTATAGTCTATGTGGGTATACAATCAAAAGGGCATTGATCTAAGCGCTTAGTCAGGCTTCCCTTTAAAAAGAGATTCTGTATCTCAATGGGATTTTCTGGTTTAATGAAGGTGAAATAAGAATGCAAGTGTATAATATAATGATGTTTAATCACAAAGTATTTTATTTACTTTGGAGTCATTGTGTGTTCTGACTCCATCACTGATTCAAAATGAATGAATTGTTTTGGAAAATATAAGAATCAAAATATCTGCTGCAGGGAAATATGTTGATGTGATAACCTTGCAAATTCTTTCAAAGAGAATAATTGCTATTCCCTAATGAACATACAGCATGTGCTAATGTCATTTTAAAGTATTTACTTACTGTTGTAAAAGTAGTTCAAACAAACCTCAGGGAAATGCAGTTTGTATGTAATGAACATCAATACAATTATAATTCACATTTTGCCTTTGTGACTTCAGAATTTTGCAGTGCTTCTGTATGTGTATATTTTAACACGTCAAACGAGAACACGTGAACATTCCTAAACTTGTCATATTCAATTATTTCCCTTGGCATCTTTTGTCTTTGACATTTGTAAGTGAAATGTCATGATATGTAAGCTTCATTTTATCATTGGATTAAAAAAAATAAAAAGATGGATGTCATAAGTAGACATGATTATACAATGCATTTATTTGACATGCATTCATTTGACAACAACAGGCAAAGACTGATGAAAAAACCATTGTAGACAGCTCAGCAAGTAATGTTTGCAAATTACTCCTAAATAGCATTCACTGCCGGAATAGTGATTGCTATTTAAATGGGATCTAAAGGCCCTCCAAATGCTAAATTCCAGACCTTTTGTGAATGAAGCCAATTACAGCAGCCCCCTTTGGAAGAGCACATAGAAATATGCATAATGGGGAAATATTATGAAAACAAACAGAACACTCAGTTTGAGTTAGTGCGATGCTGGGCAACTGGCAATACCTGATGCAAAGAACGCACGCAACTCCGAGCACTTAAATATTCAACAGCCCATCTGATCAGCGTAATGTAATCTGATCCTGCACTGCAGTGAGGACTTCTGCTGGCAGGTTATACATTTGTGGGAGCATTGAAAGAGAAATTGCAATAGAAACTTAACTGTATTCGTTTTTAAGTCAATTAATTAATATTCAATCCATTCATTTTTATGCTCTGTTTAGTAAAGAGCTAAAATGGGCATCGTCTTGAGTTATGCAGCCATTATTTCATGGCCCTGTGGATCTGCGAGTTGTTTGTGGGATTTGATCCTGATAATACACATTATGTGATATCAATGTGGTATACCCTATTGTCTGGTCTCAGATCCTGAAGTTTAAAGGTCATAGTCACAGAAGCTTCAGGTTTTAGGTTCCCTGCCTCTAATTTGGTCAATTCATCATGGATTTTGATCGACCTTGGCACCAATGTTATCCTTCTTGTTTCTCAGAACTCTATTGATATTCAGGTAATTAGGCCAAAGTTCAAGGTCATAGATTCCTCTTAAAATATATATTGACGACAAGCTTCTTATTACATATCCATTTACGTTTCTCTTTCAACATGCAAATCTATGTTTGTTTATGATGTATTCCTGCAACCTGGTTAAATGATGGTCGATTCTGTTCACAGGCTGTGTACACCACATATATTTCTGTGTTTTGTTGATTGATATTTATTTATCGTTTACATTGCTATTTCTTTACCCTGTAGTTAACAAATGTAGCTGCCCAGCCACCAGGGAATGTCTCTTTTCAAACATTTTCAGTCCTGTGGGTAACATGATTTATCATCTAAATGCTAAATGGATTTCACATTAAGTTGCTTTCTTGAGAAGGAAAACATTCTAATACAAAATATCCATAGTGTTAGTGCCCTCCATGGAAATAAACATCGACAAAAATAATGTTTCCATTTTGTTCTTATAGGTGGCACCGCTTCCAGACAGAAAGGTTTCTTGGGGTGCATTCGGTCTTTACAGCTAAACGGGGTAACTCTGGATCTCGAAGAACGGGCCAAGATCACTCCTGGGGTCAGCCCGGGTTGCCCAGGCCACTGCAGCACGTATGGAAGCCTATGTCAAAATGGCGGTAAATGTGTGGAGAAGTACGCTGGGTTTTCATGCGATTGCAGTGTGTCTGCATCCGCAGGCCCATTCTGCACAACAGGTATCATGGTTATATGTTTATTACATATTCACATTTATTGACAAATGCATAACCTTGAAATGTGAGCTATTGATTGTTTTTGCATTAAAAAGGTCACGTTACAGTTGCGGCTGTATTATTGTTCTAATTAGTTTCCAGCCAGCTGTTCAGTGGTGCCCTTAAGTCAGTAAGTTAAATATTGGGTTTTATGTTGGGGGGAATAGGTCATTTGTGAGGGCTCCATAAAGTATGTGTCAATATCCAGCTTGGATATATTAAAATGCATTTATTAATCACACATTAATTCATTTTCTGCTTGAATTGATAAACATTAGCATGCTTGGAGTAACGTAGAAGCACTTGGTGAAACAGATTGAATATTCCGTATATGACAAAACAGTAACTGCAATAGCGAAAGCATTTAAAGCTATTTGATTGGAAGAATCAAGAATTTTGTTTTTCCATTTCGTTTCTCCTCATTCTCTCAATTCCCATCCCAGAGGTCTCAGGTTATTTCAAATCCGGAACATCTGTGACATATTATTTAAAGGAATTTAATAAAAACGCAAGCACTCAGTCAGCTTCAATGATGAACCTTCGAGGAGAGAGCGTTGGCTTCAGCTTCCGCACAACTCAGTCCCCAGCACTGCTGTTATACGTTAGCTCCTACCACAGGGAGTACATTGCTGCCATTCTCAACAGACATGGTGAGTTCACTTCAGATCATGTAGTTTTTCATTGTATATTTACCATTGCAAATGGATCATAGTGGATTCCTTTGACAGCACCAAATGAATAGGGATTAGATTAAAAGGTTATTTTTTAAAGGTTATCTTTACAGGATTTTAGCCAATCTAAGAATCTTGAAAAAAATGATCACTCACAATAACCTCGTAAGAGATTGCAAAAATAAGTGGCCTTTACCTCTTTGGGGGAATTGCGTGAGAGTAGTGCTTGTCTATAATGGCGTAATATTAAAGGGGAGTGTTTGATTGTAATGAATTCCACCCTGACTGACAGAAAGTCTGTGACGAGAAATTTGGCTCTGACGTGCATATAGTGCATTTAGGTCCACTCACAGAAACAAGTGTTGAAAGCTATCTAATTACCAGGCAGTCAGTGAGACAAACTGTCAAATTAGTTTCTGAGGTTGGCGGGTCCAAGGGATCACAATGGGGCATTAGAGTGGCACATAAACTGTGTTTTCTATGAAAGCTGCCCAGTTCTTGTCCATGTAATATGTGTACACCCATTACTGACCCTTCAAAATACTGGTGGATAATTTTATGTCCTGCCAGTTAAAAGGATTGTCAGGACTCCTGTCCGCTTTGTGCTGGTCTTAAAAGCAGACTTCAGTCCAAGAGAATGCCTTGTTCACAAGGAGTGTTAACTTATAAGTACCCCCTGTAGTTCAGTTACTGTTTCAATGTAAGATGACACCAGGCAAGTGTGCATGAGCACAGTTATTGTGACGTATGTACATAGGACAATATGACATTATGGTCTGTTCCAGATCTCATCCACAAAGAAGCATGATAAGAGATTGAAATGCACTTAAATATATCAAATATATGCATGGATGTTAATGTTGTTTTGGACATTTTACATTTTAGCTGAAATCCATTCAGTGTCTGAATAATAAATGGATGTCCTTCTCCTAAGCTGATTTAATTAGAATTATATTTCTTATGGTTTGTTTTATATTTCAAATATTCTATCTGTGTATCGTTGTTATTAAGATTAAATTAAGTAAACTAATCTTCCTAAAAAATGTATCAAAGGAATGGTCTAATGTTTTATACTGACTTTGACCCTTATTTGGTGTGTTTGTACTTGGTGTGTATCTTTCATTTTGATAATAAAGGTTACTTGAATATCATATATAAGCTGCAAGATGACAAAGATGCAGAGGTCTTTCAGATAAGCCAGAGAAACATGGCAAATGGACTGCTCCACACAGTGAATTTCGGGAGGGTATCAGAAACGCTCACTGTTCAGGTAATACATCATTTCCCTGTGGCTTGCGGATACAATATCTTCACAGGAGATAAAACAAACAAAAAAATGTGGCCTGTTGCACATGTTTCTAGAGCCTATTATTGATGATAGACAATACTACTTGTTCTCGATAATATTACTCCAGTTAATTTAGTGGTACTTGCCATGTCGGGACTGATTTGCAGAAAAAAGCTAATGCAGATTTCTTAGCCTTATTAAGAAACCTGCGCAACTCTCCAGCTCTTTTATTTTTCAGTTGAATGACACAGTCTCAGCAGTAAAACAATGATTGGTTTAATTAATTTGAATAGTGAGTTTAATTAATAACAATTACCTATCTGGAGGAATACATTCTAGATTGCTTGAATAATGAAGGTGTTATGTTTCTGAAGACAAATATGTTGCGTTTTCCGTCTCTTTCTCTCTTTCTTTCTCTCTTTCTTTATCTGTCTCTCTCTGTCTCTCTCTCTCTCTCTCTCTCTCTCTCTCTCTCTCTCTCTCTCTCTCAGATTGACCAATTCCCAGCTGAAGAATTCACAGTAATATCTGATGTAGAACTCGATTCTATTAAGTCTATTGTCCTTGGAAAGATTTTGGGTGAGTAAAGATATGGTTACGTAACTTACTGCCATCGTGCCACTTTCAAATGTATAAATATAGAGTAGGAAAAGGATTCCTTCTGAATAAAAAGCAAGTAAGGTGTGTATAGCTGAAGTACGGTTTCCTTATTTTTCAGAAAAATATGTACGTGTAATATATTTTTTAAATGTACACTAGACCAAGTCTCTCAAACAGCGAAAGAGCACATTTATTTTTCTATGTGCCTTGAGCATGTTTCTTAGGTGTTGTTTTCTGCCTCATGAGGAACAACGTGTGTTAACACAAGCGACATTGTGTTAGACTGCTGCAGAACTGCCACTTTCACAACACCTTTGGTGTTAGTCCCCTCGAGGCCTATCAATGATCAACATAACAAATTAACTTAGATACGAAAATCGAGGATTTTTTCCCACCTCTATATGAAGCACTGCTTTTAGGGACGTGATAATTTTTTTAATTCGAGGGTTTGTATTTCTTCTCCCCTGGGTAAACCTTTTTTTCCATTTAATCCTTCACAATCTGTTTTTACGCATTCCTCACAGTTACACCTTTCGCAAAATAAAAGCTTAGTTGAACAGAAGACTAATGTAGACAAGTGTTCCTGTTTTTTTTTTATAGAATGGTACACAATAGGTTACAGGCTGAACAATATCTTTCTACTAGGATGGCAAAAACGTACAATACATTTTTTTGTATTCAGACATTAATGGGAATTAATGGGAAACCAATTGCATTGTAATAAACAGCACATGATTCATATTGCACATTGTGTTGCTGTGTGTGTGTGTGTGTGTGTGTGTGTGTGTGTGTGTGTGTGTGTGTGTGTGTGTGTGTGTGTGTGTGTGTGTGTGTGTGTGTGTGTGTGTGTGTGTGTGTGTGTGTGTGTGTGTTTGTGTGTCTATCCAACTACCAAATATGTTTTAACATTCAAGCTCAACATCTTAAAAAACTGGAAAGAGGAAGATGGGAGTAAACACAACAAACCATCTCCTCTGTATTTTTTCAATCACAGTGATTTCTTGCTCTTCCTGGTATTGATTCCCTGGTTATGTGTTTCCAGACACCACTGAGCTAGACCCAGAGATTTCCAGGATCAATTCTCTGGGGTTCAGTGGGTGCATATCGGTGGTCCAGTTCAACAACATCACTCCCCTGAAGGCAGCTCTGCTGCACCCCACTGCCAGTAATGTCACTGTCACGGGACAGCTGAGGGAGTCCCACTGTGGCTCATCCAATCCCTTTGACATCGACACCATTCGTTCACTGTCAGGTACGGTTTGAGGATGAGCCTATCAAATATATAAAATGAGACCAAGGATAGCTAAAAAATGGGTTTTACAAACAGAAATGGATGGTTTGACCTGGAGCGCATCGACATGAGGAATGGTTTAAAAAAAAATAAAAAAAGAGATGGTGGTTTGTATTCAATCTAAATTTGTTCGTAACTTTAACTCCGATTTAAAAGTGTTTTTTGTTGCACAAACACATCTTGGCAAGCTTAGCAATAGCCATAATAAACTTGCCAAGTTGTACTGAAAAATACAATAAATGCTATCTTGCTTTTAATTGTGACGGATCTATTGTGACAGCTATAGGTATAACCATGGGTGTATGAGAATGTTGTGTTCTCCTTGATTTCTTTTTTTGGAAGGGGTAAAGCTGTCATATTAACCTTCAATAATTCTTGCTTTCCTGGAGCTAGCTGGTTTGGTAGGTTTGCATTTTACATTTAAAGAAGCTTTTCATAGCTTTCTTGTTTATATTTTAGGATATCACAACTTTCAAGAGTAACAGAGTAATTTAACATTTTGAACTGCAATAATGAGTTTTAACATTAACTGCAGGATAACCATTTCTGTCAGTGAGATATTCACTTCTCTTTCATTGAGGTTAATCCTCCTCTCATAGTGCCTAGCATTTGTTGTGGAAAATACTGACTTGCAAGCAAAACGAAAACATCCTACGAAAGTACTTTTGAAAGAATTGACTTCTTTTCCAGAAAATACCTACAACCTGTCATGGGTTTATCCGTCTTTGCTGATGTCTGCAAAATTGGAATGGTGAACTTTGAAGTGTTTTGCAGTGTTGATGCACTGTCTCAGTTCTTTGACTGGAGAGGTCTCCTGTTTTTTTTTTGTTTTTTTTTGCAAAAATGTGTCAAACTTTAGTATACCTTCTATAAGTGCAGTTGCTCATTTTATTGCCCACTCATTCCACAAGAAGGTAGAATAGTTTTATCCTTTTGAGCCGATTAACTGCTGTAGCTGGCCAGCTTGTTTTAATGGGTAAGGGGCACTTTATTATATCCTTTGAGATATACAGTACATGGTACTACCCACATACATCATCGGAATGACATCATAATATCTTGCGGTCATTATGCAGTTAATTCTAAAATATTAAACATAAACATTATTAATTATAAAATGTATTTTGAGAACGTTACAAAGCAAGTCTAACATTTTAAATGCAGCAACTTACTGCAGTGATGTGTTGTTGCCCATTATACACATAAAATGTACTTTGAAAACCGAAAGGCAGATACTGGTCTTCAGTTCTTCAATATCACTTAAAAGCTTCCCTGGTGTTCAGAATTTTTTCATGGTCATAAATGACTGTGACCATAAAGTCGGTGCCTCTTTTAGAAGAGGGAAGAAAGAAGGGTGCCATAGTCAAACAATGCTTCAGAAGGAGATTGAGCAGTCATTTAGACATCAGTTAGACATCTGTGGCAAAATGAAAATCCACATATAACATTGTGAGGAATGTGCATTTTTTTGTCTTTGACTCTTTTTGTATTACTCTCAATTTCTCTGAAATTCAACTTCACTAAATGTCGGTAAAAAAAATTTAAATAATAAAAGAAATCTATTATAAATATATAAGTTGGCCTCTTTCTTTCTCTGTTAGATTTCAACATTATGATATATTTTGTGCTTTGTCATTTGTATAGCTGCTCTAAAGAGTTTTTCTGAAAGGCTCTTATAGTTTTAAGAATTAGTGACCCACTGATATAAGCAAAGCTTTCTGACATACACGGCATAATTGCTTGTCAACTCAGCTCTAACAGTCCACTAGGAAAAATATGTAGAGCTAAAAGAGTAAAGTAGAGTAAATCAGTAGAGTTTACACTGAAGATTTTCTTGTGTAGTAATACCTGAAACAAACAACAAGAACTTCAGCCAATATCATATTTAACCTTAATAATATTTGTGTGTTCAGACTGAAATTAAATGAGAAACAAAAATATCCTAAATAGCACGAGTTATGGTATATTGCATGCTGAAAGAGTACATACGTATATAAAGAGGAGTTACCTTTCTTGATTAAAGGAGAATAGTGTTCACATTATTTTTAACATGTCTCTCTATTTCTCTTTTAGATCTTTCTGGTAGAAAAGATATTGGTGAGCCAATGGTTGATGCAATAAAGAGTGAATCTGCTCTTATAGGAGGTAATGCAAATAATAATTTATACATGAATGTGCTTTTCATGTTGTTGTACGGATCAAATTGTGGTTTTCTGCTCTGAAAGTTTTCACATCAGAATTCAGACTGTGGTGCAATACTGTAATTCCCATGGAATTTGACATTGATATACACTGCCTGGCCAAAAAAAAAGTCGCAGTTGCACCAGTCATGCATAGTGCCCACTGTACAAGTCTCTGGAGGCAGTGTTATGATCTGGGGTTGCTTCAATTGGTCAGGTCTAGGCTCAGCAATGTTATGCAGCAATAAAATGAAGTCAGCTGAGTACCTGAATGTACTGAATGACCAGGTTATCCCATCAATGGGCATATTCCAGGACAACAATGCCAAGATTCATCGGGCTCAAATTGTGAAAGAGTGTTTCAGGGAGCATGAGGAATCATTTTCACACATGAATTGGCCACCAGAGCCCTGACCTTAACCCCATTGAAAGTCTTTGGGATGTGCTGGAGAAGACTTCACGGAGTGGTTCGACTCTCCCGTCGTCAATACAAGATCTCGGCCAAAAATGAATGCAAGTCTGGACGGAAATAAATGTTGTGACGTTGCATAAGGTTGTCGAAACAATGCCACGACGAATGCGCGCCATAATAAAAGCTAAAGGCGGTCCAACAAAATATTGCAGTGTGCAACTTTTTTTTTGGCCGGGCAGTGTATTTCATTGTGTTAGAAGGAACATTGGGAAAAAAATTTGTCTAAAGCTAATTCCTTGCAGTATGTGCTATGTGCACTTTCTTCCATAGTTAAATTATTACAATGGAACTTAGGTTAATGTGTGATGTCATAAATTATCTCAAAGATACCATGTTTTTGCCATCTCCTGTTTTTGCCTGTACTTTGATGACTACTGTCCTATTTTAGCACGTGTAGAGACACGTTAGCACATTAATTTCTTCAGGAACAAACGTTACAGAAACTTGAAGAAAGCCTGACTGCCTATGACCTCCCACAGTGCTTCATATCACAGCACCTTATGCAGGTCCAAAATTAACTGAGGATGGTACTAGATTGAGCCCTATTTACATTAAATTGTTCTCTATTTAGATCTAATTATGTGATCTCTCACCATTCGAAGTATGTTATTATTATTATTTAGAAGTTTACATGCTGCATATGCTACAAATCAAAATTAAAAACCTCTCTTGCTCACAATGTTAGAATTTCAAGAATAATTCTTCCAGTTAGTTGGTTTCCTCCTTTCCTGCTAAGCTCATAAATGCACAATTGCATCTGCTATTGAAAAGTAAAGGTGTTCTCACAAGTCCATTTTCTCACTGAGGCAATCTTTGGATTTTGGAAACATTAAACATTTTGTTTCCAATATTTGCTTTATATTGTCCACAAGTTAAAAAAAACCTTGCGATCTCCATTTTATTTTACACCGTTCAGTGTGACGATGCATTACGTTTTGTTGTTCACACAGCACTCTTTTGGGTCCAGAACAGCAGTAGCTGCTGCACACTTGTTCACAGGCAGTGAAGCGAAGGTGTTTCCTGTGTCTGCTGCATGGAACAGAACTTTCATTTGCTGGTTGCCAGAGCTGCATTAATTATTCCCCAGGGTTATTTTTCACTCTTGCTCACGATGAAAACATTAGTGTGAATATGTGAAAGTAATATAAACTTTTATACAAAATAAAAAATTGAAGCTCAATACGAACTTTAACTTTGGGTCTCAGTTAGCCAGCTATGTAGTAATGATCACTTGGAGCCTAGACCACCACAGATGTCACTCCTGTTCTTCTTTTTTCCCGGGACAATATTTACGACATTTTCACAGACCATTGAGACCCCCCCGTCAAAAGCCTGGACTATGTGTACACATCCTCCGCCTCTCCCTCCCCCGATGGCGGCCTTGCCTTGAGGTGACAAGGCCATTTATTTGTGGAAAAGGGGGTCCAGTTTCATGCCATGAACTAGAAATCAGCTTACCTTTGAGATGAGAATTTCAAACAGAAGTCTTAACAGAAACATTTTGTGAGCTGTAGAAAATCGCATTGCAAAAACAGCCATGCAGCGGTATGTCCACACATATTCCTGCACAGAATTTTACTAAATGGAATTCAAGAAGGCTTCCGGGGTAAAATCTCAAGCTAAAAGCACCAGTTAAGAAATATTCCCTGTGGTCGAGATAAAACTTGTGACCATACCATTGCTGTCTGTGACGAGGAACCCCATGGGATAAGCCATACAAGTGGCCATAGAATTGCCAAGGAAACAGGGTTTAGCCATCGTGGTCTCCCCCATCTCTCCACATAAGAGCTACCCCGCTGGTTGATTGGGCATCTGTAGCCTGCCTGCATTTGCTGCACATTTAGTGCACGAGTGAGCAAGTGGTTGCGTGTGCAGCTCAGCTGGTAGACTGCAAAGTCAAAGGAAGTGGTTGCGTGTGCAGCTCAGCTGGTAGACTGCAAAGTCAAAGGAAGTGGTTGCGTGTGCAGCTCGGCTGGTAGACTGCAAAATCAAAGGAAGTGGTTGCATGTGCAGCTCAGCTGGTAGACTGCAAAGTGAAGGAGGTGGTTGCGTGTGCAGCTCAGCTGGTAGACTGCAAAATCAAAGGAAGTGGTTGCATGTGCAGCTCAGCTGGTAAACTGCAAAGTGAAGCAGGTGGTTGCGTGTGCAGCTCAGCTGGTAGACTGCAAAGTCAAAGGAAGTGGTTGCATGTGCAGCTCAGCTGGTAGACTGCAAAGTCAAAGGAAGTGGTTGCATGTGCAGCTCAGCTGGTAGACTGCAAAGTGAAGGAGGTGGTTGCGTGTGCAGCTCAGCTGGTAGACTGCAAAATCAAAGGAAGTGGTTGCATGTGCAGCTCAGCTGGTAAACTGCAAAGTGAAGGAGGTGGTTGCGTGTGCAGCTCAGCTGGTAGACTGCAAAGTCAAAGGAAGTGGTTGCATGTGCAGCTCAGCTGGTAGACTGCAAAGTCAAAGGAAGTGGTTGCGTGTGCAGCTCAGCTGGTAGACTGCAAAGACAAAGGAAGTGGTTGCATGTGCAGCTCAGCTGGTAGACTGCAAAGTGAAGGAGGTGGTTGTGTGTGCAGCTCAGCTGGTAGACTGCAAAGTCAAAGGAAGTGGTTGCGTGTGCAGCTCAGCTGGTAGACTGCAAAGTCAAAGGAAGTGGTTGCGTGTGCAGCTCAGCTGGTAGACTGCAAAGTCAAAGGAAGTGGTTGCCTGTGCAGCTCAGCTGGTAGACTGCAAAGTGAAGGAGGTGGTTGCATGTGCAGCTCAGCTGGTAGACTGCAAAATCAAAGGAAGTGGTTGCATGTGCAGCTCAGCTGGTAAACTGCAAAGTAAAGGAGGTGGTTGCATGTGCAGCTCAGCTGGTAGACTGCAAAGTCAAAGGAAGTGGTTGCATGTGCAGCTCGGCTGGTAGACTGCAAAGTCAAAGGAAGTGGTTGCGTGTGCAGCTCAGCTGGTAGACTTGCAAAGTGAAGGAGGTGGTTGCATGTGCAGCTCAGCTGGTAGACTGCAAAGTCAAAGGAAGTGGTTGTGTGTGCAGCTCAACTGGTAGACTGCAAAGTCAAAGGAAGTGGTTGTGTGTGCAGCTCAGCTGGTAGACTGCAAAGTCAAAGGAAGTGGTTGTGTGTGCAGCTCAGCTGGTAGACTGCAAATTCAAAGGAAGTGGTTCTGTGTTCAGCTCAGCTGGTAGACTGCAAAGTCAAAGGAAGTGGTTGCGTGTGCAGCTCAGCTGGTAGACTACAAATTGAAGGAGGTGGTCGCGTGTGCAGCTCAACTGGTAGACTGCAAAGTCAAAGGAAGTGGTTGTGTGTGCAGCTCAACTGGTAGACTGCAAAGTCAAAGGAAGTGGTTGTGTGTGCAGCTCAGCTGGTAGACTGCAAAGTCAAAGGAAGTGGTTGTGTGTGCAGCTCAGCTGGTAGACTGCAAAGTGAAGGAGCAGTGACTGGCAGCACGCACCTTGGAGGACATGGTTCTCTCTCCCTACTTTTATGCAGGACATTGCAGCAATGGAAAGTTATTTCAAACACGATTAGGCTTTATAGATTGGAGGACAAAAAATAGTGGATTAACAAATTGTTTAACAAAAGAACTTGTACGTGGGACTGTCATGGAATGAAAATGAAGTGTCTTGGGATTTCATAGGCAATCAGGTTACTCCTTCAATTGAATTTAACCACTGATTATCCCTTTATAGAGGAAATACTTGGCCTCTTTACCATTCAGCAATTGAAAAACCTTAGGAAATAGAATCTTGAGTGCCAACTGTGGCCTGGGTTTGTACAGTTGTCTGCAGTGGCACCGGGGAATTTCAACTTGGCCTTTTGAAAATCAACACTTATAATTACATCAGAGAAAAGAAAAACTGTCCAAATTCCCTCTGGCCTGTACTTTGTGTTTTAAATTCTGAAAACCAGGCTATTTTTCTAGGCATTTCTTTCACTGAAACATTAAATCCAGTTTTGAACTTTGTTTTGGCACTCAAGTCCAATTCTCTTAAATAAATTCCTCTCTTAATAATTAAGCATGCCAAGCACAGCAGCATATGAATAACAGACACTATGGCACAGTCATGGCGTATAATTAAATTTGGCTGCATAATAAATTAAGAGGACAAAATTAACAGAGTAGCAGAAGGGCCTTAGAGAACTGGGCTGTAAATTGTGTGGATTCAAATAGTGAAAATTAAGTGTGTATTTTAAAAGACGATGGTGCACTCACTGATATGAATCTCATGCTACATAATTCTCTTTGATCTTTAAACTGAGTGTTAAAAATGTGCATCTACAGTAAAGCTAAAAGAGCAAATTAAAATGCAATAAATCCTAATAAATAAGCAGAGTAATGCCTTTGGCTTTGTTTTAATACTGCCAACTGTTAGTCTAACTCAATCATTCTTGTTTGCAGGTGTCATCGCAGTTACAATATTTGTCCTTATCTGTGCACTGGCGATAATGGTAAGGTTTTTGTACCGACTAAAGGAGTCCTTTCAAAGCAGAAACAGGAAAGGTGTGAAGCCTGACACTAGTACTCATTCTACTTTCAACAACGACCCTAGCCCACAGAATGTATTGCGCGAAACCCAGAAGGAATATTTCATATGATCGGCTCAGCCCATTCCTGTGTTCGGTTGAAAAATCAAGGCAAACAGAGATGTTAAAGTTAAAGACATTTCACCACATATACTTTGCTATGTTTTGCACATTTTTTGTTGTTGTTGGT
The DNA here is from genome assembly GCA_029718625.1 of Synaphobranchus kaupii. NCBI lineage: Eukaryota > Metazoa > Chordata > Actinopteri > Anguilliformes > Synaphobranchidae > Synaphobranchus > Synaphobranchus kaupii. Next base: position 50,197,024 of record CM056376.1, on the reverse strand, counting down.
TTTTTACATTATAACAGCTTGCATGTGTGAAAGCTTGCAAGTGTGAAATAAAAAAGCCAATTTTGTCTCATTGATGATGTGCAATGTTCAGAATAATATATTTTTTTCTCTCGACTTTAAATATTGTCAGGTAGCCCCTAACCGTTTAATAGGTGTTCATCTGGGAAAGCCAATGTCTTTCATCAGCACAAGAGAACTGAATAAAACGCTTCCAGCTAGCGATGTTGTCAGTTATGCATCCTTTTTGTGGTGTAGGCCAAGATGCTGACATCCAGTGGCTTTGTCACTCAAAATGTAAGGGGGATACCATTGTTCAAAGGGGGACATGTCTCCCCTTTCCCCAAAAAACAATAGCAGGCATTAGATCAGAGAGCCCAGAAACTGTTTAAACATGAGAGAAAGGACATCAGTCAATGTTTCAATCAACATTTGTCTTGACTTCCAAAGAAATAGATGTGTTTTTATTCAATGCAAAGCACGCTGGTGATAGCTGAACTCACCCAATTGTATTTGGGAAGAAAAGAGTCAAAGTTATGAATGCACTCCAGGCTCAAGGCTCTAACCACTATACATACTAGCCTTAACTGTGAATACAAAATGAAGCAAATGTTACTTATTGTTGCATTATATTTCTTGCTAATTTTAGTGATAGCCAAAATCATACTGTGTGTATACTGAGAATATATTGAATTGAAGTAGTAAGAAATTGAAACATTTGCTGAAATTGACTGAATTAGAGTTAATAATTGAATTTGGGCCTACCTCTTTCAAGTGAGATACAAGCTTATCAGGTGAATGTTATTCTCTTATTTGGTGAAGTACTCATTTAAAGCTCATCTTGAAACAATAAAGTAGATTGTACATTTCACATTAAGACCTTAAGTGACTGTAGCCAGTGTTTCATTGAAATGTGTTGTCTTGATTTTGTATTTCATTCATGTACAATATAATGTTATATATATATATATATATATAAAATGTGGTGATAATGTAATCTATTGAATATAAATATTCTGTAAAATGTAAATGGTGATTTTCGACACTTCATCTGATGTCTCCTCTGTCTAGCCTTCTGTACATAAAAACTTAATTTGAATTGCATACAGGTAGCACCTGTTCTGAGCCTTCCTGAGCATTTATAAAGCTGATGTGAAATAATTTTACATTTATTATACATGCAAAAAGAAACATTATGACACTTGTGACATTGCCTTATGGTGTGTATGTCAGACATCAAGCCGCAACAGAACAGCTTTTAAACTAATGATGTACATATTAATATTACTTGAGACAGTATGGTTGTTCATATACTTGGACAGCATACATTTACAGAAGGTTTATGACAATGTAGTTTGACTCTGTGCCTAGGATTCTCTAAATTTATGTGAAGGCAAGCAAGCTCCTAGGGGTTGTATTGCATTGGGAGCCTTTAAAGAAATTACAATATCATTATGGGTTGTTAGGACATTAACTATATGTGATGTGACAAACTGCTGTTACCTATATGACACTAGCATTATAGTGACATTTTTATATTGTCATATTGTGTACTACTGCATGCCTTGTAACACTGTCAAATCAGTTCACATACGCTGTTATAATGGTGTCACTTAGGCTTCATAGAGGGGATGTGAAATAAAGTGTGGCTATTAAAGTACTGTCTGTATGATAACCAACATCTTATAGTTCTGTCTTATTGCATTTGATTCTTTGTTCAATAAAACCTGATGCGGGTACAATTCAGATGATAGCAGCTGGCCATTTCTTTTGACCGAATATACTTAGCTGTAATTGCTTTGCTTTTTGAACAGTAATAACAGTCGTAGTGCCATTATTTGTGGAGATAGAGGAAGAGAGAGAATGTTTCCGATTGGATTTCCATTGGTCACCTACGTATCATAACTAACACACACAATTCATTTGTGGATCTGATGTGTTGTAATCATACAATGAATTGCCTCAGTTGGCCTCTATCCTGAGTGGAATACATACAAATACAAATAACATTTTAATCAGTAATAAACCATGTTTTATATTAATGTTTATGTATTTTAATGCTCTTACCTCTGATCTACATATTCTCACTATGACAATAATAACAACATTTTCCAAAACATTGTTGAACTGGTTAAAAGATCAGGGGCCCTATCTTACACCCGGTGCTAAGTGGCGCTAACCCAAACGCAAGTGTCTTTGCTAGTTTCAACGCAGGTGTCATTTTAGCTATCTTCAGCCAGCAGAAAGCGCTTGCACTAAAACCACCACAAACCTGGTCTTAAGTCATTTCGCAGTTGTTTACATGTTATTTTAACGGCACATATAAGTGCGTCTACATAGGCATGTGCACAACGCGCGTACACCTTCCTGTCTGCTACACACAGGGGCGCGCACAAGCATGACGAAAAATATCAAGATTACAATGTGAAATATTATTGTGTAGGCTATATCAAAAAATGCATAATAATAAAAGGGTCCATCGGTCAAAGACCACATACCTGTCCCTCAGTGAAGGGGAATGCCGCCTTAAATTTTTTTTCCATCCTGCCAGATTTTAACAAACTTCTATCATCTCCTGGCAGCTGAGCTGGAGATGAATGCCTACTGTCCTGTCCCTATATGCACTCCTTTATGCAACTAACATTTGTTCAAGTCCCCATCACACCTGCCAGCCAAGAACGGGTAAAACAGGAGTTCACAGCGAAGCTTGGGTTTCCTGGGGTTCTGTCCCAACAGAGAACACTGTTATATACTATGTGAAACAAAAGGGGGCCCACTCCATCAACATCCAGGCGATGTTTGATGCTATGTGTAAGGTTAAACCTATGTGTCTGCGTAAACCTATAATTGGTTCTCAATCTGACAGCTTTAGTGTATTTAGTGTCATCATTAAGGCAAAAGAACGCTATTTATGTTATTAATCAATATTGGAATGCACATAATATGAACTTCGAATGAAGCTTGAACTTAGCTAGCCAAATTCATTGCCTGTGATCTGTCTGCTGTGAGAACAATCTCATGAAATTGATGTTTGACAATGCTTCATTTTGTATATTCAGACAAAATTCTATAACAAGCAGGCTAATTTGGTGTTTTCTAAGCTGAAAGGGAAGCCATGTTCTGGTAGCTTATTCTCAAATGTTGCAGGTGTTATGACAAAATTAAACCGCATATTACTTTGTAAAATAACAGCACTGGTCTAATGGAGCTAATGGAAAATGTTTTCCTGTTTTCCCGTTATTATATTGCTGGGAAATAGTTTGGTCAGGAATGTCGGGTAAGTGAGGACTAGGTAAAATGTGTATTTTCTGAATCCAGCGGTTCCAACAGTCAATGCCCTTGTTAAAACTTTCAGCACTCTGAATACTGAACACAAGCGATATTGCGTGCTAGAACCCCTCACTTAACCTACATTCAAAATAAGCTTTACGTGATTTAATTTAATAATTATTATTAAGAATTACAATCATCAATTAAATCGCCAAATTCGTTAATAGGTAACGTCGAACAGTAACCTGGTGGATCAACCAACAAGCCAAAACAAAGTCTAAATCAGCTCTTGAGATTAAATAATTTTATTAAATGAAAAACATTCAATTGGAATAATGAGTTGAAATCATACATTCACTAAGGAATGTAGGCTGACTACTTATAATTTACAAAATGGAAGACATTAAACCAGACATTAATTAGGAAATACCAGTAAAGAGAGAGATAAGCCAAAAATTGCCAAATTATTTACCCTCCAGCTGAACAGGAACAAAAGGAAATGCACGAGGAACCAAAAAGAATGACTTCTCCAAACAAACTCCACAATTGACTAACTTCTTTTTCTGCGGTACACTCATAAAATACCTCCACAGGAAGACCATCCCTGTCCTGATTGGGTTAAGGTGTGGGGGAGGGGGGGGGGGGGGAGGGGTCATTTATGACAAAGACTGGCTTATCTTTGATGGGGGGTTGAGAATGAGAGAGAGAGACAGAGATAGAGAGAAGGGGGGAAATATTAGATATCCTACAGGAATTACCGGGAACCCGTGCCGGTGTTAACCCTTATGTGAAAGATTATTATTGTGTATATCAAAACGCGTCATAATGGTTAGTCCAAATAATATTTATCATAATATTGATCCATATAGCCTATTACTTGCTAGCACGTGCACAAGCGTGTTTCGCCAGCTGTAAATCACTGCTTTCACAGTCTTACTGTCAGCCATATTAGCAATCCATCAAGATACAAACGCAGATGGCTTTTAAAGGGAATGGGATATAAAAGTTTGATTGGTTAATTGCATGTTACGCCCAAGACACACCTATAATTAAAGGATAAGTTCGCTATTTTGGACCTTGGACCCTATTTGCGGTCCGTCTTCCATGAACCTGACCCATGAAGTCCATTTTTTCGCTGATCGGTCCAGTATTGAGTTCGGTACAGATTTCCTGTAGGCTCTCACTGGGCTACAATAGAAGTCAACGGGGGCAATTAGAAATGTTATGGAAAAACAACGATAAATGTGCTTTTATAGCTCAGTGTGTATTCTTACGGTCTCAGTATGCTCTCCTGTGAAATGTAGGCTATCGCAAACGCAAACCGAACGTTGAAACAACAGTTCCATTTGAAACAGAACTATCGCACTACCTCGCACTGACTTCGGATAACATTACCTGCGCAACTTCAGCCTCTCTCTCTTCTCTTGCTCTCTTATCATCCATCTCTTGTCGTTCCGTGTCCGTGTATTCTGGCTCAAATCTGTAGTGAGTAACGTCAGTCAAAATCGAATTCTTCGTCTTCGTAACCATTATAGTCATCCATCATCCAAGTTTTTTTGTGGAAATTGTAGCCTACGTTGCTGCAGGTAAACAAACGCAGACTGCTCAACTAGATAGTTTCGTAAACGGCCGGCACACCTTCCCGCTCCCCTACCCCCGACACATAGTACTCCGCGGGAGCAGCGAAAACAAGCAACAGAGAAATGCTTACTTCCAAGCCATGCCAAGCACGTAAAAATGTTCGGATTGAGATACATTTCACAGGAGAGCATACTGAGACCGGTAACAATACACCCTGAGCTTCCCGTCTCATTTATTGTACATGAAAGCACATTTATCGAACATTTCTAATTGCCCCGTTGACTTCCATTGTAGCCCAGTGAGAGCCTACAGGAAATCTGTAGCGAACTCAATACTGGACCGATCAGCGAAAAAATGGACTTCATGGGTCAGGTTCATGGAAGACGGACCGCAAATAGGGTCCAAGGTCCAAAATAGCGAACTTACCCTTTAATGAAGAGACTAAGTTCAGCCCATTTGCACCTTGCTCCGTACTTAGCGCTCAAATAACACGCCGTCTAACTAGCAAAAGTGGACTTGGACACGCCCTAAATGCACTTGCGCCATGCCTTTTAGACCAAGCACTAAGATCGTCAAGATAGAGCCCAAAGTCTGTTTTTTTAAATCACACAAAAAGAATGTTTTTTATCGCAAAGTTATACACCAATGAATTTTATTCTCAAAAAATTAAGAATTGTGTGTAATTAGATGCAATGAGGGGATAAAAAATCATTCAGAAAGTGTGCCTGCATCTTGAATATGACGTGATTAAAAGCAGAAGGAAGACAGTGAAAAGAAGGAACGAGAGGTGGAACTGCATAAGCATGACCGCACATTTGGTGTTATACTTAAAAAATATATATATTTAAATGAGATGGCTATAGCCTTTTTACAAATTATCCAGAAACTGCAGAGAGGCTCAAAATTATATACAATTACTGTCTTGCTGAGAGCTATTGCCAGACACATCTTCTTCAGCCCTTTCATTCATCTCAGAAACGCAGAGATGGGCTTGGAAGACCGTGTCTATTTGTGAGTCCTGGTTTTTGCTCTTGACTGCTTCAATTAGCTCAATAATTTAGTCCTGATATTTTAGCTACATGTGCTGATAAGCTCGTGAATGGCAGCTAAAGGCTGTTCTTGTGTACTTGTGTGAATTTGTTTTTACTGTAGTCTAATCTATGGGTGAAGTAGGCTACCAATGGTGTATATAGCTAATTAGCTTATTGAGCCAGGGAAATTGATGGAAACAAAAACATGCATGCACTGCTGGTTTAGTGTTGAGAAAAAAAATTCTTATAACCAGAATTTCATCAGTAAATTTTATTTTAAATCTCAAATAAAGATTCAAATGGTGATACACAGTTCAAGACACCACATCAACTAATGAGAATTTATCTGGACTGGATCTAGGCTATGGTATACAACAGTATGACAAAATCAGTTAATTTGCAAGGGAGAATAGCTGATTGAATCTCCTGGTAATTGTAAGGCTGTAAGGTAACATGGACATACAAGTACTCATTTTGAAACTCTTATCTGGACCTGCCATCCAACTCCCAAATAATTAAGTAATTAAGTGTCAGAGTGTAAGTTACCGACCGGCTGTATGAGCTCGCTTTTTTTCAATCGTACAGAGCTTTTCACCCACCTGCTACTCGCTAAAAACTTTTTTTTACTTCTTCATTATTTATTTTTGCTTCTTCACTGCTTAAAATGTTAGGTTTGGTGCATAAATGCTGTGTAAAATACAAGTGTTTTAGCTGAATTTCCATAGGAATATGTAAGACAGAGGGGATGCATAATTTCTAAGTAATATTCCTGGGTCAAGATTTGATTATTCCATAGCTAAGTAACAAGCCAAGTAATGGTGGCCATTAGGGTAATCGGCCTAAATGCTTCTTCTACCTACATTAGACTAAGTTCCAAATTAAATTGTGCTGTACTTTCCAGTTATTTCTGCCTTCCTCCTTTTTGTAACTGTGGTCTCCAGTTCACAAATATGCTCCTTAGGGGCGACCGCTCATGATCTTAGGAGGCATTTAACCCTCTAGTTTAGATCACTTAAGCACTTACCTCTATTAGGACTGTAATGTTCCAGAATTAGGTTCCCAGTTCCTCTACAGAAGCTTCATAGACAGAAGAGAAAATGTATTCATGTTCCACCACTGGGTCTATGACTAAATCAGGTAGACCCAATTATAAATTGTACCATTACTGTAATGTCGATTTTAAGTGTTTCTTATAAAATGTAAGTGTCAGCAAGTGTCTCTTGACAGATTTCCAACATTTCAAATTAATTTCAGCTTAAATCATGGTATGTACCTCTTGATGTGGTGAATCCCACATGATGTGGATCCTTGAATACCGCCCCTTGGACAGGATATTTTAATCTATATAAGGTATATATGTCTTCTGTGCATTCTAATGCTACCCCAATTGATCCAAAGGGAAAAAACCACTCAGGTGAAAAATAGCCTTAATCTATTGCCAAATTTCTTTTACATTTCTATTTTGTGCATCAGTGCCTCTTGCCATAGCAATTCCACAGAACTTTCATGGACACCGCTTGAATAAAGAGTGACCTTCAAAGGGATTTCCTCAGTCATTTTTTTTGCTGATGACTTGTCATATGATATATTATGCAAACAATTTTTGTTCTACCTGGAAAGCCTCATGAATGTTATTTAATAAAGACAAAAGACAGTAATTTATTGAGCGACATTCTATAATCTCTTCCACCCTAAATAAAAATAAATAAATAAACACTAAACTGCCTTAACTTGAAAAAATGAGATTTCCTTTTTTGTGTTTAGCTTCAGAGAAAAAGGAGATTAAAACAAAAACACCCATAAACCAAATAATTTAAGACGAACCCAAACAACACCATAATGCCTGCATAATGGGAGCAAGTGTGACTGAAGCAATTTAGTGCAGATGCATTTTCTGCTACAGCAGGCAGGAAATGTCCAAGTCCGTCTGTTACAAATCTAAGAGAGTGAAGAGTGCTTTTCATTTAATGAACATGTATGAGATAAACTGAATCTTGCCTTCCTCGTTTACTTTTCATATTGCATTTTTAAAGTAATAGCCTCTCTGTCTTTTGTCAGTTTAAGAGCTATAACAAGAATTCTTAACTCCAAAGAATGTTTTACAAGTGTTTAATTTGCGTGGCTTACACACATAGTTTGAGGACATTCTATTATACCAGTGTCCATTCTGGGTAAGCAATTACCAAATATCACGCCATAAAGAGCTGATGGACATTTATGCCACTTAAACATTTTTTGTACAATGTCATTTTGGGACATTGGAAACTCCACCCTTTATTCTTTACTTTGTTCTCTTACTTTCTAATGTCCCAAAAATGACATTGAACAGGAAGTGATTTAAGTGTTCCCACATTTATTAAACATTTTGTGCAAAAGTGTCCATCTGCTCTTTTTAGGTAAGTACACCACCTGTGACAAACCTTAGCTCTCTGAAACCCATGATAAACAAATCAGAAAACAACCTTTGATGTGTAACCTTGTTACATACAAACATCCTTATGCAATGCAAAGCTTTTAATTGACAAAGAGGCAATTTATGTTTTCGGGTGGATGTCATGTACTAATTCACGACACCACTACTGGGACCAAGCTTGCTCTAATTATGACAGTTTGAGGGGACATTTGTGGACAAGCATATTAATGACCATTAATATATAAATAGCCATTATGCACTATATGTCATTTATTTTGTCATACTGAACCCAAGGCGTTACCTGCCAGGAAAACCAAATTTAAGGGAATCAAATTGTTAAAACATTGCAAATAGATTGAATACACAGGCCTGTTCCAGAAAGCAGGATTACTGAGTTAGCAGGATAACTGCACTAAGTAATACCCAGAATTGTTAAAACATTGTAAATACATTGAATACAGGGGCCTGTTCCAGAAAGCAGGATTACTGAGTTAGCAGGATAACTGCACTAAGTAATACCCAGAATTGTTAAAACATTGTAAATATATTGAATACAGGGGCTTGTTCCAGAAAGAAGGATTACTGAGTTAGCAGGATAACTGCAGTAAGTAATACCCAGAATTGTTAAAACATTGTAAATACATTGAATACAGGGGCTTGTTCCAGAAAGCAGGATTAATGAGTTAGCAGGATAACTGCACTAAGTAATACCCAGAATTGTTAAAATATTGTAAATATATTGAATACAGGGGCTTGTTCCAGAAAGCAGGATTACTGAGTTAGCAGGATAATTGCACTAAGTATATACATTGAATACACAGGCCTGTTCCAGAAAGCAGGATTACTGAGTTAGCAGGATAACTGCACTAAGTAATACCCAGAATTGTTAAAATATTGTAAATATATTGAATACAGGGGCTTGTTCCAGAAAGCAGGATTACTGAGTTAGCAGGATAATTGCACTAAGTATATACATTGAATACACAGGCCTGTTCCAGAAAGCAGGATTACTGAGTTAGCAGGATAACTGCACTAAGTAATACCCAGAATTGTTAAAACATTGTAAATACATTGAATACAGGGGCTTGTTCCAGAAAGCAGGATTACTGAGTTAGCAGGATAACTGCACTAAGTAATACCCAGAATTGTTAAAACATTGTAAATATATTGAATACAGGGGCTTGTTCCAGAAAGCAGGATTACTGAGTTAGCAGGATAACTGCAGTAAGTAATACCCAGAATTGTTAAAACATTGTAAATACATTGAATACAGGGGCTTGTTCCAGAAAGCAGGATTAATGAGTTAGCAGGATAACTGCACTAAGTAATACCCAGAATTGTTAAAACATTGTAAATATATTGAATACAGGGGCTTGTTCCAGAAAGCAGGATTACTGAGTTAGCAGGATAATTGCACTAAGTATATACATTGAATACACAGGCCTGTTCCAGAAATCAGGATTACTGAGTTAGCAGGATAACTGCACTAAGTAATACCCAGAATTGTTAAAACATTGTAAATACATTGAATACAGGGGCTTGTTCCAGAAAGCAGGATTACTGAGTTAGCAGGATAACTGCACTAAGTAATACCCAGAATTGTTAAAACATTGTAAATATATTGAATACAAGGGCTTGTTCCAGAAAGCAGGATTACTGAGTTAGCAGGATAACTGCAGTAAGTAATACCCAGAATTGTTAAAACATTGTAAATACATTGAATACAGGGGCTTGTTCCAGAAAGCAGGATTAATGAGTTAGCAGGATAACTGCACTAAGTAATACCCAGAATTGTTAAAACATTGTAAATATATTGAATACAGGGGCTTGTTCCAGAAAGCAGGATTACTGAGTTAGCAGGATAATTGCGCTAAGTATATACATTGAATACACAGGCCTGTTCCAGAAAGCAGGATTACTGAGTTAGCAGGATAACTGCACTAAGTAATACCCAGAATTGTTAAAACATTGTAAATACATTGAATACAGGGGCTTGTTCCAGAAAGCAGGATTACTGAGTTAGCAGGATAACTGCACTAAGTAATACCCAGAATTGTTAAAACATTGTAAATATATTGAATACAGGGGCTTGTTCCAGAAAGCAGGATTACTGAGTTAGCAGGATAACTGCACTAAGTAATACCCAGAGCAGCTCGTTTTACTTAATTCCAGGTTTTACTCAGTGCAGTCCTATAGCTAACTCAGTGCAGTCCTATAGCTAACTCAGTGCAGTCCTATAGCTAACTCAGTGCAGTCCTATAGCTAACTCAGTGCAGTCCTATAGCTGACTCAGTGCAGTCCTATAGCTAACTCAGTGCAGTCCTATAGCTAACTCAGTGCAGTCCTATAGCTGACTCAGTGCAGTCCTATAGCTAACTCAGTGCAGTCCTATAGCTAACTCAGTGCAGTCCTATAGCTAACTCAGTGCAGTCCTATAGCTGACTCAGTGCAGTCCTATAGCTAACTCAGTGCAGTCCTATAGCTAACTCAGTGCAGTCCTATAGCTAACTCAGTGCAGTCCTATAGCCAACTCAGTGCAGTCCTATAGCTAACTCAGTGCAGTCCTATAGCCAACTCAGTGCAGTCCTATAGCCAACTCAGTGCAGTCCTATAGCTAACTCAGTGCAGTCCTATAGCTTACTCAGTGCAGTCCTATAGCTAACTCAGTGCAGTCCTATAGCTAACTCAGTGCAGTCCTATAGCTAACTCAGTGCAGTCCTATAGCTGACTCAGTGCAGTCCTATAGCTAACTCAGTGCAGTCCTATAGCTGACTCAGTGCAGTCCTATAGCTGACTCAGTGCAGTCCTATAGCTGACTCAGTGCAGTCCTATAGCTGACTCAGTGCAGTCCTATAGCTAACTCAGTGCAGTCCTATAGCTAACTCAGTGCAGTCCTATAGCCAACTCAGTGCAGTCCTATAGCTAACTCAGTGCAGTCCTATAGCTAACTCAGTGCAGTCCTATAGCTGACTCAGTGCAGTCCTATAGCTAACTCAGTGCAGTCCTATAGCTAACTCAGTGCAGTCCTATAGCTGACTCAGTGCAGTCCTATAGCTAACTCAGTGCAGTCCTATAGCTAACTCAGTGCAGTCCTATAGCTGACTCAGTGCAGTCCTATAGCTAACTCAGTGCAGTCCTATAGCTGACTCAGTGCAGTCCTATAGCTGACTCAGTGCAGTCCTATAGCTAACTCAGTGCAGTCCTATAGCTGACTCAGTGCAGTCCTATAGCTGACTCAGTGCAGTCCTATAGCTAACTCAGTGCAGTCCTATAGCTGACTCAGTGCAGTCCTATAGCTGACTCAGTGCAGTTCTATAGCTAACTCAGTGCAGTCCTATAGCTGACTCAGTGCAGTCCTATAGCTAACTCAGTGCAGTCCTATAGCTAACTCAGTGCAGTCCTATAGCCAACTCAGTGCAGTCCTATAGCTAACTCAGTGCAGTCCTATAGCTAACTCAGTGCAGTCCTATAGCTAACTCAGTGCAGTCCTATAGCTGACTCAGTGCAGTCCTATAGCTAACTCAGTGCAGTCCTATAGCTAACTCAGTGCAGTCCTATAGCTAACTCAGTGCAGTCCTATAGCCAACTCAGTGCAGTCCTATAGCTAACTCAGTGCAGTCCTATAGCTAACTCAGTGCAGTCCTATAGCTAACTCAGTGCAGTCCTATAGCTGACTCAGTGCAGTCCTATAGCTAACTCAGTGCAGTCCTATAGCTAACTCAGTGCAGTCCTATAGCTAACTCAGTGCAGTCCTATAGCCAACTCAGTGCAGTCCTATAGCTAACTCAGTGCAGTCCTATAGCTTACTCAGTGCAGTCCTATAGCTAACTCAGTGCAGTCCTATAGCTAACTCAGTGCAGTCCTATAGCTTACTCAGTGCAGTCCTATAGCTGACTCAGTGCAGTCCTATAGCTGACTCAGTGCAGTCCTATAGCTAACTCAGTGCAGTCCTATAGCCAACTCAGTGCAGTCCTATAGCTAACTCAGTGCAGTCCTATAGCTTACTCAGTGCAGTCCTATAGCTAACTCAGTGCAGTCCTATAGCTGACTCAGTGCAGTCCTATAGCTGACTCAGTGCAGTCCTATAGCTAACTCAGTGCAGTCCTATAGCTAACTCAGTGCAGTCCTATAGCTAACTCAGTGCAGTCCTATAGCTTACTCAGTGCAGTCCTATAGCTGACTCAGTGCAGTCCTATAGCTGACTCAGTGCAGTCCTATAGCCAACTCAGTGCAGTCCTATAGCTAACTCAGTGCAGTCCTATAGCTAACTCAGTGCAGTCCTATAGCTGACTCAGTGCAGTCCTATAGCTAACTCAGTGCAGTCCTATAGCTAACTCAGTGCAGTCCTATAGCTGACTTAGTGCAGTCCTATAGCTAACTCAGTGCAGTCCTATAGCTGACTCAGTGCAGTCCTATAGCTGACTCAGTGCAGTCCTATAGCTAACTCAGTGCAGTCCTATAGCTAACTCAGCGCAGTCCTATAGCTAACTCAGTGCAGTCCTATAGCTAACTCAGTGCAGTCCAACTCAGTGCAGTCCTATAGCTGACTCAGTGCAGTCCTATAGCTAACTCAGTGCAGTCCTATAGCTGACTCAGTGCAGTCCTATAGCTGACTCAGTGCAGTCCTATAGCTAACTCAGTGCAGTCCTATAGCTAACTCAGTGCAGTCCTATAGCTGACTCAGTGCAGTCCTATAGCTGACTCAGTGCAGTCCTATAGCTAACTCAGTGCAGTCCTATAGCTAACTCAGTGCAGTCCTATAGCTGACTCAGTGCAGTCCTATAGCTAACTCAGTGCAGTCCTATAGCTAACTCAGTGCAGTCCTATAGCTAACTCAGTGCAGTCCTATAGCTGACTCAGTGCAGTCCTATAGCTAACTCAGTGCAGTCCTATAGCTAACTCAGTGCAGTCCTATAGCTAACTCAGTGCAGTCCTATAGCTAACTCAGTGCAGTCCTATAGCTGACTCAGTGCAGTCCTATAGCTAACTCAGTGCAGTCCTATAGCTAACTCAGTGCAGTCCTATAGCTAACTCAGTGCAGTCCTATAGCTAACTCAGTGCAGTCCTATAGCTGACTCAGTGCAGTCCTATAGCTAACTCAGTGCAGTCCTATAGCTAACTCAGTGCAGTCCTATAGCTAACTCAGTGCAGTCCTATAGCTAACTCAGTGCAGTCCTATAGCTAACTCAGTGCAGTCCTATAGCTAACTCAGTGCAGTCCTATAGCTGACTCAGTGCAGTCCTATAGCTGACTCAGTGCAGTCCTATAGCTAACTCAGTGCAGTCCTATAGCTAACTCAGTGCAGTCCTATAGCTGACTCAGTGCAGTCCTATAGCTAACTCAGTGCAGTCCTATAGCTAACTCAGTGCAGTCCTATAGCTAACTCAGTGCAGTCCTATAGCTGACTCAGTGCAGTCCTATAGCTAACTCAGTGCAGTCCTATAGCTGACTCAGTGCAGTCCTATAGCTAACTCAGTGCAGTCCTATAGCTAACTCAGTGCAGTCCTATAGCTAACTCAGTGCAGTCCTATAGCTAACTCAGTGCAGTCCTATAGCTGACTCAGTGCAGTCCTATAGCTAACTCAGTGCAGTCCTATAGCTAACTCAGTGCAGTCCTATAGCTAACTCAGTGCAGTCCTATAGCTAACTCAGTGCAGTCCTATAGCTAACTCAGTGCAGTCCTATAGCTAACTCAGTGCAGTCCTATAGCTGACTCAGTGCAGTCCTATAGCTGACTCAGTGCAGTCCTATAGCTAACTCAGTGCAGTCCTATAGCTAACTCAGTGCAGTCCTATAGCTGACTCAGTGCAGTCCTATAGCTAACTCAGTGCAGTCCTATAGCTAACTCAGTGCAGTCCTATAGCTAACTCAGTGCAGTCCTATAGCTGACTCAGTGCAGTCCTATAGCTAACTCAGTGCAGTCCTATAGCTAACTCAGTGCAGTCCTATAGCTAACTCAGTGCAGTCCTATAGCTAACTCAGTGCAGTCCTATAGCTGACTCAGTGCAGTCCTATAGCTAACTCAGTGCAGTCCTATAGCTAACTCAGTGCAGTCCTATAGCTAACTCAGTGCAGTCCTATAGCTAACTCAGTGCAGTCCTATAGCTGACTCAGTGCAGTCCTATAGCTAACTCAGTGCAGTCCTATAGCTAACTCAGTGCAGTCCTATAGCTAACTCAGTGCAGTCCTATAGCTAACTCAGTGCAGTCCTATAGCTAACTCAGTGCAGTCCTATAGCTAACTCAGTGCAGTCCTATAGCTAACTCAGTGCAGTCCTATAGCTGACTCAGTGCAGTCCTATAGCTGACTCAGTGCAGTCCTATAGCTAACTCAGTGCAGTCCTATAGCTAACTCAGTGCAGTCCTATAGCTAACTCAGTGCAGTCCTATAGCTAACTCAGTGCAGTCCTATAGCTGACTCAGTGCAGTCCTATAGCTGACTCAGTGCAGTCCTATAGCTAACTCAGTGCAGTCCTATAGCTGACTCAGTGCAGTCCTATAGCTAACTCAGTGCAGTCCTATAGCTAACTCAGTGCAGTCCTATAGCTGACTCAGTGCAGTCCTATAGCTAACTCAGTGCAGTCCTATAGCTGACTCAGTGCAGTCCTATAGCTGACTCAGTGCAGTCCTATAGCTAACTCAGTGCAGTCCTATAGCTAACTCAGTGCAGTCCTATAGCTAACTCAGTGCAGTCCTATAGCTAACTCAGTAAGCCTGCTTTCTGGAACATGCCCCAGGTCTTGGGCTCCATTTGTCCACTTGCTCTGGTTACATTATTTGCAGTTGTATTTTTACCGTTTCCCCCGCAGGCTGTATGTGATCAAATAAATAGTGCTTATCTTACTCGCTTTACTGCTAAATAAAGCAATACTGGGATACATTTACCAGGGTGTTTACATTTTATGAGGGTGTATAAAATAAATAGAGTCAAATTTTTTTCACCTGAATCTACAAGCTTTTGCTTCCAGTATTTATGTTGTTTAAACCTTTGCATTCAAGGAGCTATTGTTCTCAGGATAGCAATGGAGGGAGCACTTATTTCTTTTGCTGATGTAAGTTACTTTGCAGTCTCTACAGTGTCTTCTTTTCATGGTCTGACAGCTTCTCCAAAGCACCATTAGTCTTTTCTTGGGACAGTCTCCTGAGGTTTTCAATCAACGTTGTAGGTTTGCGAAGCACACTGGATAATTTTTCATGAGACCATGACACCTTAAGAGAAATTACAACCTGTAATAACTTATACATAAGTTACCTAATCAGGTTGCTCTTCATTTCTACAGCCACTTTGCAATTCATGCAAAAGTGACAATACAGAACCATGAGCTCTAGCTACTGGAAGATAATTCTACAGGAGAAAAATATAGTAAAAATATACTAGGAAACAATAGGAGCGTACAGCATATTAAAATAGATGTATTATGCGTAGAAAGGAACTTTGTCAATTAGCAGAAAGATGGAATATTTTTACTCATATATTTTATATATTTAATATTTAGAACCTCACATTTTAATATTACAGACTGCTGCAATATAATTAGTATTACTGAGTTTCTAAATCTTTCCAGTTCTGGGTGATTGCCAAATACGATAATATTGATCTATTGACCCGTACATGTTTCAGAGTTCCCGTACACACCCATAACTGTTGGAGGGTACGGCCTCCAGCTGTACCTCTTCCAACCCAAGTCTCAGAAGCTTCTAAAATAATCAAAGGTGCATAGACCTTGCCTTAATTGTTTAATTGTCCTCCTCTTCATTGCACAAATTATAGTGACAATAATTGAAACTGGCAGCCAATTTAAAAGAATAAATGGACTAAGAAGTTGCAGCTAAGTTGAATACACTTTGGTCAAAGTGAAAAAAGCTTACACTTTTAACTGTAGCTTCTTGTAACAGTCTGGAATGTATGTGACCAGGGAACTACTTTAGCCACTAACTGATGTCAGCAATCCAATGGAACCCTCTAATAAGTAGTCAGAGGGCAGCTTTACCTCATTAGAAAGAAAATGAGGAACATTTTGGCAAATACAGACTCAAAAACAAGTTAGTATAAGCCTTCTGTGTTCAGTATATGAAGCGCTAAGTGCACAAATAGGTGCTTAAACAGACACGCACGATCACTCCAATGACACATTATTTATAGTTTCACCCTGAAAGTAGCATAGCTAATTTAAGTGCTATTTTTCTGAAATGAGTCCAGCAGTGAGTACCAAAAGTGAAAAGAAAATTGATTTGCAAAGAGAGTCCATGTTAAAGAGTCTATGTTTATTATTTTTTAAAACCTGAAATACAAATTCTGACCACATCAATCAAAAACTGAAAGGAATTGTACAGAAAAACAAATAACAAAATAATTTACTTGACAAGTCAATGGTTAGCTAGAAAGCTAAATGCTTTCATTTTAATAGTATTAAAATTGTTTTGTTTTGCTACAATACCTGTCTAACTACTATCCACTTTGGAGCACCTTGAGCTGTGTTTGAACGTGGCTGGATATCTACAATCATTGGTAAATGAGTAGACATGATATTCACAGATGCAGATATATCATTTTGTTATGCCAATCTGGAATTACATTCCCCATTTAGCTACAGTTGCATTTATGTGAAATCCCACGACACAGACCATTAATAATGTATTAGTTGGCTTTTTCATTCAAATGAGTAATAATCTTTGCAATTAAATAACAAATGAAAATATGATTGACCCAGTAAAATGACTGACCATTGGACAGTGATGATTACTGTATCATGTTGTTGTCATGATGAATATGCTGAACATGTGCCACTACAGTGCAGTAAGTACTCAGTATACTAATGGAATCAGCAGTGGCACTGAAGCAAACATTGTGTTATTGTGAGCCCCTAATGCTATATGCAACCCATGACTTTTCTGTGACTTTTTGCAAGTTTTGTTTTTTGAACATTCCACAACCTGCAGTCTTATGTTGCCCCTGTCCCAACTTTTTTGTTGCAGACATCAAATTCGGAATTAAAGGGATTGTGCGTGGTGAAATTGAAAGATATGTTGATTTCTCATTTTTGCAGGTTAGCCTGAATGAATAATGCAACATTGGGTCCCTATGTTATTTCACGAAATAGTGGCAGGTGGTCATGCAAATAGATTGCTTTAGCACATCTAAAGTGATTTACTAAGCCCGAAAGGGAGTTATTTGCGGGTACATTTTAGTACAAATGGAAAGCAGGTATTAAAAGACACAGAATCGATCAGAGGACGGCTGTCATTGTAGCAAGACACGTACAGGTGTGTTTGGAATGTCCATAACTGAACATTCTGAATGACTGCATAACAATGGGGGGTAATTAACTGTCCCATTCTAGCTAATGTTCAAAATACACAAAAAGAGAATTCGTGGATAGCCAACATCATGAACAGTAAGAATTTTTTTTTAAATCATGAAGAAAATCGTGCTACATAATACAAGAGAAACTAGTATTTGAATAAAACAAGCAATACAGTGTCTATATTATAACAAACAGTGAATAACAAGCAAATCAAAACTTTTTAAAAATAAAACCCATGATTAAATGGAAATGTGACTCTATGTGACACTTATGGCGTGAGTACGTAAGCTTAGTGCAAACATCTGTAACTCCCGACAGAAACTAAGAGACATCCAGTGAAACCATTTGTGATAAACTGCCAGCTTGTTCAGTATACAGTCAAGCCGGAAAGTCTCCCCACCCCTTTCACCTTCTCCACGTTTTATTACGTTACAGACTTATACTACAATAGATTGAGTTCATTTTTTGCCTCAAACATCTACACACAATAGCCAATAATGACGAAGTGAAAACAGGTTTTTAGAAAATATGCCATTTTATTTTACTGACAAAAATAGGTTATTTAGGGGTTACATATCTGTACACACCCTTAGCCTAATACTTGGTTGCTGCACCTTTGGCAGCAATTACAGCTTCAAGGCATCTTGGGAAAGAAGCTACGAGCTTGGCACACTTGTTTCTGGACATTTTTGCCCATTCCTCTTGGCATATCCTTGCAAGCTCCGTCAGGTTGGATGGGGAGCGTCAGTACACAGCCATTTTCAGCTCTTTCCACAGATGTTCAATTGGATTCAGGTCTGGGCTCTGGCTGGGCCACTCAAGGACATGCACAGACTTTCTCCGAAGCCACTCCTTTGTTCTCTTGGCTGTGTGCTTCGGGTCGTTGTCATGTTGGAAGGTAAACCTTCGCCCCAGTCTGAGGTCCAGAGCGCTCTGGAGCAGGTTTTCTTCAAGGATCTCAGTGTACTTAGCAGCATTCATCTTTCCCTCTATCAGGACTACTCGCCCTGTTCCCGCTGCTGAAAAACATCCCCACATCATGATGCTGCCACCGCCATGCTTCACTGTAGGGATGGTATTAGCCAGGTGATGAGCGGTGCCTGGTTTCCTCCAAACGTGACGCTTGGTATTCAGGCCAAAAAGTTCCATTTTGGTTTCATCAGACCAGAGAATCTTGATTCTCATGGTTTGAGAGTCCTCTAGGTGCCTTTTGGCAAACTCCAAGCGGGCTGTGATGTGCCTTTTACTAAGGAGGGGCTTCCGTCTGGCCACTACCATAAAGGCCTGATTGGTGGAGTGCTGCCTGGATGGTTGATCTTCTGAAAGGTTCTCCCATCTCCACAAGGATACGCTGGAGCTCTGTCAGAGTGACCCTTGGGTTCCTGCTCACCTCCCTGGCTAAGGCCCGTCTTCCCCGATTGCTCAGTTTGGCCGGGCAGCCAGGTCTAGGAAGATTCTTGGTGGTTCCAAACTTCTTCCATTTATGAATGATGGTGGCCACTGTGCTCTTTGGGACCTGTAAAGCTGCAGAGATTTTTCCGTACCCTTCTCCAGATCTATGCCTTGACACAATCCTGTTTCTGAGGTCTGCAGATAATTCCTTTGACCCCATGGCTTGGAGTTTGCTCTGACATGCACTGTCAACTGTGGGACCTTATATAGGCAGGTGTTGGCAATCCCCAATCATGTCCAATCAATTGAATTTATCACAGGTGGACTCCAATTAAGTTGTAGAAACATCTCAAGCAGTATCAGTGGAAACAAAATGCACCTCAGCTCACTTTTGGGTGTCATATCAAAGGGTGTGCACACTTGTGTACATATGATATTTTACATTTAGATTTTTTATAAATTAGCACAAATGTCTAAAAACCTGTTTTCACTTTGTCATTATGGGCTATTTTGTGTAGAATTTTGAGGCAAAAGACTAACTCAATCTATTGTAGAATATGTCTGTAACGTAATAAAACGTGGAGAAGGTGAAAGGGGTGGGGAGACTTTCCGGCTTGACTGTATATAGTATACCCTACACTAAAAAAATACCATTAAAATGGCAGCATTTGTAATGGGTGTGTGACGTGTGAGGTAGGAGGAGCCAAACGCAGCAAGGGGGATTCATTAAGCACTAGGCCACTAAGACGGGAAACCCTGTAGTTAAGGGAAGGGACAAGACAGGGAACACACGTACCAAAGCCACTAACCGGCTCTCTGTCACGCGCCAATGAGTAGAAGCGCAAACGCCAGGTTTCTCAGTAAGAAAACCAAACAAGGCGAATGGAACAAAGCACTGGGCTCCCATACTTCTACGAGCTAAGTGACTGACGGAAGAGCCAGAATTAATAAATGCCCTGCCTCGGTAACGAGACGCATAATAACAGGCGAGTAGCATAATGGCACAACGAAGCTACTAACCGGCTCACTGTCACACGCCAATGAGTATAAACGCAAACGTCAGGTTTCTCAGTAAGAAAACCAAACAAGACGAATGGCACAAAGCACTGGGCTCCCATACTTCTACGAGCTAAGTGACTAAAGAAAGAGCCAGAAATAACAAACGCCCTGTCTCGATAATGAGACGCATAAGAACAGGCGAGTAGCACAATGGCACAAACAAAACACACAGCCAACAAACACTGCAAACGAATACGAATTAGTATACCAGGAGGTGAAAGGAACAGAGATCTAACATTCCAAGACTACTCTCAGAGACTTGCAGTCAAACGCATACATGTCAACAAAAACGCCCAAGCTCCATATGAGGAGAGACATACCCGGAGAACGAACAGAACTTCAGTTCCGAACAAAATCGTTCCGCAAGTAAAAAGGACGAAACAGGACAGCTGCTCCGGACATTTACCGGCTAAAAGACTAACGTGAATTTGATAGAGAATAAGCGCCCTGCCTCTTGGTAAAGAGGAATGTAACAAGGAGGCGAAGGAACAGAGATAACGTTCCATGGCTACTTCCATAAGCTCGCAGTCACATGCAGAAAACATAAAGGGGTAAATGCCCGATCTCCCAGGAGAGAGAAACATTTTACAGGCAAGCCGACGGAGCACCGCCGTCCCATAACTTTAATAGCAAAATGACTAACACAAGCTTAGTAGAAAATAAACGCCCTAACCTCTCAGTAAAGGGAAATGTAACGAGGCGAAGGAACAGAGAGCTAATGTTCCCAGGCTACTTTCAGAGACTTGCAGTCAAACGCAAACATGTCAACAAAATCGCCCAAGCTTCATATGAGGAAAGACATACCCTGAGAACGAACAGAACTACAGTTCCGAACAAAATCGTCCCACAAGTAAAAAGGACGAAACAGGACAGCTGCACTGGAATTACCGACTAACAGACTAACGCAAGCTTAATCGAAAATACACGCCCTGCCTCTAAGAATAAATAAAGCCCTAAAGTCAGTATGATAAAAACGCCCGGTTTCTTAGTAAGAAATGACTATACAAATACACCCACAAACAAAGACTCCTCTCGCTTTCACTGAAGAAAGCAGACAGAGAGAAGAGGAAGAGACAGAGAAGGCAAAAGATCTAGGCAACGGTCAAAAAAGGAAAGACCAAGAAGCGGTGACAAAAACGAGCACACAAAAAAGGAATTCAACCTTAAAGCTCAAAGCACAAAGGCAAGTCCCACAACTCCAACAAAGCACAACGGAGTAAAACGGTCTCCTTAAAAACCTAGACCTAATCATACTGTCTAAACATCAAAAGGGCGAAATAATATCACACACAAAACAGCACAGACAATGCCAGACAATACACCACAGTTCAAATCAACAAACAATCAATATCGAAGCCCCGGACGAAGGGAACATGGGCTTATATAGCTCGCCGGCAAACACGCACACCTGTGAACGCTGACGAGACTTCTCCGCGAAAAGACGAGACGGAGCCAAAACTCCACTAACAGAGCAGCGCCCACGTGTGGCGACCGAGGAACACGACCGCAAGGGCAAAAGGGTCATAAACCATGACAGCATTGCTGCCAGTCTTTGAAATGATAAGGCATGCAAAGTGTGAAATGATAAGGCATGCAAATACTTTGGCTGCACCCGCAAAATAACACCCCTTATTTGGGCTCTTAGTAAATTGACCCCTAAATATATTTTCTTTGTACTGTTTTCAATTAAATATATGTACGTTTGTAAAAGAGAATTTACAAATCACTGCTTTCTGCTTTTATTTGCATTTTACATACTGTCCAAACTTTCTTGGAATTGAGGTTTGTATTTAAGGCTTTATAACTCCAGGTGTGAGCATCACAGAAACTGGTTTAAATGAAGCAAGACAATGGTGCCATTTACAATACTAACTTAGATTTACAACACTAACTTTTTTCATAATTTAGGTCAAAATAAAGTCCCACAAATGCAAAGAAATCTTTGCAAAAATGCAAAATAAAGTTTTTCTTTTGTTTGCAATGAAATACTGAGAGCTATAAATGTAAAACAGGTAATGTAAAATCTGAGGGTGAAATGCAGAACTACTACAGATCTATGACGCAAAAGTATATCATGTTGTCCCTTAGTGTCTCCAAATATATCCAAAATGGCTTAATTGTGCACTGCTGTAAATCATAAAATAATTATATATTTAACTACAAATCAACTGTTTTGACTCATGAAACTAACTTTTGTATCATTTTTAAGTGGGAATTACTATCTTTTCATCAGTATATGGGGATACATATCTATGAGTTCAAAAACTGAAAACCGGTCATAAAATTAATAAAATACTTTTTTCTATTATAAAGCATACATTTGTCCCTTATGATGGTTTAAGATGAAAACATTGACGTCACACTGGCACACACACCTAAATATATAGCCTAATCATTCACTCTTGTACTTCAGTAAAGCATCACTTTTTTTCTGTACTCTACAGTATAATCTTTTACAGCATGCTCTAGGATGACATTTATCTGTATTTTTTTTCTAATTTTACATTCATCTAGCACATTTCAGCGCACAGTAAATTGGAGTATTGAGTATTTTCAGTTTTGTCCATGCCCTAAGTGACAAGTATAGCCCAGGGAGATATTAATATGCCATAGTCTATATTATATACAATAAAATAAAATAATATTCCACCATCAGGAAAATGCTGGCAAATGTTCTTGCTTCAGGGCAAATGAAGCAATTAGTAAAATATTGTGAAAATACAACAATTACGCCTCGGTGACCTAATGTACATTTTTGTCTTTTCTGTAGTTGTTTGCGTAAACTAAACTAACAAAACAAAAAATGCTGTTATGCCCGGTTGTAATTTATCATTCAAGTCATACTATTAGACATTGCAAACACTGTTGTGAATGTTATAATATCCTCTATTGGATAAAAGAGTTGTCAATCAAATCGGAATGAACTGGAATACATAACAGCTGGACAAACAGCTGGTAGGGTTTTACGCATGGGGTTTCAGGAAGATGTACTAGTGTTATGAAGGGGTGTGTATTTCTCGGATTGTCCAAGACAATTAGTGACCACTAAATCTGAAAAGGGACATCACTGTGCATAAAACCAATGTTAGGATTGTATATTTATTTCATGTTTAGTAGCAGATATTGATAGTACACACTTTCACTCGTTTATTTTGCTATTGAGTGAGCAGGGCTTTTCATGGCTGTATTGGCATTGTTGGCTTTATCTTGTTGCTATGACAGAATACACAATTTTGGTGGTGAAAAAATATTTTTATGAACTCACAGACAGACACTATTGTCCACTGTGTCACGCATGGGTCGGTATAGTTGTAGGTGAGGCTGGGGGACTGCTTGTCAAATTGACTAGCTAGGCAACAATAGAAACTCCGTATTTGGTATATTTGTCACAAATCGTGTACTAATAAAGATATAATGTGGAGTTTGTTGTTTCCACGCATAGTTTAGCAATGAATGTCTCACTTGAGCAATCTCACGGCGCAGGCAGCATGTCCGCTAGGGCGTCTGCGTGAAGGGGTTAAGCAATGAACACATTATGGTACCTAATACCCTTTTAACACACTAAACCCAGGATTGGCATGGGATATTGAACACAGGGTCCACCTGCGTTTGACATAATCACACCACACTATGGTCACGGGTAAGTCCCGGGTCCTCGCGTTCACACAAGACTCGGGTCCGTAGGTTTACTTCTGTACACGTTTCTGCTAATACAGCTAGTTTGGTACCATGCTGGCTAACGGATACAATCCGGGTCGGATAACCTGGGTTGACCCATTCACACCAAGGGCAAACACGGGTTTTACCCTGGTCGTTGCTTCAGTGTGAAAGGGGTATTAGTCATCTCAATTAACAATTTATTTAGCACAGGGGTGCCCAAACTTTTCTGAGAAGGGCTAGTATGGGTATAAGAATTTCTTCTAGCGGAGCACTACAACCCCTGACAAATTAACTAATCATGGTGTTCAAAGGCCTTGAGTAGTTCATTCAGGCATTTAAATGCTGTGCTAAGACAAAAACTCCATCCACATGGGACCCTTTTCAAATAGGATTGGACAACCATGCATTATAGACTTGCACCCTTGAGCCACCATTCTCTTCAAATGGTCATTAATTGTATAATTGGCTGTGTTCGTTTCACTGCTTATCACTGATTACAGCAATTACAGTGCCTACAGTGGTGCCTTGAGGATAAGGACTGAAGTACAGGTTAAATATTTTTTAAGGTCACATGTTCAGGAAAACCTCAGAGCCCTGCCTACGATTGCCCTTTTAATCAAATTCAGTGAGAATTTCAAAACTAGCAAGAGTGAGGATCAAGCTATTGAGTCTGACCTGATTGATCCCTTCTGCTAGATTTTCATAGGAGATGAGAGACATAGTAATGTCCCAACATCGAATCCAGTAGAAAAGGGGTAAAAATAAGAGGCTGTTAAAGATGAGACAGAAAAATGTTTACACTGGGGAAATCAGAGCTGTAGCAAGAAGAACAACAGTGAAGAATCAAAAGCCAGTGAAGCTTGATGAATTACAGAATCTACAGCCATGAGACCCATAAGCATAGAATGAGCTCTCAAACAAAGTTATGTATGAAAGATATCCCAGCTGAGGCCAATGATGTCAACCATGTGGTGCATTGGCTGTGTGTTACAGGAGTAACTCACTGTCAGCTTCACTGTTGTTTATAAAGCTAGTGCTCTGGGAATGTCCTCTTGGAGTGGAGGACACATATGCACACTGGCTGATATTAATGCAGTCCCCAGGCAATACTTCATCTTCAACTAGCGCTGCTACTGGTTTCCCTGTAGCCGCTTGCTAACAATACGTAATTATGATGTGACCACATCATCTTTTCCCCCTGCCCATTTATTCAGCAGGTGGTAGGAAGAAGGGGTAACTGGCTGCCATGAGTCACACACCATTGACTCCCACATTTGCGAGCTGTTGGAAGAAAAATCGCCCCAGCATGTTTGTGAATAAAAGGCAAAGAATACATTTCCATAAATTTCACATTTGCATTTCATTTGCTTTCCTTTCTATGACAAATCATCCAACAGCTTGCATTTGACTGTAATCACTATGAGCCGTTCCCAGCAGTGGCTAGAGGCAAAGCAGTGCATCAGTGAGCAATGCAACCCTGTTTCTCACACAACCAGCCTCCTTCAAAGCTTTTCTGATGGATTCTCATTTAGGTGCATGTAATAGAAATCTCTTTGGTGTGCACTATTACCCATGCTTACCAATCATGCACTGTTGATATGTCACTTTTCATATTGTCCATTCTCTTTTCATAACGCAATACACATTTCAGAATTCACAAACACAGCCTCAGTCAAGTCACCGTGGTCAAAGGACGGATGAATGTTGGAATCTAAGCCCGTTTGCTGATTTTGTATCTCTGTCAAACATCCTCTTGTACAAGAGACTTTCAGCCAAGAAAGGCCAAGAACCTTTCAATCATTTTGTGCAAAGACTTTAGAATCCAAGCATAGATTTGGAATGTTATACAGCATGATATACCGCAAATATCATAAGCTTTACATCAAATTATCTCTAACCAGCAGATTTGTTTAGTCGAAAGTAACAATTGTAACAAGAAGAAAAACTGTAACAATTAAATATTTAGTTACTAAATTAAATATTTTCCATCATGTATTGCCTATAGACTCATGGGCTGACCAAACCTGGCGTTCTTTGCTAAAATAACCAAACCAAATGTACCTTTTTTTTATCACGGATAATGATAAATATTATTATTAATTCCTTACAAATATTGTTATTAATTCATTACAAATATTATTATTAATTCATTACATTTTTTACAGTGGTTCTTCTACAATAAGGCAAACAATCTAAACTTTGATTGTGGACCATTGAGATAAAATTAACCCTGAACACCCCTGTAGTGAGCTGGGTGATTGCTGGATTTGATATCTACACAGTTGTGAATGTTCTAAAATTCAAAAGTTTATGTGAATCCACAAGGGATGAGAATGTACTCCAGCCTGATTCTGACACCTCCTGTATGTGTCTAGTCAATACAAAATGCAGTGAAGGATGATTTTAGAAAAGGTTTCTGATGCTACCAGATGTTAAGCATTCAAATTTGTTCTCCGAGCATCAATCACGGTCTTTTGATGGTGAATTCATTTTTCGGTTTCAAGGATAAGGGCTGTCACATCTCAGTTATCTCAATAAATAATTGTTAGCTATCACATATTAATCAGCATATCTGTCAAAGAAAGGAATATTTCATATACATTTTATAGTAAAAATGTAGCAGAGTTGTGGCACAAACTTTTCAAATGAAAGTACTAAACTTGAACTTTTGTGCAACTGTAAGCACCATCTTTGCATTGCAAATCAACTGGATTTCTGGTGGCAGCTTTGCATTCACAGTAAATACTACATTTCAGTGTTGCAAATGTTCAAGTGTGGTTGCTCCCGGACAGGCAGCTGTCCACTTTCACTCCTGTGCAAACATAATCATAGCTCTCCGCAAACATATGTGTGCAGTCCCTAAGACGTGCTCTCTCCCATGGTAAAGTGTTGGGTTTGACTGTGCACTTGTGGGTCTTTATACATCATCATCATCATCATCATTCACTTTTTAATCAATAACCAAAATTAATTACGTGTTCCCAACAAGGTTATTATCGCTAACTAAGTGCGAAAAAATTTCATAAACTGAAATAAATATAAAAATTACTTAAAAATAATAATGAACTAAACTCTTAAAACGAAATATAACGAAACTGAAATAGAAATCAGAATTGAAAACTAAATAAAAATAAAAACTAGAAGATTCAGATAGGTTAGTTAATATAGTTGTAAAACCAATAGCCCATTTATGCCAATAATTGTATTGATAAACATTTTGTTGTTAATATGAGGTCTCTAACTACTTAAAGTGATTTTGCATAAATAATAAAGCATTCTAAATAGAAATCTCTTTTGTGTATATGCAACCTGGTCTCACAATCCATTTAGTAGAATAGATACAAATGGGTTATGAGACCAGGGGCTACATGTATAAACAGTGCTGAGCAGAAAAATGCCCTCAGAAAGCCGTGTAAGCGAGTTTCCACGCAGAAATTCAGATGTATAATATAACACATGCTGTGAGAATCTGCGTACCTCTGCACATGATGGACACCATACATATGCAATGTTTGGGGTCCGTGTGATATAGCGACACCGTGACCGAAAGGCAGAGCTATGTTCTTTTACGCATTATTTTACTCAGAGTTTTATACATGTGGCCCCAGGTTGGTATATGCCTTTGCATTTCTTTCCAAACACATAGATTTTGATTGTACCAAAGAACAAATTCAGATAAGAAAAAAAAAAATATGAATGCCTGAAATGTTTGTGGAAACATTCTTATATACCGTTTACAATCAAGTCTGATCGTACGCATGTTTTGTGAATGAGGCTAATTTTGTTGAAATCTAATGAGGGCCAAGTTATTACATCAATACACCCCATCTGAATCACTAAAAGCTGTTTCACAAAAGCACAATAAATGCCACCTCAAGTTACCAACAGCACAAGTAAACATTAGTTACTCCAAGTTAGTAGCTCCAATGCAATGGCCAAAACCATTTTTCCTTAGCTCTTAGAGAGTGTTTTACTGCTTGTCTGGCAGCATTTCAGAGAGAAGAGTCTCTCCTAGTTTTCAATGTTGAAAATGTGTCACTGTCGCGTGTAGTCCAGAACCATACAAATTACTAATCCATCAACTGTTTCACTTACCTAAAGCTGAAAACTGACCTTGAGCTGTAAACAGGCCATGATGTATTACAAGGATAGAGGACAAATAATTACAGTGGGGCATTATAACGTCAGTTTAGTGCACTGATCTGTGATGTGAGTGGTGAACCTGCATACTTGAAGTGATCATCCCTGTCGTAATTCTTTTAAAGTTGGGGTCAGTGAATTGCCATGGTTGGTTTCATGCTTACAAAGATTACTTAAGGTGTTCTCAATAGAAATGTTTAATATGCAACTTCTAAACAAATGGGATCATAATTTAATTTAAGTAATAATTTCACCTGCTGAAGAGTGTTTGCAGATACATATTTGGATGGCAGGTTTGACGGGGCATGCCCCATACATATACAGCACCGAGAGTATGGCACTTTTCAGGGTTTCCTACAGAAATAACTACAATGACCACAGACTCTCAGCCCTGAAGAACATTAAGTTCCGTACCTTCTGATCACAGGTAAACAAAAATAATTTGGATACAACTTCACACATCCACACAATAAAGCCCCAAACTTGGGTTATTTTTGCATGTTTCTCCTTCTTCTCCTTCCTGCCGATTGCATGCTCCATGCCCACAAACAATAATTATCCCCATTGGATATTTAGTTACAACAGCCAATAACAACACCTGATCTAAGTAGATTGTTGAAAGTAGCCAATCACATGATACACAGGCAAAATTACTATGTAGCCAAAAGTGGCATAACTGCACAAAATGTGAAGTTGTCTTTAGTGCTGTGGTTAGGGTAATGGCCTTTTGTGCTGGAGGCCCATGTTCGAGCCCTGCCAAATCCCTCCTGTTAAATTTATTTGGACAAAAACAATGTGCAATGTTATGCCTTTCACACATATGAATATGACCATGTGAAAATCTTGGATTGAATTTCTCACTATTTAACTAGGTCAATAAACTGTTTTGTGAGCATCTCAACAAAAAACATTCTCAACATACAAAACTGCCAAGTTAGTCATGCACTGTCAAAAGCACTGTCTGTAAGTCATTAATAGTAGTGTGATCGTTAAGGAACTGGTCTTGTAACTGAAAGGTTGCAGGTTCGATCCCCATGTAGGATACTGCCGTTGTACCCTTGAGCAAGGTACTTAACCTTAATCCTTAAGTATAGATGGATAACTGCAATTCACTCTGGATAAGAGTGTCTGCTAAATGCTTGTAATGTAACTAGCTCAATACCAAAATATTGCTACCCAATCTTGGCTAAATTATTTAGTTTTGACACACCAATGTAAACAATAGACTGTCAATCACTTTTACATATGACAGCTCAGTCAAGCCAGAAGATGGGCCTTTTAAGATTAACAGAAAACTGGGAAAAAGAAGTCTAGATGGAATGGTTTGAAAGGGCGGCCACGGCACAGTGGTGAAGTGGGTAGCACCTCACAGCAAGAAGGTACCGAGTTTGAATGCCGGCAGAGGGCCTTTCTGTGTGGAGTTTGCATGTTCTCCCCGTGTCCGCGTGGGTTTCCTCCGGGTACTCCGGTTTCCTTCCATAGACATGCAGATTAGGTGAATTGGAGACTCTAAATTGGCCATAGGTATGAGTGTGTGAGTGAATGGTGTGTGTGCCCTGCAGTGGTTTGGCGACCTGTCCAGGGTGTATTCCTGCCTCTCGCCCAATGCATGCTGGGATAGGCCATAGGCAATTATTCCTTTCACCTGTTTTGGATTTCCTGCCGGTTATAAATAGCCCAGAACTTCCACATTTCCGATGCTTCAATAGTGTCTTTGCTATTTGACTATCAGAGTCGGTAAGGTAAAGGATAACGTCTCTACGTTTCTGGTTATTACACTTCAGAAACGTAGGTAGTCCTGTTAAGAGTTAGGGTAAAGATTTATTTAGTCTTTTTGTTTCCTTTTCTCTCTTTATCCTTTTATATTCCTCTACCTGTTACCTTTTGTTCAGCTCCTTCACACCTAGAGCTGTAGGTAACAGGTTATTTTTCTATTACGTTTCTTTTGCCCTTGTTACACGGTCTTTCTTTTGTTTTTCTCTGACCTCCAGTTATAAGCCACTTGTGTGAGTGCGTAAGGTTCCTTTGTTGTTTTATTACTCGCGATCGCTGAGTTTGCCCTCTTTTGGGGTTGTTACGCCGGGAGGTTTTCATTCCCATTCATTTTGTTTCATTTCTCCCTTTACTGCAGAGCTGTCCGCTTAGTGGCGTATTTCTCACGAAATACGCTTTCAGATCCCTTGGTTGTGGAGCTTGGTTCTCCGAACCTTACACTCCCCCTTACAAATACTGGATGAGATAAAGACAGAATGAAGAATATTGCAAATACATGTGGGTGGATAATTTCTTCATCACTTGAGACAAATGCATCAGGTAATGTGAAGATTTCAACAATGTAAATTGCAAAAATCTGTTGTTTGTTATAATTAGACAGCTCAGAAAAACCTGTCGCTCGCCTGCTGTGATAATGACTGTAATTGAAGATGTGACCTTTAAAGGATTCAGATCAAATATGGCATGTGGAAAACAAGAGCGTATGCTATGCTGTAATGATTTCAGCTAGGACAGTTATAAGGCTAATAGTCCACATATTCTTACTGTATCATCTGAAATGGCATGCATCCTGTGAAAATTGTATACTGAAAGTCTACACTGAAATCCGAAGAGGCATTAAGCTCTTGATTAAGTGTATGGACTTTCAGCTGTGATATTAGCATTACAAGTAAATAATGTTCATCTGCTTTATCCATTGGTTGATTTCTGTATAGAATATGAAAGTTAATTTGGGGGATCTATTTCATACAAGTTTTCTATTTTAGGTTTTATAATTTAGTTGTTAACCAGGTCTTTGACCAAAATATCTTTGTCCTTGCTGGAGTTTATGATTCCATTGACCTGAAAAGCCAGGACCCATTGATGTGGAATAACCCCATAAAATCAAAGATCCACCACCATATTCCACCTTAGTTATGGTATCTCTCTTTTGATGCCAAACCCACCATTGGTGTGCCTGGCCCAAAAAGCTTAATTTTAGTCTCAATTGACTGATAGATCCCAGTTGGAACTTTCGTAGTTATGAAGCGTTTTGGCTTGAACTGGGTGTTATGACTTTATTAAATAATTTTGGAGGCATACACCATATTATGAATCAAATATGATTTTATATGTCACAACATCACTTTGCATACTTACACATAAAAATTGATAATATCTGTGACAATTGAAAAACAATGTTGTGAAAAGCACCAGTTATACATGTTATTGTCATGCAGCAAGCAGGTAATACAGGTTGCAATTTAAACCAGTTATTTAATAACTAGCTGCTGAAAAATAGCTATGCATTCAAATTAATTTGCATAAAACACGACAGTGGAGAGATTGATTATCTTGGGTCTTTGACAGTGCAAAACCCAATGCAGTTGCAAATGCAATTGCTTTTTGTACATAAAATT
The DNA here is from genome assembly GCA_029718625.1 of Synaphobranchus kaupii. Taxonomy (NCBI): domain Eukaryota; kingdom Metazoa; phylum Chordata; class Actinopteri; order Anguilliformes; family Synaphobranchidae; genus Synaphobranchus; species Synaphobranchus kaupii. The sequence continues at coordinate 50,165,785 of CM056376.1, read as the reverse complement.
ACAGACGCGCGTAGTCAGTGGAACAGTGGCAGAAACAGTTATTCAGGGGGTTGTGGATTGGTGTAAAGAGACGGTGCAGTGGAAATTTAACAGACGAAAAGGGTCTGTTAATTCTGCAGTCTTCACACAAATAAAATTCCTCTTTATTTTGGTATTATTTAATCATTTAGGAATGTACTTAATGTAAGATGTTTTTTTGTCTTTAAGATTAAAACAAATAAGCACTTGTTTTTAATAGATGGATCATGAATTACAGTCATGTATTTTTTAATTAGACAATGAGCCTCATGCTAGAAACGCTTGTGCTCACAAATGTGTTCTTATGTGGCAATTAAGAATGGTTCATGCGATCACGACCTTTCGTATGAGTTACAAACAACAGCCTGTTATTCGCAAAAGAAAATAGGCCGATATTATATTCCCAACAACTGGGTTGATTTAATTTGGATTTTTTAAAAATACGAGTTAGTATTTATAAATTTCTCACCATAATCAGATTACCATGTTTAAATTATCCTGTTATTTTGTGTTTTTTATTATTAAAATCATATGATTGAAATATTTACTGTAGCCTACACATTACTGTATAGCAAGCACCCTGAATTTACCTTCCTCAATTGATACTCGTCCTCATTCGCTGCCTGGTTGAATGGAGTGCACGACGTACAAGTCTTATTTCACTCCAGCCTGCAAATTGCTAATTAGCGTATAATACCTTCTATCCCCCCCCAAGCGATTCACTGGCAGAAGGTACTCCTTATTAGTGCAGCAAGACAGAGCATGTCGGATGTGTCTTGAACTATGTGCCCATGAAGACTTGTACGTCTTTTTTCCTTTTTTATCTATCCCTTTTTAGAATTTATGTGAACGCGCATTCATTGAAGAATTTACACTGCCTTGTAAGAAGATGGATGGAGGTTAAGAACATTTTGTGAATCAGACGTGAAGTCCTCATATTAACATCTCTCAAGAATGAATATAAGAGTAAAAATAAGAGAATGTTCTTGCATGAGGCCCGATAAATATTTTCCTTCCCAAAATAAATATCCATTGGATATTTCCTTTACCATTTCCTCTTACTAGCATCTCTGTGTGTTTTCTGACCTTCCTCAATTCTGTTTCTTGAATACCTCTTCCACTGGTTCTGATTCTGTAGCATTTTCCTGCAGAAGAACTGACTGTGTTTGTGAATTGGGCTGTTTGCTTCATAGTACCCTTGCATTTTTTTGATGTTAATTTATTTATTTTGATAAGGATGGATAGATAAATGTAACATTTATCAGGAAGTGTCATAAAAGTATGAACGCTTCAGTTCTATTGTCTTGCCAGTGCTGAAAAGCACTTCATGTGCCCATCAGAATTTTAAACTGTATACCGTTTACCGTTTGAATAATTACAAGAAATATCAACGCTTCAATACTTGAAAATCTTGAAAGTTAAATCTTCTGAAAGTTATAAATGCTCAACTAGGTAGCCTTCATCGTTTAGAATTTTGTACACAGAACTCTGTTTTCTGTTTGAAAAGTTTTATAAATAAGTGCATTTTATGCATTTCACAGTCTGTGGCAAGACAAGGGTCTTAAGCGCTTTGGGCTATTAATAGCACCCTGCTATTTTATTACCCGGCAGTGCAACTGGAGGGACTGAGGTTTTGCAGTTCCTCTAGGGCTGTGTTCGCTTTTAAACAATCCTGCTTCAAAATTTCAGGGGTTTTCTTAAAGCTGTAGTTTATAATTTCAAAAAAACATGAATACTGTAATTGGGACGGATACGACCAACACTAGGGGCCACAGTGGATCGGGTAAAGGCTCTTTTATTGTTTGCTGGACGGCTATCATTTGGTATATTTTATTTAGTGGATGTCCTCCCATTGGTGTACTGTGGGAAGGACTCCACTCTTTGTTTTCTTTGTGTTTATCGTTAAGTGTTTGTGGTGTTGTATGCAAGTGAGTTTGGTTTTGTGTGAATGTGAACGGCCATGTTTGTCTGCGTGGGACCCCCCCCCCTTGAGTGTAATAGCAGGGCCGGGCGGCCGGCAGCCCCCCGAGGTGGCAATATAGGGTGAGATCACGAGTGTGTGTGTGTGTGTGTGCCCTTACCAGTAGCGTACTTTCTAGTGCACGGTGTCTATGACATGGAGGAGTAACGATTGTGTGGAAATTGATCACGCTTACCTGCGGGTGGGGCCGGCTTCTTCCAGCAAATTGTGTGAGTGGAGGGAGGGGACAGAAACGCGCAGACGTGGCAAAGTCTACCATCTTCATCACCTGTGAGCTTTTATGAATTGTATCTTTAATAAAGCTTGTATTTTTTACTTTTTACTTCTTGGTCTGTATACTGCTTGGGGACGGGTGGATCAAGCAAAAACCTGGTCAGAGTTGTGGAAGGGAAAATCTTTCATTCCAACCCGTGACATAAAATTTGGCGTAGTCGGCAGGATCCACCCTCAATATATTCTCCGGGCAGTATACTACTTAGTATGGAAGGTCTGGGTGCCGCGGTCCCTCAGGGGCCTGGTCCCGCAGGTGGTACCGGTTTCACGTTCCCCTGGTTCATGTGTGTCCCATGGGTTCCCAAGTCTTTTTGAACCGCGGCTTCTCGCTCGTTCTTCATCACAAACTTGGACTTTGATTGCAATCTTGATTAACTTTATTTGTATTTGAACTATTTCTCTTGCTTGACGGACATTAAGACTCTCGTAATTTGGGGGGTTTGGGGTATTTCGTAACGTTTATAAATGTATATTTTGGTGTTACAGTTTTTTTCGATTGCTTAAGCACGATTTTGAAAACAGGGCCCGGTTTTTCAAAACACTACACACAATTAGCACAACCACACACCCAATTAGCAGAACACCTCAGATCCTTTGCAAAATGAAACACTCTTGTAAAAACTATACACTAATTTATAAAAACCATATTTTGTTACCATATGAAACACACATGTTTCATATGACTTAATTCTGTTTGAACAAGTTACACACTGCTGTTGCTAAAATACGAAAATATTTTTCTGAGAATATGATGCCGTACATGTCGCTGACTGCGCATTTTATCAACTCAGAATGGAATCTTGTGTCAAAATGCCTCACCACAGCATTCCATCCCGAGAACCACTCTGCGGACAATTTGGCTGCTGCGCTTCAAGAGCAATTGCAAGAGTGGAAGCTGGAGGAGAAGAAAATCTCCTGTGTGACCACGGACAATGCCACTAAAATTACTGCAGCCATCCGACAGCTGAAGTGGCCTTGGCTTAATTGCTTTGGCCACAGTTTGAATTTAGCGGTGCTCAATGCCCTACAAAATGAATGCCAGAAGACGGACCGAGCTTTTGGAGTTTGCCGTACCATTGTCGGCACTTTCTCACACAGCTGGCAGAAGAGGAGAGACCTAAAGAAAGCACAAATCGAGTCGGGGCTCCCGCAACACTTGTTGTTACGGTAAGTCTTATAGTCTCAGCTCTATCCATTTATCAAATCTCCTGAAATTATTTAATATGGCCTCATTATATATATCTAGTAACCTAGTAATAGTAATAATTAGGCTAGCTATAATAATTATAGCATATGTTTAATAATGATAATATAGGCTAGGCCTATATAGGCTAGCTATTTGTAACCTACAGCACAGAAAATGTAATAACAATTTTCAACAATAACAATATCAAAGCATCAAAACGAAAAATGCTTGTTTAGGGATCTGCTTGTTACATTCCGAGTATGAACTGGACCCAAATGCACGACTCACACACAGGAAGTTCAGAGATACTTCAATAATTTATTGCTTTGCCCAGAATTCCTCCGGAAGCATAGGCTTAAATAGAGACATAAATAAGACAGACAACCAGGAATGGATGAGGCAGGGGATCAGCGGGAACGGGAGAGGCCAGGGACTGGATGGTGGCAGGAATCCGGGCTGGTTGAGCAGAGGAGGAGCGGGGAGCGGGAGACAGGGCAGAGTGGAGTGGCACGAACAGCTGCAGGGAGCAGGGCTGGAGCACCGGCTGGATGCACACCCAGCAGCTAGTTGGCAAGAGCAGTAGCACACGCAGGATGCACACTAAGCTGCAGGGTAGCTGAGCTGGAGCACCGGCTGGATGCAAACTCAGCAGCATGATTCACACACAGCTGCAGGCTGGTAGACTTAGAGCAGAACAGAGTTAGTACAGCGAGGCAGGACAGGATGAACAGCGTGATAATGCCGTTCCTGGCGAGAGCTGATCAAAACCGGACAGGGCAGGACTAGCGAGTTAACGCTGAATACAAGACGAGGCTTTTAAGTTAGGCAAGACAGGACTAGATACAATGTATCCACGAGACAAGACCAGAGAGTTACCACAAAGAGACTTAACGAACTGGCACAGGACAAAGAACACCGAGTGACTAAATACAAATGTTAACAAGTATTAATTAGGTGCCGCGTGCGAATGTATGCGTGAGTGATTAACGGAGCAGAGAGTGTGCGGAATGCATGCGGAAAGGAGGAAAGGGATAGGCGGAAATAGAGTGGTGGAACAGAGTGACACAAAAGGGACAACCACGCCCAGCCTGCAGCACGAGGGAAACAAACAGGAATACAAACACGATACGAGAGGGAACAGGTAAAACACGGGACACAAAAGGACGGGAGTGAGAGCATAACATTGCTTTTAGTAAAGGAAGATGGCCTACTTTATTTATGATTTATGGTTTCTCGGGTAAGTGAGGATTAGGTAAAATGCGTATTTTCTGAATCCAGCGGTTCCAACAGTCAATGCCCTTGTTAAAACGTTCGGCACTCTGAATACTGAACACAAGCGATATTGCGTGCTAGAACTCCTCACTTAACCTACATTCAAAATAAGTTTTACATTATTTAATTTAATAATTATTATTAAAAATGACAATCATTAATTAAATCACCAAATTCTTTGATAGGTAAGTCGAACAGTGGATCAACCAACAAGTCAAAACAAAGTCTAAATCAGGTCTTGAGATTGAACAATTTTATTAAATGAAAAACAGTCAATTAGAATAATGACTGGAAATCATACATTCACTAAGGAATGTAGGCTGACTACTTATAATTTACAAAAAAGAAGACCAGACATTAATTAGAAGATACCAGTAAAGAGAGACATAAGCCAGAAATTGCAAATATTATTTACCCTCCAGCTGAACAGGAACCAAAGGAAACGCACAAGGAACCGGGTACTTATATCTAAATATTAGATATCCTACAGGTTAATTTATGATTATAATGAATTTAGCCTTTTTATTACAGGTGTAGGGACAACGGACTACATTTCCATTAATTTCACAGGAAACCCAAAAGACATTTAAAACACTGCCACAGCCAATCATGTCTCTTGGAAATACGAGATACTAAGGGTCATAAAACTAAAACAGATAAGACTGAACGCATTCCAGTCTGTCGCCCCAACCCTATTCACTTCACTCTTCCTTCTCTTCCTCCATCGTGCAGCAGCACAGCTGCACAAAAGCAACACTCCATTTCTATTCCCTTTTGCTAGCTACACAGCTACAAAGGTGGACCTCCATTGCACCAGCAATACCGCGGCAGCAGCATCAAAGGCCGCGGAGAGAGACGCAAACGGGTTAGCTTGCCTACAGCATCTAACCATAGATCTGAATTAATGCAACTCCGACAGAGGTGTGTTCCAGCCACGGACAAAGCCGCAGGCGATAACCAGACGACGTCGGACAAAGACGCAAACCAGGAGAAAGACAAAGGAGACCATCCCTCACGAACAAGCCAGCTGTAATCGACTCACCGCGGACTTCAGTAAGACTGATCAAACATCCCAGGCATAGTTTAGGATTTTAGTCTGAACTGTTTATCTGCAATTTGATTGCATCTCAAATTTGTGCGATAATAGCTGTATAAACGTGTTGCGCTGGTGAGCAAGCTAGCCGGCTGGCCTACCTTTTATTGCTAATGTGGTACTACTAACTAACCCGAGCAGGCCTCACTGGTTTGCCCCTCTATCCTAACACTGACTAACATTTGTGTGATATGATCTCATTTTAGCTTACTGTAGATGATAAATACGTTATTTCCTGACCGAAGTGCGTGAACTTATTTATAGTAACGTCAGATTTGAGATCAATAGTCACCATCGTGCTGCGACACAGTTAGCTTACTCCACGTGATTTCTCCGGACTCATTTTCCTATAGAACTCTATGGGGAAAAAAGTCAGGAGAAACAACCCTTAAAGTGATCCATCCACATCTACTCCATATCTGGCAACAGAGTGATGGTTTGGGGCTCGTTTGATAGCTCAGACCCTTGATAACTTACAGCCATTTAGCCAGCCATGTGTTCCATACTGTACCAGTGTAATTTACAGCTGAATCTAGTCTCACCCCCCAATTTCCATAGAGATCCATTCAAATGCAGAGAGGTTATAGTATCGCTTGTAACAGTACCTGAAAATAAGATATCGACAGTTTTTTGATGTTGATGGTCAAAGACTTCAGGAAGTAACAGCATGTAAAGGATATGCGACCAAATATGAAATATGATACTTTAAAAATACGTTAAAGCAAAGGGTATGAATACTTATGTAAATGAGAAATTTTATTTTTTTATTTTTAATAAATTTGCAAAAATCTCAAAAAAACTTTTTCACATTGTCATTATGGGGTGTTGTGTGTAGAATTTTGAGGGAAAAAATGGATTTAATCAATTTTGGAATAAGGCTGTAACAGAACAAAATGTGGAAAAAGTGAAGCGCTGTGAATACTTTTCGGATGCACTGTACACAAGTGCTAGAGTGCAACTAATGTGTGCAGACACCATGGCCGCCGCAGCAGAGGATAGTAATCTCACTGCAACAATCAAGACTGGGGTCCTCAACCAGATTTAAAACAGGTACCAAAACCAGGCAGGAAGATGCTGGAGATGGCCACCTTTTTGGATCCTCGCTACAGAAACGAGTGCATGCAGAGCGATACTGTGAAAACACAGCTGCAGGAGGAGATGGTGACTCTCTGGAGGCAGAGCCGGCCGGTCACAATCCGAGTGGAGGAGGAGGGCAGTGTTGTCAGTGAAGAGCAGGTTGAACCGTTGCCTAGAAAGAGGACATTAGCCAGTCTGCTAGGGAGGGGAAGACGTCCAGTGTCCAGGCATTTGGAGGAGAGGGCAGAGGCAGAGCTGGCAGCCTATCTGCAGGAGACAGTCTTTGGAGAAGAGGGCAGAGGCAGAGCTGGCAGCCTATCTGCAGGAGACAGTCTTTGGAGAAGAGGGCAGAGGCAGAGCTGGCAGCCTATCTGCAGGAGACAGTCTTTGGAGGAGAGGGCAGAGGCAGAGCTGGCAGCCTATCTGCAGGAGACAGTCTTTGGAGGAGAGGGTAGAGGCAGAGCTGGCAGCCTATCTGCAGGAGACAGTCTTTGGAGGAGAGGGTAGAGGCAGAGCTGGCAGCCTATCTGCAGGAGACAGTCTTTGGAGGAGAGGGCAGAGGCAGAGCTGGCAGCCTATCTGCAGGAGACAGTCTTTGGAGGAGAGGGTAGAGGCAGAGCTGGCAGCCTATCTGCAGGAGGCAGTCTTTGGAGGAGAGGGCAGAGGCAGAGCTGGCAGCCTATCTGCAGGAGACAGTCTTTGGAGGAGAGGGTAGAGGCAGAGCTGGCAGCCTATCTGCAGGAGGCAGTCTTTGGAGGAGAGGGCAGAGGCAGAGGCAGAGCTGGCAGCCTATCTGCAGGAGACAGTCTTTGGAGGAGAGGGCAGAGGCAGAGGCAGAGCTGGCAGCCTATCTGCAGGAGACAGTCTTTTGAGGAGAGGTAAGAAAACCAAACAAGGCGAATGGAACAAAGAACTGCTGCCCTATACTTCTACGAGCTAAGTAACTAAGTAGAAGCATGAACGCCCGGTCTCTCAGTACGGAGACACCATCAGAAGGCGAATAGAGCAGAGAACTGCTGTCCCATACTTCTATGAGCTAAGTGACTAAAGAAGAGCCAGAAAGAATAAACGCCCTGCCTCAGTAATGAGAAGCGTAAGAACAGGCGAGTAGGATAATGGCACAAAAAACACACACCCAACAAACACTGAATACCCAAACAGTATACAAAACAGTGCGAAATAACAAGAAATAACGTGAAATGAAAGGTGCTGTCTCGTAGGTAACAAACAAAGGGACGTAAAATAGAGCTAATCAAAGGGAGAATGCGATAAGCGAAAAATAACTCCCTAGCTCTAAACGGAGCAAACTGCTTGCTACAGGAATAGAAGGGAAGCAGTATCCGTGTCCAAACCTACCAGCAGTGTGCCAAATGCAAGACATGCGAACACTAATAGCCCTACATCTCAATAACCGGGTGAACGGCACACGAGAGCAACGAATCTCGAGCTCGGTAAACACACTGAGCTAACACTGAATACCTAACAGTATACAACACAGTGAAACACAAGATGCTAATGTGGAATGAGAGAAAGGGCTGCCTAGGAGGTAACAAACAAACGAAGGAACGTAAATTAGAGCTAAGCAAAGGGAGAATGCAACCAGCGAAAAAAAATATCTCCCTAACTCTAAAACGCAGTGTACTGCTTGCTGCAGGAATTAAAGGGAAGCAGTCTCCGTGTCCTAACCTCTACCGGCAGTGTGCCAAATGCAAGACATGCAAAAAATAATGGCCCTACATCTCAATAAAGGGAAAGGTAACGACAAGGCGAAAGGAACAGAGATCTAACGTTCCAAGGCTACTTTCATAGACTCGCAGTCACACGCATACATGTCAACAAAATCGCCCAGTCTCCCTGTGAGGAGAGACGTACCCGAAAGACGACCAGAACTACAGTTCCGAACAAAATCGCCCAGTCTCCATGTACGGAGACAGGTACCGAAGGATGAACAGAACAGCTGTTCTGGACATTTGCCGGCTCAATGACTAACGCAAGCCTAGTTGAAAATAAATGCCTTGCCTCTCAGTATAGATAAAGCCCTGTCTCAGTATGATAAACGCCCTGTCTCTTAGTAAGAAATGACTATATAAATATACCCACAAACAAACAAAGACTCCTCTCCTCTTTCAAGGAAGAAAGCAGACAAAGAGAGGAGGAAGAAACAGAAAAGGCAACAGGTCTAGGTGTTGTATACTCCTTCTACTATTTGGTACAACAACTAATAATGAGAAAACATGAGACCAGGAATAATTGCACGTAGGCTTGTATTTAGCTGTAACTCAGAACTGAGGATTACAACAACGTCTGCACGTAACGCAAAGAGGCATGACGGTATCTCAAAAGGGACAAACTTAGGCTGGCAATACACAACATATCCCTTCCCCTTTACTTTTGATGTTCCCTTAACAAACTTGTTTCGGCTATAGAACATTTTGCCTGAACTAGGGAAAGAGGGTAGACTACCTCAATTCCCGGACTGAACCCTGGGGATTATTCTGCCCCAATGTTACGGTCTATCAGGAGGTTGTCTGTCTCTTCTGGGGTTAGTACGACCTGTAGGTAAGCCAGTCACATTGTCTCTTGGTGAGGACTGTAGGAGTCCTGGTCTGGGAGAAGTGATGCCTGGGGTAGGCACCTGAGCAGGTCTAGGTGTGCCTGGAACAGTGTCCATTCCTGAAGGTTCCTTCTGGGGTTCTTCGGGCGATGGATGCTGTTCCTGGTAGGTCTCCAGCTCTGGAACAAGGGATGTTGGCTGAGGCGGGTCATCACGGGAACCACAAGTGTGGAGCAGTTGATCGATGTGTCTTCTCCAGATGAGATGATTACTGGTTTCTACGGTGTATGACACAGGACCTGTTTTTGCAACAACTGTCACAGGCGTCCACTTTACACCTTTGGTATAGTTCCGGGCGAGAACCCTGTCCCCAGCTATGAAGCTCCGAAACTTTGTTTTCGCTCGTCTCTCCACTTGAGCTCTCTGTTGAAGATGCACAACCTCCCTTGTCTTTTGGGGTCTCAGGAGGTCAAGTCGAGTGCGGAGTTGTCTCTTGAACATAGCTGAGGCAGGAGACACCTTTGTCGTAGCATGAGGTGTATTTCTGTATGACAACAGGAAAGCACTGAGGCGCCTGTTGAGGGACTGTGTACTTTGAGAGGACTTGAGAGCTTGCTTCATGGTCTGTACAAATCTTTCAGCGAGCCCATTTGTCGCTAGGTGATATGGCGCAGACTTGATATGCTGAATACCGTTCTCTTCCATGAATGTCTTGAACTCTTCAGACACTAGTTGTGGGCTGTTATCACTAACAAGCCATTGTGGTAGACCAAAACGGCTGAAGATAGATGGTAGCTCTTCGATGGTTCTCTCTGAGGAGGTGCTCTTCATGACGGCAACCTCAGGCCATTTGCTATGAGCGTCGACTACGACTAAGATCATGTGGTTCTCCAGCGGTCCAGCAAAGTCTATATGGACTCTTTGCCATGGTCCTTCAGGCCAGTCCCACGGATGTAAGGGAGCCAGCTGTGGGAGGTTTCTCAATTTCTGGCAGGCAGAACATGACTTTGCTTTCTCCTCTATAGCTGCATCCAGGCATGGCCACCAGAAATAGCTGCGTGCAATTTCTTTCATTTGCACCACACCACAGTGTCCAGAGTGGAGCTCGTCAAGCACTTTCTCTCTTAGTGGCAGAGGAATAATGACATGATAGCCCCACAATAGGCATCCAGACTGGACTGAAAGCTCATTTCTTCTCACCAGGTAAGGCTTCAAGCTCGCTGTCATCTCTCCTCTCCTCTCACGAGCGACAATGTCCATAACCTCAGACATGACTGGGTCAGTGTGAGTGTGTTTCTTCACATGAGTCGAGGTTACTGGAGCAGCAGTCACTTCCTTGAAGTAAAATATCTTAGCTCGTGTTGGCTCAGTGTGTGCGACAGGCAACGGGAGCCTTGAGAGCCCGTCAGCATTCCATGGCTGGTCCGCGTTCCTATGTTTGATGTCATACTGGTGGGCGGACAATAACAGAGCCCATCGCTGCATACGACTGGCCGCAAGCGACGGGATGCCAGTATGAGGACCAAAGATAGTGAGACAGATGTGTGCGGGTTGGACCCATAATGCACGACTCAGAACACTATTATGGGGAAATCCAAAAATCGTAGTCACACAAGCAAAGTTCATCCACAGAAAATCCAGCCAAAAAACCAAAGTATAGTACCGAGGGAGAAGGCAGTCTCGGAATCGGTACACCATGCACAAGTTCAGTAACCAGAGTAGCTGTCAGCGGAGCAGAAGTACAATACAGGGGTAAAGCAGAGTTCGTAGGTCGTCGGACGTTGCAGGAGTCAGACCAAAGTCCTATCCGCGGGGCAGAGGTACAAACAGACAGCAGGCAAAACTCATGGTCAAAAAACAGGCAGTAGAAACGGTAGGCAGGCAGTAACGATGGTCAGTAAACAGGCTTGGATCTATAACAAAAGTCAGACAATGGATAACGCTCAAAAGTGACAGTAGATAAACTAACAGGCAACAATTTTGCGAAGACAACACATGAACACTGAGCTTATATGCAGGTGTAGACAGGTGCAGGCACTTAGCTTGAGAGCAGCATGTGAATGGAAATCAGGTGTGGAAGGCTGACGAGGTAACAAGATAATTAGTAATCGTTAGTAATTAACCTATCCTGACCTAGCGTTAGTGAATTAGTAAATGACATGCACGAGAAACATAAGGTAAACATGAACACATGGTTAGAGAGTTAGTATTACCCAATCCTGATTTAATGTTAGTAGATTAGTAAATAGACATGGGAGAATGAAACAATTAGGGAAGCGTGAGCGACAGCAAGAGAGGGAGAGAGAGAGAGGGAAACAGCATGAACGCAAGGCTGCGGAAAAACACGGAAATGTGTATGCATAATAAACTGCATCATAATATAAACAGAACACAAGCATGACAAGAACAGAAAAATAAACTGTGACAATAACTAAACATGAAACGTGGCATGAACATGGCAGAAACGTAACAGGACCCCCCCTAACGACCGACTCCTGACGGTCTACACAGTTTATCAGGGTGATCGCGGTGAAAGTCCTTGATCAGTGACTTATCAATAATAAGACTGGGAGCGATCCAGGAACGCTCCTCAGGGCCATACCCCTCCCAGTCCACCAGATACTGGAACCCCCGGCCTCGCTTGCGAATGTCCAGTAGCTTCTTAACAGTGAAGGCCGGGTGATTATCTATGATACGGGGAGGAGGGGGTGGGGGATCAGGAGGGCAAAGGGGGTCAGTGGAATAGGGCTTGATGCAGGAAACATGAAACGTGGGGTGAACCTTAAGGGAAGGGGGCAATGACAGCTTGACTGAGGTGGGGTTGATAATGCTGTGAATCTTGTAGGGACCGATGAAGCGGGGCTTGAGTTTGTGGAAAGTGGATTGTAAGGGAATGTCCTTTGAGTTGAGCCAAACTGAGTCGCCAGGCTTGTACTCAGGGGCTGGAGTGCGGTGGCGATCAGCGACTCGACGATTCCGTTCGGCCGTGCTCAATAGCGCGGCCCGGGCGTCCCTCCAGATTTTAAGGCAACGGTGCATGTGGGTGGCGAGGGAGGGGACAGCAATCTCGACCTCTTGGTCGGAAAACAGTGGGGGTAGGTAGCCGAGGGAAACTTCGAATGGGGACTTTCCAGTAGCGGCGCAGGGCAGGGCGTTGTGCGCATACTCGACCCAGGTGAGCATCTTGCTCCATGAGGTGGGGTTCTTGGCCAATACACAGCGTAAAGCAGCTCCGAGGTCTTAGTTGGCCCTTTCGGTCTGACCGTTAGACTGGGGGTGGTAACCTGACGTGAGGCTGGAGGTGGCTTCGAGAGCCGAACAGAAGGCCTTCCAGACCTGGGAGATGAACTGGGGGCCACGGTCAGAGACAATGTCCGTGGGAATGCCGTGGATCCGGAACACTTCTTTGACTAGTAAATCCGCGGTTTCTTGGGAAGTGGGTAATCCAGGCAGGGGGATGAAGTGTGCCGCTTTACTGAACCTGTCGACCACAGTCAGGATGGTGGTGTTGCCCTCAGAAGGGGGGAGTTCGGTCACAAAATCCACCCCGATGTGGCTCCAAGGGCGACTGGGCACTGGCAGAGGTTGGAGCAGACCAGCTGGGGCCTGGTGAGAGGCTTTGCTCCTGGCACAGGTGGTACAGGCCTTGACGAAACGCCTGGTGTCGGGGATCCACCAGAACCTTCTCTTGAGAACAGCCAGGGTGCGGGTAAAGCCGGGATGGCAGGACATGAGGGAGGAGTGAGCCCATTGGAGGACATGTGTCTGGGCGGCGGAGGGAGCGTAAAGGCGTATACCGGGATTGGACCTGGGATCGGGCTCATCACGTAGCGCCTTCTTGATGATGGCCTCAATCCTCCAGGACACCGAAGCAACAGTGCAGGACCCAGGGAGGATGTTCTCCGGCGCCTCTCGCTCGGAAATGGCCATGAACTGTCGGGACAGAGCATCTGGCTTTTCATTCTTGGAACTAGGGCGGTAGGTCAGAGTAAAATTGAAACGGCCAAAGAACAGGGCCCATCTGGCTTGGTGGGAGTTCAACCTCTTGGCTGTCTGTAGGTACGCCAGATTCTTATGGTCGGTCCAGACCACAAATGGTTTCTCGGCACCCTCCAACCAATGCCTCCACTCCTCCAGTGCTAGTTTGACAGCGAGTAGCTCACGGTTTCCCACGTCATAATTCCTCTCCGCCAGAGACAGCTTACGGGAGAAGAATGCGCAGGGGTGTAGAAGGTTGTCAGTGGGGGAAACCTGAGAGAGCACGGCCCCTACTCCAGTGTCGGACGCATCAGTCTCCACGACAAACTGATGAGTGGGGTCGGGGTGCACCAGAATCGGAGCGGAGGAGAACAGTTTCTTGATCTTCTTGAAGGCATTTTCAGCCTCAGGGTTCCAGCGGAACGACATGGCAGTAGACGTGAGCTTGGTGAGAGGGGCGACGACCTGGCTGTAGCTCCGGATGAATCTCCGGTAAAAGTTTGCGAATCCCAAGAAACGTTGCAGATGTTTCCGAGTGGCAGGCGTGGGCCAGTCTGTGACCGCCTGGATCTTCTTGGGATCCCCCCTGATTTGTCCCCTCTCCAAGATAAAGCCCAGGAACTTCACTGTGTCGGTGTGGAACACACACTTCTCAGCCTTAACATAGAGTCTGTTCTCCAGAAGTCGTTGGAGAACCTGCATGAAGTGACCCTCGTGTTCCTTGATGTTGGTGGAGTAAATCAAAATATCATCTAGATAAACAAATATGTAGCGGCCCAATAGGTCCCGTAGGATGTCATTAACTAGCGCCTGAAAGACGGCGGGGGCGTTAGGAAGGCCGAAAGGCATGACTAGGTACTCAAAATGTCCTAACGAGGTGTTGAAGGCGGTCTTCCATTCGTCCCCCTCACGAATGCGCACCAAGTGGTAGGCGTTGCGTAGGTCCAGCTTGGAGAATATGGTGGCTTCGTATAGAGGGTGAAACGCGGAATCAATCAGGGGCAATGGGTACTTGTTCTTGACCGTGATATTATTTAATTCTCTGAAGTCAATACAAGGACGCAGCGAGCCGTCTTTTTTCTGGACGAAGAAAAATCCAGCGCCCACAGGTGACGAAGAGGGGCGAATCAGACCGTTGGCTAGGCAATCCCGAATATATTTCTCCATGGCTTCCCTTTCAGGTTTGGAGACGTTGTAAAGTCGGCTTGAGGGAAGAGTGGAACCGGGTAGAAGCTCGATCGCGCAATCATAGGGTCTGTGAGGGGGAAGTGTATGTGCTTGCGTCTTGGAGAAAACGATGCCCAGGTTGTGATAAGGGGCTGGCATGTTTTCAAGAGACGGCTTGGTGTCTTGAGGTGGGGTAGGTGCACCCCCGGCAGGTGCAGGTGCGGACCGAAGACAGGCTTAGTGGCACTGACGGCTCCAGGCTTGAATGTGGTGGGATTTCCAGTCAATGACGGGGTTGTGTTCTTGAAGCCAGGGTAGTCCCAGAATGAGTAGGTCATTGGGGGAGTGGATGATGTGGAACTGGATGAACTCATGATGGTTGCCAGAAATGATAAGTTGAACGGGTTCCGTGACGTGGGTCATCTTGTAGAATATCTTGCCGTCCAACGACCGAGCATTCTCGGTGTGGGGCAGTGGAAGGCTGGGAATGTCCAGATCTCTGACCATAACTTCATCGATAAGGTTAGCGTCCGCTCCAGAGTCTATGAGCACGCTCACTTGAACCTCCCTCTCAAGTAGCATGATTGTGGCAATGAGGGTAGGGCGAGTATCGCTCTTGGAGATCCTATCCTGGTGGGTTGAAGACCTCACTCCTACGGATAACTCGGATTTCCTGGACTGGGCGGTGCACTGTGTCTGAGAATGCCCCAGCTTTCCGCAGTAGAAACATGCCCCGGTCTCCCTCCGACGTCTCCGTTCCTCGGGCGAGATCTTGACTCCGGCATGGGAAAGATCCATAGGTTCGACTACCCCAGCCTGGTTCTCCTCCGTCAGTGAGGCAGGTACTCATCTGGGTTACGGCTGACCGGGCTGGAATCGGTCTCTCCGTCCGACGAAGTCTGTAGCGGTTATCAAGGCGAACGGCGGCTCGGACGAGGGCGTTGAACTCCCTGATGGGTTCCTGATGGGCTAACTTGTCCTGGAGTGCCCTGTTCAAACTGGCCCGGAACAAGTCCGCAAGGGCCGAGTCATTCCAGTGGGTAGCCACAGCGATTGTCCGAAAGTCAATAGAATGGTCCGAGGCGCTTTTAAGGCCTTGGCGGAGGGCAATGAGTTGCTGTGAGGGCTCTTGGTCACTGGAGGCGTGCTGGAACACTTTGCAGATCTCCTCCGCAAAGACCATGTAGCTGAGAGGAAATGAACCTCCGGACCACACCGCAGTAGCCCAGTCCAAAGCTCTCCCCTTGAGTAAGCCCATCACATAGCCAATCCGTCGCTCATCAGTCGGATAAGTCAATGGCTGTTGTTGGAAGACAAAGTCACACTGTAGCAGAAACGCCTTGCATCTCTCCGGCTCACTACCGAACCTCTCCGGGGGGGGGCTGTTGTGGCTCCCGGAATTGCCAGGTTCCCATGGGGTTGGAGGGTGGGATAGCCGGCGGCTTAGCAGGTTGCTCTGGAGTGCGTGGTTGAACGGCAATGGCAAGTCTCCTCATCTCCGCGCACAACTCTGTAATCTCCTCCCGGAGATTGGAAATCCCCTGGGCATGCTGCTGCATGATGAGGCCTTGTTGTTGCAGAGCATGGAACATGGCGGTTGAGTCAGCGGGGTCCATCGTGGCGAAATTGTTCTGAGACAGATGTGTGTGGGTTGGACCCGAAATGCACGACTCAGAACACGGACGTAATAATAAATGCCCGCAAGGGCTTTATTATGGGGAAATCCAAAAATCGTAGTCACACAAGCAAAGTTCATCCACAGAAAATCCAGCCAAAAAACCAAAGTATAGTACCGAGGGAGAAGGCAGTCTCGGAATCGGTACACCATGCACAAGTTCAGTAACCAGAGTAGCTGTCAGCGGAGCAGAAGTACAATACAGGGGTAAAGCAGAGTTTGTGGTCGTGGGACGTTGCAGGAGTCAGACCGAAGTCCTATCCGCGGGGCAGAGGTACAAACAGACAGCAGGCAAAACTCGTGGTCAAAAAACAGGCAGTAGAAACGGTAGGCAGGCAGTAACGATGGTCAGTAAACAGGCTTGGATCTATAACAAAAGTCAGACAATAGATAACGCTCAAAAGTGACAGTAGATAAACTAACAGGCAACAATTTTGTGAAGACAACACATGAACACTGAGCTTATATGCAGGTGTAGACAGGTGCAGACACTTAGCTTGAGAGCAGCATGCAAATGGAAATCAGGTGTGGAAGGCTGACGAGGTAACAAGATAATTAGTAATCGTTAGTAATTAACCTATCCTGACCTAGCGTTAGTAAATTAGTAAATGACATGCACGAGAAACATAAGGTAAACATGAACACATGGTTAGAGAGTTAGTATTACCCAATCCTGATCTAATGTTAGTAGATTAGTAAATAGACATGGGAGAATGAAACAATTAGGGAAGTGTGAGCGACAGCAAGAGAGGGAGAGAGAGAGAGGGAAACAGCATGAACGCAAGGCTGCGGAAAAACACGGAAATGTGTATGCATAATAAACTGCATCGTAATATAAACAGAACACAAGCATGACAAGAACAGAAAAATAAACTGTCACAATAACTAAACATGAAACGTGGCATGAACATGGCAGAAACGTAACAGATAGAGGTGAGAGGTTGATGGTCTGTCAGTAGCGTGAATTTTCTGTCAAAGAGGTACTGATGGAATTTCTTCACTCCAAACACTATAGACAGTGCTTTACGCTCAATCTGTGCATAATTGCTTTCTGCTTTGCTCAGTGTCCTTGATGCAAAGGCGATTGGTCTCTCTTCCCCTGATAGCATGATGTGTGACACTACTGTACCCACACCATAAGGTGAGGCGTCACATGCCAGCTGAAGTGGTAATGTGGGGTCAAAGTGGGTGAGGGCCTCAGATTGAGAGAGGGCTTTCTTCACTTCTTTGAAAACTGTCTCACATTTGTCTGTCCACTTCCATGTCTTGGTTCTGTTTAGAAGCTCATGCAGCGGCTTCAGCTTATTGGCAAGGTTAGGCACAAACTTTGCATAGTATGTCAGCAGGCCAAGGAATGATCTCAACTGACTCACATTCTTTGGGGATGGAGCCTCCACAATAGCCTTCACCTTTGGTAGTGCCTTGTGGAGTCCAGTGCTGTGAATTACGTGCCCCAGGTACTCGACAGAAGGTTTGAAAAACTCACACTTGTCTTTTCGTACTCTCAGACCATATTCCTCCAGTCTTTGTAGTGTCGCCTCCAGGTTCCTTAAGTGCGACTGCTCATCTGGTCCTGTGATAAGCAGGTCATCCAGGTAGCATTGGACCCCTGGTAGCCCACTCAGAATCTGGTCCATTGCTCTTTGGAAAAGTGCTGGAGCAGAGGTAATCCCAAAAGGGAGCCTCCGGTACCTGTATAGACCTCTGTGTGTCACTATGGTCAACCGTTCCTGTGACAATGGATCAACATGCATCTGGAGATATGCCTGACATAAATCTATCTTACTAAACTTCTGTCCTCCAGCTAAACCTGAAAAGAGGTCATCAATGAGGGGTAATGGATACTGTTCTACAATCAATACAGGGTTCACAGTGACTTTAAAATCACCACAGATCCTTGGAGCCCCATCTTTTTTCATGACTGGAACAATCGGTGTAGCCCATTCACTTGTGCTCACTGGTTCCACTACTCCACTCTTCACTAATCTGTCTAATTCTGCCTCTACCTTGGGTTTGATAGCATACAGGACAGGTCTAGCTTTTAGACACTTTGGTGTGCTTCCTGGTTTGACTGTCAGCTTAACTGTAATGTCCTTCATAGTGCTAAGTTCTCCATCAAAAACTTTGGAGTGCTTCTTCAAGATCTCCTGTAGGGGGCCCGTGTCTCCATCATTAACCAGGAACACTTCTTGCCAGTTCAGTCGGAGCTTTTCCAGCCACCTGTGGCCCAGCAGAGCTGGACAGTTTCCTTGAATGATGTACAGTGGAAGAGTCTTTTTCTGTTCGTTGTGTTCCACTGTCACATCCACGACCCCTAACACTGGAACAGCCTCACCAGTGTAGGTCCTTAACTTTAACTTAGTCACTCGAAGAGTAAGGTGCTGCAGCTTCTCCTTATAAACAGCTTCTGATACCATGGATACGCGTGTACCAGTGTCCACTTGCATCCACACTGCTGTGTTCTCCAACAGTGGTGTGACCCAGTATCCATCATCACTGTCCATAACAGATAAAACATGCACTGTATCTTCATCATCAGACTCACAGTCACTGTGTTCATCCTGTTCGTGTTCCATCTTATTCACATGTTTCTTCTTGTTTCTGTAGAAACCACTTTTCTTTGTCTCAGTGTGCTGTTTGTCTGGGTGTTTTTATTTTTACAGGCACGTTCGATATGGCCTTTCTTACCACAGTTTCTGCAGTCTAAGTCCTTACACCAACACTCTGATGCCTGGTGCCCTGTTTTCCCACAATGGTAGCATGGCTTGCCAGCTGCTGCCTTGTTCTTGGACTCAAAGCACAACTTATGCACTTGGGTTGATGCACTTAGCTGCTGTGCTTCTCGGGCAGCCATCTCCATTGACGTACTTATCTCTATGGCCTTTTCCAGTTTCAGGTTAGTCTCAGTAAGTAATCGTTTCTGAATAGCATCACTGCGTAGACCACACACCAATCTGTCATGTATGGTGTCATTGAGTGAAAGTCCAAATTCACAATATTCAGATAACCGTTTCAGTACAGCTACGAACTGTGAAACAGATTCACCCCCCTCACTATGACATCTCCTTTAATCTTGTTAGCGAGTGCAAAATACTCAAACCTCTCAATGTATGAACTCCATTGTTCTGTGTTTTCCTCAATGGTCCTATATTTCCAACCAGTGCAGCCATTTTCAAGCAATATTCATTATTTTCCTCTCATTTAAGCAATTAGTCTTATCCCTGTGCTTATTTTGACTGTTAGCCAGTTCTCTACTTTTTTTTTTTTTTCAGTCCTTTCCACCGCGGAGATTCCTCCTTCCCCCGCAGCAGCGCTGTCCTCCATTCTGGTGCTGTCTTGTCTACACTGCAGTAGCTAGCTTGCGCCGTTGCCTAGCTAGCCACGAACTTGCGCTGTACACCCACGAAAAACTTGTTAAACTCGGACTTTGCACGGAAAATAACGAACACAACGCATTACCTCGTCGCCAGTTTTGTTGTATACTCCTTCTACTATTTGGTACAACAACTAATAATGAGGAAACATGAGACCAAGAATAATTGCACATAGGCATGTATTTAGCTGTAACTCAGAACTGAGGATGACAACAACGTCTGCATGTAACGCAAAGAGGCGTGACGGTATCTCAAAAGGGACAAACTTAGGCTGTCAATACACAACACTAGGCAAAGAAACAAAGGAAAGACCAGGAAGCGGAGACAGAAAAGAGCCACGGACGAAGAGTCTTAATAGCTACATACACAAAAGCAAGTCCCGCATTACTCCAATTAAACTCATTGGAGCAAAGAGGTCTCCTACAGAGCCTAGACCTAAACCATACTGGCTAAGCCAACAAAGGGCAAAAAAAATAATACTGTAGGGACAACAGGAACTACAATTCCATACAGTCCACAGGAGGCTCCTCCTCCACGTTGGAAGTGACGTAGGACATTATACCAGTTGTGATTTCCGCACTGTAACGTGATACTGCACAGCGGAATGCGCGACTGGCAATAAAGTTTATAAAAGGGGCAACACAGTTTGTTCTTCCCAGTTCTTCTCAGTTGTCCGCTCAACTCGGCAGGGCCTTCACTGTCTCGTCTCACGGCCCGCGGCCTACACGCCTGGGTAAGAGCCCTCGCTCCACAAGGAAGCACGGCTGTTCTTGACGCCGATCCAACTGAGCGAGGCGGGCTCATCTACCCCCGGCTATCGGCCACGAAGGACCGGAGATGAGACGCAAGGAGGCATCGCGAGCACCCGGTGGTCAAGAAGAACCACCAAGCGGACCACATGCAGCCCCTGATCCTGTAGCAGAGCACCACCGATGAGTCCCCAAAGAGGCAAGGATGACGCTGCATAGTTCGGGAGAAATAATGCGACCAGTTCCATTATCCACCCCTACGAACTGCAACCCTGAAACCTGTTCCAGGGACCCAAGATGAGGCAGCCGGTTCCCCTATCTATCACAACACTACGAACTGCAACCACAGGATTGGGCGACCGGTTTTCCCCTTTCGTTGTGAGTGTGCAATCCCACGCAGGAAACCATCAAAAAGACTTTGATTCAAGTAAGGCTGTAACATGGGCAATAGTATATTAGTTAGCAACCGCAACATGTTGTGACTGGATGTATGTAACCGTACTATTGAATGGTTAATGTGTGTTATGTAAAAGTTTTGTGTTACCGTTTTACTTTGGATGGCTGTAAGCCATCCACCGCGCTGCGTTAGGTTCAATGCATCACGCACAGAACGTATCTTGCATGTGATCTGTCTTTAAACACTAACCAGTCGT
Organism: Synaphobranchus kaupii; assembly: GCA_029718625.1. NCBI lineage: Eukaryota > Metazoa > Chordata > Actinopteri > Anguilliformes > Synaphobranchidae > Synaphobranchus > Synaphobranchus kaupii. The sequence goes on along the minus strand of CM056376.1, from coordinate 50,144,735 downwards.
AATATTAACACTGCACGCTGATCTCAACGCACACGCATTGATAAGCTTACTGCTATCCCCTATGTGTATGGTATTGTTCATGCGCCACCATTAGCTAGCTCCAGCGAAAGCGAGAACATGGAAACCCCACATGCGCCCAACGCGACACACACACACATAGTTTGTTGTACATTATAGTAGTGAATCGTGCCTTGCTCTGTTTGGTACTTTGTGTTCAATAAACTATTACATTTATCCAAGATTGCCTGTATTAATGTTGCTCTTGTGGTGAACTGAATCAGCCAATGCTAATCGCAGGGATTCCCCAAAATGCCTTCACCTTCTAGCTGGATCATTTATATTAATTCGGTATCAACTGAGTACATAATATTGTGATTTTGCTAAGACAATTATTCATGTGTAATTTTATTGGTAATTCATTTAATTATTCATTCAAGTTACCCATTTTTGGTTAGTATATTCTATTTTGAGAATAATATATACATTTTATGAGACTGATTTATAATACAAAAACCATGCCACCAGTTGTATAAGGATGGTAGTGGCATATTGCAGTACACAAATGATGCCCCGTGTATAAATATAGAGGTATGTCCCCTACAATACCAAACACAAAACACAAAACAATGCAAAATAATATGAAATAATGCAAAATAATATAGAAGCCTCGAACGTAGGAAACGGAGGCTTATGTAGCTCTCAGGCAACCACGCACACGACACGAGGCGGAGCCAAAACACTAAAAGAGCAGCGCCCACACGTGGCGACCGAGGGAAATGACCGCAAGGGAAAAAGTGTCAAAAACCATGACACTATCGTTATTAGACATAATTAATTAGTTTGCATTTTATTCCTATTAATTCTATAGCCTATATTTCGTTATATTGACGCTATGCAATTATATTTCTTACATTATTATTATTATTATTATTACATAGCCTAATTCAATTGGATTATAATTATTTTTATTATTAGGCTACTGCAACATAATTCATTCTGCAAAGCATCGGCAGTTATTTGTAGCCTGTTTAATTTTTTCACATTGGCTACTCAAATGTTTTTATGAACTTCATAAATACACTTTCATGTCCTTCATGTGATTTTTCTATTTGAATGGTTGATTAGGCTCCACCACCCATCTTAAATCGGTGTAAAAGCCCTGCATGCATCCACGATCATGGATGCGGACCAGTAAAGATGAGCAATAATGTCAATGCTTCGTTTGATTACTGAAACAGGAAAATTACAGGCTATAGGCTAGGCCTATGTTTCTCGCTTTATCAGACGTGCGCCTTTCCAGTGGTGGAGCGCATTCCCATACAGATCGTCCTTCGTTTTTTACGCGCGTAATTTGGAAAAGGTACCTTGTTTCGCTTTCCCCTCGCATATGCATTTTGAGAAGGCAGTATGTAGCTCAGAAAAAAATACCAGAGACCATTTGCCTACTTTTTAAGCTATATTTTTCCAGAAGGGACAAATAAGAGGAAAAAATGTGAATCTATAAACAGCCTACATGTATGCTATACGGCATGATGCTCATTTCACAAGATTGGAAACATCAACGAGCCGCCTCAGCACCGCATGAAATGTCAAAGAAAAATAAAATTGTTCATATTTATTTCGCTGGAACTTGGAAGACTGAAGGCAGAGGCATGTCGCCACATCAAGTCAAATTTAACATTGTACTATGTTGCCCGCTTGATGCTGGGTAGTGATGTAATAGAATCGGTTGAAATATTATTACATTACAAAACATATCTTTCATTGTGTCTCAGGGCAATCCCATTAAGTTGATACGCAATACACATTCTACGCTGTAAGCAGTGGTCAGCTACATGATCAGCTCAGAGGGGGCAAATTAGGTCAGCAGGGGCCGGGCCCTAAGATATGTCGCTTTTGAATTTAATTTATAACGCTAGTCAATCAAAAGTTTAAAAAGTTTATATGACCTATTATGTCGGCGAGCCAGAGACATATGCTGCCTTCAAGTGCTGTCAGAATTATCGGAAATACGAGTTGGATGGAATTTGCACTTGAACGAACCTCCAAGTCATAATTATAAGTGGGAAAGTCTATCCCTCATATTTCCCAGTTGTCAAGTTGACATGGCAGAAAATACGATAGATTCACATATGACAATGTAACCACGCATCGCAGCAGATTATCATATTGATGGTCACACAAACACAGCACACAACCATTTCGTAAAGTATACTTTAATATATCATAAATGGCTCTCCTCATATGTTTCCTTTCCTCTTCTTTCTCATGTAGAAAGTGATAGCAGCTATCCATGTATTTTTTTATTCGTAAAGGATCAAAAGAAACATTTACTTTCTAGACATCCATGTTTGCTGGTACTTCCGACTTCGGAGCATGTGAATGCGTCAACCTCAAAATTACGATTTGGCAACTGGGAAATAGGAGCTTCCGAGGAACAATTGAAGGCAGCAATAGCCTACAGAAACAGCCTAACTCATCTCTCTAAAATGCTGATATAAGATTAATCACTTCAGGCAAGTAATACACTCAGTAGCAATAGTAATTAATGTCTGCAAATAAAGATTTACAAAAATGTTTTTTAGGCTATTATTCTGACAAAAACAAATCAATTCGCTATGAAATTGCATGCGGTCCTATGCATTGAACTTGTCATCTTATTTTGCTTTTGAAAATTTTGAAAAGAGTAGGCCAGGCTAATGTTTCTGTCCACACAAAACAAAGTTGTTAATTTTGGGGGGCGAAGCGCCGTGAGCTCGATCGGCTGGTTGATGTGAAATGCCGAAACGATTCTGGGCAGGATGGATGGATTAGGCCGCAATGTGACTCCTGAGTCGGCTGGTCTCCACCTTAGAGACTCTGCGCTGATGGAGGGAGCGCAGAGTTCCCCAACGGGTCTTGATGATACCATCGCTAGCAGAAATGCCGTCTTAAAAGAAAGCCACTTAAGGCTGATTGTCTCGAGAGGCTCAAAGGGCTGAACCGTGAGCGCTCTCAGTACCAAGGTCCCAGGAGGGAGCTACTAGGGACCTCACAGGTCTCAGCCCCCAAGCTCCTTTCAGGAATCGGCTGATGAGGTAATGGCTCCCTGCAGGCTTGTTGTACCCAGACATGCCTGCTGGATATGGCAGCCGCATAAGTTTTCAGTATGCTGGCTGCTTTCCCGCTATCGAGTAAGTCCAATAGTACAGGGGTCCGAGCCTTCTCTTAAGCACTATGTGCTGAATAGCTGCCACATATACCCATAGGCCCTCCTCGTCGAGGGGGCTCTTGGAGTTGAATAGCGTCCGTTGGACGGGGGAGATGCACTCCGTTATCGATGGGTCGGGCTCCTCAGTGGCCCTAGCCAGAGACTCATCATGTTTGGTCGAGGGTGCCAAAGAGTGCTGCTCTGTTGTGATAACATATCCTCCCGAACTGGAATTTTCCAGGGTGGATCGCAAACAAGGCCAAGGACTGTGGGAAACCAGGGTTTCAACAGCCATCTGGGGGCTACCAGCAGGAGCTTGTGGCGGCTCGTGCTGAGCCTGTGCAGAGTCACACTGATCAGTGACTCGGGTGGAAATGCGCATAGCAGGCCGTCTGGCCAGTCGTGCGCTAATGCATCTATCCCCAGGGGACTCGAACTCTCGTTCAGCGAGAACCACAGGGGGCAATGAGTAGACTCTCGAGAGGGGAACAGGTCTGTCTGAGCCCGACCATAGCGCCACCATATATCCTCCACCACCTCGGGGTGGAGACGCCATTCGCCGGGATGAATCCCCTGGTGAGATAGTACATCTGCTGCGTCGTACGCAGGGAGGTAAGTCTGGGAAGTACCTATTTTAGCAGGCGCTGGGTCACTTCCAACAATCGGCGGGACTTTAGACCGCCCTGATGATTTATATGGTATATTGCTGAGGTGTTGTCCGACCTCACTGCCACATGTTTGCCCCATAGTATGGGCAAAAAATGTCTCAGTGCTAGAAATACTGCTTGGAGTTCAAACACATTGATATCGCCTGACTGGTCGGGACCATAATCCCTGAGCTGGGCGGTGCTGGCATACAGCCCCCCAGCTGGTCAGTGAAGTGTCTGGCGTAATGACCATGCACCCTGAGGGTATAACCCCCATCTGGACCCCTTCTTTCAGGCAGCTCACTCGCCGCCATGGGCAGGGTAACCGGCAAAATTGACCCGAACGGGAAGACATTGAACTCGTATGCCCGACCGCGGAATGCAAATCACAGGAACTGCCGATGCTCCACCCATATAGGAATGTGGAAATAAGCATCTTTTAAATCTCCTGTTTGTATGGCATCTACTGTCCGGAGCATCCGGAAAGTGTATCACTTCAGATACGTATTTAGGTCGCTCAGATCCAGAACCGGTCTGAGGAGCCCATCCTTTTTCTGTATTAAAAAATCGGTTGAGTAAAAGCCACTGAGCCCCTCGGATGGCGATATTAGTGACACAGCGCCCTTTTTTAGGAGGTCTGTAATCTCCTGTCCCAGGCTTCTCGACTGAAATTCGGGCGGGGTTCAGACCCCGTGTATATCTTACCCCGGAAAACCTTGGGGGCCGACGGTTGAACTGGAGGCGGTACCCTTGAGATTGTGGACCAAACCCACTTGTCTCTTGTGAGGGCCTCCCAATTTGTCCCACCCTCGACCCCGCGGCATCATGCATGCTTGGGGCCTCATTTGGGGGATTTGGGGTGGGGGGGCGACGGTTGGACCTACAGGGTTATGTTCCGTGTCCGATACCGGTGCACGGGCGGACAGACAATGAAAAGCTCCCCTGCCATACACAGGCTGTGCGTCCCTACTAACCATTGGTTGGGACCAGCGCACACCAAAATGTTGAGGGGGGGGCATCTGCCACTCCCTGTCTCTACAGACTGTTCCAATGCCTGTCTGGCTGCTTCAGTGAAAACCTGGCCGGGAACAACCGGCAGGTCCCTGATTGTTCTTTTTGTGGCGTCCGGTAGGGGCAACTGAGCCAACCACACTTGACGCCGAGTTACCGTGTTACCGAGTTACCGTGAGCAGGGACATTACACGGCCTAACTCACGGGTCATAAATGCAAATGCTTGAAGCGACGCGATCATTCAACAAGGTATCACCCTCTGCGCTAAGCATCGTCTGTGTCTGCGCGAGCATTAACCATGACAGCGAATTACCAATTTGCAATGGCAGGTTCCACCGAGGGCATTTGGTCCAGCCCATGGACCGCCGCGTCTGACATGGATGCAAACGTCCTACAATCTAGGGAGGCCAACTAACCCACTGAGCTGGTGGTGGAACCCAAGCCTCCTACTGACCCTCTATCAGATTGGTCTTGGTCTCGGACCGACTCTGATTAAAGTAGGTATTTGACGTTGCTGTAGAAAGGGCGTAAAACCCATCACAGTCTGGATCCCTGCTCGGACCCTGGTCTGTAGGGGGCCCCCATGGGGACCCGTGCTGGGGAGCCGTTACCACATTCCTGCAGTCTCCCAGCATTTCCGTCAGCTGTTGCACTGCCGCGTGTACAGTTGAAGTTTACATACACATAGGTTGAAGTCATTAAAACTAATTTTTAACCACTCCACAGATTTCATGTTAGCAAACTATAGTGTTGGCAAGTCAGTTAGGCAAATCATTTACTTTGTGCATGACACAAGTCATTTTTCCAACAATTGTTTACAGACAGATTATTTCACTTTTAATTCACTATATCACAATTCCAGTGGGTCAAGTTGACTGTGCCTTTAAATTTTTTATATTTGGTCGCATATCCTTTGCATGCTATGACTTCCTGATGTCTGTGACCCAACAACATCAAAAGACTCTTGATATCTTATTTTCTGATACTCTTACAAGAGATACTATAACATCTCTGCATTTGAATGGATCTCTATGGGAATTGGGGGGTGGGACTTAATTACTGTGGGACTTAACTTACTGGTGTGCTCGCGCAGCCAGTGCAGACTTAAAATCAATCACCGGAGCTGTAGCTCAACGGTTGTGTGATAACAGATCTTCCACGTTAGCACAAAATAAAGAGCAGCCGCAGATGATGTGACGTAAACAAGAGATGTTATTTATTTATGCTCCGTTCATATGAACAGAGTACAATTACATTTAAGAATATACTGGGTCCGTCGCCACGAGTCAGATATGAATTGTGCTGCTCCATATCCCGCTTAAGACTGGCCTGAAACGGATCAGTAAGATTCTTGTTATTCTCCGTTCGTAAACGGGGCCATGTTGTCATCAAGGATATATCCGATCTATCATCAAAATGTCAATATTCTAATGGGAGCATCAGAACAACACATCAAATATATCTATGATCACAGAAAGTAAGCTTAGCAGTTACTATTGTTTTACTCTCGTAGTTATCTGACTCCAAATGAAAATAGAATTTAGAATTTGGTTTTAATCATGCGTGGGGCTCGGTGTGGTTACACTCGACTCCTCCTTGGGTACCACCATTACTCAATATATGCTCCCGGGATTAGCACTATTGCTGAATCTCAGTTCGTTGGAGAACACAGAGGTTGGGGGTCTAGCCAACACAATACATGCATTATTTTTTACATAGATAGTTGTGAGTCCAGGTCAGCGTGCATTCAGAGGGCTCCTTAAGGCGAATTTGACAGGAACCGACGTAGAACGTCCAGGGGTTCTCTTCACATCAAATCACCAGAACCATGCACCACCATTCCCGTTTTGCTGGCAGAACTTGGCTGCCTTTCCCAACTTGGGGACGCCACTAAAGACTTGCTGTACCCGGCCACTGATCAGTTGGTCCTGGGTCAGAATTGTCCCCTGAGTATTCAGTCGTAATTTAGGCTGAAAAGGGTATAAAATGGATTAGAGTCATGGAGACCACGCAAGTTAAAAATAAGAATTTAAGAACAGGCAGGTAGGGTCATTAGCTTAGAATTAGCAGTCAATTACAGAATACAGAGATTTAAGAAAAGAAATACAGAGTAAATATCTTACCCAGCCTGCTTCAGCTACACACAGACACAGAATATGCACGGTGTGGGAAGTCGGTTACAATCTTCCCCGATAGGCTTGTCTCCCTTCCTTTTATGCCAAATCACTCATTTGAACCAGGCGGCAGTGCCATAAATTAACCTGGAGGGGTGGTCAAATCTGGAATTTAGACCCCCACCTTTGGGGGATGTTGAGTAGGGAGAGGGGAAAAGGAGATGATTACCAGAGAGGACATTCCACTGTTATAGTTTTTCCCTGAGTTACTGAAACTATGCTTTATTAAACTTCATTTGATACAAAATGTATTTCATTCAATTCCTTGATTTTACCTGAATACACACATATCAAATCCATTACGGTGATGTAATATTATGATGCAGTTGTCATGAAAATTCCCTCCTGATGAACCATTTTACATGCAATTCCTGTTACTACTACATAAGACATAATGTAATAATATAATGATCACATGTGCAATGTTTGTAAGGATCTGTTGACTATCTCAACAGAAGTTTTAGAGTCATGATCCAGGAGAGAAGTAAAGGGTGTAATGACAGAGGTGCCCACATGAGGGCACTGTGGTATTGTCCGGAGTCTTTCCCATAGGAACTGACCAGGTGTGGGGTCACGGGAGAGGTCACAGATGTTATGGGAGGACATTCCTTTCCCATAGATTGGCCAGGGGCTTGAGGACCTTTCCACCCTTAATGCCTCTAGAGTACACGTACACAACCATGACAAACAGTCCAATTTCCCCTTATCTCAGTCTTTTCCAGATGGGGACATTCTTGTGAGCAAATGGCCTGAAAGCCCAAAGGAAGTCCGAGTAGCCTATTGTTATATTACAAGGCCCTCTGGTCCTTTGACGTGCATGACGAGCCCCAGTTCTCAGGTTCTTTCAAATGGCAGCCTTTCCTGAGTCCCACTTTGACTCCCCCCTACACTGCGTCTTTCATACACTTGTAGGATGTGGGTTTTGAACGAGGTAGCAAATAAAACGTTTGTAATTAAACCTCAACATTGATGCAACTCATATTAATGTTATTTACTAGGAAAACACGGAGGGCATAGCCTACGTTCGGGATGTAAATAGCTAGCTACAAGACGGGACTCATTGGGGGAGCAGCCTACAATTCTGTAGTTAGAGAATGAGGTTCAAGTATGTGGAGTAGCCTATTTCACTCGCTATCAGAATGCCACGGATCAGATGGGTTGTCACTGAGTCGTTGCATAAAGTTTAATCTGGCAAATCTAAGTTAGCCTACTGTGAAAGCAAATAACTTTGCAATGCATTCGCAGGCGCCTACAACGCTACAAATGTGTAGTCAAGCTGCAAATGTGTCTTTGTAACCATTCACAATAGCCTACAGACTAATAGGCTGTTGGTAGGATAACTTGTAACATTCGAAGCGAGCTGCTTCTTGTTTTGGATTGTAACATTTTCTCAACCTCTAGCAAAGCATCAATCGGTGATATTACATCGTTATTATTATTAGGCTATTAATAATAATAATAATATTAAATTGTGCTCATTTATAATGATATTCATGCGCTTGCTAGGTAGGTATAGCTATGGGTAGGTAAGCCGACCTTATGGCTGCACGCACAAAGTTTTCCAACAGAGAAATCTGTCCATTAACAGTTAGCTTATGTGCTAGCTAGTAAGTTGACAGCTCGACCGAAGCCTCCGCTGTCCGAGACAAACGTTACCATAACAACAGAGGCAGCGACAGGGTCAAAGTTGAATTTATTTTATGTCTCAGCGACATCTTCAGCGACCACAGGACGACAGTCGCCCAAAGTATAAACCAAATGTCACTGCGACCAGCGACATCCATGGCACGTCGTCGGTCACAGCGACACTCCATTGTTGGACTATAAACTGGCCTTAAGACCTTTGTTTATTTTTTCTTGTTGACGCTCTTGCTTTATTTTATTAATTATGCATTGGTTAGGCCCAATTGGAAATAGTTGGCTGATAGCCCAGTTGTTGCCCTGGTGGTCAATTCAGTTGAAATGAATCTATATTTTCTATCTATCTTTTAGCAATGTGTAATGCTTAGACATGGCTTTTTGCATTGTCTGGTCAGGTTCGGTGGGTCAGGCCAGGCGAATAGGCTACTACACAAATCCGAACCAAACCTAGAACCTAAAATTCCTAGGTACCAACTTTTACCACTAGGTGCTGCTATAATAATAACGTTAACCACAGTTAAGTGTAGCCTAAAAACTTTGCCGATAGTTGCAAAGCTAAGAGACACAGACCATTAGAATAGTTATTTTCTTATTTAGGTGAACTAACTGAACTATATTTTGTGATAGATACCATCTTTTATCAACGTGTCATGGTAAAAAAAAACACACAGGAAAAACTATTGTTTTAGAAAAATTACGTTATAGACTTGTTGCTTGTCATTTTCGTGGATGGTTTTATGTCTCCTGATACACGACTACAACCAAAGCCTACATGGGCTCTTGTACTCACGAAATGTACTTACGGTGAAATCAGTGCAAAATATTTTGCTGCTTGCGCACTCGCACGAAGGTAGATACCTCCCCCGCCCTAACCTAGACTTACCCTGCAGCTGGTTCGCCCTCTGCCTATGCGCGGGGGTCATGTACTATGACAGTTCTGGTATAAAAGTCTCGATGCATCTGGCCCCAGAAGGCCATCCATATTCACGACCCTAATGGTCGGAGGAACAAAATATAACAGGAGCACACTAATTAAGGTACCTACACAGCCAATCAGGAGAAGAGTAGGTCTCAGGCAACTGGACACGAGCTGGAATACCTAATGAAAAATCTTCCTCATTCCATATCGATTTAAATGTATCATAAAAGTGCTTGATGGCAGTTTTGTTAGAATAAAATATATATTCCTGAAGTGTCTAACAACCCAGATGGGACCCTTGGTTAACCTCTGTTTTTTTGACCACATATTTGTCCTATAAAGATGCAGTCACCCACATCCTTACACCCTGGCCCTCTCACCAACACGACATATGGCCAATTCATCATCACCCTTTAATCTTTCATTTACAAGCAATTCCACAAATAAGTCATTTCAAGGTGCAGTTTAGATGAGTATGACTCAGCTCTTGATCTTGCAGGCCAGCAATCCAGATGGTTTTCCAACTCTATAGCAAAAACATTTGCAGGCTTACAGCGGGAAACTATATGGATTCAATCAAGAAGATAAGTGGAATTCAGTGGTTAAGCATCTGGCTAGCACAAGCCTACAGAAATGAATAAGTCCAGTTTAGACAGTTCAATTTTAAGTCAATTAAATGGCCAATGTTTTGTTTCAGTGGCAATTAAATGTATGCTTGAACATATTGCCATTTGATTTATGTCACACATTACCAGAATGGTTATATTTCCTCTGATGGTGGTGATTTTTATCCTTGCCAGGATGTGAAATCAAAAATACAGATGTCCAAACCAGCAGTCTCTCATAACTGTACCTTGGTCAGCAAAAGCTTAATTGTGGTATCAGTGCCTAGTAATATTTGAGTTCAAATTGGACAGTGTATTCAGTGACATTAAGTTTCCATTGTGTTTTTAGCTTAATAGTGACAGCCTCTGATGACATCGAAGACCCACAGAATATGCAGTTTGAGGAGAAAATGAGAATTGCCATAGTCAAGCCTCAGTAATTAAGTGTTCGCAACTAAATTTGTTCGCAACAAATTGCATTTGTGTTATAAAAAAAATTGATAAACACACAGAAAACAAGGCGTTTTATGAGCAATGCATTTAGTACCATAGTGTCGCCTCAGTTTCAGAGCACATAGATTCTGCCAGTAAATGGTGACTCTGTAAACAGACTCTACATCAACAGAGGCAACAAACGCTCATAAATTCACTGTAAAAACAGTAGGAAATAGCCTGAAAAGTATGAGTGTCAAAAGATGGGGTGGCATTAGCACTATGCTTAGTTTGGTGCATGAAATGAGATTTGTAAAAAAAAAAAAATGTAGTGAATGCCTTTTGAGACTGCATTTCATTCTATGGCACAAAACAGAATGATGTGTTACAAAACTGCAAAAAATAATGTATATAACATGTCATGTGTTGTATAATGTTGAAAAACGGCACTGCATCAAAGGGGTTTTGTGAGCATCAATTCAATATATAGTACTTTTCAATGCATGCAGACAAGTGTAGTTTCACAAAACATTTTCTTCAAATGTATTTAATGTACATGCAAGTATTGAACAAAGAAGAGAATCCATTAACCATTAACACATACACATGTTGTCTTTTCCCACTTTGAGAAATTCCAAGAAGACAGCAAGTAGGAGGTTTTTTTTAATGCCACAACATAGGACATAACACTGACGCCTCAACCATCAGGCCAATTTTGTAACTGCCTCTGGGAGAGATTTTAATGAATAATAAATTAATCTGCACTATATGCTATAAATTGATGTACCTAAGTCTAAAAGCCTTTTACCCTATGATTCACGTTATATAAAGCACTCTCCTCTGAGTAAGATGTTTTATTATTTAATGGCCTATGCTTTTAATAGCAAATATGAAAATCACAAATGGCTCTAATCAATGTTGGTCACAGTAACAATTAATTGGATCTTTGCTCTTGTATATGTTGAAGATGAGGGAGAGAGGTTTCTATACAATTAGAAAGTAGCAATGTTTGTTACTGTAACCATTAAAAATATTACACAAAGTTGTGGCTTCATAACAATATTTTGTAGGACAAATTACTCATAGAACTCACTTTCACCAAAGGGAATAAAATTTACTGAAAGATGAATCTGTTGCAAGATTTTAAATAGATTAACTGAAATCTACATACCCTCTGAATTATGCAGAATACATCCCTAAATTTACTATTTCATATTTTTTATTAGGAACTGATGGTTAATGTTTGAGGCAACTTCCAGTATGACATTTAACATAACCAGTGAGCATCAGTCTCTGTTAAAACAAATGTTCAGATGCTTGATGCTCAGAACCTAGCCATCAATATCATTACATCATGTCACTTTAGACATGAGTAAAGCAAAAACTATAAATAACCACCTTGCGGTTTTATGCCTCTGCCAACAAGTCAAGTTGTAGTTTACATCCATGTCTGTCTCATAAAATATATGTAGTGAAGACTTTGAAGGAATTTAATTTAAAAGGTATGAAGTGTATTTATGGCGAAATGGAAGTTATCACTATATTGACATGTATGATTCCAGTGAATAATTTCCAGTGAGAAACATGCTTCACTTAGAGACTATTTTTACAGAGGACTGATAGAGAAGCTAATTAGCCAGCCAATACAGTTTTGCCATTTTTTTTATTTGCAAATGAAATTAGGAAACTGTACAGTCATGTACCTGAACATGTTAAAAGACATACATTTGGCCGCTGATCACTGAGACATAAGTTGAGATCAAGCAGCTGAGAACCATGCAAAAAATAACTTTAAAAAATGTATTTTGTGAGGTCACAGTGACTTTGACCTTTGACCACCAAAATCTAATTAGTTCATCCTTGAGTCCAAGATGGTAGATCTATGTTTTTCATTCATTACATTCATTTGGCAGATGCTTTTATCCAAAGCGACTTATGATAAGTGCATACCAAAGGTCATTGGAACAAATAAAAGCACAGGTCAGATAAAGTACAATAATATTCAATAATATCCACCTTCTCCTCCCTGCTCATCCCCCCTCCACCCCCTTCACCCTCCTCCCTCTCTGCAGATGACTTCCTGACCCACTTTGAGGGGAAGGTGGCCACGATCCGGAACTCCTTCACGCATCCGGTGACACCCCACATCCCCCATACTGAACCCATCGCTACACTGTCGTCCTTCAAGATTCTGGAGGACTCAGATGTGCTCCAGCTGGTGACGCGCCATCGCGCAACCACCTGTCCACTAGACCCCATACCTTCAGCAGTCCTCCAGTCTATATCCGCTGAGCTCCTTCCATATCTGTCCTCCATTATCAACACCTCCCTAATATGTGGCCATGTTCCTGCTGCCTTTAAAACTGCCCGTGTAACCCCACTCCTTAAAAAACCTAGCTTGGATCCCTCTGATGTCAGGAACTACCGTCCTGTATCTCTCTTGCCCTTCCTGTCCAAAACAATTGAACGTGCTGTCCTTAACCAACTGTCTGTTTTTCTCCACCAGAACAACCTGCTTGACCCGCATCAGTTCGGCTTCAGAACCGGCCATTCCACTGAAACTGCTCTCCTGGCCGTGACGGAGGCACTCGCCACTGCTAGAGCAGTTCTCTGTTCTGATTCTCCTTGACCTGTCTGCGGCATTCGACACGGTCAACCACAAACTCCTGATCTCCACACTCACTGAGATGGGCATTTCTGGGACTGCCCTCTCTTGGTTTGTATCGTATCTCACTGATAGATCCTACCAAGTCTCCTGGAAGGGTTCCGTCTCTGCTCCCTGTCCCCTGTCTACAGGAGTCCCGCAGGGATCTGTACTGGGTCCTCTGCTGTTCTCTATGTATACTAAGTCTCTTGGTTCAGTAATTAATTCACATGGCTTCTCATACCATAGCTATGCTGATGATACTCAACTCTTCCTCTCTTTCCCTCCCTCTACCCCACAGGTTAAGGAGGATATCTGCTTGTCTGACTGACATCTCTGAGTGGATGGCTACCCATCACCTGAAGCTCAACCTTGAGAAGACAGAGCTCCTCTTCATGCCGTACCAGACCTCCCCACTATATGACCTCTCCATCACCGTTGACGGGACCATGGTGGCTGCCTCCCGCTCTGCACGGAACCTGGGGGTGGTCCTGGACGACCGGCTGGACTTCAAAGAGCACATCAGGGTGACGGCACGGTCCTGCAGGTTCCTCCTGTACAACATCAGGAGGACTCGACCGTACCTGACCACCTACTCCACCCAGCTTCTTGTCCAGACCATGGTCACCTCACACCTGGACTATTGCAACTCCCTGCTCGCAAGCCTACCGGCCTGCACCATTCTGCCTCTTCAACTGATCCAGAATGCAGCTGCCCGGCTTGTGTTCAACCTCCCGAAATTTTCCCATGTAACCCCCCTGCTGAGGTCACTCCACTGGCTGCCAGTTGCAGCCAGGATCAGGTTCAAAGTTCTGACCCTGGCCTACAATGCAGCCAATAGGACAGGCCCTGCCTACCGGGAGGACTTAATCCAGAACTATGTTCCTGCTCGACCACTTCGCTCTTCTACAGCAGGGCGACTCGCACTTCCCCCCGTCCGTGTCAACGGCTCTCGCTCGTCCCGACTGCGGAGCTTTTCCACCTTAGCTCCTCAGTGGTGGAATGAACTTTCCATTCCCCTACGTTCTACTCGAACCCTGCCTGCATTCCGTCGAGGCCTGAAGACACACCTCTTCAGACTCCACCTTGACTGATATTCTAACCTAGGAATATCAGTTCCCTGTGTTTACTAGTTCCCTGTGTTTTTCCTGTCTATTTGTTATAGTTTATAATAGTATTTAGAATAGAAGTGTAGTATAGCTGATTTACCCACAGCTTACTGTGAACTATAGTCAATGTTCTTTACTAGGGATAGCTGCTACATTATGGGAAGGATGTGCTTTGTCTTGTCTGTTCTGTAGTGATCTTGATGACTTCTCTGTATGCACTTATTGTACGTCGCTTTGGATAAAAGCGTCTGCTATATTGAATAAGTAAATTTGTTTATTTGAAAGCTGCATCTAAAATTACACCCATGCATCCATATTGCAAAAAGGATGTGATTCTCTGGTATTTTGGCCTAATTCCAAACCTGGCTCTTCCAATCTGGCCACCTAATTATTGACCAGTATAAATACACCTCATCGCAATTGTGGTGAGCATCATGGTGTAAAATAGCTATTGTGCATCACTCTGGTGCGAGTTGTGCATTGGCGGTGGTTGAGGTGAGTTTATCCGCTGTTCACTGTAAAGAATTTTGAGATCCTGAAAGGTAAGTGCAATGCATCGTCATCATATCCCTGGGCTCCTGTACCATATTGCAATTTAGCAAAGCAGCTAGGGAACAATATGGTGTGCTATCAACATCGATGTCCCTACTTGTCAATATCAAGTTCCCTAATCATTTACAGTAATACAGCTGGGTAGTCAGCAAATTAACAAGCTATTGATCTTCCAACATGCCAACAATAGACTGGGATATATAAAAATATAATCAGTATAAATCAGATATATTATAAATCAGTCTAGAGCACTGAATATTTTTCTGGGCACGGTAGTGAGGTTTGGTCAGTTTTAATCAGAACAAATTAATTTCAACACTCAATTAGAATTCTATAGGTCAGTAGAGCCCTTAGTCAACAGTGAAAATAACGCAGACATGACAATGGGTTGGAAAAATTACATGTTTTATTGGCTACAACTATGAATATGTGAATAATAGAAACAATAATTGATATAACATGAGGAATATATTCTATGACTTAATCTTAATCAGAGGAAATGATCATTATGCTAACAGTCCTACCATTAACAAAGGTTAGTTTGTGTTATGAGTTAATGACACGCTAAACTATATTATGTTGTTAGTTTGTTTTATCAGTCTCATAAATATAAAGTTTTAACAGTGTAAAACTATAAGGTCAGGGAAATTGGCTATTCCCGACCAACACACACATAGCAAAACAAAATACAAACAGCAGTTGGAACCAGCAGTAAAATGACCTCAACTGGATATCACAAGTTTCATGCTAGCCTATCAATTGATGTCAGTGTTAAATAAAATGCGTTTCAATACTTAACGGTAACAAAGGGAAGGCCAGTCCCGATTCCATAAGTGATGTCAGCTCGTCAGCTGGTCCAAGGTTCTGGCAGGTGCGTGGACTCCTGGAAGACTTCTTCATCGAAGTCGAGTCGCGATGGGGTTCCAGTCTGGACGACATGGATGTGCACAGATCTCCGCTTGGGTCTGGCCACAAGGGAGACAGTAGAGAGACAGTCTGAAGAAACGTGTCCTCAAAAGCTGTTGAGAATAAACTAGCTTGGTTTATTTTGTGGACGGTGGTAGGCCATCTCTGTCTCGGTGATCAGGCGAGATGCGCCTGGTTGGGTCCGTCCGTCCGGGTTTCAGTGGTGTGTCTCTGGTAGGGTAAGACAGCGTTTTTACCATCAGAGCAAATTTGGTAAAGTGTGATGGGTTTTTATAGTGAAAAGTCACTGACACGACTGAACCCGTTCCTTTGATCCCAATTGGTAGATGGCTTTAGGGCACACATGCATTTGATTGGCTCATTTCCTTGGAACCATCAAAAAAACACAGATGGATCAGCCATTTCCAATCACCTCAGGGTGTGGTGTGTGTGTGTGTGTGTGTGCTAAATTGGGGTCCCCCCCTCTCCTTCTCAAAAGGGGGGGTGTTCCTGCCCAACCTGGTGCCTGATCGATCAAGCAGTCTGTGTGTTAACCAGTCCCATGATTACAAAGCCAGAGTCCCAATATGTCCCTGTGTATATCATTACAGCACCATCCCAAACGATGTAGAAGCTCTTGAAAAAAGAACTAAAAATGGCAAGTATGAAATGGAAAAGCTACGAGGAAGGAGTTCAGACACTTCAGAACATTTAAAATTCATAAAAGAGATTAACAATGTGAACCAAAATGATTTTTAAGGTTGCATTTTGTAACCAGAAGGAGGTATTGGTGGAAATAATCAATAATCAATATTATGCAGAGATTTGTGTGCAACATGTTACAACAGGAAGTAGACGCTTCAAGACCCTTCAAGACTCATCAAGCTGGATGCAATGCTGAAAACTCTCCAGTCAATGGAGAGCTTACTTGGATTGTATGGTCTGTTATTTTCATCATATACTTATGTATATGATCTTATTCAGGGTGATATAATTAATATTTTAGTTAAATGACACAAAAGTTTGTGTGCAAAAGTAGAAAAAGAATAAGTTTTAAAATTTAAGCAATTGGTTCAAGCAAGGTTTTAAAGATAGCTAGGAATTGGTAAGGTAGGTTGTGTGACAGCGCTAAAATTACTTATTCATTCGAAAGGGAAGCAAGGCATCTGCTAGAGGCCACTGCTTCTGCTCTTTTCACGGCTTAGTGCAGAACCGCTCTTATTCTCCCATAAGAAAAGGTGGAAGAATTATGACAGATTCATCTGTCTCAAATCCAGCTATTTCAGTCACTGGCTTATCAAGACTGCATTAGTTCAAGGCATCTGCCTGGAAACTGTAACAATAAATGGTCCAAATCAACAGTCAGTTCTGTGAAATATTTTTATTTAAAAGTTTGTTGTTTTTTTTACAAGCTGAACCACTGACCATACAATATATTGACTCAATGTAAATGTCAATGAATGTGCATTCATATCCATATTGTACACCATCCAGTTTAGCATGTTATCTATCTCTCTAGGTGGTATTACTTAGATTGTTAAAATATATGTATGTTTATTACAAATAGAGGAGGCAAGAGTCTTCATCATAGCTGCTAGTGAACATCTGACAGTAAAAATATTACTTTTTGAATTAATGCATGACTGAATTAATTATTGCTGCATCATTGTATGGGTCACATATACAGTGCCCTCCACAATTATTGGCACCCCTGGTAAAGATGAGTAAAAAGGGTTATAAAAAATTCACCATTTGGTGAATTAGCTTAATCTCACACTAACAAAATAAGAAAAATCCAACCTTTAATTGAAGTAAATTTATTCTGGGGAAAACAAATCCCTCATCAAGAAATAATTATTTTTAACAAAACCACGTGTGCCACAATTATTGGCACCCCTGCATTTAATACTTTGTACAACCTCCCTCTGCCAATAAAACAGCAATGAGTCTCTGAGACCATTCCTCTTTACAGAATCTCTCCAGATCATCCAGAGTCCTAGGTCCTCTCTTGTGCACTCTCCTCTTCAGCTTAGCCCACAGGTTTTCAATGGGGTTTAGGTCAGAGGACTGAGATGGCCATGGCAGAAGCTTGATTTTGTGTTCAGTTAACCATTTTTATGTTGATTTGGACATATGTTTTGGATCATTGTCCTGCTGGAAGATCCAACAACGACCCAGTTTTAGTTTCCTGGCAGAGGCAGCCAGATTCAGATTGAAAATTTCCTGGTATTTCATGGAGTTCATGATGCCATGTACCCTAACAAGGTTCCCAGGGCCTTTGGAGGAAAAACAGCCCAACAACATCACGGAACCTCCACCAAACTTAACAGTGGGGATCAGATTTTCGGTATAGCCAGCCTTCTTTTTACGCCAAACCCACCTTGAGTGTTGGTTGCCGAAAAGCTAAATTTTCGTTTCATCTGACCATGGAACACGGTTCCAGTCAAAGTTCCAGTTGCGTTTAGCAAACTCCAGGCGCTTACGTTTGTGGTGAAATGACAGAAAAGGCTTTTTTCTGGCATGCGTTCCAAATAATTTGTTGGCATGGAGGTGACGTCTAATAGTAGTTTTGGAGACTTGATGACCCCAAGATGCTACTTTCCTCTGTAATTCTCCAACAGTGATCCTTAGGGATTTTTTTTGCCTCTCTTACCATCCTCCTCACTGTGTGTGGGGGCAAAATAAACTTGGGTCCACTTCCAGGCAAGTTTGTAACAGTTCCAGTTGCTTTGAACTTTTTAAGTATTGCCCTAATGGTAGATATGGGCATTTTCAGAGTAGCTATTTTTTTATAGCCATTCCCTGACTTATGAAGTTCAACACACTTTTCCCTCATTTGATTTGTGTGTTCTCTTACCTTTCCCATGTTGATGTATGAATAAGGGAATATGTGTGTCACCTCATATTTATACTCCAGTGAAACAGGAAGTTCCACTTTGATCAACTTAAAAAATATTTAAAAAAAATAAAATGCTTCAGTTACATCTTGTTCATAAGAATTTCTAGGGGTGCCAATAATTGTGGCACATGTGGTTTTGTTAAAATTTATTATAATTTTTTTTCTCAGAATAAATTTACTTCAATTAAAGGTTGGATTTTTCTCATTTTTTCAGTGTGAGATTAAGCTAATATACTAATATTACTCATCTTTACCAGGGGTGCCAATAATTGTGGAGGGCACTGTATATCTTCTGACAGCAAGAGTTTTTGAACTGAAAATAATTAATAAGTAAATTAATAAATGTATGAATTAATTCATTATTGCTGCATCACGGTATGGTTCACATATACAGTGGGGTGCAAAAATGTGGGCACCCCTAGTCAAAATGCCTTTTACAATTAGTATCTAAGTGAACAGAAGCTAACCTGACCTGTAAATGGTACAAAGTTAAACATGACACATTTCTTAAAAGTTTAAAGCAAGATTACTGTTTATTAAAATTTTTTTGTTTAAAAATAATTTAAAAAAGGAAAATGCCCTGTGCAAAATTTTGGGAACCCTTTTGGATTATTCTTTATTACTTTTTAAAAAGATGATTACTAGGGCCTAGGCCCAGGTGATTTACTCGTTAGGGCTTCAATGTGTCATGTGAATATAAATCCAGGGCAGAACAATTTTTTCTGAAGTAAGTCCATGCCTTCTAAAAGCATCCGAATGTGGTGGCTGTTCTGTCTGGTGTTAACCATGGGTTCCTCTAAACCAGTGTTTCTCAACCCTGGCCCTGGAGGACCGCAGGGTATGCTGCTTTCCGTTGTTACTCTTGTCGGGTATATAGCTTTGAGATTACGGCCTTCGATAGAGACCGTATAATGTGATATGGCAAACTTGCTCATAGTCCATAGTACTTGGTTATCAAGAGGCCTGCTCTGCTGACCTGACCAGCCTTTCTCTCTGCCCCATCCACTCTACAGGCAAAAAGGCAATTAAGTCACACTGAGGCGCTGCTTATCTATGGATATAAATCTTAGATTGGCCAGGAAGTCTTTCCCCCTGTTGAGAAGAAAGACCAGGACACAAAAGTATTCCTGAGGTCAAAGCTTAATGGTTTCCTTTCCATTTTAAGTTTGAATGCCAATCTGTTACATTCAATTGAAATCATCAATTGAAAGTCTTAATGTCAATATAGGTAATACTTGTTAAACATGCCAGTTTGGAATTTATATTTTTAAAGAGATATCCAGATTAAAGCGGAGATTCGAGTGTTACTACGAATCTTGTTACATGGATGCAATATTTAGCCTGAAATGTAATATTGTGCCTACTGGCTCAACTGAATCATTCTGTAGCCCACTATAATCATGTTTGAACTTGTTAAGAAGAGGCTAAAACCCTGAATATTTCAATAATAATTTCATGGTGTTAGCCCTGTTTTGAGCAACATTTGCACTTATTAATTAATAAGTGAATTTGTCAGCTACTGAAAGAGCCGTTCTGGCCATAAAGGAATCTGATCCCCTACCCCCCTCCTTCCAAACTTTACCTCACATCACCCAATCAGGGCACAAGTCCTCAATGCTTGGAGAGAAAAGGTGAAGCCGAAGGAGAAATTTGAGTTTTTTCTTACGGGGTCTTTTTATTGTTTTGTTGGCAAACTAAATTGGGGGCTGCGGAGCGAGAAAGTTCTGTGAGGGGAGCGCTGCAGAATTCCTGGAGTCTACAGACAGAGAAGTTTTTCTTTGGTTTGGTAAACTCGTGACCGCTGAGTTTTGTAGCTGCCATTTCTTTTATTCATCCTGTGCTGAAATTGCTCTCTCTCTTTTCTGGTAACTTCAATTTAACATCTGGTTTTAATGTCTTTCTTTTTGTAAATTATGAATGAATGTACGATTCCAATTATTCTAATTGACGATTTTTCCTGTAATAAAATAGTTTAATCAAAAGACCTAATTTAGACTTTGTTTTGACTTGTTGATCCACCGGGTTACTGTTCGACTGACCTATCAACAAATTCTGCAATTTAATTGATGATTGTTATTTTTAATAATAATTATTCAATTAAATGTATGGTTGAGTGAGGGGTTTTAGCACTCGATACCGCTTGTGTTCAATATTCAGAGTGCTGGGCATTTTAACAAGGGCGTTGAGTGTTAGAACTGCTGGATTCAGAAAAATAAACACATTTTTTCCTTATAAACACAACCTCACTTCCCCGGCACTCTGTACTTCATTGATCAATCAAAGCAGCCGATAACACAGTTACTTCACCACACCTGGTTTCTTGTGTCTGAATTGCTTGCCGATATTAAGGCAAAAACAAAAACCAGCATACCCTGCGGCCCTCCAGGACCACGGTTGAGAAACACTGCTCTAAACAGTTGTCCAAGGATGTCAGAATCAAGATAGTTCACTTCTACCAATGAGGAGAAAGCTAAAAACTCTCTAAACATTTCAAACAACCTATTTCCACTGTCAGAAACATTATCAGAAAATGGAAGATAAATGGAACAGTTGAAGTCAGGGCAAGATCTAGAAGACCAAGAACAATTTCAGATTGAATGGCCCAAGACCTGGTGAGAAATGCTCAGAAGAACCCACACATCATTGCAAAAGAGCTGCAAAAAAGAGTATCAGACGCAGGTCTAGTTGTTCACAGGACAACAATAGACTACAACATACTTTACACAACAAAGACCTACATGGCAGAGTTGCCAGAAAGAAGCCTTACAGTGTCTGAAGTATGCAAAAGAAAACCTTGAGAAGCCTGAAGCCTTTTGGAACAATGTGGAACATTTTGGACACAACCAAAGAAGGTATGTTTGGAGAAAAAAGGGGGAAGCATTTGTGGATACATTATGCTTTGGGGTTGTGTGGCAGTGACAAATATACCCCGTTTCACTGTATGGAAATAAGACTATTATGAATGGTATTGATTACTTTTTTGTTCAACATGGTAATATCATGAATCAAATCTTTTTTTTTTTTTTTTTGCAAGAAAGCTCCACTGGGATGTACAGTGCAGTACTAATATACTGTAATTAATTTTTTTCCATCTGAGCAGGTGCTGTGTAAATTCAATGATCTTTATAGTATCATTGAGTCTCTTAACTGACAAGGATGATTAGATTAACGCATTCATGTAATATAAACCTTTTAAGACCTGTGCTGCACTTACTGTGAACTCTTAAGAACCAGAATATGAAATACATAAAATCTAGTTTCAAATTACTATTCTGGTGATGATGGATATTATAGCACCTTTCAGTACTTTTTTGACCACTTCAAGAAGTGCTTAGCGTTCCATCTGTGATACGTTCCATTGACATTAAGACCATGCACTTTTTCCCATAGACACAAGCTCTTTGCATGTTCAGCACAGATCCCCTGATTAAAAAAATACTGATTATACAGATGCATCAGTGTAACTGTCTGCATGCATCAGCCCATGCAAATGACATAAAGATTAACACCTGCTAAACACGGATGCCTGTATACAAACAACACACCCAGCTAATGAGGCCAGACAGAATACTCCAATACAGTGGCAAAGCTAGCCATTATACTGAAAGTGCACAGCAATATTGCTTACTTTATTCATAGTAATGTTCATGTAGTGTTATGTCAAATGGCCAATTATTTTTAAGGCCTTACAGTCACAGAGGATTTATTGACTGTATATGGGGCAAGGTAGCAAGATTTTCTTCACTGTTTCATCACCTGCTTAAGACCAGGAATTAGATTAAGACTTGAAATTAAATCTACATCATAGTATGTGTTTATCGTAATCTCACTCGCAAGCAAATGGGGAATAGTATTGTCTTCATCTGTATTAATGTCTTGACTGCAAATGCTAAAGCATACACAATCATCATCTACATTGTCAAACAGTACCAGCTTTAGCTTCCCGCTCACAGGCACATTAAATCTATACAAATGTACCCCCAAAGTCTTTTCTCGTCACCTATACTAACAGATGTCACAGGAGTAATTCAACAGAGACAGCAGATGTATTCGATTCTGTCTATTGCATATGGGCAACACATTTCAACAGGATTCTCTTTCTTTTTTTTGTTCAAGTCACTTCATTAAAAGAGGACAAAAGGTTAACAGTTTGTATCCACATTGTCAAAAATCCATCAGCACCCATCTTACTTTTTTCTCTGACCTGTGCAATGGAGATACTTACCAGACACACATACATATGTATTCAGGTGTAATGCCTTTATCAATTTTGTTCCCCTAAGATGTGCACTGGTTTTGTAAATTTCAAAATTTCAGCCTATTAAAATTCATAACCCTGGAAAAGAATGAGAAAACTTTGGTAAAAACTAAAACTCACTTGAAGTTGTTCATAGACAGCAGATAAACTAGTTCTGCTTTGCAATAGCAGGTAAGTATATCTTTTGGTTTACAATATAAATATTAAATTACACTTTTCATGTTGATAATTTGCTGCAATTTCCCTTGCTGCAATTTGAGAACCTGTCAAGCTCTTAGTTAAATCTTAAGGAGAATGTGACGTTTCACAGAAGCTGGCAAACACCACAAGAAAATGCATGAGCTTTTAAAGATATGACAACAGGAGGCAATGCAATTATTTGTGTATAGGCTTACATATTTTCTGTCACAAAAAAAATTCCATTATTTTTTTTACTAGGATTTTGTGATTGCTTCCCTGCTGAAGTCCAGGGTGTGTATGCAAAAACGTTAATATGATTCACACTGTGAAAGAGGCTTCCATTGCATTGTCTGAAAGTCTGCAAAATCAAGGGTTGCTTATGCAACCTTGCCTGTGATGTCAGTGGCTCCAAACTGACACTAGCTGCTTCCACAATGAATTTGTTGGAAAAGGTTTTAGCGTTATGTTTTACTGCTAAATGTGCCATCAGTATTACCAAGAATGTTAGACTTGAGGCAGTACAACTTGCAGTATACATTCCGCATAAAGTATGATATTAACTTCATGCATTCTGAAGCCATCATTTTTGAACTGGAAATTTCCATGCGCAATGGAGGAAAACATGGAAGCGTAATATTTGCAATCAATGCAGGTGCAAATTGAACTTTATTTCAATTCAATTGAATTTGCCACTGGTATCCAGCACAACTTCCCTGCGATCTAACTTGTGCCTTATACAGCCATGAAAATAATTTGCTTCATTGGTGAAGTTTCTCAGGAACTGAGAGCCACAACTCCATACTGCCATCTATGGGCAAATATGGTGAGACAACAAAAAACAACCATGAGTCCAGCAGTTCTCAAAATATACAAGAAACAACCAGAATTGCGACAGGCATGCAACCCATTTGTGTGAATTGTTTCACTGTTAACGAGGACTTCATATTTATGATATAAAAAAATAAAAATAAAAAGTGTACAAATGTTTGTTTCCCCCCCCCCCCCAGAGCAGTATTGTAAAGTGTCACCATGGCAACAGGCCTTGAAACTCCATGCTGTCATTTTAAAATCACAATGAGCTTAACAGATTTTTTTTTTCCAAAACCCAGGTGTCATCAACAAAAGTTTTTTTTGCAGTGAATGTGTCAATAACCAATGCAGATTCAGTTGGAGCTCATACTGTGCCAAACGTCTGTGCTGTGCAAACACCAGAAATATCTGAAAATGTGGCTGCCCTTAAAATGCAGGGAATTGCATGATTGATTGCTCTGCGAGCAGTAGCGGTGTTTCCATTAGAAAGTCTAAAGTAAGTTGGGGCAAGAATAATAACATTTCATTTTTATCTCTTTGTAAACCACCTGCCCAGACAGGTGCTTCCTCTTTTTTTGCCTGGAAAAGCAGTACTGCATGACCATGCCTAACCTGTCATAATCTACTATGATTTAAAAATTAATTTATAAAAATCAATTCACACATGAAGCTTTTTTTTTTTTTTTAGAGAGAAGGTGAACTGTACAAAATGTCTTCCATAGAGAGATAGGATCTTTGGCCAGATTCTAAACTACTCCCTCAAGGCCTTGAAACAGTGAGAAATCACTGCAAATGACATCATTCAATATTGCCATCAAATACTTGATCCAGGGTGTAAAAGCACAAAGGAGTGGGCCCAGGGGTGCCATAAAATGTTCTTGAATACACTTCAAAAGCATTGTCAACCTAAACCATTCATTAGCCTTTTCCAGAGAATGACTACATTATAATCCCATGGAGATTTTGTAGTACAGCAGTGTTTGTGACATACATATGTAGTATTAAATTACAGTGGGCTAATACGGCTTTTTATCAGTGGCCTACTGAATGTGCATTAAATGTATGGTCTAACTATGCAATTTAAAGTTTTTGTATCATTCTCCATGCTCTTCATTAATTCTGTATTTATACAGTATACATAATGTCCATTTCCACTGTTTTAGGAGATTCTCTCACACACACACACACACACACACACACACACACACACACACACACACACACACACACACACACACACACACACACACACACACACACACAAACACACACACACACACACACACACACACACACACACAAACAGGTCTGTGAAATATCATTCCAAAAATACCTTTCCTAAATTAAAAATGAGTTTTCCCTTAGTTTAGAGATTGTTCTCACTTCTCACCTCAACTGGCAACTAAGCACTGGAATATCCTTTAACATTAGCGGTTTGTTAGTGAAAGCCATTTTTGCAATCTTCTTCTCTGATATCTGCAATTCCATTGTTATCACTGATTCCATTCAAGGTATCCATAATCAAATTCCAGTTTTAAAGACTTTTAAAACGTAATCAATTTGTCTTTTACAATGAATCTACAATTCAATTTTAGATAACCAGTTTCTTCTAGGTATCCACATTTATGAATCTACAATTCAATTGATAGCCAGAATTCAGCTGAGCAATTTCAATGACAATTTCAGACATAAACTGCTGATTCTCATTTGCCTTTGGTTTAAAGGGTTAAGGAATGACTTATGCATTCAGCTAATGCATGTGGGGAATACTTCAACCTTTAGAATTTTGTTGATTTAACACTGCCACCTTGTGGAGACAAACAATATTCAGCTTTTATAGCTGTTCGTAATGCACACATTTATGACCAATACATCAACAAAACATTTATGCACAATTTAACTACATTTGGTGGTTTTCCTTTAGGCACATTTTAATGCAAATTAAAAACTATGCAGTGCACAGTAGTCTCAAATATGCATCATCAAATATCTAATAACATCTCAGAGTTATGAGTCTCTTGAATAAAGCTACTGTACATATTGTTTGCTATCATAAGAGTACTGTACATTGTGATCACATTGACTCTTGTTAATATTTAAAATATTTTTTTAAATCTACACATTTCTTTTAAAAAGTGCCACAAATAATTGCTTAAATTAACAATCTAAACTGTCCTGAATCAATATCACAGCAAGACTGCGGATAAATATGAAATGCCATTTCAATAACTGGACATGTTGATGTCCATGCTCCTTAATATTATACCATGTAGATATGAAGGATTACTTATATATACACAACGCAATTACAAGTTGAAAATATAAGACTCCGTTTGTGTGAGAGATGCATACATACAGTGCATCCGGAAAGTATTCACAGCGCTTCACTTTTTCCACATTTTGTTCTGTTACAGCCTTATTCCAAAATTGATTAAATTCATTTTTTCCCTCAAAATTCTACACACAACACCCCATAATGACAATGTGAAAAAAGTTTTTTTGAGATTTTTGCTAATTTATTAAAAATAAAAAAATAAAATTTCTCATTTACATAAGTATTCATACCCTTTGCTTTAACGTATTTTTAAAGTATCATATTTCATATTTGGTCGCATATCCTTTACATGCTGTTACTTCCTGAAGTCTGTGACCATCAACATCAAAAAACTGTCGATATCTTATTTTCAGGTACTGTTACAAGCGATACTATAACCTCTCTGCATTTGAATGGATCTCTATGGAAATTGGGGGGTGAGACTAGATTCAGCTGTAAATTACACTGGTACAGTATGGAACACATGGCTGGCTAAATGGCTGTAAGTTATCAAGGGTCTGAGCTATCAAACGAGCCCAAACCATCACTCTGTTGCCAGATATGGAGTAGATGTGGATGGATCACTGCAAGGGTTATTTCTCCGGACTCATTTTCCTATAGAACTCTATGGGGAAAAAAGTCAGGAGAAACAACCCTTAAAGTGTGAATACTTTCCGGATGCACTGTATATATTGCAGCTCCATGCCTCCTAATCTCAATGCCCTTTATAGTAATGGTGCAGTGTAATAGTGCAGGCTTGTAATCAGCTCAGACTGACTGTAAAGAAAACCAAGGGCCTGATTTAATTTAGCATGTGCAAAATGTTTCAGCACACTCAAATATAATAACACAACCAATGATTGGTGCAAAACAAATACCATGACCAATCACTGATCATGTTATTGGTTTTGCATGTGCTAAAAGATTTTGCACATGCTAAAGGTCTTAGTAAATCAGGCTCCAAGTCTTTAAACGTGTAGGATGGCAGCTTGGAGTAAAAGATAAATAGGAAATAACGCCACAATACATCGACCTCAATTTGAGTGATGAACCGGTTCTGAAATTTACGTACTTAGCTGATGGCAATTAAAACATTTTCCATCATTTCAGCAATCACAATCTATGTTGTGTGAGAAAAAAAAGCAATCAAATTCTTTACTGCAAGTTAAGGACACTATATTGTGTTGGTCCTGAAACGGGCCAGAAGTTAGTCTATATACACAGCATTCAGTATTACTAAGATAATGGAGAAGGAGACACCAGAGAAAGATCTTATTTTGTTTCACCTGGTTTAATTTTTAATTTCCAGGGCTGTCTGAAATAGAGGAGCTGGCTGCATAAATTTATATGTAAAAAGCATAAAAACAAATATGCATTGCTTTGTGAATATTGTTCCCAAAAAACAAACAAACAAAAAATAATCCCCCCCCCCCCGCCCCCAAAAAAAAAAACAATATAAGTTTGAGGTAGCTAGTGACATACTGTGGAATGGGAGTATAAATGACTTATTTTTGTTATTTTTTGTCCACGCAAGACTACAGTTAGGCTATGAAATCATAACTCTTAAGAAAGGTTTAATTGCGTGCAACCTTTCATGGTACAAACATGACTCCAAAAATTGAATTAAAAAATAAATCAGATCAACCCTAAAAGCATTCCTCAGTAACACTAGCTATACAATTAAAAATTCAGCTGATGGATCATTTGTAATAGTACAAGATGATACACATGATTGCCGTGGCATCTAGAATCTCAAATTGAACCAAGTATGCAAATTGAATAAGTATACAATAATGTATAGGATTGAATTATACTTCACTAACAGTCTGTGCCATCTCAAGCATTTTTCAACTGCTATTCAGTTTCACCTCACCAAAGTAAAACAAAGATAAATAAACAGCCTCTTGCGTGATAACAATTCTCTTTGACAAGGAGTGGCCCTCGGCTTGTATCATAGACTTGCCAAGCACAATTCCAAAAGAGTAGGCTACTGAACTTGACTGCATTATGATGGCCGGATATGAGTTTAGTAAGTAATAAGCCTAGTACTTACAGTACATGGATGAAATTATTTCCGATTCACCCAGATTAATCAGTAAATCCGTAATTAATTGTCTCTTGGTGGGGCCATCAAGTATTGACTAGTCTCCCGTGTTATGACCTACCAGAATGCAAAGGCTTTTCATGCGTGTGCTCACAACAATCCCCAATCCTCTGCCTCTGGTTCAAACAAAACTGAAAAACCTATGTTGTGTCAATCAGAAAATAAAGAAAAATCACATCC
Source organism: Synaphobranchus kaupii (assembly GCA_029718625.1). Taxonomy (NCBI): domain Eukaryota; kingdom Metazoa; phylum Chordata; class Actinopteri; order Anguilliformes; family Synaphobranchidae; genus Synaphobranchus; species Synaphobranchus kaupii. Next base: position 50,116,159 of record CM056376.1, on the reverse strand, counting down.
CAGACAGTATGGTTTTCGAAACTGTGCACAACTGTACTTTGAGCATAACTGGCCATACCGGTTGGCTACCATGGAAGGCATGGAGTCTGGGCTTACATACCGAATTTGGTCTAAAGGGAGTTGCAATACAGGTCACCACCTCAATACATGCGTACAATCTTGCCATCTTATAACAAGCCCCTTAGAGGTTTTGAGTCATGGCACAAAGCTATCCACGGACAAAATCTCCGATGGCTGATATCAAATCGTCTGGGTATTTATTCAAGTTTACGGTACTTCCATTATTTGCAAATGCATCCTGGTCTCTGCAGAAGGATCTATTAACACTGCACGGCTTAAGACCCTCATCTTCCTTTTTTGTCCTGCATGTTCGGTTGCCATGGCACCAGTATTCTTTAGCCATTGCCATTTTCTTCTTTCACAGCACTCTACCCCGCTTTTAGTGAGAAACAGCTGCTGGAACATTGAGCTGATTTTTTTATACTAATGTTGCAGAGATCATTAAATCATCTGGATGGCTCAGCCAATTCTGAGATCCCCGTGTCATTCCACAGATCAATGAACCTGTGCAGCATCTGCACCGCAGCAATGATCTGAGAGCTCCGCTGTGTAGCTGAAAGGTCATTTTTTGTCAGTTGCTGGGAGCCCTTGTTAGCTGGACTTGTCAAACCCAGCACCCAGAACGACTCTTTTGAATGTTTCCTGTTTGAAACTGACTTGTTATTTGTAGGCATATGATAAGAGCAATTACCACCCCTTAATCACCTGTCACACAAAAACTGAACTGCGAAGCAGATGACTTGCACATACTGAATTTCAACCAAACGAAAGGGATTAAAACCATACTGTGTTCTAGCTTTTAATATAAAATCAATTAATGCATTCTAAAATCAGTTGACTTTGGAACCAACTTTTTAAACTGTGTACTGTAACACCCACGTTTTCTATATAGTTTGGTGGTAACACCCCACCTCCGTGTGTTACCATAAAAGGAATAAAACAAATACATCTGCATAGCCGCCAGAACCAATTTCAACATCTAACTAATTTCACAAACATAGTCTAGACCCATCTCTTCCTGAACAGGGAATACAACATGATAGTTTCATGGGAGATTTTAGCACTTTTCTTTTATGTGACGGATCCTTCCTGATTTTCAATGGACAGATTTCATATTCCACAACATAAAAACTCCCAAATTATAAAACCATAGCCAAATCTTTGTTCTATATAGCAAACTTCTGTGGATTATTTTCAAGAACGGGCGATGATCTCTGTACTTTGGCCCAGACAGAGTGGAGCTGCAAAAAAAGCTGATATTCCACATGGTCCTTGGGGCACGAGAGAACTGGTCCAGTGTGACCCGCCGATCAGACGGTAGTGTCCTGCAACAGGGGCTCGATGTCCTCGTCGCTGCATGGGAGAGGGGTGCTGCTCTGGGGGCTGCTGGTGCTGCCGCCCGGTTTCCGTGCGTTGCAGGTCTTCACCACCAGGCTGGGGTGGTCTGGAATGAATGAAGCCACCGCCAAAGCCAGCAGCACTGTGCAGGCTCCAAACAGGAAGGGCGGGCCGGGGACGATTAACCTCTGAAATGGGCAGAGATTCACAGAAGTTACTGGATTGAATCCCTTGGTTTCCTTAACACACTGTAAATAGGAAGCTGTTCTTGCACTTCAGGGATTGGGTGGGGCAGCTGTTTAGACAGAAAGGGGAATGTGGTGTCTGGCTGCATTTCCGTCATAAATTGCACTACATTTCCCATGCTCCTTGGAGGCTCTCTCCTACATTGAATTCTTCTTGCCAAAATCATAAGACAGGAGACAATAAACAGACAAGACAATGAAGACGAGAGCGCACACTTTTACCGAACTGGTCCTTGTAAAAAGTGTGTTTTTTGTGCGTATTGCTATAATTTGAGAGGCACGGTCAGCCATATAAATTGAGACGAAAGAAAGATGTTCTTTCTTGTGTCCCAATTTAGATTTGCAAGGCTTTCACTCACTTCAAGGGGGATGCTGCTACAGATATAATCTCCTAAAGCCCTGTTCACACATGCACTGTACATTGGAGAGCAGTGGAAACAACAACAACCACTGTTCTCTTTAAAGTGAAAGCAGGGCAAGCTACTTCGGTGCGAAGGTATGTTGCACCCCACTGCCCACGCCTTCAACCATTTATTGTCTGTGCAAAGGACTGTGAGCCCATGGTCTGGTAAATCAGTAGCCTGGATACATTTTGTGCTGCACGAGAACAATGAAATGACACCGTTTCTCTTTTGCTCAATTTCTTTCCGGTGTCAAGAACAGTAAAATATCAGGAATAAGGAATAAAGGCAGTCAGTAGTGAAACATATTGGGCTGCACGATATGTTAATTCAATAATTAAGCACATGATACATAGATCATCCATTGTAACAATTCACTTTTTGCTCTAGACTTTCTTCATTGTTTATTATATAAACTGTTCAGATACCAAAACAGCATTCTCTGAACTGGATGCTGCACAACTTATTCATTCTTTTTTTGACATGTGTTATGCACAAAATCTGGAACTGAAAAAGAAAACTATTAAATCATATGTGCCTGTCAAATTACATGTACGCAAAGATAAAGCTAAAATGCAAGCGAATACTCGGCATTGCCAATGTAAAACAAATACGAACTTTGGATATTAAAAACTGATGTGTTATTCTGTGATAATCTCAACAACTGGAATGATCTGTTGACATCAAATGGTTTTCTGCAGTACACGCTCTCACTTTTTCCCTCCACATTCAGGGAGCAAGCAAATTATATTAGAAAAAAGGAAGCAAAGCCGTCCCTCTGCTCTGATTCCTGTGACTGGTTTTCAGTACCTCTGTTTGAACGACTGGAGATTTGGGGAGGTACGGTACGCTCTACAGAGCTAGTTAATGCTTGGTATGCAGCACCAAGGTGCAGATGTGTTCAGATGAACTCTCTCAGAGGCCTCCTCCCGGTTCATCAAAGGGCTGGTTTGCTTTTGAACACCCAGGCCCTCAAAAGCTGCAGGCAAACACTCCACTCAAGTATTCAGCAGTGTTTGACTCATTAATTCCACTGTATAGCTTCGCAAAAATGTTGAGCACTTTGACTGACCCCCCCCCCCCCCCCCCCCCACCCAGAGTTGGAATCACCAATTTCCCGCGCCCCACCTGATTATGTACTGTGGCACTAGTCTCATTCTCAGATGGCGAGCCAGCACCTCGGTTTACCGACTGATTAAATTAGTTAGGAAATGCAGGAAGGCTGTGTGTTTGAATTGGCTTACACTTACAGCACTCTGCAAGCGTCGCCTCCCGTTTCTAACTTCCTGAATGTTCATCTGTGTTGCTACTTAGTTTGGTTCTTGCTAAAGCATAGGAATAGAACTGCTGCCAAGTTTTATTTACCACAGATTGCAGTTCTCTAGCTAAAACTGCCTAAGCAAAGGGCCAGAAAATACATTCGGTCTGGCGACCTGTAATTTATTATCAATCATGGAAGATCAAGTGAAGTGTTTGAATGCAAAAGGAGTATCCATTGCATACATCAGTCATTTCAAAGACATTGAGGAGAAAATTGCTGTGGGAAACACAAGAGGCAGAACACTTTGCAATTTTCAGTAGGTTTTGAAACTATACTTATTACTCACTCTTACAAAAGCACTTATCAATTTTGCAATCATCTTTCCTAATAATGCAATTGTCTTGGCTAATGAAACTGCAAAGGCAATTGCTTTAACAAACAAATACATTTTTTTATTTGATTGACTAAAGTTAAATTGGGTAACAAGGCACAGCCTGAGCCTGGCACATAACACCCTTGCCAACCGGGCCATTTGGGAGAACATTGAACATTAAAATGACATTGCTTCAACAATTTCTCCATCTTCCTATTGAAGTTCTGGATACCCTTCTGTCCCTCTGCTAGCAGCAGTTCGATTTCAGCTGGCCTCATCCTAAAATGGCTACTTGTGAACAAACAGTCTATTTAGAACTGAGTGTGTTTTTATACACCTTGTGGATGTAAGACTGAGGCGAATTCAGGAAAGAAAAACACCAAGAAACTGCTAGTATAAGCTGTCCCCCCCCCCCCCCCACCCCCACACACACACAGCCCCCCCCCCCCCCCATTTTCTTTGGTCAAAGGAATTTGATGAAAATTAACATTCTCTAATTAAATTAATTATTAGGCTGACAATAAATAATTCTACAGGATATTCCACAAAAATCATCACACCACAATCCCGTTTTTCCTCTATGGGGGACAGGAATACTGATTAACATCTATAATGCTGAGCTCTCTAATTATCGTACCTTGTCAGTGGGATTGTGAAGGGGTGTGGTCTTGTCGCTCTGGACGGGGTTAATGTCGTTGAGCTCCACGTTGAAGAGGAAGAAGATGAACCCGTAGAGAGCTGGGCCCAGGCCGTTGCAGAGGCCTCGGATCCCCGTTATCATTCCCTGCACGACTCCTGAGCAAATGGAAAAGCCGCCATACTGTACATCAGCACAACCGCCAGAAACATTGCTTTGGGTCTCATTAAACCAAAAGCGAACACGGCCCATCTGTTCACTTCGGAAATGATGAGGCCAGCATTATCCCAGCTATCCACAACGTTTGGCAAAAGATGAACGAACTGGTAACAACATGCAATCAACAGTTCATTTTTTGTTCGAAGTCCCAAATGCAGAGGAAAGCTGAACTATGAAGTGAAGCCAAAGGGAACAAATGCATTGGTATTAAATAACAAATACAGACCATTCCATGGTTGTTTGCTCATTGCCAATCTCACTTTGAATAACTGCCAAAGCCAAAGGAAATTCAATAAGAATAGTTAATCTAAAATATCGTTCTGAAACAGATTATGGACAGACATACACTACTCACAAAAAGTTAGGGATATTCGGCTTTCGGGTGAAATTTCAGGATGAACCTAAAATGCACTATAACCTTTACAGGTGAAATTAATTTGACCTTCTCTAAACTTTTGAATGCACATGTCCAACTATTCAATGTTTCAGTACTTTTTGCACAACTTGCTGTTCTCTAACAAGGAGCTGAACGGCAAAATTCACAACAGGTGTTTGATCCATGAATCGACCAATAAATTTCCTGGTTCAATTAGAATTGGTATTTAAACAGTCCTCTTCATCATGCTGTTCACATTTTGACATCATGAGACCAAGACGACACCTAACAATTGATCAACAGTACCTCGCCATTGCGAGGCTTCAAACAGGATGTTCTCAGAGGGAAGTGGCCACTGAGCTTAGAGTGTCACAGAGTGTCATCAGCAGGTTGCAACAGAGATACAGAGAGACTGGAAGAGTCACAGAAAGGCATAGAAGTGGACGTCCTTTGGCCACATCCCACACTGATGACCGCTTCATTGTGAACAGTGCCCTGCGGAACCGGATGATGAATGCCACTCAACTCCAGACACATTTAAGGGAGGTGAGAGGCACCCAAGTGTCACGTCAGACCATTCGAAACCGTTTACATCAGCGTGGTCTGCGTGCTAGACGACCTGCAAGGGTACCTGACCACACCACCAGGCACAGGCGTCATCGTCTTGCATGGGCCAGGGAGCATTTACGCTGGACGAGGGACCAGTGGGCCTCAGTGCTGTTCTCTGATGAAAGTCGATTCACGTTGAGCAGAAATGATGGCCACCAACGATGTTGGAGACGTCAAGGAGAGCGCTATGCATCAGCCACTGTTGTCACCAGACGACCCTTTGGTGGTGGCGGTGTTACAGTGTGGGCAGGTGTGTCTAGTCAATACAGAACTGCCCTACACTTTGTGAATGGTACAGTGACAAGCCCATACTACCTGAATAACATCATTAATCCAGTCATTGTGCCCCTGCATGAACAACACAGGCCTAATTTCATCTTCATGGACGACAATGCTCCAGCTCATCGAGGTCGCATCATTAGGGAAAGGCTGCTGGAGACTGGGGTACCTCAAATGGAGTGGCCTGCACTTTCTCCAGACCTGAATCCCATAGAAAACCTATGGGATCAGCTGACTCACCGTGTAGAGGCTCGTAACTCTGTACCCCAGAACCTCAATGACCTGAGGGCCGCCCTTCAAGAAGAGTGGGATGCCATGCCTCAGCAGACAATAAGTCGACTTGTGAACAGCATGAGACGTCGTTGTCAAGCTGTAATTGATGCTCAAGGGCACATGACAAGTTATTGAGACATTGACATTTTTGTTGTGGTATACCGACCACTGTTGTTGGCTTTTGTTTCAATAAATTGTTTGAGATGAGGAAATCACCATTGCATGCTTCTACTTAAATGCCCTACTTTCATGATACGTATAATATCACTGTAGCGTGAACTTACATTTTCCATAAATTTCACCCGAAAGCCAAATATCCCTAACTTTTTGTGAGTAGTGTATACCAACCTCCCTAGAAATGAAAGCCCTACATCTATCTATATTGGGCTTTTAATTTTACATTTCAGAGGGGACTTGGGTCTCAAAAACATAAAGAAAGGCTTGCAGAGTCATTTGTCCTTAACAGATCTGTGTACGGAGTGTGAGTAAAGCCGAAATCCAGGGACATTCACGCCAAGCTGCAGGGATAATGGGTAATTTACTGTGAACTGCAGGCAAGAAAGACAGCCCTCCCTGTCTGCATTCAGATTAGCTTGCCCCAAGGACAGGGAGGGCAAGACTCTCAAACAACAGGACAGTACTTCATTTAAAAACGGCCTTGAAGGAAGATTACAAGTAACAGACATACTGCAGTCAGGTTGCATTTGTCATATCATAGCCACGTAAACATGGAGAAATCAGGGATTCAGTTTTATCGGGTTCTGTGAAAGTGCTTATAATTCTACCCATGCTGCTTCATGATCGTGACCTTCCCAGCCACCGTGACTGTGCACTCTGGTGATTTGCTGAGGCAGAAATGCAGGACTGGGGGTGTTGTCTTACCCTGCTGCCCAGGATCTGCACTGCGGGACACCAGGGCACTGACTGCTGGGAAGGTGATACTGGACATCGCGGCAACCGCGCCTGCTGCCCAGATCATCCTGAAAAACATCGCCCGCAAACTGTCACCGGTCAGCTGAGCTTACATGAGCGGTCAACACAAGGCATCTCTCATAGCATGTATCCGGTAACAGCACCTACAGAATTCAACAGCGTTGTCATCCATTTGTATATTCGACTGCAAAATAACAATTCTGAATTGCTTGCTTAATCATGAGAACACGCATCAAATTAATGTTACCTGATATGAACTCACCAGCATAGGTTTAGTTAAATAGAACACTAACAATTGCAATAATCTAGTGATGATGAGCTAGGACAATGAATGTACAGATACGTTGAAGCAAGGAAATGTCTCGCATTTTTCCAGCACAAAGCTACTGAAAAATGTGGATATACAAAAAAGTTATAAAAAGTAACATGCATTTTAACTTTAACCTAGAAAAATATATAGCTGTAAAACGAAAATGTAACCAGAAAATGTCACACAGATAGTCAACTGCACAATGTAAGATGAATATAGGTAGGATATATGAAGACTGGGTTTTACATAGCAAATATTCACTTGATTACTATACATAAAGTTAATGCTGACAATCTTAGCACCATAGATATAGAACCATAGATCTGGTTGACACATCATGTAATGTAATAGTAATTTGGAATTCTGAAATGGAACAATTTGGCAGCCATCTTAACTGGGTACAGCTATAATAGGAACCTAAGGCAAAGTGTCATGTACTTTCTAACCCACAATTGTGACATATATCACATCTATGGTTCTACATTTATGCTGAGCACACAATACAAAGTAAACCTTGGCTTTGCTGACAGTCTTGTACATGAAACAGCATTCTGTCCAAATTGAAGCTGAATGATTATTCACCATGATCATAACAGTGCAGCAAAATCGGCTACATTAATACATGCTTCATACATTGTTCTCGTGACTCATCAGGTGACTGGCCACATGAAGATTCTTGCCATTTTAAATCCCTCATTATGCTTCAATTAAATCGCAGCACTGGATCCTGATTGCAGTGCACATGCATTTTGAAAGGAAACATTTTGATAACAGAACAGCAAGAATTGGTAAAGATTCTTTTCATTAGACAAGTATAGCCAAAATTTAAGCCAAATTTGTGTAAAACCTAACATTATTGCTCAAGAAGCTGCAGACATTTTGTTACATAGTATGGATTGGCCTCATAGGAATATAAGAAGCATGGACACATTTTTGCTACAAAATCTCTCTTTTTAAATACTCTTTTTAAAAATGTATCCGTTTTTGGAATGCTTTTACATCAGCCAAGCATTGCTTGAACTGCCCAGATCATCAACATTAATTACTTTAAACAACCTGCCCAACACTAAATAAGCACAAATACAGTAACTATAAAGTATTTTCATGTGATAAACAAATTGAAAAGTACAAGATAATATCTCCTGTTATAAATAATCTTTTTGGTACTTATGAATAAGAGAGAACATTTTTTTACACCTGAGCAATGAGCTTAACATTTATGTGAACTTCATTTGAGCTATGCCCCCCCCCCCCACCCCCCACCCCCAAAGTCTTTGAAATCCTTAATCATATGACCTTCCCATTTTTCTCTTTTCAGTTTCTGTTGTGTTCTGCAGGACTCCTGGACACAGTCAGCACTAGCAGGATCAGGATTTCATTTGTCACAACACCAAAAGATTGGTGCCTTAGGAAGATACAGATTGGCTTTTGAATTCTGATGTAATAGGCCACTGCCCATTTCCATCCATGCATGAAATGGGAAGATTGGACCACGATTTCCCAAAATAACATTCAGCCATCTATAGCATCTAGACTGATGACGCTTTTGTCGTCTTGCAAGCCATTATGACCAATTAACCAGACAATGAACTACCCATTATTTCTATATATACACACACACACACACACACACACACACACACACACACACACACACACACACACACACACACACACACACACACACACACACACACACACACACACACACACACACACACACACACACACACACACACACACACACACACACACACACACACACACACACCTGAAGTCAAAACATGAACTTCATAGAATACATAATGTATTCATGCCAGGTAAATTTTTTTTGTTTAATGTTCAGTCTAATATATGAACTAACAAAAGGCAGTTTAGTTTGAAATGTCTGTATCCTCTGGTGCAATCTACCAAATATTTTGCGACCTCACACAAAATGTTTAGGTAAACAATATCACATGAAGAAAATGTCTGTTCTTCAACACTGAAGCTAAAAGAAAGGTTCTTTCTGCTAACAAAAAGTATCAGATGTAATGAAATGGGAAAACTATCAGTAAGAATCTCAGAGAACTACCAGATAAGGGAGGCAGCTAGAGGACTTTGACTCTGTGCTTGGTTTGTTAATGAGAAAGTCTGTCTTTAAATCTGAAGAGGTAGGCAGGGTTCAGCAAGGTTAATTGAGAAACATTATGCAACATACTGACATTGTCTGGCTCCAAATTCAGCCAAGCAAGCCGCCAGCTTAAATTTGTAACATAGGTATCAAAATAGATTACTTCAAATGTGATCAAAGCAACCTCGGTAGATGTTGATGTTGGAATTAGCAAGACATTTTATCAAAGCATAGGCACTGCTTAAAATTGTACTTTTTTGTTCCTCAGGAATTAACAAGACTAAAGTTGTAGAGAGTCTCCAGAGTGCAACAGCATTATCGAAAAACCATTTTCGTCAGGGAAAGGTTCCAAAAGACACCTGCCTTTCATGAATCTCAATAGTTCCCTTTTCATTCTGCTTTTACAAAGCTGACCTTTGGAAATTATATTCAAATTTAAGGAAAATGGTCTCAGAAAATAAAGTAATGTTTTCTCTGGAACCTCTCAACCTTAGTCAATATCACTACACATGTGCACATTCTTATCCCTATTTACCTTACAATCTATCTTAAGGTGAACTCTAATACTGTTTACATTAGAACTTCCATGTAACTTATCCTTCACCCCTCTGGGTCTCCATGCTACATCAAGTCTGTTATTTCCTTTCTCTGGAGAGCTCAGGCTGTATAATATAACCCACTGCTGAAGGAGGTTGTTGGGACTTACCACGGTTCTGATCCGAACCCATACCAGGCCAGCTGGAGCATCTGAAACCCAAGCCCGAGCAGCACTGTGTTCTTATTCCCAATCGATCTCATTAAAAGGCTCAAGAATACAGTCTGCCAAGAGAGGAAGGAGGGAGGGGGGGTGTTTCCACATAATAAGGCAAAAAAAAATTAATTCAGCTGAGATGCTGCCCCTTCAAATACAAAATGGCCTTTCACATTCTGATACACATGATGTGGAAAGGCAGTGTTGTTCTTTCTGGGAGCATGGGATATACTTTAGACCATCTTAGACGGGAAGTTACTTTTTAACAAATGTAGTAGCATCTTGCTTATACAGGTTTAGAGATATGTTTGATATATTTGACATACAAATAAAAAATATTTTAAATTGTGCAAATCCTTTGGAATATCCAGTGTAATGATACTCAGAATGTACAGAGACTGAAGATTGAACATAAAAAATAATACCTGAGCTAGGATCGAAAGGATCCCCACCATTGCTATGAACGCTGCAATTGTTGTGGGTGAAAAGCCAATGACCTGAAAGAAAACAGAGTATTACAATGTAAGACACAACTAAAGATGAGGTATCCAAAAAGATGGCATGTGAGAATACCCTTTTGGGGGTGGTAGGAGAACACTTTGCCTGAGTATATTTTCTCAAATTATTTATGGGTGTTGGCTTTCACATTAAAAGCATGGCAAGAGTAGGATTCGTAATGCGCACATACAATGAACATTTCAATTTCACTTCATTGGCTTAATGCTTATGTATTGTTTCAGGCCCAGATCTCTGTAAAGCACGTATATTTACTTCCACATACTGAGAGTTGAGGATTACTTAATTGCAATGGCAATTAACATGTCAGGATACAATTCACTCCTTTCATTTGAGAGTTTGGCCATAATATTGTAAATAGACCTAAGACCGTGCTACTTTATTATTTTTTGAATAGCTTTTACACACACCTTCGAATCATTATGTTGTGAAGTGTTCACCCAACACCTGAAGTGTAAGTCTCTCAATTTAAAGCAGTATATGATCTTTAAACCAATTCTTACAATTTTCGCAATTCATTTTTATGCACACGGCCCCTAGACATCATGCATATTTTATAACATCACAGTACAGACTTCATTATGGACATAAAGCACCAGAAATGAGGTAAATAAGACTCGACTGATGAGTGTAGCTTTCTTCTCTGCAGCTCACCTGTAGTAAATAAAGGAAGAAGCTGGAGTACTGGCCAGCTTCAGGCAAGTAGGATAGGAATACTGTTATGCAGATGAGCAACACTGTGGAGTCCTTCCCAACTTTCCTGAGGGACTGCAGACAAGAGTGACATTAAAATTGAGCAATTTGGTAAAAAATCTTTCTTGTTATAGACCCCGTAAATATTAAATTCTCTTTTTCCAACTGTACTCAACTTTTCAAACTACTTATCACCCACAGCCAGTCATTAATTCATGTCCATTCCATTGCAGCAATATCCCCCAAATCAGGCAAAATGGCTAATGGACAAAAAATGGATTTGTCCAATTGGAAAAATAAAAAATTTAAAAAAAGAATGTACAACCTCACTTATTGTAGATCAGCACTTAAATGTCTTAACACAATGTATAAACAGGCCATTTCTAAATTGTTCAAACATGGTCATTGAAAACTATCAAAACATAGCTAAAGATCTTGAAATTGTGGAAAACATTTAAAGAAAATAAATGAAAACCACAACCAAAAAAAATAAAATAAAATAAACCTCAGATACAAGTCATTCTGATCTCATATCCTTTACAGACACTCACAGCAAAGGGGTCTGCCTGCTTCCATGAAATGGATGCTCCCCATGAATTCAGCCTCATCTTCTCTGGCAGGGATTCAGGCACCGCCAGGAAGACGAAGCATATGTCACACAGTGAGATTATTGTAGCCACCAGCACCACCATGTTGTCTCCGTATTTGTAAGAAAGGTAGGCGCCAATGGCTGGACTCATGACCAAGCTTGCTGCAAATGTGGCTGACACCTGAAAACAGGGGGCAAAGGGGTTAATCTACTGTTGCGTGACACAAAGAAAATAAACACTTTTGGAAGTTTGGGAAGGAGGGAGCTCCCTTACCAGCCCATAAGCTGTGCTTCTCTCATGTTCCTCAGTAACATCTGCTACATATGCAAATACCACAGAGAATGTGACAGAGAACATCCCAGATACAGAAATCAAGGCAAAGTACCACCTGTGGAAAGATGGAAAAATAATTATAAAATATTATATTCTGAAATTGATTTGATGAAGCGTGACCACTTGGAGCAGGATGGTAAAAATGTTTGCACAGCTGGCAAAGTTGCCAACAGATACTTGGAAAGGGTGAACAACCAAACAGAAATATGAAGCTCCCACAATGCATCTCGCAAAGCTCACAGTTTATTGCCACACGGAAAAAGCGCTAACATTTTGGTCAGTAGACCCACTTCAAAACACTCTGCCATTATAAATACACCTCTCAGCTTAACTGGAAAAAATATGCCTTCAAAAAATAAAAATAAAGACACACCAGTGAAAAAACATTTCCAGAAATCGCAAGTTCAGTTTTAACAATGTATCTACAAATTATGAAGACAAATCAGATCATAAACATTTTTGTTAAAACCTATCCAAAATGATTCCCAAAATAAATAAAATCTCTACATTAAATTGCTGCATAGAACACCGACATCTCTATCATTTTGAGGTTGCAGTTTCCGGTAAGCAGTCATTCAGATAGTGTGAGAGTGCATGAGGGACATGTGACTGTGCGCAGTTGACACAGCGGTGGCCAGCACCTCTTACCATGGACTTATTCTCATTAGAGGGATCGGGGCACAGGTGAAGAACACAGTGAGTAGCAGGAAGGACCTCCTGCCCCACGTGTCTGACAGGGCACCAATCAGAGGGGCGCTCAAGAAGGACAGCAGCCCCTGCAACAAAAGGGAGCGAGTGCTCAGCTGACATCACTTCCTGCAAACCCGCCTGTTTACTTAATCGGTACAGAGCAGAAGGAAGCTCATGTGGTTTGGGCAAGGGAAGCATCAAGAGCGGTTTACAGCTCACGTGGTGCACGCAGCCTTTGAAGAGGGAAAACTCAGAAGGATTAGACAACTCGGACGTTAAATCAATTGATCACCCCCACAAGCTCCAGCAGACAACCGTTGAAGTCCATTGCAATGAAAAATAAAATTCCTATTTTAACATGGGTATCAAAATAGATTACTTCTATTTCACAAAAAAAGTACTCCTATTTCAGAAAAAATAAAACCTCTTCACTTAGTGTAGGGATCTTCATTCTACTGTTGTTGCTGTTGATTTAAAGCTTTACACATTACTTAACTTGTTGCAAATACTGAATTTAGCTCAATATACACTTCATTAACTTGGCATGCAATGTAACATTGCTATCACAGTGTGTAGACTGGCACAGCTTTTGATGATAAAAAAAACAGTCACACACTAATATTTAGTTGGACCGCCTTTAGCTTTGATTACGGCGTGCATTCGTCGTGGCATTGTTTCGACAACCTTATGCAACGTCACAACATTTATTTCCATCCAGAGTTGCATTAAGACTTTCAATGGGGTTAAGGTCAGGACTCTGGTGGCCAATTCATGTATGAAAATGCTCCCTGAAGTGCACTCTCACAATTTGAGCCCCTGAATCTTGGCATTGTCATCCTGGAATATGCCCATTGATGAGATAACCTGGTCATTCAGTACATTCAGGTACTCAGCTGACTTCATATTGCATATTGCCGTTACAGGGGACTGTTCAAACCACTGAACATAATGGTTGTCTGTGATTTCGGTCGTCAGGCAGTTACTAGGCTAGATAGCAACATTTCCTAGTCCTCTGTGTTTGGGGATTATAGGCTAAATGCTAAAAACTATAAAGTCAACGAGGTAGCCTAAACGTTACGATGATCCTAGCCAGCCCGTTGTTCCTACTAACTTAACCTTAACAGCAGGGAGGACTTGCGTAGCCTAAGGGGCAATAGATTTCCCTTCACCGGGTTGCCTTAGACAGGGCTGTGTGATAAACCAACATTGGGCTATTGCTTATCCTATATTCCATGTCACTAAAATAAAATAAGCAGGCTATCAATAAAATAAGTGCTTATGTCTCTAATCGTGTCTGAGTGGTAGACCTATTTAAATGAAAATGATTCTGTAGCCTATGTTCTAAGACATAAGCATAATGGCACTGTGCCAATACTGACGGATTATTTTATTTTTTTACAGCTGTGTGGATAGGCTAGGCTACTGTCGGAACTCATATAATTCGCACACCCTCTAAGACAAATTTTTACGTTCTCTAAATAATCAAGAGCCTATTTAAATTGAACAAATTTAAATGTTTTGTGTAAGCTAGGCAACAACAGGAAAGTCAGTGTCATAGAGGCTAACCGCCTCATGCAAAATCGTTTTTTGCGTGACCGCACGGAAATGATAATGCAAACGGATGCAATGCCATTGCATTTGAATTATGTCACTCTTGTGCCACAAAAGCATGAACTAACACAATATGTTAAATGGTGTAGGGACAATAACTACAATTCCATACAGTCCACAGGAGGCTCCTCCTCCACGTTGGAAGTAACGTAGGACGTTGTACCAGTTGCGATTTCCGCACTGTAACGTGATCCTGCACAGCGGAATGCGCGACTGGCAATAAAGTTTATAATAGGGGCAACACAGCCAGTTCTTGTCTGTTCAGTTCTCACAGTTCTTCCCGCAGTTTTCTTCCGGGCCAGTTGTCCGCTGAACGTGTCTCGTCTCTGGGCCCGTAAGGCCTGGAGCAGGCCCGGGGTCCGAGCCCTCGCTCTACAGGAAGCATCGGCCGCCCGTGGCGCCTACCCAACCAAGCGAGGCGGGCTCATCTACCCCCGGCTATCGGCCACGGAGGACCGGAGACGAGACGCAAGGAGGCAACGCGAGCACCCGGTGGTGAAGAAGAACCACCAAGCGGACCACGCAGCCACTTGTCCTGCAGAAAAGCACCGCCAGTGAGTCCCCAAAGAGGCAAGCGGTCTGCAGTAGGATGGCGCTGCATAGTTCGGGAGAGATAATGCGACCGGTTCCATTATCCCGTATGAACGACGAAAGAAACCTGTTCCAGGGACCCAAGATGAGGCGGACGTTTCCCCTATCTATCGGTACCCTGTGAACTCGCCAACACTGGAAAAGGGCGACCGGATTTCCCCTTTTCATTGTGAATGTGCGATCCAACGGAGGAACCTATTTAACGGACTTTAATTCAAGTAAGGCTGTAACATGGGCAATAGCATATTAGTTAGCAAAAGAAACATGTTTGTGACTGGATGTATGTAACTGCTATTGAAAGGTTAATGTGTGTTCTGTAAAAGTTTTGTGTTACCGTACTTTGGATGGTTTTATGCCATTCACCGCGCTGCGTTAGGTTTAATGCATCCACGCACAGAACGTATCTTGCATGCGATCTATCTTTAAACACTAACCAGCCGTAATATTAACACTGCACGCTGATATCAACGCACACGCATTTAAGCTTACGGCTATCCCTTATGTGTGTGGTATGGTTCATGCGCCGCCATTAGCTAGCTCCAGCAAAAGCTAGTTTCAAACCTCCCTCCATCTTAGTTTCTTTGTTCTCATTGAACATGTGTCCGTGGCAACCCCCACACGTAGGAGAACATGGAAATTCCACACACGCCCAACGCGACACGCGACACACACACACACACACACACACACACACACACACACACACACACACACAGTTTGTTGTACATTATAGTAGTGAATCGTGCCTTGCTCTGTTTGGTACTTTGTGTTCAATAAACTATTACATTTATCCAAGATTGCCTGTATTAATGTTGCTCTTGTGTTGAACTGAATCAGCCAATGCTAATCGCAGGGATTCCCCAAAATGCCTTCACCTTCTAGCTGAATCATTTATATTAATTCGGTATCAACTGAGTACATGATATTGTGATTTTTTTTTTTACACAATTATTAATGTGTAATTTTATTGGTAATTAATTTAATTATTAATTCAAGTTACCCATTTTTAGTTAGTATTTTCTCTTTTGAGAATAATATATACATTTTATGAGACTGATTTATAATACAAAAACCATGCCACCAGTTGTGGATGGTAGTGGCGTGTCGCAGTACATAAGTGACGCCCCGTGTATAAATAGAGGTATGTCCCCTACATTTTTGGTGCCCCGCGTACGGACTCTGATGATTGAGAGATCATGTTACTGATCATCTTTCTCACTGCTATCAGACTGGTACGTGGTCACTACATTTTTGGTACCCCGTGTATAGATTTAAATGAATATTCCCTACAATGGCAAATTGAATTATCCTTTCCTTTTTGTCATGGATCATCAGGGCCGGATCTGGGGGGGGGGGGGGGGGGGGGGGCAGGGGGGGCCCCCAGATTTTTGCTGTGCCCCCCCAAAACTTTGACCATTGACTTAAAATAATAAATTGCTTTGATCGATCCCTAGAAAAAATCCAAGTTATTTTTATTTATTTTTTTAACCGATATTTTGCATTATTTCTCAGTTCAGGAGACTTAGCCAATCATAATGTTCTATTCAAAATATCAAAAAACAACAACTTGGCAATGTATTTCTGATTGGTTGGTTTGGCAGTTTAAAACTGGGAGACGGACCGATCTGCTGTCACTCTCTACATTTGTCGGTGTTTGTCTGTCACTTGAAGAGGTTAACGTTTGCCCACAGCAAAAATAAATAAAAATAATATAGGTCTAAAAGTTATTCTGTTTAAAAGTTTATAATTAAGCCTGTGTATTTTGAGTCTTGTCTTGTTGTTTCATTTTAGTGGTTTAGTGTTATTACTGTCTGAGGGGCTTAGTGGTGGTGGTTTTACGCAACGTTAGCTAGCTAGCTACAGTACTAGTTTACGTTAGACTAGCTAACCTAGCTAGGTAACGTTAACTGTTAGCTAGCTAATTGTCACCGTTATAGCTAAAGCTAACTAACGGTTAGGTCGCTAATGTGTTTTTCTTTCTTTTCTTATTCTCTGTGCTCCACGGTTCTTCTTTCCTTTTGGTGACAGTTACCCTACTTGCTTATACGGTATTAGCCTAAATCATTATGCATCGATTTTTGATTACTAAACCAAAGCACAGTAATGTTAACACAAATGCAGCTCTAGTTGTACATACCGGTAGTTCAGAATCTTCATGCTCAGTATCGGATCCTGTGCCCGGTCCCAGTTCGGAAGAAAAGGTAGTCGGGGGTGCTTCCGTGGATCTCGGCCACGATTTAAATGATAACACACCATCTCAGCCAGTTCTAAAAGTATTTCCCAAACGGGAGTTTGGCAAAAAGGCTCGTTCTTTCAACCCAAGCTGGTATCAGTCACGATCATGGATAGAATATTCAGTGAAACTAGATGCATGTTTCTGCTTCCCCTGTCGCAAGTTTTCAAGCACAAATGACAGATCTAGTTTTTACCAAGACGGGGTTTATTAACTGGAAAACGGCATTAGAAAAGGACAGGGGATTATACAGTCATGCATCTAGCCATAGCCATTTGAATGCTGCACGATCATGGACAGAACTGAACACGAGAGTGGAAACTGGTGACACTATATCATGTCTCTTGGGAAAAACACAGGTTGAGAAAAACCGATACTACATCAAAAGCATAGGGGAAGTGGTGCCGTTTCTGGCTGTGAACGAACTTGCTTTTCGTGGAAGCACTGAAAGTCAGTCCGAAATAAACGATGACAGTGATATCTCTGCTGGGCTGTTCCTGAAATTGTTTGAGTACACTGGCTAAGGATTTCAAACTTGCTGAAATAGCAAAAACCATCCCTCAGAATGCAAAGTACACATCAAAAGGCATTCAAAATGAGATAATTAACACTCTAGCCAGTATGGTGTTGCATGAGGTGAAAAGAAAATATGATAATGCAGATACAGTAGGGTTCTGCATCAAATGTGATGGAACCAGAGACAGGTGCAATGTTGAGAATCTTTCACTTGTGATTCGGTTTGTCTGTAATTCGGTTCCTGAGGAGCATTTGATTGGTTTACTGGACTTGAGTGGGTTGGATGCAGAATATATAACAACAGAAATGCTCAAACACCTGTCCAGTGAAGGTTACAGTGCTGATAATATAATCAGCCAATGTTATGATGGCGCATCAGTCATAAGTGGGATCAGGGATGGGGTTCAAGCATTGTTGCAACAGAAGCTTGGCAGGCTCATTCCTTATGTACATTGCTACAACCATCAGCTGCACCTAGCAGTGGTGCATGCCATTCAGGAAGAGCCATGCGCCAAAACATTCTTTGAACTCTCCGGCTCACTACATTTCCTTCGTTCGCCATCATTATGTAGCCCAGAACTATAATGCACCCTCTCTTAAAAGGTTACTCGAGATACGGTGGACCAGTCATTATGATGTAACAAAATGTCTGGTAGACAATGAGGATGCCATCTTGAACATTTTGTCAGCGATTTCTGAAGATAGTGTGGCAGCAATGGCTTTATGCACAGAGGCATCAGGGCTCCTAGTACAAATCAGGAAGCGTCATTTTTTAGAAATTGGTAAATTCCTCATAAAAACTTTTGGTGTCTTGAAGCCAGCAAATTCTATTCTGCAGGCTAAGGCTGTGGATCTTTGCAGTGCTGGGGAGGTTATCAGTGCCTCACTGCAAGCTTTAAAAGATATCCGAGAAGATGATTCATGGGATAATTTTGAGATATTAAGACAGCCCCACTGCTACAAAAACAAGGAGAACAATGAGCAAACAGCTCATAGACAGTTTTGTTCTCTCCACCGTTGGTCACACTGAGTCCGATTCCTCCAACACTCCCAGCCAGTCTTTGAGAAGAGCCCTCCTAAACATCGTGGACAGAGCTATTACAGAGAATGAGGACAGGTTTTCGAGGAGAAATATTGACCTGATGAGGGCAGTAAGCTGTCTTGTTCCCCAGTCTATGTCTTTTCTAGAGTTGGCCCTATTGAAACCGCTGCAGCTACTTGCCGGTACTGATGCAACAACCAATAGTCTGAAAAATGAAATTGATGTGGCAAAATCCATGTTGCTCAAGACGTTCTCCACTGACGCAGACCTGTCAACAGTGTGTCGACATATACAGGGCTATAAGGAAGCCTTTCCAGAGCTGCATGCAGTGTATGCAACTGCACTTGTGATTGGAGTATTCTCAGCATGATGTGAGAGTTCTTTCACCACTCTGACACGTGTCCTAACACCCTTCTGCTGCAATTTGGGGAATTTGGTGATTCTGGCACATGAAAAATGAATAACCAAGAGTATTGATTTGGATGAGTTTGTTAGGGCTTTTATGAAAACAAACAGAAGACTCACGCTTTGAGGCAATTACTTTTTCTTTTAACGATATTGTTAGAAATCTCCAACAGTTTTAAGAGAAACCATAGCCTACAAATCTTTTTTTTTTTTTTGACATTACCTTTGTTTGTAAAGTGCTTGCTGATTTATTTCTTGAAAACAGTCCTGAGATTCGGTGTAGTGGTAGTTCAGCGTAATCACTGAATGGGTGATGTAACTGTAAGCTCCATGTTTGGGACAAAGACTTTTTTTTTTTTTCTTGATTTAGCTAAAGAGCACACTCAGCTTTTATTTAAAGGGATAACCTTATTTCACTTTGGTACAACATAATTAATTTTGTGGAGCTTACCCCATTTTATTTGCATAAAGCAGCTGTCATTTGCCAGGGTGGTATACAATAGTTAGCTCTGCTGTTAGCCTTCTACTTTTGCATAACATGTAAGACTGTTGTTATACTTCAAATATTATGTTAGGCTATTATAGAAAAGTGAGTTAAATGATTTCATATTCCAACAATAGGAATGTCAGTGCCAAAAAACAGTATTGTCTGCCAAGTTTCCTTCTTTTTTTGTTGCAGAGCTGCAAACTGTGCTAACTTCATTTTTATCTGAATACAAACGCGCATAATTAGGCCTCAAGAAATACAAATAGTGGCCTCTCTGAACACCCCTACACACATAACATAACATAACAAGGAAAGACGAGAACAGGCCATTCAACCCAACAATGCTTGTCTATTCTTACCTCTAAACTGTACTAATAGTGTCTAACACTGAATCAAGCCGGGCCTTGAACACCCCCAGTGTTTCTGAAAAGCCTATCCGAGTCCAGAAATCCCCGATCACAGACATGGCCCGGGAGTGTGCTGAATTTTAACAGTTCGGATATCTTCCAGTACGTTTTCTTTTTTCAAGGGGAAATCATTTTAGGAATAGCTGGCGGCAACTGTATGGCTTTAGCCTGTCGGCTATGCTGTTTACAACTTCAAATAACACCAGGTGTAGCTTAATAGAGATTCCCTGTAAAACTAAATTATTCATTTTCAAAAGTGAGCCATCCAATTTATCAAAAGAGCCACTCATCTAAGCTTTGTTCTGATAAGGCACCTGCTTGTGTTTATAATGCGGGTGGCAGCGTGGAAACATTTTCAAATAATAAAATGGATAGCGTGTGGAAAGTCTACCTATTTCAAACTGCTAAACGTGTAGCCTACCAGTAAGATTTTAAGGAGCTGTCTAATTGTTTATTGTTGATCTATAGCATTTTAGGTTACCTATGTTTTGTTGGGGGCTGGGCTTTGGCCATTATCAATCAGGGTGGAGGACTGATGGGCAATGAGAACAAAAGGATGCAGACGCTGTTTAGCATTGTCTTTGGCGGTCCCGGCCCCAAAAAAGCCTGGCGCGTCTAGTGTTAATGTTAATTTATTTAATATAGTTATTTAACAATTGTACATAGAAATAGCTTTTTATTAGTATTATAAATGTGTATTTATTAGTAATTAATTCTTCATATTTTAATTATTTAACCAGTCTCAAATATATATATATTTTAAAAAAGGCAAATTAGACTATTTTCGAATACTAAGGTTCTGAACGAGTACTCGAGTATGAGCATGAACGCCCATCCCTAGTATGAGTCAAAGCCACATGTTCAGATTTTAACCTTTGCTCCAAGAACATGAACATATCCATCACATAGCACCTGTAATCTTTTTGACAAAATACTAAGTGGAATCTTATATCATGTGATGTTACTCTCATCAGTCATTTGGAGTGACATCACGTATTGGAGTGACAAAAAAACTAATATTAATTTGTATAACAAAACAAACTATACAGAAAAGATGACATGATGTTAGGCAGCGTACAAAAGAAAAACTTTCCTACAACATAAAGCAGGGAAAAGGCACGGGTGGTGGTCCAACTAAGGAAAGAATAACACTGATAGAACAACAGGTGAAAAAATCCCTGCAAAATGTTGGGGAGACAGATCTCCTTATTAACATACATTTTATAGTGTGAGCTATAGGCTATATCAGCTCAGACAAATTACTGCCTGCGTTATACAGAATAACTTTATTGGCCTAATTTACACAATCTCCATCTTGTTTTAGGATGTTCACGGCAGGTATACATATGCATGAACACATTTAACTATGTATCAACAGGAAAGTCGCAGAGTGACGTAATCCACGCAAATTACACCCTAATAACGATTTTGCCCCATGGCAACTGTTTAGTAAATCCAACGTAGATATTGTGTCCTTGTAGCAACTGCTTTTGCCTCAGAAAAACAGTCAGGCCCTAAAAGTTAACAATTCATAGCACAGTTTAAATGGTAAACATATCCATTCCGTGCATGCTCAATGTTCTAGCACACCATTTGAGCAGTTCTTTGTGGAAATAGGGTTGTGACTCGAGTGGAGGTCCTCGTGCCTAGAACCTGATGAATAGTGCTATACAAATGCAATTCATTCATTTCAAAGAGTCTACTGTTAATACGATTTCAGCCAATCAAAGCAAATCTCTGTTCATGTGACCTGTGATATCAATCACTGAATTCAGGGCACCACAAATATCCATTGGAAATCTTTGATAACGCATGATTTCATTCCTCAAAATCCGCTTGGCATGGGACCACAATGTCATGTTTTCCAAAACATCTGTAAGATATATTTAACCTTTAATGGGAATAACACACAACTCAGGACAGAAATCAAAATGACTGAATATATTGACATCTGTGACCATTATATCAATAATGTATAAACTGTATCAAGATATGGACACACACACAAAAAAAAAAAATCAAAAAAAAACTATGAACAAGTGTTCCCTTATAATTCTAATCTGAAACATACAAGAGGAAAGGGAGGCGAGCATTTAAATATTTGTTTTGGCACAGTCAGGCGAGTTCCTTACCTTTACTCCCTGGATGAGACCGTTCATTAGAAACGTATGCTGTGGAAACGTTTCATGCAGAACCTGAGCAATAAAAGCAGAAACAGAGTACTTTTAGAATTAAAACATTTTGGATTGTCTGGGAAGAATGTACACGTTTCTTGTACCATTTTAATTGTATAAATTATGGTATGGTAATTTAATTACATTAAGCTAAATATAAATTGTGACATATACCATCATAGTCCTAAAGGTAAAACAAATCTCAATGAGACTTTTAGTCTACCGCATATCACCACTACCAAAAAATTCTCATGACATTAACCTAGCTATCCAAGTCATCTAAAATATTTAGATGCATGCAAAAGTATAAAGGTATACCTGATAGGTATAAGTATGATGACAGTTTGTGTTTATCAGGAAGGAAAGTTTAAGACAACAGGAAATGGATTAGTCAACTACTGGAATGGAATAAAATAAATAGTAAAACTACCGGCAATTACATCTTTGAAACAGAAGGCTAATTGACCAAGGTCTTCTCTCAGTTTAGACCTGACGTCTAGCTGAAAATTCATGATAAACCCATTTGTTGGATTTATGAAATACTGTAAATGTTTGCTTCTCATCATCAAAAGTCACGAGACTTTTCAAGACAATTCAGAGAGATGTACTTCCTAGAAGCATTTAAATATGGACAAACTAATTAAATGAACGTAATTTGCTTTTATGAAGTCAAAGCATTAATTATGCGTTAATGATCTGCTGGAAAATGATCAATTATGTAATTTGACAAATTTAAAGACGGCTTCACAAGTTTCCCCTTGCTACAGCTTCACTTTTAAATATCTCCCAGTTTCCACAAATGACAACATTTACACAGAAAAGGCTGCACTATCTGGATCAATTCCAGGTGCTTTTGAAAAACACACAAGCTACATCCTCAGTTTAGCAAGTGACAAAATTCTACACATTTCTGCAACTGTTTGTATACTTCATCCGGTTTTAAACTGAATAAGTAGGCGTATGGAGTTAAATCCTACAATCAGCATTTCCAATAGACTGCTATAGATTATAAATATTTGCAGCTAATAAACAAGTCAGTTGTTATTTTGTATATTTATATTCTTCAAACTCTATGAAAATATTTATTTACATATATTAAAAATACTCATTTAAGAAAAAAAGGCTATTGTATTACAAAATGCATTTCAATGTTTATCTGATTATCAGCACCTGTACAAAGGATTATCACAGCTTTATACTATGCACATGTACAGCTGTAAATTTACTTAAGAATTTTGCGTTAAATATTGTTCATGGGTTCAGCCGTAGTGTCCTACATGGGACCTTAAAGGGACAGCTCATCCAAAAATACATTTTTGATACGTTTCTACATACCTGGAGTGCATCCATCCAGGTAGTTTCACTGAAATTAGCTGAAAGTGGTTTCTATCAATCAACTACATCATGGGTAAGTCGTAATTGAGACAATATGTCCAAAATTCCAAAGTATCCCTTTAAGACTTTGCGCGTATATACGTATACAGTTGCCGTACACAGTTAGAAAGTAGTTTTCAAAAAAAGCATGCATAACAAGGTCTGTGGATGTTTGTCAGTAATAGTGTCATTATACTTGCAAAGAAAAATTGCTTTTTTTCCAAATGTAAACTTTGGACCTGTTGAGGTCTGTTATATTGGAGTGATGTCAAGGTGAGTTCCAGTGGATATCTACAAAAGTAGTAGAGGGCTCAGCGAAATGAATGCATGGATAGATACATACATTCTGGGTATGTAGAAACATATCAAAATTACATCTTTGGGTGAGCTGCCCCTGTAAACCTGCAACCTCCTGGTAACAAGCAGAGATCCTTAACCACTATTTAACCAGAACTGAAACGCGTAGGGATTCATTCAGAAAGATTCACTGTACACATTCACAGTCTTATTTATAACACTCTTCTAATATTTCATTTAGGGAAGCACAATAATAATGGGGTCAGACCAGTATCTGTACTAGCTTAAAATCAACTTATTGCTATCAGCCCATAAGCTAAGATCATGATCATATGATGATGTAACATTCATGCACCATTTGATGAAGGGGTGACATTTGATGCACATGCTGTACATGCTGTAAATTAGGTGAAAATGTCAATCTCAAAAAGTAACCTCATCGTAGTCATCTCAACCTCTTATTTATTTTTAATTTATCATTTTTATCAACCAAACTCACAAGCAAAGCGATACAGAGACTCAGTTAGCTCTCTAGACTCATGCTCTCATCTTAATAATAAGTAAGCAATTGTCAGTTGAAATATTTTACATCTTCCATGAATGTGTGTAGTTGCCTACAGTTTGCATTTGCGCTATAATATAAAAGAGGGAGGCCAGTCGGTATTGGCCAATACGGATAATCATATAGCTATCGGTTATTGACATCTGACTCAGAATTTCCATATTGCGCCTCCATTATTTATCTAGCCGACAGTAGAGTAATGGCCACTCTGTGCTAAAAATTAGGGCTGTTTCATAATTCTGTGTTTACTTACAGTCAGCATTGGAGTTGTGAGCAAACCCCAGGCAAAAAATTCCAAGAAAATTACCACCACTGCATGGTTCACGCTGGCTCTCCCCACACCCTGCAGACAGTGCAAAAGAAAAAAGAAAAAAGGAGAAAACAATTAGTGGCTTAATAACAAATCAGTTCATCCTAGAGGAATGGAAGCAGGAAGACATACAGTGGCTTCAGAAAGTATTCATACCCCATTGATTATTTCTCATTTTGCTGTGCTGCAAAGTCAAAATAAAACAGATTTACATGGGATTTTTTTCTAATCCTGTATAAGCAATTTTCTATAATGTGCAAATTAAACAAAGTATTTAGATATCTTCATGATTAAAAATAAAAAACTGAAATATCACATTTACTAATAACTAGATTAAAAATGTTAAAGCAAAGGGTGTGAATAAAGTATCATATTTAATATTTGGTTGCGTATCCTTTGCATCCTGTTACTTCCCATCAGCATCAAAGGACTCTCGATATCTTATTTCCAGGTACTGTTACAAGCGATACTATAACCTCTCTGCATTTGAATGGATCTCTATGGGAATTGGGGGGTGAGACTAGATTCAGCTGTACATTACACTGGTACAGTATGGAACACATGGCTGGCTAAGTGGCTGTAAGCCAGTAGATGTATCGCTGCAAGGGTTATTTCTCCTGACTCATTTTCATATAGAACTATATGGGGAAAAAGTCAGGAGAAGACACACTTAGTGATCCATCCACATCTACTCCATATCTGGCCACAGAGTGAGGGTTTGGGGCTCGTTCGATACCTTAGACCAGGAGTGTCAAACTCCAGTCCTGGAGGGCCGCAGTGTCTACAGGTATTTGTGGTTTCCTTTCAATCAGCACCCAGTTAAAGCATTGAGAACAAGGTGTGTGGACTTCTTAGCCAATTAGTGACTTAAATTAATCACTTGTGCTTAAACGCACCAAAAACCAGCAGACACTGCGGCCCTCCAGGACCGGATCTTGACACCCCTGCCTTAGACCCTTGATGACTATCAGTTGTGCCATCATCAACACATAATATATCTGAAAAGCATATTTTGCTCTTCAAAGAAAATATAAAGATTTTCAGCAAGGTGACAGCTCTTATCATTCAATAAATATAATTTACAAATGAAATATCAAACTACCATAGTCAAATCAGCACACGCAATAAATCTTCAAGGCCATTTACCAGAGACATAAAAAATGGTATTGCAGTCATATTAATATGTAATGACTTACAATATTAAATAAGTTACCACAGCTGGCCTAAAACACATGGTGACTGAATGTAAAGTGCTCACTGTGAACTGTACTGGAAGGGGATAAAGGCAGTAATTACTTATTAAAAACAAAGACAAAAAGGTATAAGAGCCATTTCAACAAAATAAGGTTAACAACATTATACAAAGAACTAACAAAATAATAATCAGCTCATTGTAAGCTGCTCTGAAGATCATCTGCTAAATAAATAACATAATTCAATGCAAATTTAATGGACAGATATCTCTGAGGACACGACTCTTAAACAAGGTGAAGTCTACAACAAGAGAAGAAATTTCCATTTCGAGGTTCAGTTTCTATACAGCAGGCTACTAAGGTATAACTACACCCAAAAATAATGTTAATATCCCACATACTTTTTGTGTTACTGCCGACACATTTTGTGTCAAATTACACAATTTATCCCTTTTTAACACAAAATGTGTTGTCCTTAGTAGTGTTGTTTTTAACATCTGTTTTGAGAGTTCCTACTCTGCGCTACCCACTGTCTCTCTTCTAGAGATGTCTTTATTCATGTTGCTTGGAGGCAACCAACCATCTTGAGTTCTTTGATTAATGAAAATGTGTTATGGTGTGTTAAAACAGCTTAGTGCTGCAGTGTGGGTTATGGAGTGTTAAAACAGTTCTGCTGTGCTACATAAAAGGTAGAGAGGTGTGCCTGGATGGCTGTTTCTTCGATAAAAAAAATATGACATGGATCGGTTTTTAATTCTCTTGGAGATGCAGGCTACTTATTTCTGAGGATATCCCATATTTCTTCTTTCTTACAATTTGCAGATGGGTCTAGCCACCTCATTACATTGATTTATAAAACCAGATTGGATAGGTTATTTTATGAACCCAATTAATTCTGGAGTTAACACCTCAGTGCCAAAGTGTTGTTACTGCACGCGCAGAACTTTCCAAGTGTTGGAATGCCAGTTGCAGTCAACTGCGCAGAAGCGACCTTTAAAAACAAAGGAAACTTAACTTTTCAGCTACACTACAGTACCTTTCCGCGGTGGGAGAGGGTCTGCACACATTTCCTCGTATTTGGAAATACTGTATCATACAAAGCACGTTCTTTCGACATGCAACATACAGTTGTGGTCAAAGGTTTACATACACTTTGGTTGAAGTCATTAAAACTAATTTTTAACCACTCCACAGATTTCATGTTAGCAAATTATAGTGTTGGCAAGTCAGTTAGGACATTTACTTTGTGCATGACACAAGTAATTTTTCCAACAATTGTTTACAGACAGATTATTTCACTTTTAATTCACTGTATCACAATTCCAGTGGGTCAGAAGTTTACATACACTAAGTTGACTGTCCCTTTAAATTTTTAATATTTGGTCGCATATCCTTTGGCTTTGCATGCCATGACTTCCTGATGTCTGTGACCCAACAACATCAAAAGACTCTTGATATCTTATTTTCTGGTACTCTTACAAGCGATACTATAACGTCTCTGCATTTGAATGGATCTCTATGGGAATTGGGGGTGGGACTAGATTTAGCTGTAAATTATGCTGGAACCGTATGGAATACATGATTGGTAAAAATGGCTGTAAGTCATCAAGGGTCTGAGGTATCAAATGAGCCTCAAACCATCACTCTACTGCCAGATATGCAGTAGATATGGATGGATCACATTAAGGGTTGTTTCTCCTGACAAATGTTCCTATTGAACTCTATGGAAAAATAAGTCAGGAGAATAAACCCTTCAAGTTATCCATCCATATCTACTGTATTTCTGGCAGCAGAGTGATGATTTAAGGCTTGTTTGATACGTCAGACCCTTGATGACTTACAGCCACTTAGCGACCATGTGTTCCATACTGTTCCAGTGTAATTTACAGCTAAATCTAGTCCCAGCTCCACCAAACTTAAAGGCACAGTCAACTTAGTATGTAAACTTCTGACCCACTGGAATTGTGATATAGTGAATTAAAAGTGAAATAATCTGTCTGTAAACAATTGTTGTAAAAATTACTTGTGTCATGCACAAAGTGCATGTAGTCCTAACTGACTTGCCAACACTATAGTTTGCTAACATGAAATCTGTGGAGTGGTTTAAAAATTAGTTTTAATGACTTCAACCTAAGTGTATGTAAACTTCTGACCACAACTGTACATCGATACTATAATTTTAACACGGCGAAAATACTGAAAAATATGGATGCGTGAGATAGGCCTAATGTGTAGCAGCACACAAGTCGGCTACGGCCACGATTATGACTGCATTCGAAAGTTTGTATAATAAAATGAAACTGATCCCTCATGGGTTCCGTTTTTAAGTAGGCTAATAAACGTTGAGGATGGGAATTGACTGTCAACGTGTACATTGTTGTTCCAAACTAACCGCGTGACAGTCGGTATGTAAATTCAAATATCCTTCTTAGGTTAAGGTTAGGTGTTGCACTTAACATTAACCTAAGAAGGATAGTTGAAAATTTCCACCAGGAAAATGCGCGGATGTAAGCCCAACGCATCAAGGTACTCACAGGACTCTACAAACGTGTAGCCTACTCAATACAAAGTTCTACTAGCCTACTCATAGGGCTCTACGCACTTGGTAGGTTACAACATTATTTGTTGTCAGACGCCTAAACCTAATTTCAACAGCACGGATTGTGATAAATCGTATATCCAAATCATGTTTGAAAAAAAAAAAATAGACTGGTCTTATATGCCAGCTCTGTCACCTATCCACAACCGTGTCATGGGTTAATGGCACGGTGGGATCTTCATGACAAGACCAGTCCAGTGACTTGTCTAAACATTGTAACATAGCCTAGGCTATAGCAAGGTGTGAAATTAGCACCAGACCAGACGAATGCTCGGGAAATTTTGATTGTGACTGGTAGGCTAATACTTTTAGACTTTGGTGGTGTTGTAAAAGGTAAGGTAGCTGGTAAAATGTTGAAAATGGCTGGTGATTTTTAAAATCCACAAGTCACTCTGGCCCGTCGGGTGAAAAAGTTAATTTCATACCCTGGCCTATAGGTTAGTTAGCCCTACCAAATGTTTAGGAGTAACCCACTGCTGTATGGTGCTACGCATAAAAACTGCTTTTATTTGGTCCTGTAAAAGTCACAAGATCATGATATAAAATAAGATGATGCATTAAATGACGAGGCTCCTAAAAAGACTAAACTAAACTATAAGGTGATATAGCCTACATGGCTATACCCAAAGACCAGGAAGCCACATAGCTACACACGAAAGAGTAACTTCAAAAACTGGTTTGCGAACTAGTGACGACCATTTTTATCTGTGCTTCATTTTCAGTTTCTAACTCGCGCCTGTAGCTTTGAAAACAGCAGCTTAGTCTTTTGAAAAAAAGAAAATGGATACAATTTATATGGACAAACATTGATGAACTTAATAGGCTACATGTTAACACTACTGCGATGTAGCAGCTATTTTCGTCAAAGGATTTGATTGCACTTGATTTCGGTGTTAATGTATCCGAAACTGGTAGCATCGGGAAAGCTGCAAATCATGCACTTACTGGGTTCCCATCTTTCGTGAGTATTCTTTTGACCAACATGATGCAGTTGGTCTTTTTCTCGTTTTTCTCCTGGGTCATCTCACATTTTGACGGTTTTATAGAAAATCCATGTTGCGTAGACGTCGTGGATATTCCCGGTTCTTCCAGGTTGCCTTATAGCGTTGCTCAGTAAATAGCACACTGGATCTAGCTAATTGAGTACTGCGGTAAGTCTTTCTATGCATTCCTGGATACTGACTTTTCACTGCTAACTGTAACACCACCGCCTTCAGCACGCGACCGGAAACTACGTGTCTACTGGGAATGACGTCTGATCGCCTAGCAACCACATTAAAAATGTTAATCAGTCCTTAACAATGACAATAACTGAATATGTTCCATTTCAAATCTAATTTGCTGGAGTGCAGAGCCAAAACAACAACAAAAAATGTGTCACTGTCCTAAAACTTTTGGACTGCACTGTAAGTGTCATCAAATGACAGGTCTGCCGTGAAACTAATATGGACAAAAGGAAGCTGGCCTACCTAATAAAAATGAGGAGTCCGCACACTGTGTATGCTCCCCATTGTCATAAATTTATTAACACCAAAAAGTAAGTAACGATTTCATCAGACTACTTAACCTAAGAAATCAGAACATGAAAAATGCCTTCTTAAGACCCAGCAAATGGACATATTCACATTGTAGCCTAGCTATTACCTGCTGGATAGGCCCCAGATTATGCATGTGTGCCAAATAAAAAGAAAAACTGTAAAAATGGAATAATCAACAAATTAATACATGAAACGTTTAAATATACTGTATATAACAACAGTCTTGTTGTTGTTGCTATGTCCCTAGGGGAGGATGAATGAGCTCTGCACCAGGGCTCATCTTAATTTGTGGATTATTACGGTGATGCTGAGGCTCCCCATGGCTCCGCTTGCCTGAATGCACTGTCTGAATGAATTTAAGTCGAATTTATCTTCAGTGAATCTGGGGGTTCTGCAAGAGTACATGTTGCACAGCACCCAAGCCAGAGTTTGCCTGCAACAATTCCCAGTCGGAGTACAATCCTTCCTCTATGACAAGCTGTAAGTGTTGCGTTATGTGCCCATACCATCATCAGTTGGTATCAGTTAGTACCTGTAGCTCAGGCAACTTCAAGCTGTGCTTGCTGTGGGGAAAGCATTGGAGAGTCAGTATAAAATATGTGGACCATCAACACAAAGCCATTTCTTTGTGTAATCTTAGTGTACCACCGCAACAACCCATTAAAATTGACCATTTTGTATCACCAGCTGCCAGAATTGGTAGGAATCTCATTTAACAGGTAAGTAAGAACATTCTGATGACATTTCAGCATTAAAAAGCATCTTGGCTGGAGTAAGAAACACATATTTGACACAGTAATTGTTGTTGTTTTGTTGCAGTGTAGATTGCCCAGCAATGGTACACTTTGTTAAAGGGGTATGACCACAGCAGGGGTTACCTTTGATAATATAATATTTGAATGCATATTATTTGAAATTGCATTATATTGTTTGCAATGAACCATAAACATAACATAATTTACAATCATTTGTGTATTCAATGCAAATTGCAAGACTCCATGGGGTCTGGGATAAATGTTGGACATTATTGTAATTTGCCCTTTTCAGGTGGGAACAGAAATGACGCTCACACCTGCAGTTCTAACAGGTACGATAGCAATAGTTTCATTCTTTAAAGCAATCTCTCTTCATACATAATTTCAAGATACATGGATGTATTATGCATTCAATAAATAAACCAGCGTTGCCTTTCCCCCAGGTTTTACATCGCTCAAATATTTGACAACAAGGTAGACGACTTATGTGCTTCCAACAGCAGCATGCTTGCAGACGCTCCCATTGTCGCAGTCAAACCCAGAATGAGCGCACGCGCGGACCTTCAGTTCCATTCATTTCGACCATCTTTGGGACAAGGCGGTGAAGAATAACTCACTATTTAGCAGGAAGGTAGTCTTCGCGGCGCTTGCCTATTCAAATCGTAAGGTCACTATTTGGCAAAAAGAAGGGGAGGGGAGGGGCTCAGCCGTGGAATTTGCGTTGCCTGCAAACGGAGGCTGAGACTGGAGAGCGGGAGACGAAATAAACTAGCAACATATCTTAACAATACAGCTGGTAAGCGTCTCAAAACTTAATGTTGACGAGGTGATAACACGCGATCGGTGACAAGTCAGCGGGTTTGTTTGTGCGTGAATGGGTTATGTGGGAAAGGAGGTTGTTCAATGTTTGTGTGAAATGTGTTTCATTTGAGACAGAGTAGGCTACAATCCTCCCTTCCTTTGTTCGACTGCGCCGTTTTGCTGGTCTGTGTGCTGCGGGTTTGTAAATATAGTGGTGCAACATGGCTGACATTGACGCTGCCGCCAGTAGCTGGCTAGCAAACTAGCTAGTAGCTAAGCCAGTTTGCGGTCTCGGTATATGGCTGGCCAGCTAGCGAGCTAGCAGGATGATGTTACACATCTGGGTGTAATTTTGCATTGAGTATTTATATATTTTTTATGTTTTTTTTCAAGACTGTTTTATGAAAATACTTGGATTACATTTGTAATCTTTTAAGGTCACTCTAGCAGGGGTCTCTTTGGCGTAACAAAATACTAAATGAACGTTACCATTGTAGCTAACATTCACTAGCTCGAAGATGTAACTTAGCTCGCCAGGTTACCTATCCCTGGATTTATTCAGCGACGGTGTGACGAAAATGGTCATGTTTAACTATAGCTACATAAGGTCATGCCAAGTATGAATTTGTACACATTCACACTGTTTTCTGTTGTTGAATTTTCATAAAACTATTGACACAAGTCACCTAGCTGGGTAGCAAGTAGTTTAAACCATTGATGCATGTTCTCACAATGAGAAATGAAAGGAGAGGTTTCCTTCGCTGGGTAGGCAGTTGGTGACATTATTAGCTAGTCACATAACTAGGGTCAAATTGCAGGTAAGGAGGCAAGCTGATTTAAATGTGTTACCTAGCTAACTTAAGCACTTAACATAATCATTGAATGTGTGCAGAGAACGAGGTGACGCTACCATGTAGTTTTCTTATTTGGTAGCCTAAGTTAACGTTATTGTGAAAAATAACTTATTTTATCATTATACCTGTTAATATTATGACAACCCAACTATTCTTGAAGTAATGTTAGAACACTCCTTCTCCTTTTCTTGCTACTTTTCGGACATAAGTTACCTTGCATCACAACTAACGTTAGTCAATTTCTAGCATCGTTAATTGAGAGGGAGGGCCTTTTTGTTGTGGTGATTGTGCGGTGTAGTGTTGAAGTATTTCCCACTAAGGGGTCAGGTTAATTAGACATAGGCTACTACTCGCATGTCTCCTGTAGAAATCACTGCAGATTCTCGTTAACGCCGATTGATGCACGTTTGTTTTCTCTGTAAACGAAACGAGGCCGGGGCTATGCAAAAAATAAATAAATTAATTAATTAATTGCATATATAAAAAATAATATATATGCTTGCTTTGGTAGCTTTAGCTGGGAAAGCCATGTTAAGCATAATACTGTAATACTGATTCCATATGCTCGTTTGTCTGCATGGTAATAAAGAGATGTTCTTTTCTTTTTTTAAGCCATGTTACGTTAGTGTTAAATTGCATTTTACACATTTTTCTCACAAGCATGTGTCACAATTACAAAGTCGTGGCCCTCATTGTGACCCAAGTTGCTAACAAATATTTATAAGGCAAATAAGGTGTTCTCCCTATTTCCCCATGTGTACTCGTGGGTCTTCATGAACACCGCAAAATAATGAATGTTGAAGGAGGAAAGAAAGCTTATTGTCTTATTGTTCAGCTGTGCTGTAGCCTGCATATAACCCAACTGTAGTCAACTAGCAAAATGACTGCATGAAGGTATAGACCATTTACCTATTATAGGTAAATGGGGACTATGTGCTTTGTAATTCTAGTCACTGGTTTCTATATTTAGCAGTCAGTAGGAACGTTCAGGTGTACAGGATGGTTTCATTGCACATTCCACAGAAAAAAGTGTTAACGAAAAGGCATTTTGGAACTATATGTAATGCTGTGCTGAAGAGTGAACTAGTGTGTGCCTCACTAGAGACCTGATGTAATTTCCTAGCATAATGGACTGCTTAATTTCTTTTTGATTATATTGTTGCCTCAGTTTTTTAGCCACAAATTTCTTTGAGCCACAAATTTCTTTTAGAGCTCTCATCTCCTCTTATCCTTGTGTAGTTCCTGTGAAGTGGCCTTGATGATTGTTGTTACTGCTAGCTGTTTCTTACAAAAGTGCTAAACCAAAATGGCAAATGCACACACAGTCCCCTTGAAAATAGCTTAGTAGCAGACTTTATTGTGGCGCTTCTGGTTAAGGCACTTGTGTATAGTGCAGATGTGCTTTTCCTCAGATGGAATCTGGACTGGGCCAGTCCTGGCTTTCGCCCAAATTCCTGTGTGATTACACACAATTGGCCATCGCATCACCCAGGTAAGGAGCGGTTCAGTTTTTGCGAGGTAATCCGCACTCAATAGCACCTTGTCTAGTCAGTCGGTCACTCCAATACGTCCGTACCGGTTACGCAGTCAACCCGTATACAGGCTACTTCAGCTTAGCTTGCAGATGGACATAACTGCAATCAGTCCAATTATGTTATCATATTCATCTCATAGAAAGGTGAATAATTTTCAGTACTTTGAAATATGACTGGTACGTAGCTTCAAGGCAGTTTTCTTATATTCATTTGTTACTAAATGGGATATTTTATTTTTTATAATGAAGGGCAGCACCTATATCAAATTACGCAGTAAGGTGACCAGGTGCTCACTGAGTTGCAGATATTTTCAAACCTATGTACTCCATGGTTGTGAAATGAGAACCCACCGTGAGCTGATTAATCCCAGCAATATTTAGGCCTACAGTCTGGGAGGTGAGAGAAATGTGTTAGATACAATTACAAAATAGTGTGTATCTTTTGGCTTGAGTTTCCATTTGTCCATAATTTAGAATTTTGGAAACTTTGTTATTAGTGAATGCTGTTTGTATACTCATGCTGTAATATTTAATATATCGAAATGTGTATCAAAATGTTCAGTTGATGTCTTTGCAGTTTCATGGTGAGGAGTCTTAATTGTTTGCCATTTAAGGAGTAAGATTTTAGTAACAATTTAAGAATTTTGGTGGGGATTACCCTGCCAAGTGTTGTCTCTAGTTACATCTTAGGCATTTAGCATTTTCTCTCTCACAGATTCCATTCTTTTTACATACGGTCAATACAGATGAATATTTACTGAAGCAATTCAGGATAAATTACTTACTCAAAGGTGCAATGGCAATGCCCTTAGCTGGGAATTGAACGCACAATCTTTTGAGTCTCTAACCATTATGCTACACTGCCGCTCCCTTAAATTATGGTTTTGGTTTTCCTTTCCTCAAGGATTCAGTGGGCAGTGCCTGGAAACAACCTGCAAGCCCAGTTCCCTAACCATTGTGTTACAATGCTGCAATTATGCATAGTCAGAGTGTGATCTCAGTCACAGCAGACACCGATTCAAGCCAAGCTTTAGGATAAGCTATCATACTCCCCGCTGGTGCCTCAGCTGGGTACGTTGATCAGGGGCCCTAATATTATTCCGCTGCTGTTCAGTTGGGCTGCTTTGAAATCCGGTATCTTAGAAGTGTAGACATGCATAGAATTCGATGGCGACATATATTTAAAACTGCCCATTGTTTGCACAGATTAACTTTTCTCTTAGTGGAAACAGTTTACTTTTTTTCGTTTTAAATGGCTCAGTCTGGTTCTGTTGCCAGTGGGAAGAGTGACTCATATACAGGCTCCAGGATTGCAATTACGTGGAAAATGGCATTTCGCATTGTCTGATAGTTTCTGTATTCCTTACCTGCTTTTCGCGTTCACCACTGTTTTTGTGAAAACTGCCCTGGGGGTGGGGTGGGGGGGGGGGGGGGGGGGGGTGATTGAAAGTTATATAAAGGATGTGGTGGCAGAGGGAGGGTCAGAACAGTACAACGATTATAAACCTTTTCCAGTGTTGCAGCTCATTGAACATTATTTGCATTGAAATGATCTTCTTTGAGGTCGTCCCGCAGCACTGCTAGGCCCCATGGATTGTTTTGAGATGTACAGGAATGAATGGAGAAAGGCATGCTGAATGAATGCGTCGCACTTGGGTTTTTTTTTTTTTGTTCTTTGGCTCAAATGTCATGGGATGGTTGGCATGATGAATGTCTACATGTTTCCCAAGACTCTGGAGTTCCACCCTGGGCCCAGAGGAGGGTGAACATTTCCGCGGAGCACCGCAACCTGCATGGTGGTGCCTCACTTTCTCCTGCCATCGCCTCCTCACCGGCCCGGGTAGCAGAAGCATTTTCACCCTAGTCTGGCAGCTTGGCTGCTCACCTGATTCCAGATGAATGAAGACCCCATTCGGGAAGACTGCAGGCCAGAGATCCAGAGCTGATGCAGGTACGACCTTGCTCCGTCACTCCACACTGCGATACATGTGCTTGGATTTCGGCGAGTTGCACGGCGGTCTCTACAAGCCAATGAAATGGACAGATTTGTCGCTGCCTAGTACACACTTTACAATTAAAGCTCTGATTTATTTCAAAATATCCGTTGAAGTTTGCTTTTTGAAATTGTGCATGTTTTAGTTTTGCCTGATTCTTGCAGAAATTTGGCTCGTTTAAGCTTGCTGCAATTCTTGGTGAAATTTAGAATGTTTCAGTTTTTGTGATTCTTGTTGAAATTGGGCAAATGGCATTTCATTTATGATAACTGGTCTAGCAAATGCCTGCTAGTTGAAAGACGTATCATATTTAACGCTGGTTGTCGTAAGCTTTGATGGACTTCCAAAAGCCATTGTTAGATATATATTCCATAATGTAACATGGCAACAGGAAGCAGCTGTTTTTTAAAGCTGTTTCTTGGATAACCACAGTAAGAGCCATAGAAGGAACTACATGGTGGACTTGCATGAAAGATGAGGAATTGGTGATGGCTTACTTGATCCGTCCAGGAATGCTTAATTTCACAAACTGGTGGGGAGCACCTGCCACGACTTTGGCCAAATTTCACCAAATACTGTTGTCCAGCCTCAAGTCAGAATGCGGGGCTCAAATTTCAATACAGACATTTCTGCATTATTCAGCACTAGCCTTAGTCTCCTAGAAACATTATAACATTAATTTATTTGATTCCTGTATCTGATTATTTAGATTTTAAATTGGTTCATGCTATTGCATTGTATGTGCATTAAATGTTTTGAATTATTGCCTCTGACAATAAGAATAGTTTTATTGGCTGTGAGAACCTCAAACAGAATCACACTTTTATTGCTCTTCTGCGCCATATGTAAGATGTATAATAACTTAGTTAAATATTAAGAAGATGGTTCACGTTTATCCAATTGTGTAGCGGTGGCTTTGATACGAGTGCCAGAACAGAGCCCTTTCTTATCCCATTGGAAGTGATTCACAAATTTCAGGAGGTTTCATCTAAATGTGCCTGTGGAAGTTTCAAGTTTACCTTTTCACAAACAAGCAGATGCACTGATAGTCACACAGCGGTGATCGTTTCACATTGCATGTGTCTATACGTGTGATTCTTCTATCATATACACAATGAAAACAATGTTGTGTATGAACATGAACTCTCAAAGCCTAACTCCTTTCTCTGGTGGACCTATAATTTATGCTAAGTACCATCATTACAGTCACTTCCTCTGAAGATTGGCATAACTGCATCTATGCTGTTACCAGTATGTCTGTGTGTTTTTAAATTGGCACGTAGCGAGAATTCAATACATTCATACCATCGGTGCACCCTTACATCTCATGATCCGGAAATTTCTATTACCCATTTAAGTGTTTTTTGCAGGGAGATGTAATTTTCTAATGTGAATGGTGGAACATTTTAAAAGGGTACATTTGCATTTACAAGCCCTCTATAAGGACAAGCTTATTTCTGACAGGATGTGACTTTCTGCCCATAGGGTGCATTTTATTGATATTAGTGTTCATGACTGGATGACCTTAACTCTCATCCTTTGCCGTTATTGTTGATGTTTCTCCATCCGGATGCGGCTTGTTAATTTTGCTTTAAAATTACAGTACAGTGCAGAAAAATAGTTTGCTGTGTTTACACACCAATTTATTTCATAAATCATTTCAACATTTAAGCTTTTCCTGACATATTCCAGAGGCCATACACATGCCATTTCTTTCGCATAACAACCTTAACCATGCGTTTATTCTCTCTGTGTGAAGACATTTAATGGATGATTTTGAATTGTACAATTTATTTATTTTTATTTAAAAAATGTAGGCTAATCTGTAGTTCAAAACATTCACAGCTGTCATTAATGATCATTGACTGGTAGTATCATTTGCACTTTTCATTCAGTGTAAGCTTCATTACCTATCCACTACCTGAAGAACGGAGGTTATTCACGGAGGATAGGGATGCAATGGTTCATGTAAAAAACGGAACCGTTCGGTTTTCCTCCCACAATTCTGTTTGCTCGTGTTCGGTTCGGTTCACTTGCTTCCAAAATCCTCTTATGTCTAGCTGTGTTTTCAAAATAGGCACTCAGTACTTTTGTGTTTTTTAAAAGATTGTCAT
This sequence comes from Synaphobranchus kaupii, assembly GCA_029718625.1. Lineage (NCBI taxonomy): Eukaryota > Metazoa > Chordata > Actinopteri > Anguilliformes > Synaphobranchidae > Synaphobranchus > Synaphobranchus kaupii. The sequence goes on along the minus strand of CM056376.1, from coordinate 50,077,768 downwards.
GTAAAAAATATATTGCCCATTTCTATTTGATGTCATACAGCACTGAAAATAAGGAATACAAAGATCAGTTTGTTCAAACTGCTTTAAGTTAATTCAAAAATCCAGCAGAACTGTTTGCACAGGTGAAGTTGCTATGAGTGCGGCTTGTACCTGTAGCGGTCAGTTTACGAAATGCGAGTGTGTGAGAAAAACCAGAGCTGGAGGATCCTCCAACATCGTTTAAGTATGCTGTTTGGGAGAATTATCGATTTAGTGTTTTACAACAGTAGTCATGGGGGAAAAGGTGGCGGATAGAAAAGCATGTGTGCAAGCATTGCTTAGCAAGAGTGCCGTATGCTAATGGACACGTCAAACATGATGGCCCTTTTATGTGTCTGTTATAAGCACACAAAGCACACATTTAATAAAGAGGTGCTGTACCTTTTGAGAACTTAAGTTACTTGCAACCATGTTCTATTAATTTTGATACAGTAATATACTGCATCTAAATTTCAAGTGGAAAAACAAGCTATTGTTCTTTTAAGAATTGATAATCATTATTCTGAGTTTCAAATTAATCAATGTACTCTTTCTTGTCTTGTATACATATTCTAATGCGGGTTCAATTGACGCTCGCATTTTATGTTGGCCTTAGCCTATAATGTAGGTACTTTCTATTTGAAAATAACAAAGTGGCACTGTTCCTTTTGAAAGATCCTGTGCAATCCTCTTTGTTCTCAAGCCTTTGATAATGATTTGATTACATTTTGATAACCATTACTTTTTGCTAATTTACAAAAATCAGACTGCCATTGGCAATGGTACTTTTTTACAGAACCGAAATGAACCAAAGCTGTGAACCAAACCAAACCGTTAGTTGTGTGAACCATTGCACCCCTAATGGAGGATATAGGCCTAGATTTTCACCCTGTACTAAATGGGTATTATAACAGTTTTTCCTTTTGCTATTTTAGGGCACGCAGGTGTTTCTGCAAGTATGATGAAAAAGAAAAACTCCCACAAGTAAGTTTTGTTTGTTCAAGTAAGGTGTTCTTTCATCCACATTTTTAGGTTTGTAGTCTGATATACACATTGACATTCCGAGGAAGTGACATGCTTCCAGCAATTGAGACAGCAAGCATTTGATTTTCAACGCATTCTGACGCTGGCTCCAAATGAATCATTCACACACGCCTCATTAATGGACTGCAACGTTCGCTTGCATTTCGATGGGTGTTATGCTACGATTGAAGACTGCATGTACTTTACTCCTACCGGATATTCTGAGGTTTGGTCGCATAATTCTTTTTTTCCCTCACAATGCTATTTGGGGTGTTAAAGGGCTGAGGGATGAAAGGGGTATTTATTATTTATGTGATTCCGTGATTGCTGAAAGGTTTCCTACACAAGTCAAATATCCGATACCGTACTGCGGTATCATCGCCTTCCTTTTATTTTCACAAGCTTTATTCAACACCTCTATTTAAATGTAGGTTTGGTAGGACTGAGTTTAAATTGGTGTGCGTGCGTGCGTGCGTGCGTGCGTGCGTGCGTGCGTGCGTGTGTGTGTAGAGTATACATTATATCCTCACCAAAGGAAAATCGGTAATTTCTTAAGACCATATTTTTACTGGCAGTATTTAAAGAGCGCTAATGTACTGTACATTTGTCTGGCTGAGGCTGGCATTGATCTTGCAGTCCTCTACAGCAGCAGCATGAGGGTGTAGCACTTAAGAGGATCTGACTGAGATGGCGCCCACAGCACTGCTGCCTGGCATGTGCATTAAATATAATGGGGGGAGATTCGCCCTTAACACCAGAGCAGAATAAAATAAATGTCGCAGCAAACATGCCATCACCGTTGAAACCGTGACAATGCTTTGTACGGAGACTGGTGCTATTCTGCACTGCGACAAGAAATGCTTGCTAACAAAGTCACTGTGTGACTAAGTGGTTATTTTCTGAATGGTATCAACACACCATTCTTGAGGCTTGATTTAATTGCAGTAATCCAAGAGGTTTAGCGACTGGCATGTGACATAAAATATGTATTTTAACATAGCATTTAACATAGCAAGTTATAACATTCCCTCAAAAACACAATGTTTGAGAAATTTCCCAGACTTTGACCAGCACGTTTATGGTTTTGGGTAGACTTATTCACTGTCCTTCAGCAGTCTTGTGAATGTTTCAAAGGGCTTGCAGTTGAATACATTTTTTAATATTCTGTTGTAAACGGTTGCGGAAAGTGTACATTCCGGAAATCCATGGAAAGTGATTAAATGTCCCGCTGTCATGGAAAATTTCAAAGAAGTTCATTCATACTTCAGAGCAAGCTATTTTAAAGCTCCTCTTTATTGCTAACTCACTTGCCTAATGTCATTTAAGCTTTGAATGTCAGTGTGTTGATGTTACTAAGAAATGGGCTAGTTCTCTGACTTTTACATTAAGCCCATTACCATAAATCACATGGCGACTGGAATTCACTCCCAAGAGTATCCACACTTGTATATTATGTGCAGATAATTTTCTCATTGAATGTACTAAAAGGAATTCCCATACAGTTCAATCTTCAAAGTAGCCCAGTTTGACTGGGTCAGTATGCATTTATGAAATGTGCCAAGTATGCAAAAACCCCATGTCATTCCCATTCTTGAAATGTGTAGGTGGGGGGAAAAGGTATTGTGAGAATATTTGAGAATCATTTGTTGGGCAGAGCAGCGGGTCGTAAAGTTTGGTTGTCGAAGACGTCTTAACGGTGGTGCTTGGCTACACTCGGCCGCTTAAACACAACAATGTGCTCATGGGCTGTGCTGAAAGGAAGCGGGGACATACAGGTGCTGTCCCTGACTCATCACATTCTCCTGCTCTCTATCAGTCTGGGCAGCTTCAGTATCGAGCACAGCTTGCTTCCACTGTGAAACACTGCAAGGAAGCCCGTATTTGCATTTTCTTCATTTTCAGGTCCTTTTATAACGACGTTTGAAATAACGCAGCACTTGTTTCAAATGAGATTCGAAGTGATACAGTGAGAAATACAGAGCTATTGACCTTTTGATGTGTTACAAAGGCTTATTGTTCAAAACAATTATTATTTTTTTTTTTTAATAAAGAAAGACCAAATTCACCTTTTCACATGCGTTTTTTTTTTTTTAAAGCACTATGTCTTTGTTCACGCTTATTGCTGCATCAATCCTGGCTTAAATTACTCCTGTTAGCAAGTATGAAACGGTTATTATTTATGAGGCGGCAGTGTAGTATAATGGTTAAGGAACTGGCCTTGTAACCGAAAGGTTGCAGGTTCGATTCCCAGGTAGGACACTGTCGTTGTACCCTTGAGCAAGGTACTTAACCTCAATCGCTTCAGTATATATCCAGCTGTATAAATGGATAATATGTAAACAATGATAAAAATGTTGTGTAAGTCGCTCTGGATAAGAGCGTCTGCTAAATGCCTGTAATGTAATGTAATGTTAATAATACTGTTGTTAATAATTTTTAATCCGTTAACAGTGTGCGTTAACAATGAAGTAGTACCTGATATGGCTTTAGATGCGGCATATTTGACTACACAAAGATGTTTTTGACTAAAGTCCCATTCTGCTTTGCAGCCATTAAATACATGTGGCCGACAATCACGTTTATAGCAGGAATGCCACATTCGGATAGGGAGGGTTTTTGGTTTATCGTCTGCAGCTTTTTGCACACAAACATGCAGCAATGGCTCGGGTGCTTGGTTAAAATTTGACCATTTGTTTATGAAGCCTAGTTGTCAAAAAGGTTATAATGGAGTGGCCATGATGGGTGGATGTTGTCTCACTTGGACAAACGGATTTATATATTTATAATTATACCACCTTTGCTCGTCTTTATCAAGGGGCGTGACTAATGGAGGGCACTGTACCTATTGTATTATTTTAAATGTGACATGAAGCCAATAGTTCCTCTGCTTTAAAATGGTGTGGAACAAATACGGGACACTCAACAGATGCAACATTAAAATGTTGCTAGCTACGTTTCCGTTGTTGAGTCGCGTAGACGGTATAGGATATGCTGTCAGTCCATTTAAACCCCCTGTTGCTGTTGAGTCCTGTTAATGGTTTTGTGTTTTTGTTTTGCTCACTTTCCTGTTAGGAAACAAAGGAGCAGCGTGGGGCCCAGCAAGCCTGTCTCCCAGCCCAGACGAAACATCGTGGGCTGCAGGATACAGCACAACTGGAAGGAGGGCAGCAACTCGGTCACGCAGTGGAAAGGGACGGTACTGGACCAGGTCCCCGTCAACCCCTCCCTGTACCTTATCAAGTACGATGGCTTTGACTGCGTCTATGGACTCGAACTTCACAAAGATGAGCGGGTGCAAAACCTCGAAGTCTTACCAGACAGAATCGGTAAGGTCCAGCAGAGCACTCTCCAAGCTCCTGGCCTTTGCAGCATTAAGTACGACTGTGATGAAGGGGTTTTTGATTTTAACAATGGTTTTATCAAACCATTGGCTTCTCCATGGCGTAATCTATATTAGTTTTTGGTTATTGAAGGTGGGGGTGGACTTAAGAAAAGTCGTGGGGGTCAAGCAGTTTTGTGAAAATCTAATATAATGACTAAAGTATTTCTGTCGATCATGATTTTCACTGTTAACATAAGCCTTCCCTGTGTGTTCATCATTCTTTGTGTGCATTACTGTGTATTTCCATTAGATGCCAAGGCTTAGAGATTCTTCATAGTTAATTTGTAATATAAAAAAGTGCGGTTATGAGGAGCAGGTGTTCTTTTTTCAAGCTATGGATGACTGTTTACCCAATGGGCTTGTCTGCTATTGTCGGGGTTCTGTTGTTGAAGTGCTTCCTGTCTTGCAGCCTCCTCCCGGATAAGCGACGCCCACCTGGCAGACACCATGATTGGCAAAGCCGTAGAGCACATGTTTGAGACGGAAGACGGATCAAAGGACGAGTGGAGGGGAATGGTGCTGGCGCGCGCTCCCATTATGAACACGTGGTTTTATATCACATATGAAAAGGATCCTGTTTTATACATGTATCAGCTTCTAGACGATTACAAAGAGGGAGACCTTCGGATAATGCCCGATTCAAGTAAGTGTCTTCTAACGGTAATGTGGACTGAGTGTTTATTTGGAATTGCGGTGATTGCTAAGACTGTTGTTGGCTTTTAGATGAAATATTTTTGACATTTGGTCTAGCTGTGCACCAGAAAAATATTTATGCACTGCTAACATGTATGTGGTGATTTAGTATCACCAGGAGAAAATATTGAGCATGCAAACATAAATATGTAAGCAAAACATACTTGATAATTCTTTCTGAATTTCCTTGGTTCCTTGTCCTTAGTTTTTACATTTGTGGGGTTAGATCAGATTAGGTCAAGGTTCAAAGTGAAAGCACTGCACAAAAATGTTAGCTCATTGCATGTAAACAACATATTTGTACAAATAGCTGTCCCAGCAGAATAAGAAATTACCCACACTTCACCTACAGTTCGATTTTTGAACTGATGTGTTTGCAATACAGACTTAAGACATTTTTCTTTGAGTGACTTCAGGATAGTCCTTAGGCTCAAGGACAAGGTAGCACTCCTCTGAAAGATCAATAATCCGCAACAGAGAATGTCAATATGAATTTCCAATATGGCAAAATGACGGGTCCAGTGATATTCATGACCTGTGTAGGATGCTGTAAACAAATACTTTACATGATATTGTATCAGAGATGCTGCAGAGAACCATCAGTATGAAGCTGGATCATCTAGTAAAAATGAAGTGATTAACTGTAATCCACTAACAGCAGTAGTGCAAATCCCACACAGATACCAGCCAAATGAACATGTAATTGCTGAAAACTTAACTAACTGTAAGTTAAGTAGTAATTATGTTACTCTCTCGTAGATGACTCCCCTCCTGCAGAGAGAGAGCCAGGGGAGGTGGTGGATAGCCTGGTGGGCAAACAGGTGGAGTATGCCAAAGAAGATGGCACCAAAAGGACTGGCATGGTCATCCATCAGGTTGAGGCTAAACCATCCGTGTATTTCATCAAGTTCGATGACGACTTCCACATTTACGTCTACGATTTGGTAAAAACGTCCTAGGCGTTCCATTGGGAGAGAAGAGCCGTCAGAGATAATCTTACAGACTTTCCCACGACAGCTTGAGACAAGATGGACGATTCCTTCACAGGCTATCGAGGAAGCCTGTTTCCCCCCCGCCGCTACCAACGGGTTCTTGTTTATTTCCAATTGAAGAATGAGCTCTGCACAACTTTAAAATATTGGTCAGCTGTGTTTTCTGCAATAGAGACCAAGTCTTGAAAGAATCGATATATTGTTTTTTTGTTGTCATGAAAAGAAAGCGTTTCTATCTTTCTATAATATGTTTACTTAAATAGTTTATGGGGCATGGACACATATATCCCAACAGTACTTAAGAGAATTTAATGCTTAAAGTGCAGTTCTAAAAACAGAAGAAATTCAAACACTTCTAAAGTTTGATTTTCTTTGGAAATCTTAATATCCTTTTGATCTGTGCTACTTCTATACACTCTAAATAAAGAATTATCATCAGTACAGTGTAAAATATCTAGATTTGAAGACTCCAGATTTATATAAAGATTAATCCTGTGGCAAATTAAAAACCAACTAAAATATTGTCTTTATTGTTTCAAATTTTACAATGTGTATAGATTTGTAGTCTCCTTCAATCTGAGTTGGAATTAAATCTTGTGGCACATAAATATAATGATTTTTTTTCTTTGGAGAAAAGTTCCTGTTTTCAGAGCGCATTTTTTTTCATGTCTTAAACCTCCCATCTAAGTATTTTCAAATGAGCTTACTCTACACTCTAGAGTAAGCTATTCACCCTTTCTCAAAATGCACTGCTTGCTTTTAGTCACAAAGTGACGGAAACTAACATTGAATAACCTCAAGTAAAACGAACAGTATTTGAAAGTACAGTTAATGGCAACAAAGTGTTTCCCACATGTTTCAACTTGAGTATGCAATAGGGCAAATTATAGTTGTTTTTAAGGGTGTACTAACAACTGTTTGGAATTTTTATCCTCAACTCAGCTGCTTTAATTTTGCCTAATTCAGTTTAAGCCTTAAGGCACATGCCTCCTTAAACCTATGAATGATATAAGAACACCAGAACAGATTATCGGTGTGTTCCCTACACAACAAAGTCCACTGTCCAAAATGGGTAACCAAAGGCCTCTGTGGAATGTCCCAGTGGCTTTCAGAGTAACATTCAACACTGAGAATCCCTAGCTATAATTGCTATTCATTATGACAGTGGACAGTGTTTCTGTTGAGTGTTGATCCGATGAGCATATGAAGGTTCATATTGTATTTGTACGCAAATGGCAGCGAATGCAAAATAATAAACCCAGTTTTGGAGAATAAGTCCTCTTTCCCTCTGACATCAGTGTGCACTGTCCTTAGCTTTGTTTAGCAAATTTCAGTGATCGATAAACTCATAGGGGTATATTCATAAATCGGCCTGGCATCAACCAACCTAAAACCTTTTTTTTTTTTTTTGCCATCACCTTATTAACCTTAATGACTGTTTTACCATGTGTATCACAGATACCAGTATGGTGGGAACAGCACTGATGGTAGTTGCCAAACTGTTCAAAACCGGCATGTAAATGATGTGTCTACGAGAGAATTAAAAGAAGGATGTCCAGTTAACTGTGCCAGCGGAAGGCAGCATCTTCATATGAAGAACAGCAGGTACTCTGTAAGGTAGCGGTGAGCCTGGCTCTGCGCTCATCTGCAACACAAGTGTGGGCTGTTATCCTGACAGCACACTGCAACTGTTGTCCACCTCATTCATAATTGTATTTGTATTGTCATTGTAAATGACCAATCTTGACAATCTGCGGTCAGTGACGCGTCGGTGATTCGACACCCCAGATAATCGGCTGCTTTCTCAGTGCACAGCTCTTTCCAGCTGCTGAAAGCCAGAGATGGACTGGTGTAAGATTTTAGTGGTAGAGCCATGAGAGGCGTCCTTCTATGGATGTTTGAGTTTACTTGCTGGAGTGGCGTTTTTTATGCCAATACCAAAGCGGCCGGAAAACCTTCGGCATACAGTTTCATGCATTTATAAAGGTAGCTCTGTTTCAGTAGCGTTTAGCATCACCATAAACTTTATGGATCTACCCCATTGTGTTAGGTGAGAACTGAAAAATATACTGCATTTGTACAAAAAAATATACAAAAAAGAGATCGCAACATTGCTTAAATTAATTTCAGAATCAAAAGGACATTACACATTGAGACAGAATAGAGGCCTTCCTCTTCAACAAGGATTGATATTCAAGTGGCCAAAAAAATGATAGTATTGGCAGCTGAAAATGTAGTATTGTTAATAATGTTTATATTGTTTATATTGTTACTGTGTATTACCAGTGCTTTTTTTTTTTTCTATTCTCGCTCCATAAAGCTGACCTCCCCATATGCTGCTGCTGATGCTTGCTTTGTGTGTAAAAAGAACAGGAACCTGCTCAAAAATACAGCTTAAATCATCCCCTCTGTGCAAAAAGAAACCTACTGTTTATCACATTCTAATACTTACGGGACAGTCATTTGCTTGGGGTTCAAGTTTCAGAGTGACATGCGCCTCCTGTTACCCTGGTAACTAAATGCAAGGCCCTTTTTATGGGGTTCCATTTTATTCCAAACTGCCAAGGGGCTTGTGTCGATGCAAGGCCCAGCCAGGCATGTGTTTGAGATTTACTGTCCTTTCACATTTACCTACTGTAGTATTGTACTGTGTTTGATGTCAGTTCCGCATTGAACGTTATTTAGAGAACAGACCATTCTTTTTGCATGCGTAGAAAAGTTTGTTACTTAGTGTGAACTGCATGTCTGATTCTTTTTTCTTTTTTTATAAAAAAGGTCATTTATGTTCCTTATGTATGCTATTTGTGAGTATTCTTTTTCCGGTTAGGCCTAGATTCAAACTAACTGCAATGCACTTTGTCCATGAAGTTTGAGTAGCTATGCTTAGTTCTTTCCCATCTCCTATATGTTTTTTGTGAATTTCAGTTATCACAGAACTCATTGCAGTAAATATTGAGGGGAAAAAACTTGATTAAACTGATACTTAGACAATGTGCTTTGTGGCTTGATTGAATAGGGCCCTTATTTTTAACTTTGTTTTGACAGGATCAAATGCACTGGTGTTGCAAACAGCGTGCCAATGACAGGGCAAGTTACCAGTGTTGTACAGCATTTGAGGGATCATGTAATTTCCAAATAATATAACTTCCTCTAAAACAGGCAAATTATTTTTATGTATCCTTTTGAGTGCCATAACATATATCATATACACAAGGAGAACTGGCCTTATTTGACAGTGGGGAAAGGTGTGCATGTGTGAACGTGTATTTTCGTATGTGTGTCTGTGTGTGAGTGTGTGTGTCTGTGTGTGTGTCATTCTAGATGCTTATCAGAAGAAATTGTGTACATTAAGTTAAAACACACTTCTTTTGTTAGTTATATAGTAGTGAACAAAGTGAGGAGACTACAATATGGTCCCTTTGAGATGCTGTCACTTTCTAATTTTATTTTGTATAATACAGTGCAATTTTCTGGCTAAGGGTACATGTAGCGTTTAAAAGTCTTCACGGTTTTTTGCGCATAGGTAAATGGCTTCTATTGGACAGCTTATTCATTTTGTTTTTGAAACAATGTAGATAGTTCGTTATTTGCATTTAGAAGTATAAACACTTTAAAACATGTTACTTAATTCTGTAAGTAATTTTTATAATTATGTAAGTCTATCATAACATTTAAAAATAAAAAATTTATGTGAAATTCTGTGTTGGTGCCTTTCCTTTGATCCACATATTGATTGTATGATTCATAGTGATCGTGTGATTTAAGGGGTATTCGTACAAATGATGCAGGCTACACAAAGTCTCACATATTGATAGTACTAATAGACACTCGATTGAGGCCCTCGTTCTAAGACAGGGATCTCAAACTCCAGTCCTGGAGGGCCGCTGTGTCTGCTGGTTTTTGTGATTTCCTTTCAATCAGCAGCCAGTTTAGGCCTTGGAAACAAGGTGTGCAGACTCTTTAGCCAATCAATGACTTAAATTAAACACAAGTGCAGGAACACATCGAAAACCAGCAGACACAGCGGCCCTCCAGGATTTGAGTTTGAGATCCCTGTTCTAAGAGAAGTGATGTGCCACTGGGTTGAAGCCAATGGCAATGGCGCTCTATTCGCAAACGGTGACAGTTCTGGCTCTGGTAACGCACAGAGCATCTTCTTGGGTAGCAAGGATTTCAGTGGGTGGGCTGTTCCTCATCTCGGCACTTGATGGCGCCTCCTCCGGTCGATCGGACACCTGCGATGTGCATGCTCCGACTGCAGAATCCTTCGGGACGTTAACAGAGGAGCGCAGCTGCTGAACTGAAGGGTGAAAAGAAGCAGCAGCTGGCCGTGCGCATTACGGAAGATGCGCTTGCCAGCGTGTGCGCACTTACGAATCCATTGAGGACGGAGCGATTGGATGAGGCCCTACAATTGTAACAATATGGATTTCCACATTGGGGGAGAAAATGAAATCTTCAGATAATTTGGCAGCTCTTTACCAATGATAATCATTAAGCTTCAGGCCAAAAGTGTACTCGGAAAAAGTGAAAACGCAATAATTCTTTTAAGGATATGGGTATGGATAATAAAAAAAGTTTTCTTGTTATATAATACAAGGCTTTTTAGTACTCAAACAATGGAACTTTACACGTTTCTTTTCTGTCAACAGTCATTTTTAGACGACATACCTGGTGACATCGGTGCAGTAAATCTTTAAACGTGCCACATGAGGGTGCTAAGTGGATTTGCATATGGCAAGTGCAGGTACAAGGAAAAGCGGAATGTAAACCATGTTAATCTAGCACTCCAGGATGGCTGTGTACACAAATATGAAAAAGTATCATAAAATATCTTCCTCAAACATAACTGGAAATAAATTAAATGCAATACATGTGATAAGGTTTAGCTTAGCATTTCCCCCAGATTCCTGCGTGACTGCTCTGTTTTGTTATGGGTAAGAGGAAATGTAGGACATGTATAATTGCATTTAAGGCACTTGGAGCCAGCCATGTTTTTCCAAAGATGGGCCTTGGAAAATGGACCTTCACCATGTATTTTACGCCATGAATGTTTATAATTCTGAGAACAGAAAAGCTGACTAACATCATAGCCACGGGCAGCAGTAGTTAATTATCTTCGCAGCCTCACAGCGGGCTCTCGCCTGCTACTGTTTGTTAAGGATGTCTTTTTTTCTCTCTCCAAATGATTTTTTCTTTAAGAGACCTCTGTTGGCCTCAGTACAAGAATGCCTGGAGACCCCCCCCCCCCCAAAAAAAAACCCCTTCTGGGTAATTCATTAGGTCCAATGGAATAGCCCAATTTTCCCGGGGGCAATCTCCTCAGGCTGGCACAATGCTGAATGCACCAGTGCACATCCGCTACCAGTGCGAGCCTCTGAAAGTGAAGATTCTGTGTCTGCCGCCCCAGGGAGTGGGGCTTACCCAGCGCCAGCCGGCAGAGCGGGACACACCAGCAGCATGCTGAAAAGCGTCTTTCAGACCACACCAGGCTCTCTCTCTGTCTTCCACTCCAGCACACTGGCGCTTATTGACGACGGGGAGAAATCTGCTCACCGAGCAAACCTACCTGACGTGCTTGGTGTTAGTGGGTCCGGCATGGATACCGTTGTGTGGCCCTACAGTGTTGCTGCTGTCCGTACATGAATTGTCATGGGAACTGATTTATGAAATGATACAAACAACTAATTTATTGGGAGTATTTTCTTTTTTGAGAAAGGCTTGTTGTAGCACTGCTGTTTGCGTGAATCCATTGAACACGCATCTGAGTGAGATGGGTTTTGCAACTATTTCAAATGAGTATTAGATGACAGACATTGAGCCACCTGCCCCGGAAGATACTGCCAAATACAATGATCCAAAAGGTGTTTAAGTGTGCCTTCGATAAAGTTCACATTTTAAGCCCCCAACAAAGTCTCTCAGGGTGAAACACTCCTTTAACCAACTGCATGTTTTTTTTTTTTTTCTTAATTTATCAAATATCAAATTGAAGCTCTTCTTCCCTACTGTACAAACACAACATTGTTTTCCACCAGCATTAGTGTGAGGGGAACATAACTCAAGTGTCACTAATCTGCTAAGTATGGCTCTCCTGCTGAGCCGTATTATTCACTTACACTACTCACAAAAAGTTAGGGATATTCGGCTTTCGGGTGAAATTTCAGGATGAACCTAAAATGCACTAACCTTTACAGGTGAAATTAATTTGACCTTCTCTAAACTTTTGAATGCACATGTCCAACTATTCAATGTTTCAGTACTTTTTGCACAACTTGCTGTTCTCTAACAAGGAGCTGAACGGCAAAATTCACAACAGGTGTTTGATCCATGAATCGACCAATAAATTTCCTGGTTCAATTAGAATTGGTATTTAAACAGTCCTCTTCATCATGCTGTTCACATTTTGACATCATGAGACCAAGACGACACCTAACAATTGATCAACAGCACCTCGCCATTGCGAGGCTTCAAACAGGATGTTCTCAGAGGGAAGTGGCCACTGAGCTTAGAGTGTCACAGAGTGTCATCAGCAGGTTGCAACAGAGATACAGAGAGACTGGAAGAGTCACAGAAAGGCATAGAAGTGGACGTCCTTTGGCCACATCCCACACTGATGACTGCTTCATTGTGAACAGTGCCCTGCGGAACCGGATGATGAATGCCACTCAACTCCAGGCACATTTAAGGGAGGTGAGAGGCACCCAAGTGTCACGTCAGACCATTCGAAACCGTTTACATCAGCGTGGTCTGCGTGCTAGACGACCTGCAAGGGTACCTGACCACACCACCAGGCACAGGCGTCATCGTCTTGCATGGGCCAGGGAGCATTTACGCTGGACGAGGGACCAGTGGGCCTCAGTGCTGTTCTCTGATGAAAGTCGATTCACGTTGAGCAGAAATGATGGCCGCCAACGATGTTGGAGACGTCAAGGAGAGCGCTATGCATCAGCCACTGTTGTCACCAGACGACCCTTTGGTGGTGGCGGTGTTACAGTGTGGGCAGGTGTGTCTAGTCAATACAGAACTGCCCTACACTTTGTGAATGGTACAGTGACAAGCCCATACTACCTGAATAACATCATTAATCCAGTCATTGTGCCCCTGCATGAACAACACAGGCCTAATTTCATCTTCATGGACGACAATGCTCCAGCTCATCGAGGTCGCATCATTAGGGAAAGGCTGCTGGAGACTGGGGTACCTCAAATGGAGTGGCCTGCACTTTCTCCAGACCTGAATCCCATAGAAAACCTATGGGATCAGCTGACTCACCGTGTAGAGGCTCGTAACTCTGTACCCCAGAACCTCAATGACCTGAGGGCCGCCCTTCAAGAAGAGTGGGATGCCATGCCTCAGCAGACAATAAGTCGACTTGTGAACAGCATGAGACGTCGTTGTCAAGCTGTAATTGATGCTCAAGGGCACATGACAAGTTATTGAGACATTGACATTTTTGTTGTGGTATACCCACCACTGTTGTTGGCTTTTGTTTCAATAAATTGTTTGAGATGAGGAAATCACCATTGCATGCTTCTACTTAAATGCCCTACTTTCATGATACGTATAATATCACTGTAGCGTGAACTTACATTTTCCATAAATTTCACCCGAAAGCCAAATATCCCTAACTTTTTGTGAGTAGTGTATTTGTGTCACAGCTGATGATCTTGCTATATCATATACGTATGCTAGACTGTGGAAATGATGACCAGAAGACCCTGATCTTTCCTTGTATCAAGTCAGCCTTTTCTGGGGGACATAAATCCCTCACCCCCTCGTTGATTTTAGTAAGGAGACACCATGCTGGGAGGTTTTCGTTGGGTGGAATCCGAGAGGGATGGTATTTGCACAAGGAGTGTTGTTTTTACTTGACGTGCAGGGGGGAAGGTTGGGACTAAAGCAGGCAGGGGTAGGTGGGGTAAAGGTGGAGCGTGGGGTGAGGTTGAAGGGGAGGTGTGGCGAGGGTGGATATTGACCTCCAGAGTCCTTCGCATTTATTGACCACCCACACTTCCTTGGCTTCTCAAGAACAAGGAAACAGCTCAGAATCTAATCAGTTCATAGCAAATTCAATTTGCCATTGGCTAGATTGGAAAACAGAAGGCCCTTAACTTAACTGGGCCTGGAGTTATGTGAGATCATTGTACATAAGGGTTGTAAGTTAATTGAAATTTAAATTAGAGCTTGCAGACACCCATCAGGCTTTGAATGGCTGATGACATTACGAGCGTGTCTGGAGACGCATGAAAACATGCTGAATAGAAGATGGATGAGGTTAATGCTGTCAAACAATGTAAATTCTATTAAGGACCAAACCTGATGATGCGATAGTGAAACAAATCATTTGTGTCCAAGATTATCATTAAACTCAGCTTCGAATGTCATAAGGTCTCTTTCTTTGTCTTATGTTTGAGTTGATTTATAAAATTCCACTAATAGTAAGTAGGCTTTTATGCATGTTGATTTGTATCACGTCATAGCCAGCCCTCTGCACAAGGGTTTGTTTTCTATTGTCTAATATAAATTTGATGTTAGCTGCAGTAATAAAGATAGCAATAAATATAATCTTCACATAATGAATAACAATGAATTCACATATTGAGATTAACATGCACGGCACCCAAGGTGATACAACTGGTCCTGTACAGACTTATCGTTAGCTTAAAATACAATGGAGTCGATGCAAATACAAAAGTCAAGCCTGACCCTTTGAAGAAGTACATGGCACACATACCGCAGTTTCTTTGTCATTTTAGATATTTCTGTAATGCTGACCATGAACTCTGCAGTTTAACAAGAAAATGTGTGCTTTCTGCTTTCCTTTTCACAACAGTTTGGGGGGGGGGGGGGGGGGGGGGGGGGGGGGGGGGGGGGGTGCATAATGGTAACCTCAGTGGGAGCCACGGCTTTGAAGCTCAAGTTTCAGTTTAAGCCTTTTTCACTTAACTGCTTAGAATATGCAAGTAGCAGTAGTCTCATTACTCCTCGCTGAGATCGACATATCTGGAATCAGCACAGCCGCACATTTTATTAGCAGTGGCACTAAGAAGAAAGCTAAAATATATGTCAGCTGTACCCTCATTTCAGATTTTTCGAAATAATTTGCGATGATGACAGGCGTGAAAGGTTGCTGTCTATCTGAATCTGTTTAATGGCTGAGTGCATTTTTTTTTTCCCTTCAAAAAGTAGAATTGGAAAGAACACTGAATTATGGTAATAACACTGTTTTCATATGCTTGCATTCAGTCTCACTACAAATGGAAACATGCATTACAGATATTTATGGATGGTTTCTCATTTAAACTGAATTGCATTGAATATACAGTGCAATAGTAATTATTTTCAACAGAGAAGAAATAAAGAGACATATTCAGAAGGTAGCAGTACTTGACGCTCTTCGTTTATTGACTCATGCTGCTCTATTCACAGAATCCACAGGACATACCTGGACCTGGTGACACAAAGAATTGATGACACTTCTGGTGACAGTTTTGACAGTCCTTGTATCCCTATGTTATGGGAATATATGTTGAAGCTCTTATTTGTTTTATAGCTGCTTATGCCAGAGAAAAAAAGCCAGAAAAAACTTGCATCGTGGACATACATAACAAAATCGCATGACTACTGGAATTGAAAACGGAAAGGGGCCATAGGCATGCATACTGTGGGGAATGTCAATATCAAAGGTGGCCATTGTCACTTTAGCGTGCCCTTGGCAGATATGTGTGTATAAGCAGAACAGTATCCAAGTTTTTTTTATTTGTTTTTTCTACATAAGGAAGTCATTGTCCTCATGACATCTATATTTGGTCAGGCACAACCATTATTCGATCCTCGTGAAGGTCACAACCTACATTGAAACATGGGACCATAAACAATATGGATGCAACCACTACCATAGCTTTTGTTTATGGACGTTCTATAAAAGAAGCTGAGCAGAAGAATTGCACACAAATCATGTCTGCTGCCTATGGCCTACAAGTTTGCAAGCATCCCTAGTATTCTACAGATACTTAAACAAAAATTTGGCGGTGCATTTTTAACACTTTGCAGCATTTGAAAGGCACACTTATGGTAATGTGATTGCTTCTTTGGAATGGCTGAGATCATCAAGGACGACTGGCAGGCTTTCAGTGGTGGGGAGTGTGTATCAGCATTTTTCACTCAAGACCAGTATCACGGAAAATGCACATTTTTCCGTTCACATCTCCCTTGACCCTTCTTCTGGTGTGTATGGATGGACCTGAGTGTGCTGTTTAAGAACAAGGCGGGTAGAATCCTGAAACTCGTCCATCATAGACAGAGAGTCTTGCTCCTGAGAGTATGAGTTCAATGGAAACCCTGTATCTAAGACTCGCAATATAAAAGAACGCTTTTATAACTACATTTTACTGTGTGAAGTAAATCTTGGGATTCTGTATGAAAGACGCCTGTCATTTCTTGAGAAAGAGGGAATAAGAGACAGAGGCTCACAGAGGATTGCCTCAGGTAACAGCTGAATCTTTAATAGTAGCCTAGGGGGGAGGAGCCAGGCGCCGGTGGGTGGGACGGAGGATCTGGTTACAGTGAGCGGTGCATTGAGGCAGCCCTGCCCACTCGTGCACACTCACTCTTGCTAACACACTTTAGTGGACACCCCAGCTCGGCTCTGAGTGTGGGACGGCCCCCACTGCGCTTGACTCAATACAAATTAACACTAAAAGAGGAGAACCACAAGCGCTGTGGGAATGATGGTAGAGCTCTCCCAGGCTGTGCATAGGACTGCATGGGAATAAATTACAGCGGGTAAGTAGACTGCATTGTTTGCCTGTGGGAGCAGAAGTGTTGTGGGGACTGAGGGTTTGTTGTGGTCACACGTGTGTGTGTGTGTGTGTGTGTGTGTGTGTGTGTGTGTGTTGATTGTGTGTCAGGTAAACATAACTGTTGTTAATTACCTTAAAAAATTGTCTTGAAAAGAAATCTGCCAGGGAGAATAGTTCATGTTTTCAGATTGCATACAATATAGAATGGTAAGGAAGTACCTGAGGGAGAAAAGTTGCAACTTATTATTTTACAACCTGGGTAGAAAAAAGGGATTTAATTCTATTCTGTTGATCTGAGGATATCAGCTAAAAAAAGAGATAATAGTAAAAATGCTACTTGAAAATTTAAAGGTATCAATGATGTAACTATTTTTAAAAATACATATGAGTTATGGCAACACTCTTCAAAACCCTGTGTTCTAAAAAAAATCGTGGATTTTGCAGTAACTGTGCCCTTAGTTGTGCCTAAGCTCGGCACAGTGTTTGAAATCAAAAAAGGATGTTCAGTAATGATACTGCAGGAAAGCATTGGATATAATTTGTAGGATGAAACACGGATGGCATTACCACTCCAGAGGATCTTCAAATTGCTGGCAGTGTGGGGCTGGACTGGCAGGCTCACTATAGGCTATAGCTGAACCATTCTGATAAGCAAGGCTTTCAGAGCCCCTTCAGTGATGCCAGGGCACTCCTCCTCTACCCCCCCCCCTCTCTCACACACACACAACACACACACACACACACGCGCGCGCACACGCACGCACGCACGCACACACACACACACACACACGCGCACACACACACACACACACACACACACACACACACACGCACACACACACACACACACGCGCACACACACGCACACACACACACACACACACACACACACACGCACGCACGCAACGCAACACAACACACACACACACACACACAACTCACAAAGAGCTCCTCTCACACACATTCAGAAAAGTACACATGCTCATTCATTCACAAACACATGTCCGTTTACTCTCAGACATAAAATCAGACTCTCAGACAGTCACATGAGAAATGGAAACATTACTGGTCTGTTGAGTCACAAAAGTGATAAAAAACAGCTGGGACATTGATGTTCTTTGTGCAGTTTTGAGTGTGGTTATCTTACCACATCTCAGCAGTTGAACAGGATGGACAAGTAGAAATACCTAAACGTTTGCACTTGTACAACCAAAGCTGCCCTTATCGGCTGTAACACTGTTCTTTACTCAAATTCCCGCCCAAACAGCTCTGCTGTCCTCTGCAATGTCATTTTCCCTGTAAAAACAGCTGTTAGTAGCCCATGAGAGAAGGCATAAATCACATTCTAAACCTGCATTCCTCTTTGCAAATGCAACGGCCAATAACCAGTCTGGTATCCTGGGTGTTTGGTCTAATTACTGGGGACGGAGCTCCGTGCCAGATGCAGCTCGACCCCATGGCAATGCCGAGGCCAGGCTC